>OX463225.1:137049422-138249422 GCA_949820135.1 Sylvilagus floridanus
TTTACCACATTTAGAAAAAGAATTTTAAAATTTTATTTACTTTTATTTATTCTTTAATTTATTAATTTATTTTTTGGAAAGCAGAGAGAGATGTGGATTTTCTGTCCTGTGGTTCACTCTTCAACTGGTAATGACAGCCCCTGCTGGGCCAGGCTGAAAGCAGGAACCAGGAACTCCATTCAAGATTCTCACATGGATGTCAGGCACTAGTATTTGAGCCATCATCTGCTGTTTCCCAGGCACATTAACAGGAAGCTGGATGGGAAGCAGAGTACCAAGACTTAAAACAATACCAGATATGGTTTATGTGGAGTTAACTTGCTGCACAGTTTGGAATTTTGATGTCAGAATTTACAATTTGATTTTTTACCTATCAAATTATTGCACTTATTATTCTTAATAGTTGGTCTTTTATTAATTGTATTAAAGTCCTAAGTGGAATATTCATCATGATTAAAGCACATTTACCAGTGAGTTTTATACATTCAAATGTTTTCTTGTAACATATTAGCATCCTCATTCTTAGGTAAAATCTAAAAATAGTTTATCTCAGGGCTGGCATTGTGGTGTAGTGGGTAAAGCCACCATCTGTGGTGCCAGCATTCCACAGGGGTGCTAGTACCTGTCTTAGCTGCTCCCTTCCTATCCAGCTTGCTCATAACCTGAGAAAGCAGGGGGAGATGGCCCAACAATAGTCAAGTGCAGGCCAGGCAGAAGCCAGGAGCCAGGAACTCATCCAGGGCCAGGTCTCCTAGCAGATGTCAGGGGCCCAAACACTTGAGCCATCATCCACTGACTCACACACATGCACATTACAGGAAGCTGGATCAGAAGCATGGAGTTACTGGAGCTCCATTAAAGACTTAAGTGTAAATTACCTATGAGTCCAATTTGACAGTGGATCCTAGTTAGAGCTGATGCATAACTGATGAGCAGTGGCTTAAGCCTGAAAATTAATGGCTTGTATGTGGTCTACTATAATAACTTAGTATTTTCCCATTGATTATTCTAGCATACTCCATAAAGTATTCATTTCCTATGCTGTAAGTTGTAGTCACTACAGTTTGCAAATGAGACTTGCCCAGTAACAAAATCTACATTGAAGGTGCTCCTGCACGTCTTATGCCATCTGTCATATATATTAATAACTATCATTGATTGTTTTACATTATCTCTGATCCTTCTAAAAACCTTATAGAGAAGTATTATCTTCATTATTATCTTCATTTTGATAATAAGGAAATGGGTCCTTAGTGCCAATCTACTTGTTCTCTTACTCATCATCTGTTATTAAACAAATATTTATTAAGCCCTTGACATGAGCTAGACAATTTCTAGGTACTGGGTTATATAGCTTGTAAGTAGCAGAGCTACATTGGGGGCTCTGATTCCAAAACCAATTATTGTTTCTTAGTGTAGATATAACATTTGTCCTTTATTTTATTTATTGAAACAGTAATGCTGATGTGAATGCATTGAATCATTTATTAAGGACCACAGATGCTCCCTAATCTCATGTTGCTAGTGATAAGGAAAAATAGCGAAAGGGCCATTGGAAGATGGTGTTTGTCAAGCCCTATTTTGGAAAAGCACTAGCAAGGATGCTTGCTTTTCATTGTCCTATTCATTTAATTACTAGAGCAAGAGACCTGTTCTCAGGCCCTAAAGAAAAACTTAACTGTTTATGCCTATAGGTTTGAGAGGAGGTAATTGCCATATCTTAATATAGTCTCATGAATATCTTTCTTGTAGGTGTATCCCAAGCAAGTAACAAGGACTTAATGCATACAGTAAATGACATGTGTGCGCTATATGTTTGTGATTCACTTGGATATGGAATAAAATGATATTAAGGAAAATTGAACATTTTTAGTATGTTCATAAAATTATGTTCATTTGAAAGCAGGTGAAAGGGGAAAATATCAGTTGAACAAAGAAGAAATAAATTTTTTTGAAATTACTGTTTGAAAACAGAATTTTTAGTGATAGTAAATTAACTTTTTAAGATTTATTTATTTGAAAGTTACAGAGAGGCAGAGAGAGAGAGGTCTTCCACCTGCTGGTTCAGTCCCCAAATGGCCACAACAGCCGAAGCTGAGCTGATCTGAAGCCAGGAGCTTCTTCTGGATCTCCCACATAGGTGCGGGGGTCCAAGGACTTGAGCCATCTTCTACTGCTTTCTCAGGCCAAAACAGAGAACTGAACTGGATTGGTAGTGGAGCAGCCGAGTTTTGAACCAGCAGCCGTAAGATGATGCCGGCACTGCAGATGGCAGCATTACCTGCTGTGCCACAATACCAGCCCCAGGAAATAAATCTAAGTAAAGGCTGTGCACTGTACTGGCGGAGGGGGCAGGTGTTTTTGTTTTTTTGTTCTTTTTTTTTAAGAGGTAGCATTACAGACAGTGAGAGAAACAGAGAGAAAGGTCTTCCTTCCATTGGTTCACTCCCCAAATGGCCACAACGGCCGGAGCTGTGCCAATCCAAAGTCAGGGGCCAGGAGCTTCTTCTGGATTTCCCACATGGGTGCAGGGACCCAAGGACTTGGGCTATCTTCTACTGCTTTCCCAGGCCATAGCAGAGAGCTGGATCAGAAGAGGAGCAGCTGGGAGTAGAACCAGCACTCATATGGGATCCTGGCGCCACGGGCAGAATATTAACCTACTGTACCACAGCACCAGGAGGGCAGGCTTTTGAGTCAGACTCATCTGGTTTAATTCTGGCCCCATCACTTAAGCAGCTTTACCTTGGTTAGGTATACTACTTGAGCTCTCTAAGGCTCATTTTCCATCTCCTTAAAATCCAAATTATAGAACCCTCTTCGTAGAATTTTTGTACAGATTAAATAATATAGAGTATATATATGTATGTAGCCTAATCAATGACATATAAAACATTTGTTAATTGTTGTTACTTATTAACTAGATTTTTTTTCGAAAGAGCTAGATGGATAAATCTTTTTTTATTTTTATTTATTTGAAAGTCCATTATGAACAGAAGAAGGGGGGATAGAGAAGTTGATCTTGCATCTGCTGGTTTACTACCCTGATGGCCATAAGTGTCCAGGGCTGGGCCAGGCCAAAGCCAGGAGCCAGAAGCTTCATCTAGGTCTCCTACTTGGGTGACAAGGGCCTAAGGACTTGGACCATCTTCCACTACTTTTTTCAGGCCATTAGTATGGAGCAAGATAGGAAGAGAAACAGCCTGAACTCAAATTGGTGCCCATATGGGATGCCAGTATCACAGGCAGCTGTTTTACCTGCTACACCACAATGCTGGCACCTGATATCTTTTCATAATTTGAAAGAACTTTGAAACCTCATGACTTAGACATTCATCTTTGTGGTTTGAAAAAATCCTTCAAATCTAACTCTTTAACTGCTGGTATACTACTTTACTTTTTCATTGAGCATAAAAATAATTTACATGAAAACATGAAAGTATTTTAACTAGACATTAGTATACTAGTCCATAATTTTTAGACTATAGTTAGTCCTTTCAGATTACATCTAGAATGACTTTCTACTTTTAAATAATTTAATCAATTGAATTTGCATATAAAAACTTTGTATAAAATGAGGTTTGGCCATCTTTATGTATTGTTAGGCTTTCACATAAAATAATACAACTTTCTTTCTTAGAACAAAATACAAAAGCTTTTCCCTAGAAGAGGATGAATATTCCCTGGGTAATAGTCTCTCTTCTCCTTGATATCGTGTACCTCAAAATTCTAGGATTTAAAGTTACTAAATAGTATGAGGCAGACTTGTAAGAAGATGACAAGACAGTACATGATGCACACAAATATACACATAAACATCTTCATAACAAAATAATGAAGAAAGTCATAATATTTGCCACTGCTATTGCTTTTTTTTTTTTTTTTTTGACAGGCAGAGTGGACAGTGAGAGAGAGAGACAGAGAGAAAGGTCTTCCTTTGCCGTTGGTTCACCCTCCAATGGCTGCCACGGACGGCGCGCTGCGGCCGGTGCACCGCGCTCATCCGATGGCAGGAGCCAGGTGCAAGGTGCTTTTTCCTGGTCTCCCATGAGGTGCAGGGCCCAAGCACTTGGGCCATCCTCCACTGCACTCCTGGGCCACAGCAGAGGGCTGGCCTGGAAGAGGGGCAACCGGGACAGAATCCGGCGCCCCGACCGGGACTAGAACCCAGTGTGCCAGCGCCGCAAGGCGGAGGATTAGCCTGTTGAGCCACGGCGCCGGCCAACTGCTATTGCTTTAACTGCTCAGTTAGCAGTAGTATTTATAACTACCTTCTTTCAGGACCCATTCCATACTCCTTTTGTCTCAGCAGTCACCTAACCTGGTTATTCTCCTGTTTCTCTTGAGGAGATGCAGGCCTTCATTTCTGGATATTGTAAAGAACATATCATTCCACTCTATTTCTACCACTCCCTCAAGTGACATCAAATAAAAACCTGACCAATGCATCACAATAAATAATAAATAATATTAATAAAATATAACAATTATTTTATATTATTTTATAATTATAATTATATATTATATGATTATTTTTTATAAATATTATTAATAAAATATAATGGAGAATTTGAGAGATAAATCCTACCAAAGATCAAGACTTTTATAAAGTCAGATTCTCAACTTTTAAAACACTAACCATTAATTAATTAAGTTATAAATGAGAAGTAAAATGTTATTTTATTTAATTACAGTGTGAAGTTTTGATGTATGCAATAATTGTGAGATAGTTAAATCTATCTATCTCTAACTTCTTTTAACTCTATTAGGGGCTGAAGTAGCAGAGAATCAAACCAATCCTACATCCACTGAAACACAGTCCCCTCTTGGTAGAGATGAGAGTTGAGCATTTCCTTGCATGGTGTAGATAATTCAACTACAAAACTTAATAAATTACAAAGCACAGTGTTAGCAAGTAAGATACTATAAAGTCATAAATGCATCACAGAAACAAGCAGAAGTAGTTCTTCCAAGATTGTATTATTGGGGCCAGCATTGTGATGTGGTGGGTAAAGCCACCATCTGCGATACCAACATCCAACATGGGTACTGGTTTGAGACCCAGCTGCTCCACTTCTGATCCAGCTCCTTACTATTGCTGCTAGAAATACAGTGGAAGTTGGCCAAAGCCCTTGGGCCCTGTACCCATTTGAGAGTCCATGATGAAGCTCCTTGCTTATGAGTTTAGTCTGGCCCAACCCTGGCCTTTGTGGCCATTTGTGGATGAGCCAGTGGGTAATTTCTGGCTGGGGAGCAGATTCCATCACCTGGTAACCTGGTCAAGAAGGTGGAGCATTAGACAACCTAGAGGCTCCATTTCTTGCCAGAGAGTGGACTTTTGCTCCAAGACAGAGGCCTCCATCAGAAACATGTAGTTGTCAAGATGTCAGTCCCCTTGAAGGACTTGAGGTCAACAATATGCTGGCTCCCATGGGAATTTTTGCCATTACTGGAAGATAGGCAACAGACTCCACCCCAAGATAGCAGCCCACATGGCCTGCCACATGTCCGTGCCTGATTAAGAGATTGATTTTTAATTATTTGTCTTTAGCATGGCTTGTTATTTTGGCTATAAACACTGGTTTCTTATTTAACATTTTGTTTTGACTTCACTCTGCAGTTTTAATGCTGTTTTTTTCTTTAGTTTTCCTTTTTAGCTCCATGCTGTTCAGTTTTAATACTCATTTATTATTTTAATTGGAATGTGCTTTGTGTGAGGTTTGACAATGAAGTCCATTTTAAAACAAGGTGAGATTTCTCATCTGAGAGTGTTTCATAAGTTAATGACATTCTGTTCCTAAAAGTATTATTTGTGGGAAAAAGTCATCTTAAGTGGAGAGGAAGTAATCCTACAGTTACAAATTAAATTGTGTCCTCCAAAAGTTTCATAATTTGAAGTCCCAACCCCAGGACCTCAGAATATGGCCTGATTTGAAATAAATACTTTGTAGAGGTAATCATGAAAAAAAAAAAAAAAACAAGGCCATTAGAAGAGGATTATGAACCAGAATGACTGGCATCTTTGTAAAAAGTAAAAGTCTGGATGCACATGAAAGTAAAGGCAACCCCTAGGCTGCCAGGGAGATGTGGATCCAGTGGACTCCCCAGCCTTCAGCTGAACTCACCCTGCTGATACCTCCATCTCAGACGTCAAGGCTCCACAACTCTAAGACATTAATTTCTGTGTTTTAAGCCACTCACTGTATGAAAATTTGTGATGAGATCCTTACCAAATACATCAAAACTATACTCAAAGTTTGGACTGAGTATGGTAGCATTTGGCTAACCTCAGTGTGTTGCCTTATCTTTTCCAATTGTTGCCATGAAACTTTAGGCACCTTCCCATCACAATGCTGCCCTTGAGAAACAAATATTTAGGAACACACTTGGTCATATAGAAGAACTGTTAAAGACACTGTTCTCATACAAATATTAAGCATCTGACAAAATTTTATTTAATGCATTATAAAAGTAACAAGGAGAGAAAAAAAGCAATTTATCATGTATGTAAGAAACTGGGTTTTATTATAGGAAAGAAATGCCTAACTACTAACCTAGATGTAAAAGTAATTGACTTTCTGCAGGTTAATAATATATTAATAAACTTCTAACCTTAGAGGAATATAATGCCAGTACCTCCACCAGTTTGGCATTAATAATCAAACACACAGAGACAAAAAATTATAATATACAACAGAACCAATTATTAAATAACAAGGTTCAGTTTTCACTGGAGCAGCCTAATTAGAACGAAGTTTAATAAAATAATATTTCAATGTAAAACTTAACCATTTTTTTCTTATTTAGATTTTGGGATAATTTTATTCCCTCTACTCGTGATTCAAATGTGAATTATAATTCCGTGTATGTGTGTGTGTGTGCGCGAGTGAGTGATAAATACCCTAGACAATCTCTTGAAATAAGTTATTTTATTTTCTAAAGAGTTACAACAGTGGCCAGTGCTGTGACACAGCAGATTAATCTGCCATCTGCAAGGCAGGCATCCCATATGGGCATGGATTTGAGTCCTAACTACTTCATTTCTGATCTAACTCCCTTCTAATACTTGTAAGAAAGCAGAAGAAGGGGGTCAAGGTTATCGGGCCCCTGTAATCACATGGGAGACCCAAGAGAAGCTCCTGGCTTCTGCCTGTCCCAGCCTTGGCCATTACAAACATTTGATGAGTAACCCACCGATGGAAAATCATTCTCCTTCTTGCCCCCTCTCTCTCAACTTTGAATAATAAATAAATAAATAAATAAATACACACAACAATTTATTTGGCTGCTAATAAGAGTTTGGGATTCTTTTAACCTTCTTCCTTGGATGAGAAAGACTCTGACACAGGAATTTTCAACAGACATATTGGAAAAGGCTTGCTGGAGAGGAAAGCATATCAGCAAATGAGAAGCTGAGCTGTGCTGCAGCCACAAGTGAAGCCTAAACTGAACTCACAAAAAGATCTGAGGTTGCAATGCCCCTTCAGAAAAAGTCTAGTTTCAAATAAAGGGAAGACTTTGAACATCAACCAGTCTTTAGGCATAGTATCCACGCAGAAGAACAGCACCATGGGTGATACACAGATGATACCTAGGAGAGAACTCAGAAGAAGACCACCAAGAGCTAACATTACTGTCAGGTGGCAAAATAAGAACAGTCTTGATCTTGATGAAGGCAAGTGGACCCCAAGCCACAGCACACCACTTATCAGAGTATTATCACAGCAAACTTATTAAATCAATCATTTTATCACGGCCATTTTACAGGTTGTGACAACTGATCTTAGAAACTTTAAGTAATTTAGATAAGTCATATGGGTAATTGGTAATAAGGCCAATATTGGAGATCTTCTGTCAGTCTCCAATGTTTCCATTATTCCTCATGCCCTTTTAAAGGGGAAGGGAGAGAAGACAAGAAAGGCCATACACAGGGGATAGAGAAGAATCTACAACATGGTACTGAAATTTCCCATTGCTGTGGATCTATGACATTATAATAACCCTGACAAGGCCAGGAATTCACTTGCAAATGTGACGCCTCATGATGCATCTTCCGCTTGTATAACTTTCATAAGGAAGAAATCTATGTAGTGTCACAGGTGGGTGTTAGGTAGTAGCTAGAAGCCAGCTAGGCACTGTCACCACAGACAATGAACCAGTGGTAGACCAATGAGTTATCCCTTAAAAGCTTCAAAGAGCTGTATTATTGGCCTCCAAATGTAAATGCAAATAGTGTCTGCCATGGACACTGAAAAAGACATAGTTTTCAAGTCAATAATAGCAAACTGAAGGCAGAGGCCTCTGGACATCTTAGAAGATAGTAAGAATGGCTGGTCAAGTGGATGTAAAAGGAGACATGACCTTGCTAAGGTTGTGGTAATCACCAGTGTGCCTCCATTCCTTTCCTTGAGCCTTGACAAGGAACAAGGCTAGTGAGTCAAGAGACAAATTTCAGAACACATGCTTCCAACACATGGTGATTAACTGAGGTGATTCCTACCATGGCCTGCTTGAATGTTTTTGCTCTAGAGAGGTTTGAGGAACTGTGCTGGCCCTTAGTGGGTACAGCCCATCAGTACAAAGCATTAGGCTTTATAAACAAGAGATGTTCCAGATTGTCCATGCTAAGGTTCAGAAATGGTAATGAGAAGTGAGGAGGAGCAACACCAGGATTTATGGGGAAAGAAATAATCCTTCTTTAACATATTGACCATGCAGGTATTCTAAGGGCTTGTCCTCCTCTTTGCCAATGACCCAATGGGACTGGTTCACTGCACTGATGAAGTGATGCCTGATTCAGTGCTCAGCAAGGCCACAATTATCCAGGCTATGAGCCCAGTAATGGGTGACTGAAACCCAAGGGGTACCCATGGGATACATGAACAACTGTACCAGGGCATCTGCCATTATTGACTCTCTGTGGGGATGAGCCACATCTGTGCCAAGAAATGTCTGGAGCAACACATGAGGCTTGTCTGAAAAGAGCCAACTTGTGATTTCCCTTCAGCACAGCATCCAGTAGTGATCACTCTTTGATGTGGATGGCCAGATTGGGTACATGTGGAAAATGGATGAAGAGATGTCAGGGAGAGCAGTGCCTGGTGGCAGGCCTCTATCTACATAGCTCTAAGTGGTGAGAAGGGCAGAAATTGCTGCCATGAACTTGCAAATGTGATGGTTGTGTGTGGGCATTTTCCAGGATGTTAAGGATCTGCACAGCTTAGCTTCAGGCTCTATGGTTATCAGGGCCAGGAGAGTTGGTTTTGCCCATGGTAGAAGTCCTCTTAAAATAACATAGGGATGACCATTGGGGAATGACACCTAAGGTGGCTATTTGGAGACCCATATCCTACATCAGAGTGTGTGGGTTTGAGTCTCCCTCCACTTCCAATCCAGCTTTCTACTAAGAGGCAGCAGATGATAGCTCAAGTACTGGGGCCTGTGCCACCCATACTGAGTTCTGGGTTCTTCACTTCAACTTGCTCAATCCCAGATGCTGTGATCATCTGGAGAGAGAGCAGTAGATGACAGATCTCTGTGTTTTTAATGTGAATAAAATGAATTTTCAGTTTAAATAAACCTCCTGCTCCTGTGTGGCCAGATTGTGACTATTACAGTTGTACCCATCCCCCATTGGGATGGCAGCTGCATAGACTAATTGAAAAATGCCTGAATACCTCAGTATCTGCCTTTTCTCACTGTGCACCATCATTTGACATTAGGAAGCTCATGCTGGAGTGTGCTAGTTTCCAGATCACAAACACACATTGCAGCAAAGAAACACCTTATTCCATCCTCTCTGTCCTGAGGACCTCATCAGCTTGCTTCCTAGATAATATGAGTCTCTCAAGTCGGTGACAGGACCCACTTACTTCAGCCATCACTCCCTTCAAAAGTGTATATTAGCAGGCACCTGGAAAAGGGAGCAGTGAATCTAAACTAGGCACTCTGATATGGGATGTGAGCATACTAAGCAAGGTTGTAACACAATGCCAAATGTCAATCTCTTCATGAATTTTTGAAGTGCTTTCATATATCCCCAGCTCTTGGAGAAAGGGGACAGAGCCCTCTGGGCCCACCCCCTTTACTACATAGTCTGCACTTCTCCCCATCATTGCATATGACTTCATGTGTGTCCCTCCCTGGAAAGACTTCTGAAGTCTTTTACTGCAGACAGGGAAGAGCAGCAGAGTGCAGCAGGATGAGTTTGGGGGATGAGTGAGATTAGGGAAAAATTGGACTCTGACACTTTCTATCTGGTCCCTGTGCAATAAAAGGCACATGCTCTGGGGTGCTGGTCCAGAAAGTGACATCACAGCTGCCATATGGCTACTCACTATTTAGTGATGACATCTGAAGCAGAGGCAAATTTGTCATCCACATGCCAAAAATTGAAATATAATATCATTATATTACACCAGGCAAGAATTTCACCTTAAAATGAAGGCTTACATAGACGATGCAAGAATTTAAAACTTCTTACTAATGAAAGCAAAATCATTGACATCTCAAAAATGATTGTTTAGATGTGACACTAAAAGCATAGGTGAAAAAAGCAAAAGTTAAGACTACAAAACCTAACAAAAAAAGCATTGTGCATACTAAAGGTAAAACTGAAAAGATAAAGCAAGGAATGGAAGAAAACAATGGAAAACCTCAGTCTGACTGAGGGAGTAATACAATGAACACAGACACTGCAAAAACACAAATTGCAGTAAAAATGCACAAAGGATTGATCACTTTTTCCAGTGAACATGTACATGTCCCTAACAGGTAACTGAAAAGGGGCTCAACACTGTTAATTAAGACTGCAATGCTAATTACCACAGTGGTTATCACTTCACATATGTTAAAATGGTTATTGTGCAAAAGCAAAAGATAAATTAGACCAGATGTGGGAAAAGGGGAATACACAAATCACTGGTGGGAATAAAACTTGGTGGTACATCCAATACAAAAAACACTGTAAAGGACTTCAAACAAATTAATTATAGAACATACGAGAAACCTACTACTGCATTTGTTTCCAAAGGAAATCAGTATCTCCAAGAGATACCTGTATCTCCCCATTCATTATCAACAAATATTAAGATACAGAAATAACCACATTGTCAACAGATGAATGAAGAAAATGTGACATACACAGAAACACACACACACACACACACACACACAGGAATCATATGCAACCTTAAAAAGGAAATTCTGCCATTTTGTCAATTGGGAAGAAGGCCGTAAAAGATAAATGCCACACAATCTCAGTTGTATGTGGAATCTAAGAAAATCACAATCACAGAAAAGAACGGTGATTGTCAGGGGATCAGAGCAAAAGAAATGGGAAAACATTTGCAGTTATGAGAAATTAATTCAAGGTCTTAAACACAGTATTTAAAATCTTCAACACAGTATTTAAATGAATACTCTATTACATACTCACAACTTGCTAATGTCTTATGTATTCTTTAAAAATGTAACAATGTAAGGTGATGGATATGTTACCTTGTCCTGATCATTTCATAATGATTCGTGTATATGCACAAGAGGATTCCAAAAAGTTTATGAAAAAATGGGATTAGAAGACAATTTGAATTTTCCATAACTTTTGAAAATTCCCTCACATATAAAACATCAGGTTTCCTATCTTGATTATACACAAATTCTGTCAATTATATTCCAATAATCTTGAAAAAATTAAAACAAGCAAAAAGAAATGGGCTCCTATATGAAAATATAAATTCAAAATAACAGTCAGTAAAATAGACATATCTTCGGGATTGGAAATGCTTTCTTGGAACAAAATTTTTAAAACACTCATAAATTTAGCCAAAATTTCTGTTTTGAAAGTGTTAATGCAGACTACAGCCTGTGAAGGGAGCCTGTAAGTGCTAAGATGATACCCAAGTGTCTAATTACAGGCCCTCCTGCCTGTCTAAAACCTGGATAAAAACCCAGAGTCACACAACACTTCTCTTTTTATCTTACCTAATCTATGTTACTAGGTAACTGGAAACAGAAAACAGAGACCCCTCTAGGAACAGCTAAGCAGAGATGCCAGCATCCTGGACAAGACCCTGCTGCACACGTACTTAGAAAACTGGGGGGATCACGTCCTCACAGGGAAGGAAGGAGGAACTGAGGGCCGTGTTAGGACAGCTCCAGTCCCGCATGAACCCCATGCACAGAACCCACAGCCTCCCTAGTGACAGCTCAGGCCCCACTGCACACCTGGGGAGACGCGGGGCTGCTGCTACACAGCTGCCCAGAGAGGCTCCAGGGATGCGAAGTCGCTGGAGCAGGGAAGGCCCAGGGTGTCGGGGTCTCCGGCCAGTCTCCCCCAACCCCGGTCAGAGGGGACCAAGGAAAGTGCTGCGCATGCGGCAGTGTGGTGCCCACGGATCCCAGAGATGACTTCTGGGAGGCCCGCGTCCTCCTGGCCCTGCAGCAGCTCCAGTGGCTCCGCTTTTCCCCGGACACCGGGGCCCAACACTCACCGTGTCGGGGTGGTCAGCTTCCTAGGTGTCCAGTGTCGCTGCCCTCCAGCCCCACACCGTGAGTGAAGGTGGAAAGCGGCGGATTCCGAGTGGCTTGGGAGCCTCGCGGCACCGGCACCGTCTCCTAGGACATGGCGCATGCGCAGAACTGTAGGACAGACGACTATGGCGTCAAGATTCCTGGATGTCACCTCCCTGATTGGACAGTTTGCTTAACACGTCACAAACGACACAACCAATCAGAGTCCTCCATGGCTGGGACGCCCTAAGCTCAGGTTGTGTGGATGGAAACAGCAGGAGTGGAGGCCTGGGTCAGGTGGGAAACTGCCCCTCCTGGGCCTCCTCCCTGCTGCGGGAGGGCCCCTCACCTCCCCGCTGCAGGAGGGCCCCTCACCTCCCCGCTGCAGGAGGGCCCCTCACCTCCCCGCTGCAGGAGGGCCTCTCACCTCCCCGCTGCAGGAGGGCCCCTCACCTCCCCGCTGCAGGAGGGCCCCTCGCCTCCCCGCTGCAGGAGGGCCTCTCACTTCCCTGCTACCACTGCTGTCCTGTGTCCCCATGTCCTCCCTGGTGGATTCTTTCCGGAGCTTGCGGTAACCTGCTTCAGGTGAGCTAAAATTTTGTCTGTTGGCTTATGGGCCTCTCTTTTCCCTCGTATTTTTGCTCCTTTTTCTATTTGGTCGTTTGTGTTACTATTTAAATATTTATTTAAAATGCTTAAAGACATCATATTTAATCTTTTTTTTCTTTTCTTCTGTCAATATCTGTTTTCTACGCTGCCTGTTAATCTTTCCTATTTTCTATTTGTTTCTTGCTGGTGCTTGGTGATCTATTGGATTTTATATATTAATCTTTCCAGCAATCTGATAAATTCATTCAGCAGTTGTATTTGTCTTTAGATTTTATGGACAATCTATTTTAATATCTCCAATATATTGACCATATATTGCTTAGAAATTGGTCTTTGTTGTTGTTTTTCCCCTGACTACTTTTCTGTTAAGAAGTTGGAGACAGTGGAGGAAGCCTGTTCTAGGTTACTTCCAGGAAAAAGGTTTCAGTGATCCTGTATTACTTGTGTTGTTGTTATAGGATCCTTTTAAAGAATCATGATTAGCAAGGAAATCATTGCTTTACTATACTGCTAGCAGGTTTTCTTTTTAACTAGATGTTGAATTATTAAAGTAATTTTCGATATTTCATCTAAATGATCTTGCAATTTTCTTTTTTTTTTGACAGGCAGAGTGGACCGTGAGAGAGAGAGACAGAGAGAAAGGTCTTCCTTTTGCTGTTGGTTCACCCTCCAATGGCTGCCCCGGACGGCGCGCTGTGGCCGGCGCACCGCGCTCATCCAATGAGCAGGAGCCAGGAGCTAGGTGCTTTTTCCTGGTCTCCCATGGGTTCAGGGCCCAAGCACTTGGGCCATCCTCCACTGCACTCCTGGGCCACAGCAGAAGGCTGGCCTGGAAGAGGGGCAACCGGGACAGAATCCGGTGCCCCGACCAGGATTAGAACCCGGTGTGCTGGCGCCGCAAGGCGGAGGATTAGCCTGTTGAGCCACGGCGCCGATGTCAGGCCTGCCATCTAAATGATCTTGCAATTTTCTTAAATTTATCAACTATCTGGAAAATTTGCGTGGCTTGTTTACCAAAGTTAACAGCTCTTGAAATTTTTATTATATCGCACTTGTTATTAATTATGTTTTCATACATGATTTCCTTTATTAAACTAATATTTACTAAGAATATATGTATCTGTTTATGAAAGGGATACTTCATTTGTATTTCAAGTTCTGGTCAATTTGCATCCTCATCAATGTTATGCTGGCTTTCCAAAAGAAATTTTAAAGTAATCTCTGCTTATTTACATTACGAATATGTGTGAGAAACATAGGTGTGTTTATTTCTTTCTGAAATATTTGGAATATTTTATAATTCTAGATTTGAAATTTTCCTTCTATAACTTTTTTATTGGTTGGTTGCTAGTTTTCAAGTTGTGATTCAACTTGTTTGTTCTAAGTGGGAGTTTTCCTATTTCATGTTATATTTGTGTTGTTGGGAATTTGGTTTTCAATATATAATGAATTTCGACTTGTATTCAAATTTTACTTCTAAGACTATCACACATTTCTTCTAGCATCTTGAGAAGGATAAATTATCTATAAAAATTATTTTTAATTCTTAAAATGTGATATTAGTGTTACTTTTCCATTTGTATTTATAATTACTTTTACTTGTATGTTAATTTTGTTAACATTTAAAAATATATTCTGGTTTGTGGTACTCAAAAACATATCATTTATATCTGTTATTATCATTTTGAATGCCTTTCTTCTATTTACTTTCAATTTCCTTTTTCTTTTTAATTCTTGATTAGGAAGCTACAATGATTGATTTTTAGCTTTTTATTCTAACATTCATATAAGGTTATAAATTTCCTCTAAGCATTGATTCATCTGCAGCCTATTTATTCCCTCATAAATTTCCAATCCCTATATGTGCAGAGCCTGGCCACTTCCCAGTGTCAGCATTCCTGAGTGACTGTAGCCATCACACGCTACGTGTATTTCCATTCTTGTGCCTGAAGCACATCTATTGTGATTGGTAAATCAATGCTTCAAACATTAGAGAGAAATTCTTTACAGTTTGAAGAACAAGCAGTCACACCATATCAGCTACCGTTTACATGTCTTCAAAATGGCTACGGAGCCTGCAAATATCTTGAAATAAATATAGAGTTTTTTAAAAATACACATTCCATGAATATTTGAAAAATTATTCTATGCATAAGTTTACAGTTTTCTAGCACCAAAATAAACTTACTTATCAGTTTCATTATCACAAAAAATTAAAATCCTCATTGTTTATAATATGTATATATAAACTTATATGCTTATATTTTAATTTTTAAAAATCAAATATATAATTTATTTTTCAAATAAGTACATGAAAATTTTTAAAAAATGAAAAGTCATTGGAATGTTTTCAGCTGGTGTTTTTATTTGTCACACATATTTTGAAGAGATCACTTGTTCTTGACACTGGACAGTAGGATAGAAACAGTAAATGCTAACACACAGAAAGGAGACAGTGGAAGTTCTGCAAGAGAGAGTAATGATATCTTGAATCAGGTAGCATGAGAGAAATAGAGATCCTGACTTCACTCACAATCTATTAGAAATATTTCATAAAATTTACTGAGTGATTCTATGTTAGAGAGTGGCATACTTATATATGATTTCTATGTTTTGATATTTTGGGGCTAAAATATGGATTTATTAACATTTTTATAGAAGGGAAAGCTTAAATCAAAACAAAAATTTAGTATGTGATTAAGATTATTTAGGGTGATAGGAAATTAGTAATATTGGTGAAACAAGGACTACAGATGAGCCAAAGTCTTTACAATACAGAGAGAATGTTTTCAAGATGAATGGTATGATACTTCCACTGATTTTATTGAGAGGACTAAGAAATCTAAGAAAAGATACAAAATGCAATACAGACAGTTCTTACCTTATCATGCTTAAGGATTTTTCCACTTTATGATGGTGAAAAAAGTGATTTATATTCAATAGAAGCCATACATAAAATTTTTAAATTTGTTCTTTTCTTAGGATAGCTGTCTGTTCTGTGATACTCTCTTGTAGTGCTGGGAAATGACAGCAAGGCCAGCTCCCCACCAGCCCTGAGATTACAAGGAAAAACCCTAATCCTTTACAGTGTGCTGTGTTTTGGGGCTCTAAAGTACAGTGAGATTGTGTATTGGATAATTTTTATCTTAATTTTTTTTTCCAAATTCTTATGTAAGTCACAACTAGTAAATCTAAAAAAAGGGAAAACCTCAGGATAATCCATAGCCCAAGTATTACAGAATGAGCTGCAGACTGGTTTTGCTGTTTCTGATGGGAAGTCCTGAAGACTTTGGGCATGTTGACTTTGAAAAGTGAACACACACTGTACACATCTATTCAAAGCATCATTGTTAGGAAAAGCATGGTTAGTTGAAGGGATCTGGGCCCACTTCATCACTGGAACAGCTTCTCTGTGGGCTCACTAGCTTGCCCAGCATGGAGCCCCTGTGCCTTGCCAGCATTTGCTTTGAGGAAAGGGAGTTAAAAATGTAATTCCATGAGGCCAGCGCTATGACATAGTTTGTTAAGCCACCATCTGCAGTGCTGGAATCCCATATGGGAGTTTGAGCTGTTGCATTCTCCTCTCACAATCCAGCTCCCTGCTAGTGTGCCTGTAGGAGCTCCTGGTTAATTGCTTTGGCCTGGCCCATCCCTGGAACATTGTAGTCATTTGGGGAATGAACCAGCAGATGGAAGATATCTCTCTTCACAATCCCCAGTTCCCTAATGGCTTGTCCTTGGATCCTTGGGAGTTACCTGAACCCTTTTTCTTTGCCACTACAACTCTCACCATCCCTCTTTGATTTCAGTTTGGAAGGCATTTTCCTGGGAAGCAGAACTATTTCCACCTTCCCCAGCCATCAGTGTCTATTTCTGCTTGTTCCTGGGGACCTTAGTGGTCAGCAGGCTTCTGAAAGCTTCTGCTGTGCAGAGCCTGTGAGCAGCCTCTTGCTGACCTTGCTGGAGTCCATGGTTTCTTGTTGCTTCAGCTGCTCCATGAGGACCTTCACCACAAAAGCCTGCACATTTTTTTGTATTTTTTTAAAAAAATCTTATTTAAGTTACCAAGGTTTCATGCCTTTCTTTTTTTAAACTTTTATTTATTTAATGAATATAAATTTCCAAAGTACAGCTTATGTATTACAATGGCTTCCCCCCCATAACTTCTCTCCCACCCACAACCCTCCCCTTTCCTGCTCCCTCTCCCCTTCCATTCACATCAAGATTCATTTTCAATTCTCTTTATATACAGAAGATCAGTTTAGTATATATTAAGTAAAGATTTCAACAATTTGCCCTCACATAGCAACACAAAGTGAAAAATACTGTTGGAGTTGGTGTTAAATTGGAAATTGCATAGAAAATTAATCAATTTTGGCCGGCGCCGTGGCTCAACAGGCTAATCCTCCGCCTTGCGGCGCCGGCACACCGGGTTCTAGTCCCGGTCGGGGCGCCGGATTCTGTCCCGGTTGCCCCTCTTCCAGGCCAGCCCTCTGCTGTGGCCCAGGAATGCAGTGGAGGATGGCCCAGGTGCTTGGGCCCTGCACCCCATGGGGAGACCAGGAAAAAGCACCTGGCTCCTGGCTCCTGCCATCAGACGAGCGCGGTGCGCCGGCCGCAGCGCGCAGACCGCGGCGGCCATTGGAGGGTGAACCAACGGCAAAGGAAGACCTTTCTCTCTGTCTCTCTCTCTCACTGTCCACTCTGCCTGTAAAAAAAAAAAAAAAAAAAAAAAAAGAAAGAAAATTAATCAATTTTTTAAAAAATAGCATGTAGGTTTCATGCATTACATACACAGGTTTAGAAAGTTAGTGATCCACTCCATATTATCCTCTGTCGCACCAACACCCCAGCCCTTTTACTTCCTACCTCTGCTGTTCCCACTCATAATTTTTACAGGATCCATTTTAAGTTTACTTTATACTCATAAGTTTAACCCTACATTAAATAACGAGTTCAACAATTGGTGTAAAGAAAAAACTTCCTCAACAGAAGAGATGAGGGCTGTAAACAATCAACAAATCTCAAAATAACCGTTTCACTCCAGTGGATTATATTACAGGTACTATATTAGTTACCACAGGTCAGAGAAAACACAATATATCTGTCTTTTTGGCACTGGCTTATGTCATGAAGTATAATGACTTCCATCTGCTTTGTTGCTAAAGACAGAATTTCTTTTATTTTACATCTGAATTGTACTCTATACTATAATTTCTTTATCAATAAACAGCTGCTGCACATCTGGGTTGATTCCATGTCTTAGCTATTATGAATTGAGCTGCGATTAACATGTAGGTACAGATAACAATTTCAAATGCTGATTAATTTTGTTTTGGGTAAATTCCCAGGAGAGGGCTGTCCTCACCATATGCTAGATATATATTCAGATTTCTGAAGTATATACATACTGTCTTCCACAGTGGCTGGACCACTTTACCTACCCATGAACACTGGGTTAGCGTACATTTTTTATGCTGCATCCTCACCAGGAGTTGTTGTTTATAGATTTCTGTGTGAGAGCCATTTGAACTATGGTG
Organism: Sylvilagus floridanus; assembly: GCA_949820135.1. Classification (NCBI taxonomy): domain Eukaryota; kingdom Metazoa; phylum Chordata; class Mammalia; order Lagomorpha; family Leporidae; genus Sylvilagus; species Sylvilagus floridanus. The sequence goes on from OX463225.1 coordinate 137,068,082, forward strand.
AGGTGAAATTGCATTGTGGTTTTATTTGCATGTCACTAATTGCTAATGACCCTGAGCCTTTTTTCTTTTCTTTTTTAAAAATATGTATCAATTTATTTGAAAGGCAGAGTTACAGAGAGGAAGAAAAAGAGAGAGATGAAGAGAGCGAGAGCCAGAGCGAGAGCCAGAGCGAGAGCGAGAGCGAGAGAGAGAGAGAGCTTCCATCCATTGGTTCAGTCCCCAAATGGCTGAATCAGTCAGAGCTGGGCCAATCTGAAGCCAGGAGCCAGGAGCTTCTTCCCACACAAGTGTAGGGGCCCAAGCATTCGGGTCATCTTCTACAAGTTTCCCAGGCCATAGCAAAGAGCTGGATTGAAAGTTCATCTTCTGTATATAAAGATAATCGAAAATGAAAAAAAAAAAAAACTCAGTGTTTTGTTGGAAATTGCATAAAAAATAATCAATTTCAAAAAAAAAATCATGTAGGATCTCTGTCCTTAATGGGCTGTACAATGTGATTCAATGCTATAATGAGTACTCAAATAGTATATTTCACTTTGTGTTGCTATATGAGGGCAAATGGTCGAAATCTTTACTTAACACATACTAAACTGATCTCCTGTATACAAAGAGAATTGAAAATGAATCTGGATGTGAATGAAAGGGGAGAGGAAGTGGGTGAGGGGGGAGAGTTGCAGGGGGAGAGGGAAAGTATGGGGGGGGGAAGCCATTGTAATCCATAAGTTGTACCTTGGAAATTTATATTCTAAATAAAAGTTTAAAAAAAGTGGAGCAGCCAGGACTCAAACTGGCACTATGGGGGATGCCAGCACTGTAGGCAGCGACTTTACCTGTTTGCCACAGTGCACTCTCTTTGAGCCTTTTTTCCAGTATCTGATGGCCATTTGAATTATCTCTCTTAAAAAATGCCAGTTCAAGTCCTTCACCCATTTCTTAACTGGAATGTTTGTTTTGTTGCTATTAAATTTCTCTAGCTCTTTATAGATTTTGTTTATTAATCATTTATCATATTCAGAGTTTGTAAACATTTTCTCCCATCATGTCAATTGCCTCTACACTTTGGTCAGTGTTTCTTTTGCAGTGCAGAAGCTTCTCAGCTGAATGTAGTCCCATTTGCTAATTTATTATTTGATATCCTGTGTTTCCATGGTGTTTTTTTAAATGACTTTGCCTATGCCAATATGTTAAAGAGTTTCCTAAATGTTCTTTAGTAATTGGATGGTATTGGATCATAGATTTAGGTTTTTGATACATTTTGAGTGGATTATTGTGTAAGGTATAAGGTGGAGGTCTTGTTTCATATCTCTGCATGCAGAAACCCAGTTCTCCCACCACCATTTTTTGAAGACACTGTCCCTGCACCAGAGATTGTCTTTAGCTCCTTTGTCAAGGATAAGTTGGTTGTAAATGTGTGGATTGATTCCTGGAGTTTCTATTCTGTTACATCGCTCTGCACGTCTGTTTTTGTGCTAGTACCAGATTGTTCTGCTTATAATTGCACTGTAATATGTCTTGAAATCTGATATCGTGATGCTTCTAGCTTTGATTTTTTTAGCTTGATTTTATTATATAACATTGATTTAGCTACTTGTGATCTCTTGTGTTTCCATATGAATTTCGTCATCATTTTCTCTAGATCTGAGAAGAATGTCATTGGTATTTTGATTGGGATTTCATCAAATCTATAAATTGCTTTTGGTAGTATGAACATTTTGGTGCTGTTAATGCTTCCAATCTGTGAAAATTGAACATTTTCCAACTTTTGTGTCTTCTATTTCTTTGTTTAGTGTTTTGTAATTTTTATTGTAAGGATCTTTGACATCCTTGGATAAACTTATTCCAAGGTATTTAATTCCTGATAGCTATTGTGAATGGAATTGATCTTAAAAACTCCTCAGCCAATGCATTGTTTGTGTATACAATGCCTATTGCTTTTTGTGTGTTAGTTTTATATCCTGCCACTTTATGAAACTTTTTCTATGAGTTTTAGTAGTATCTCAGTGAAGTCTTTTGGATCTCTGTGATGTACAATCATTTCATTTGCAAATAGGGATACTTTATTTCCTCTTTTTCAATTTGTGTCCTTTGGATTTCTTTTTCTAGTCTAATGGCCTTGGCTAACACATACAGGACTATATTGAACAGGAATGGTGATGCTTGGCTGGTTTTGGACTTAGTGGGGATGCTTATAACTTTTCCTCATTCAATAAGATGTTGGCTATGAATTTGTCATAAATTGCCTTGATTGTGTTGAAGAATGTTCCTTCTATACCCAGTTTTATAAAATTTTTTTATCATGAAAGGGTATTGTACTTTATCAAACGCTTCCTCTGTATCTATTGAGATAATCTATGTTTTTGTTCATCAATGTGTGAATGTGATGCTATCACATTTATCATTTGCAAATGTTGAACCATCCCTGCATAGCATGGATAATTCCCACTTGGTCTAGGTGAATGATCTTTCTGAAGTGTTGTTGGATTTCATTAGTTATAGGATTGTGTGTGGGGTAGTCTGCACTGAGGTAGTCTACACTGGGGCTCAACTGTTAAGTCTTAAGTGGTTGGACAGTTAGGGTTTAGATTCCTCCCTCTACAGTTGAGGGACCTTAGGCTAACACTCTGGTTTTTCTTATCTAGAAAATGGGGATAGTAGTGGCATCACACTGAGAATGATGTTTGGAGTCTGCTGTGAGTAAAAGTGTTGGGTAAACAGATGTGTGCCTAGTACATAAAAGTGTTCAAACATGAACAGGCAGAGACAGATGTGTGCATTGTACACAAAGACATCCAAACAAGCACATGTGCATTCCTGGATGTGTGCCAGATACCTGTAAGGTGATCACACAGAGACACAGCTGCATGCAAAAATTTACACCAGGCGCACAGGAGGTGCTCATACCTGCACATGGGCCTGCATGAATGTGTGTCTGGTATACAAACATTCCCACACCTGAACATGTACACATAGATATGCAGCTGTAACACAAAGATGTTCACAGAAGCACATGTATTTGCATGGCTGTGTGTCTGGTACACAGAAGGAGTTCATATTCATGTGCACACATAAGTCCCCAAGGATGGGAGTAGGCACAGGTTATGTTGGGTGCCCAGGTACCCAACACAGACAGGGTGTCCAGATAGGCACCAGGCAGAGGTAGACTATCAAAAAAGATGTCAGAACAATTTGGCACACAGCAGGTACTAATAAAAGTTGTCCCCTTTCAGCCTGAAGAAAGTGTGTGACCTACAAGAGAACAAGCCACATTTGTTTCAGAAAACATTTTCTGGAACAAATGACCCGCATAAGGAGCACTTTACAGGCCTCTCAGCTAAGAGGATCATTTTCCCTCTGGATTTTGCCTTTATCATCTGTACTTTTACAGAGGACTTACTGCCACTGCATTTTCTTAGCACAGGAGTCCATCACCTTTACATCTCTCATGACAGACACAGATCCAGACACAGGACACAGGAAATTTAAGGGACACCTGGTAAAACTAAGACAGAAGATTTGGTTTGTTTTCCTATCTGGACATCCTGCAGAAATAGGCTCGGTCTCAGGTAAGAACTGCAATATTATGGCTGAAGGACAGCAGAAGTAGCTCCCAGATCCTGAGTGTTACAGACATCTTATGAAGATTTATTCATTTATTTGGAAGGAAGAGTTACATACAGAGAGGGAGACACCACACACACACACACACACACACACAGAGAGAGAGAGAGAGAGAGAGAGAGAGAGGAAGAGAGAGAGAGAGAGAGAGAGAGAACGAGGAAGAGAGAGGCCTTTGTCCACTGGTTTGCACCACAGATGACTGTAATATCTGGTGCTGAGCCAGGCAGAAGCCATGAGCCAGGATCTTCTTCTGAGTCTCCCACATGAGTAGCAAGTCCCCAAACACTTGAGTAATTGCCCACTGCTTTTCCCAGGCCATTAGCTGGGAACTGGACAGGAATTGGAGCAGTGATGATGTGAACTGGTGCCCAAATGGGAAGCCAGCCTTTCTGATGGGAGCTTTAGCTGCCATGCCACAACAACAGCAACCTCCAATGAGAGGTTTTTACCTGCTTGTTTTGTGCACCCTTATTTAACTATAAGAAAATTATTTCTTTCATTCTCACATGATGTAGCAATTAAAAATACAGGAAACACAGGGAAATTTTAGTTTCAGATAAATGATGAATGCCTTCTATTGTGTTCTTCATTGCAATATTTTGAAAATTAATTGTGCCAAAACATTGTTATTTGTTTGAAATCCTAATTTAACTGAGAATTCTGAATTTTATCAGCAACCATTTGTTTGTTCCTGCAAACCATAGAGCAAAATTTGGATGAACTACTCCCATTCTGCTTAGGGAGTTCCCTTGGGGGTATGGGAGATTTTATCCACTACTTTCACTAGGATACCTTAGCTTTATTTTCTCTCAAGTTTTATTTAAATAAGTGATGAAAAAGGTGATATAACTCACTTATGGATGAAATTTCCCAGTTTTGCAGTCAAGAAATTATAGGTCCTTGTTCAGTCTCATTTCTTTAAACCCCTTTCTTGTACTCACTCCTTCTGGGATACCAGGAACAGAGTTAGAGGGGATTACTGAATACAAATACCTTACACCCCTTTTCCTCAAAAGGCCCTGAAAAGTGAGTAAGGAAACCATAGCTGTTCAGTCCTCCTAGAGAACATTAATATATTGATTTTTATAATTCAGAATTCATTGCCATTAGTCTTCATATTCCACAATACATCACCCAATCTTATAGTTCCTTGGTACTTTCTTTTTAAAAATTCTTTACTCCAGAGAGACCTAGGAAGACAGTTTATAAGATAACTTACAATCCAGAAAGCATTACATTGGGAATGCTAATCTCTTTTCCTAAGAAAGAACTGATAAACACATATGTATGCCCATTTGAGGGCTATCTGTACACCAGGCTATTGCTAGCTGAATGCATTTTGTTCACCAGAAAAAAGCCTCATCTCTCAGAAGAGGAATTTCCGTTAGGCATCACCTGCACCTGGACAACTCAAAAGCAAATATCTCAACAGGTGGACAGCATCTTCATGCAACAAAAAGTGCCACTCCCACTGTGAAGGTTCAGTCCTCACCAGGCAGGATGTGTGCTTTGATGAGCATGATGAAAGCAACCAACCTTTCAAAAACCCTACACTGCATATCTGGGGCATTTTGTGTTTCACACAAACTAAATAAGAAGGTAGAGTGGCCCTGATCATGCAGCTCTTAATTATAATAATGATGTGACAAAATAGTCAAATGTTTGTGCTGAGTGCCATCTAGGAGGCAATAAAAGTGCAGGTAGTTATAAAAATATAAGGCAAAGGAAATGAAAGACAATTTGGAAAATACCTATTAACATATAAATGGTGATTGTGGGAGTACTATGTGCTTAAGTTTTTTTTTATGATTTATTTAAAATCTTAGCAAAATTTTAAATTTTAAAACAATTTAAAAGGAATATTTTTCACTGGATTACATAAATAGCAACTATTTTTGGAACTGTCGCAAAACCAACAATAAATATCAAAAAGCTCAAAGGATAAAAAGTGAACATGAGGGGCTGGCACTGTTTTGTAGCAGTTAAAACTGCCTCCTGCGGTGCTCGCATCCCATATGGGCACCATTTTCAGTCCCAGGTGCTCCACTTCCAATCCAGCTTTCTGCTAATCAACCTGGGAAACTAGTAGAAGATGGCCCAAGTTCTCGTGCCCCTGCACCTGTGTGGGAGATTTGGAAGAAGCTCCTGGCTCCTGGCTTTGTATTTGGCCAGCTCCAGTTGTTTCAATCATTGGGGAAGTGAGCCAGCAATTGGAAGACTTTTCTCTCTGTCTCTCTCTCTTTCTCTCTTTCTCTCTCTCTCTCTCTCTCTCTCTCTCTCTCTCTCTCTCTGTCTCTGCCTCTCTGTATCTCTGCCTTTCAAATAAATAAACAAAAAAAGTGAACATAAAAGACCCAACCTTAACAAACATTGAGAAATCACAGATATCCTAAGGTTTACAGATTTGCTGGCACCCTGTGTTGCTTATGTAATGAAGACCACTGTTGCCCTGAAGAGGTTCACTGGACTGGGCAGGTTCTTTTGGGGTAGGATATGTGGTAGGAACTTGGATGAGGACAGGAGAGATGGGGAAGGCATTGATGCTAAGGACAAATGTCAAGATAAAGGAAGAGAGGTGGGGAAGCATGCTTGTTTAATTAGAGAATGGTTATTTAGAAAGTGGGCTCAAAAATAGATGCAGGTAGCCCATAAACACATATCAATATTAAGGTTTTTCTAGAGGGATGGTGCTAAGTTTTTAGCAAGGATAGGAGGCTGTGGTAGTATAACATCTTGTTCTTTATCAGCAGTCCTATTTCCTTTTAATCTTTCTCATATTCATGGTAACTAGCCTGTAACCACTCATGGGGATCTCCTTGTAAAGAATTCCAAATAGATCATCTGCTTTGGTCACTATAAATTTCTGAAAGGCCCACACACTGATGACCATTCAAGCCTGGGCATCCATTAACACCTTCAGAAGTCCAGTCCCATATTTCTGAAGGATCAGAGGCGGAAGCTACTTGAGCCATCATCTGGCGCTTCCCTGGGTGTGCATTAATATGAAGTTAAATCACCAGCAAGCTTAGATACTTTGAGATGAGATGTGAGCATCCAAAAAATCAGCTTAACTCAATGAGCGAAAATATCTGCCTTGTTTACCTCATATTTTATAGCAATTACACTAGATATAGAATCAAAGATGGAAGGATATTTTCTTTCAGTGTAGTGAAGATTTCTTTTACTAATTTCTGAGGAGAAGTCAACCGTCATTCATATGTAGCTGACCCAGTAAGCTGTTGTTTCTTTCACGATGTTCAAGGCTGTTTCTTTGTATTTAGAATCTTTCAGTTTGATATTTGCCTATAACAGTTTTGTATCTGCTGATTAAGGGGTCCTCAAGCATTTCAAATCTATAAATTAATTGTTTTTATAAAATTTGAGAAGCTTTTCACCATTTCAAAATACATATTTTTTTTCATTTATTCTCTTCCTACTGAAATTTATTTCATTTATGAGGGACTTCACAAAGATTGTAGAAAGTTGAAAGAAAAAACAACTTTATTTTAGTGCAAAAATGTTAGTAACCCATGCATAAAAGTGGTCTAAGAAGTTCAGTGAAAATGCATACTGTAAAACACGATGTATCAAGATTCTGAGAAGTGTGTATTTGTAGATTTAAGTTTTTTTACCAAAGTGAATTTTTAAAATTATTTTAAATGGTAGATTACTTTCTATATTGTTCCTCAACTTCTGAAGCTTTGCATATTTAGTATCTTTTGTTAATTAAAAAAGGCTTTTGGGGGATGACACTGTGGCATGGTGGGCTGAGCCTCTGCCTGTGGTGCCGGCATCCCATATTGGTACCAGTTTGTGTGCCAGCTGCTCCTCTTCCAATCGAGGCCTCTGCTTATGGCCTGGGAAGGCAGCAGAAAGTGGCCCAAGTGCTTGATTCTCTGTACCCATGTGGGAGACCTGGAGGAAGCTCCTGGCTTCTGATTGGCTTAGCTCTGGCTGAGCCATCTGGAAAGTGAACCAGTGGATGGTAGAACTTTCTGTCTCTCACTTTGTCTGTAACTCTACCTCTCAAATGAATACATACAGTCTTTAAATGAAAAGTCATTTGGTCTATGCCCATCTTAGTCTATTTGTGATAAGAATGTCACACAGTAGGTTATTTAGAAAGAAAACATTTTTTGTCAAAATGTATTTACTTTAAAATGCTTTTTCAAAATGTATGTACTTTCTCTTATTGTTAATAAAAGAGAGAGGGAGAGAAAGAGGCAGATTCTATCACTTGGTTCACTCCCAATAGGAGCTACAACAGCCAGGACTGGGCAAGGCGAATGCCACCAAGAGCCAGACCCTCCATCTGAGTCACCACATGTGTTCAGGAACCCAAGTACTTGGGCAATTATACATTGCCTTCCTACTTGCTTTAGCAGGAAGCTGAATTGGAAGTTGAGTAGCTAGGACTCAAATCAGGCTCTAGGACAAGAGAGCTTCACCAGTAGTGACATAATCTGCTATGCCACAAGACCAGCCTCAAGAAAACAGTTATTTCTTCTAGTCTGGGAGCTAGACAGTCTAAAGTCAAGAGGCCAATCTAGAAAGGGCCATCTTCCTGCACCATAATGTGGCAGATAACATCACATGGTAAGAGAAAGAAGGGGAAGTCTTTTTAAATTGGTGTTAAGCTATTCTTTATGATAGCAACTTTTACTTTGGGGATTAAGCTTCCATTATGTTATTTTTTTTCCTTTTCCTACAAATAGTTATTCACTGCAGTAACTGTTACCTCTATAGAATTTAAATAGTTTATCAGTCTTTATCTGACTTTATATGATTTATAAATACTGGAAGATACTTGCAAATTGCTTATGTATCATTTCTACTGCTTTTTTTTAAAAAAAGATTTACTTATTTATTTATATATATATTATATATATAATTACACAGAGATAGATGGGGAATCAGAGAGAAAAAGAAACATAGAGAGATAAAGAGAGAGAGAGAGAGGTCTTCCATGCTATGGTTCACATCTCAGTTGGCCACAATGGCCAGAACTATGCTGATCTGAAGCCAGGAGATAGTAGCTTCCTTCTTCCATGGGTGCAGAGGCCCAAGGACTTGGGTCATATTCTATTGCTTTCCCAGGCCATAGCAGAGACTTTGATCAGAAGTGGAGTAGTCAGTACTCGAATCGGTGCCCATATGCGATGCTGGCACTGCAGGCAGCAGCTTTACCCACTATGCCACAGCACCGGCACCTATCTACTACTTTCAACATCTAACTTAATTAAAGTTTCTTTCTAGTTTCTAGTTTCTTTCCTTGCGTATATGTCAAATTTTCATTTTTTCCCTCAAGTGTAATGATCTTGAATTTTATCCTGAGTATTGTAGGCATATGTTGCAGAAATTGTGGATACTGTAATATTCTTCAGAATGACTTGCTTTACATTAATTGGCTGGATTCAAATTCCAAACTCCATATTCTTTGCAGTGAGCAATAACTACTTTAGGTTCCAGTGGCACCTTTTCTGATGTTTCCTCTGAGTTTCCCCCACACATGTGTATTGTAGTAGTCAGCCAGTAATTTTGGTGAGTTTTCAATTCAATTTAGGGGCTTAAGTTCTTTGATTATCTATCTTGCAGTACTTCCTCATTTCCCATTTTCTGTTCTTCTAAGCCATGACATGTTCATAACATGTTGATTCATTAAATTTGTAGCATTTCCTTTCTTGATTTTTGTGTAAGTAGGAGAAGGTCCTCTTGTAAATTTTCTAAAATTGTTGAATTTCTCCTCTTTAAGTTTCCACTGTTGAGTTCCTGACTTTTATTTTGATGGCTCTCCATAACCCATTTATTTGTGAGACAACTTTTGTTTACATTTCTTAACTTTTCTTTCTTTGAAGAGTTCATCTTTTCAAATGATTTTGAGCTATTTGTGGTATAAAATCTATCTTTACTTAATCTTAGTTTTCTTCTGAACTTAATCGCACCTGTCTATAGTTTCATTTTTTTCTATCCTGGATTATTGCTTCAGAGAGTTGCCAGTCTTATTTTTTTTACCTTCTTTCATAGGAATAACTTACACAAAATAGGAATATTCCTGTCAGATTTAGCTCACTTCCAGCTTTGGTATGGCCTGTAGGCTTCTTTGTTGGTTAATTGTTGCAACTTTTAAAATATATGTTTTGTGGTTCTTAGTGGTCACCTTTGATTAGTGGTCTACCTTCAAGAGGGTACCTCTTTATGTATAATACAATTTTCTGTTGCTATACTTCCAGTTATTTTTCCAGTTTATTATGTTTATATTTTATTCTTAAACATTATAAACCACTATATACATATTTATTATCTTTCTTCAAATGTTCAGTGACTTTAAAGAGTTTGAAAATATAAGTGAAAAATATAAACTATTCACTTCTAGTATCTACATTTAACTGGTTTCTTTCTTTTCTTTCTTTCATGCTTTCATTCTTTATCTTTCTTTCTTTCTTCCTTTATTTTTTGATTGCAGGTTTTTGAATGTTTAATCATGGTAATCCTTGTCATAATTATTTTTTCTTTTTTAACAGAAGACTTTTATTTTATAAATATAAATTTCTTAAGCACAACTTTTAGATTATTAATAGTTCTTCCCCCATACCCACCCTCCGACCTCCAAGCCATCCTACCTCCTACTCCCTCTCCCATTTTTATAAAGATTCATTTTTAATTATACAGAAGATCAATTTTATACTAAATAAAGATTTCAACAGCTTGTACCCACACAGACACACAAAGTATAAAGTACCGTTTGAAGACCAGTTTTACCATTAATCTCATAGTACAACACATAAGGAGAGAGATCTTATAAGGGCAGCAAGTACACAGTGACTCCTATTGTTGATTTAACAATTGATACTCTTTTTTATGATGTCAGTGATCATCCGAGGCTCCTTTCATGATCTGCCAAGGCTGTGGAAGCCTCCTGAATCCACAAACTCTGACATTATTTAGACAAGGCCATAATCAAAGTGGAAGTTCTCTCCTCCCTTCAGAGAAAGGTACCTCCTTCTTTAATGGCCCTTTCTTTCCATCAAGATCTCACTCACAAAGGTCTTTCATGTAGGTCATTTTTTTGCCACAGTACCTTGGCTTCCCATGCCTGAAATGCTCTCATGGGCATTTCAGATGTGTACATCTAAATGCCGTAAGGGCTGATTCTGAGGCCAGAATTCTGTTTAGGGCATTTGGCATTCTATGAGTGTGCTAAGTGGCCTGCTTCCCATGTTGGATCATTTTCTCTTTTAATTCTATCTATTACTATTAGAAGATACTTGGTCTTATTTATGTGATCCCTTTGACAGTCCTATCATTATGGTAGGTTTTGAACTTAAACTGATGTCTTGAACTAGTAAGATGGCATTGGACCTACCAACTTAATGGGATTTGGGGTCCCATGGCAAGTTTTTAGCTTTACCCTTAGAGTAATACAAGGGAATGCATGCCAAAATGTACACCTCCTCCTTCTTTTTCCCGCTCTTATTTTTTTAACAGGGATCAATTTTCAATTGGATTTAAACACCTAAGAATAATTCTGTGTTAGGTAAAGAATTCAACCAATGGTATTAAGTAGAAAAAGAATATACTAAAAAGATTAAAATAGTAAGCTCTTTCTCAACAGTCAGGATAAGGGCTGATCAAGTCATTGCTTCTCATAGTGTCAGTTTCAGTTCTACAGGTTTCCTTTCAGGTGCTCAGTTAGTTGTCACAGATCAGGGAGAACATATGATATTTGTCCCTTTGGGACTGGTTTATTTCACTCAGCATGATGTTTTCCATATTCCTTCATTTTGTTGCAAATGACTGGATTTCATTTTATTTTATCACTGTGTAGTATTCCATGGAGTATGTATCCCATAATTTCTTTATTCAGTCTTCCATTGATGGGCATTTAGGTTAATTCCATGTCTTAGCTATTGTGAATTGAGCTACAATAAACATTGAGCTGCAGATAGCTCTTTTATTTGCCTATTTAATTTCCTTTGGGTAAATTTTGAGAGGTGGGATGCCTGGGTCATACAGTAGGGCTATATTCAGGCTTCTGAGGAATCTCCAAACTGTCTTCCATAGTGGTTTTACCAGTTTGCATTCCCACCAACAGTGGGTTAGTGAGTCTTTTCCCCCACATCCTCACCAGCATCTGTTGTTTGTTGATTTTTATATGAAAGCCATTGTAACCAGGGTGAGGTGAAACCTCATTGTGGTTTTGATTTGCATTTCCCTGATGGCTAGTGATCCTGAGCATTTTTTTCATTTGTCTGTTGGCTGTTTGGATTTCCTCTTTTGAAAAATGTCTGTTTAGGACTTGGCCCATCTCTAACGTGGGTTGCTTGTTTTGTTTTGCTGGAGTTTCTTGATCTCTTTATAGATTCTGATTATTAATCCTTTACCAGTAGCATAATTTGCAAATATTTTTTCCCATTCTGATGTATGTTGTCTGTTCACTTTCCTGACTCTTTATTGTGTATAGAACAACTTCTCAATTTGATGTAAGCCCAATTCTATATTTTGCTTTGGCTGCCTGTGTCTCTGGGTTCTTTCTCAAGAACTCTTTGCCTGTGCCAATATCTTGCAGGGTATCTCCAATGTTCCCTAATAATTTGATGGTGTCAGGTCATAGATTTAGAATTTTAATCTATGATGAGTTGATTTTTGTGTAAGGTGTAAGGTATGGGTCTTGCTTCATACTTCTGCATGTGGAAATCCAGTTTTCCCAGCACTGTTTGTTGAATATACTGTCCTTGCTCCAGGAATTGGTTTTAGATCCTTGATCAAACATGAGTTTGTTATAGTTGTTTGGATTGATTACTGGTATTTCTATGCTGTTCCATTGGTCTATCCATCTGTTTTGTACCAGTACCAAGGTGTTTTGAATATGACTACCCTGTAGTATGTCTTGAAATCTGGTATTTTGATGCCTCCAGCTCTGTTTTTGTTGTCTAAGATTGCTTTAGCTATTCGAGTTCTCCTGTGCCTCCATATAAATTTCAGCATCATTTTTTCCAGATTTGAGAAGAATGTTTTTGGTATTTTGATTGGCATTGCATTGAATCTTTAAATTACTTTTGGAAGAATGGACATTTTGATTACATTGACTGTAACTGCCCTGTAGTATGCATTGAAATCTAATTTTGTGATGCCTGATGGCTTGTTTTTATTATATAGGGTTGCTTTAGCTATTTGGGGTCTCTTGTGTTTCCATATGAATTTCAGCATCATTTTTTCTAGATCTGAGAAGAATGTCTTTAGTATTTTGATTATTATCACATTAAATCTGTAACTTGCTTTTGGAAGTATGGACATTTTGATTATATTGATTCTTCCAATCCATGAACATGGAAGATTATTCCATTTCTTTGTGTCTTCTGTTTCTTTCTTTAATGTTTTGTAATTCATGTTACATAGCTATTTGACATCCCTGGTTGAGTTTATTCCATTGTATTTAATTTTTTTTTTGCAAGCACTGTGAATGAGATTTGTTTTAGAAGTTGATTCTCAGCCTTGGCATTTTCTGTGTATACAAAGGCTGTTGATATTTGTGTATTAATTTTATATCCTGCTACTTTATCAAACTCTTCTATGAGTTTTAATGTTCTTTTGGTGGAGTGTATTGGATCCCCTATATATAGAATTGTGTCATCTGATAACTGGGATATTTTGACTCTTTCCTTCCCCATTCGCATCCCTTTGATTTCTTTTTCATGTATAATGGTTCTGGCTAAAACTTCCAGGACTATATTGAATACCAATGGTGAGAGAGGACATCCATGTCTGGTTGCAGATCTCAGGGGGTATGCTTCCAAGTTTCCTTCCTTCAGTTGGATACTGGCTGTGGGTTTGCCATAAATTGCCTTGATTGTATTGAGGAATGTTCCTTCTGTACACAATTTACCTATATTTTCCTCATGAAAATGTGCTATATTTTATTAAATTTTTCTCTGCATCTATTGGGATAATCTAATTGTTGTTCTTCAGGTTTTTAATGTGATGTATCACATGGATTGATTTGTGAAATTGAACCATCCCTGCATACCAGGGATAAATCTATTTTTTGTGATATTAAGATGGCTATGACAACTCTTTTTTGCTTTCTGTTAACATTGAATATCTTTCTATCCTTTCACTTTCAGTATGCATGCATCATTTTTGTTGGTATGTGTTTCTTGCAGGCAGGAAATAGATGGGTTTTGTTTTTTAATACATTCAGCCAGTCTATGCCTTTTAACTGGGGAGTTGAGATTATTTACATTCAAGGTGACTATTTATAAGTAATGATTTAGCCCTACATTTTACATAAATATTTTTATTGTTTACCTTTGATTTCCTTTGTACTTTTACTTGGAGATTTCCTGCTTTCTTTTATAGTGATGACCATGTGTTTTTTGTTTGTTTGTTTGTTTCTGTGCGTAACACATCATTAAGCAAGCATCTTTTGCAAGGCTGGATGGGTGGTGACATTTTTTCAATTTCTGTATGTTATGGAAAGTCTTTATTTCACCTAATTCAAAAATAAGTGTTTTATAGGATTTACTATTTTGGGTTGACAGGGTTTTCCTATTAAGATTTGGAATATATCTCACTATTCTCACCTAACCTGTAGGATTTCTGGTGAGAAGTACACTCTGAGTCTAATTGGAGATCCTCTGAAAGTAAGCTGACATTTCCCTAGTGCACATTTTAGAATCTTATCTTTATGTTTTACTGTGGAGAGTTTGATAATAATATGTTGTGTTGTAGATCTTTTCTGGTCATTTCTTTTACAAGTTGTGTGTGCTTCCTGTATAGGATGTTCCTTTCTCCAAGTTAGGAAAGTTTTCTGTTACTATTTCACTAAAAAGGCCTTCTAATCCTTTTCCTGTTTTCACACCTTCAGGTACTCCTAGAACCCCTATGTTGAGTCATTTGATAGTATCCCGTAGATTCCCAACACTGTTCTTTGGTTTTCTTATATATATATATATATATATATATATATATATATATAGCTTTTATTTAAAGAATATAAATTTCCAAAGAACAGCTTATGGATCACAATGGCTCCCCCCCCCAACTTCTCTCCCTCCCCCTACCCTCCCCTTTCCCGCTCCCTTTCCCCTTCTGTTCACATCAAGATTCATTTTCAATTCTCTTTATACACAGAAGATCAATTTAGTACATATTACGTAAAGATTTCAGGCCGGCACCGTGGCTCAACAGGCTAATCCTCCGCCTTGCGGCGCCGGCACACCGGGTTCTAGTCTGGGTCGGGGCGCCGGATTCTGTCCCGGTTGCCCCTCTTCCAGGCCAGCCCTCTGCTGTGGCCCAGGAGTGCAGTGGAGGATGGCCCAAGTGCTTGGGCCCTGCACCCCATGGGAGACCAGGAAAAAGCACCTAGCACCTGGCTCCTGCCATCGGATGAGCATGGTGCGCCGGCCGCAGCGCGCCGAACGCAGCAGCCATTGGAGGGTGAACCAACGGCAAAAGGAAGACCTTTCTCTCTGTCCCTCTCTCTCTCACTGTCCACTCTGCCTGTCAAAAAAAAAAAAAAAAAGATTTCAACGGTTTGCCCTCGCATAGAGACACAAAATGATAATACTGTTGGAGTGCTAGTTATAGTATTAATTCACAATGTACAGCACATTAAGGACAGAGATCCTACATGATTTTTTTTTTTAAAAATTGATTAATTGTCTATGCAATTTCCAGTTTAACACCAAGATTTTTTAATCATTTGCAATTATCTTTATATAAAGAAGATCGATTCAATATATACTATGTAAAGATTTCATCAGTTTGCACCCACTCAGAAACACAAAGTGTAAAAATACTGTTTCAGTACTAGTAATAGCATTATTTCACATTGGATAACACATTAAGGACAGATCCCTCATGAGACGTAAGTACACAGTGACTCCTGATGTTGATTTAACAATTTGACACTCTTGTTTATGGCGTCACTAATCTCCCTAGGCTCTGGTCATGAGTTGCCGAGGCTATGGAAGCCTTTAGGGTTCGTGGACTTCGATCTTATTCCAACAGGGTCATAGTCAAAGTGGAAGTCCTCTCCTCCCTTCAGAGAAAGGTACCTAATTCTTTGATGGCCCCGTTCTTTCCACTGGGATCTCACTCGCAGAGGTCTTTCATTTAGGTCTTCTGTTTTTTCCAGAATGTCTTCGCTTTCCATGCCTAAACTATTCTCATGGGCTCTTCAGGCTGATTCTGAGGCCAGAGTGCTATTTAGGACATCTGCCATTCTATGAGTCTGCTGTGTATCCTGCTTCCCATGTTGGATCATTCTCTCCCTTTTTCATTCTATCAGTTAGTATTAGCAGACATTAGTCTTGCTTGTGCGATCCCTTTGACTCTTAGACCTATCAGTGTGATCAATTGTGAGCTGAAATTGATCACTTGGACTAATGAGATGGCCTTGGTACATGCCACCTTGATGGGATTGTATTGGAATCCCCTGGCACAATTCTAACTCCATCATTTGGGGCCGTTCGGATTGAGCATGTCCCAAATTGTACATCTCCTCCCTCTCTTATTCCCACTCTTATATTTCACAGAGATCACTTTTCAGTTAAAATTTAAACACCTAAGAATAATTGTGTGTTAATTACAGAGTTCAACCACTAGTACTAGGAGAAAAAAAAAAAATACTACCATGGATAAAGTATTACATTGTACAACAACAGTCAGCACAAGAGCTGATCGAGTCACTGTTTCTCATAGTGTCCATTTCACTTCTACAGGTTTCCCCTTTGGTGCTCAGTTAGTCATCGCCAATCAAGGGAAACAAATGATATTTGTCTCTTTGGGACTGACTTAATTCACTCAGCATGATGTTTTCCAGATTCCTCCATTTTGTTGCAAGTGACCGGATTTCATTGTTTTTGACTGCTGTATAGTATTCTGTAGAGTACATGTCCCATAATTTCCTAATCCAGTCTACTGTTGATGGGCATTTGGGTTGGTTCCAAGTCTTAGCTATTGTGAATTGAGCCGCAATAAACATTACTGTGCAGACGGCTTTTTTGTTTGCCCATTTAATTTCCTTTGGGTAAATTCCAAGGAGTGGGATGGCTGGGTTGAATGGTAGGGTTATATTCAGGTTTCTGAGGAATCTCCAGACTGACTTCCATAGTGGCTTCACCAGTTTGCATTCCCACCAACAGTGGATTAGTGTCCCTTTTTCCCCACATCCTCTCCAGCATCTATTGTTGGTGGATTTCTGAATGTGAGCCATTCTCACCGGGGTGAGGTGAAACCTCATTGTGGTTTTGATTTGCATTTCCCTGATTGCTAGGGATCTTGAACATTTTTTCATGTGTCTGTTGGCCATTTGGATTTCCTCTTTTGAAAAATGTCTATTGAGGTCCTTGGCCCATCTCTTAAGTGGGTTGCTTGTTTTGATGTTGTGGAGTTTCTTAATTTCTTTGTAGATTCTGGTTATCAACCCTTTATCTGTTGCATAGTTTGCAAATATATTTTCCCATTCTGTCGGTTTCCTATTCACTTTCCTGACTGTTTCTTTTGCAGTACAGAAACTTTTCAATTTGATGCAATCCCAGTAGTTAATTTTGGTTTTCAGTGCCTGTGCTTCTGGGGTCTTTTCCAAGAAGTCTTTGCCAGTACCTATGTCTTGCAGGGTTTCTCCTATGCTCTCTAGTAATTTGATGGTGTCGGGTCGTAGGTTTAAATTTTTAATCCATGTTGAATGAATTTTTGTGTAAGGTGAAAGGTAGGGGTCTTGCTTCATGGTTCTGCAGGTGGAAATCCAGTTTTCCCAGCACCATTTATTAAACAGACTGACCTTACTCCAGGGACTGGTTTTGGATCGTTGATCAAATATAAGTTGGCTGTAGGTGTTTGGATTGATTTCTGGAGTTTCTATTCTGTTCCATTGGTCTATCCATCTGTTTCTGTACCAGTACCATGCTGTTTTGATAACTACTGCCCTGTAGTATGTCCTGAAATCTGGTATTGTGATGCCTCCGGCTTTGTTTTTGTTGTACAAGATTGCTTTAGCTATTCGAGGTCTCCTGTGTCTCCATATGAATTTCAGCATCATTTTTTCCAGATCTGAAAAGAATGTCCTCGGTATCTTGATTGGTATTGCGTTGAATCTGTAAATTGCTTTTGGGAGAATGGACATTTTGATGATATTGATTCTTCCAATCCATGAGCATGGGAGATTTCTCCATTTTTTGGTATCCTCTTCTATTTCTTTCTTTAAGGTTTTGTAATTTTCATTGTAGAGATCTTTAATGTCCTTAGTTAAATGTATTCCAAGGTATTTGATTGTTTTTGTAGCTATTGTGAATGGGATTGATCTTAGCAGTTCTTCCTCAGCTGTGGCATTGTCTGTATACAAAGGCTGTTGATTTTTGTGCATTGATTTTATATCCTGCTACTTTGCCAAACTCTTCTATGAGTTCCAATAGTCTCTTAGTAGAGTTCTTTGGGTCCCCTAAATAAAGAATCATGTCGTCTGCAAAGAGGGATAGTTTGAGTTCTTCCTTCCCAACTTGTATCCCTTTAATTCCTTTTTCTTGCCTAATAGCTCTGGCTAAGACTTCCAGCACTATATTGAATAGCAGTGGTGAGAGTGGGCATCCCTGTCTGGTACCAGATCTCAGTGGAAATGCTTCCAACTTTTCCCCATTCAATAGGATATTGGCCGTGGGTTTTTCATAAATTGCTTTGATTGTATTGAGGAATGTGCCTTCTATACCCAGTTTGCTTAGGGTTTTCATCATGAAAGGGTGTTGAATTTTATCGAATGCTTTCTCTGCGTCTAATGAGATAATCATATGGTTTTTCTTCTGCAGTCTGTTAATGTGGTGTATCACGTTGATTGTTTTGCGAATATTGAACCATCCCTGCATACTAGGGATGAATACCACTTGGTCTGGGTGGATGATCTTTCTGATGTGTTGTTGCAGTCTATTGGCCAGAATTTTATTGAGGATTTTTGCATCTATGTTCATGAGGGATATTGGTCTGTAATTCTCTTTCAATGCTGCATCTTTTTCTGGCTTAGGAATTAAGGTGATGCTGGCTTCATAGAAAGAGTTTGGGAGAATTCCCTCTTTTTCGATTGTTCTGAAAAGTTTGAGAAGAATTGGGGTTAGTTCTTCTTTCAATGTCTGGTAGAATTCAGCAGTGAATCCATCTGGTCCTGGGCTTTTCTTTGTTGGGAGGGCCTTTATTACTGATTCAATTTCTGACTCACTTATGGGTCTGTTTAGGTTTTCTATGTCTTCCTGGTTCAATTTAGGTAGGTTGCATGTGTCCAGGAATCTATCCATTTCTGATAGGTTTCCCTGTTTACTGGCATACAAGTCCTTGTAGTAATTTCTGATGATTCTTTTGATTTCTGTGGTGTCTGTTGTTATATTTCCTTTTTCATCTCTGATTTTACTGATTTGAGTCTTTTCTCTTCTTTTTTTAGTTAGTTGGGCCAATGGGGTGTCAATCTTGTTTATTTTCTCAAAAAACCAGTTCCTCATTTGGCTGATTTTTTGTAATGTTTTTTTTGGATTCAATCCTGTTGATTTCTTCTCTGATTTTGATTATTTCTCTTTTTCTACTAGATTTGGGTCTAGTTTGCTGCAAATTTTCTAGATCCTTGAGATGCATTGAAAGCTCATCTATTTGGTGCCTTTCCAGTTTCTTGATGTAGGCACCTATTGATATAAACTTTCCTCTTAACACTGCTTTTGCTGTATCCCATAAGTTTTGGTATGTTGTGCTGTTATCCTCATTTACTTCCAGAAAATTTTTGATTTCTCTTTTGATTTCTTCAGTGACCCATTGTTCATTCAGGAGCATGTTGTTCAATCTCCATGTGTTTGCATATGCTCTAGGGATTCCTGAGTTGCTAATTTCCAACTTCAATCCCTTATGGTCTGAGAAGTTGCATCGTATGATTCTAATTCTTTTGAATTTGCTGAGACTTGCTTTATGGCCTAATATGTGATCAATCCTAGAGTAGGTTCCATGTACTGCTGAGAAGAATGTGAATGCTTTACGTGTAGGATGAAAAGTTCTGTAGATATCTGTTAGATCCATTTGGGCTATAGTGTTGTTTAAATCTACTGTCTCCTTGTTGATCTTCTGTCCTGTCGATCTGTCAATATCTGTGAGTGGAGTATTGAAGTCCCCCAGTACTATTGTGTTGGGGTCTAAGTCTCCCTTTAAGTTTCTTAACAAATTTTTTAAATAAACCTGTGGCCTGTAATTAGGTGCATATACATTGAGAATTGTTATATCTTCCTGTAGTATTGATCCCTTAATCATTATATAGTGCCCCTCTTTGTCTCTCTTAACAGTTTTTGTGTTAAAGTTTATGTAGTCCGATATTAAGATGGTTACACCCGCTCTTTTTTCATTTCTGTTGGCATGGTATATCTTGTTCCATCCTTTTATTTTCAGTCTGTATGGATCTTGGTTGGAAAGATGTGTTTCTTGTAGGCAGCAAATAGATGGTTTTTGTTCCTTAACCCAATCAGCCAATCTCTGTCTTTTAACAGGACAGTTTAGACCTTTAACGTTCAATGTGACTATTGATAAGTGGTAGGTTTGCCCTGCCATTTGCCAGATATTTTCTAATGTATGCTTTGAATTCCCTGTGATCTTTTGCCGTGAGGTTCCCTTCGTTTACCTTCTTTCATGTTGATGGTCGTGTTTCTGTGTTTCTGTGTGTAACACTCTTTAAGTATCTTTTGCAGGGCTGGACGAGTGGCAACAAATTCTTTCAATTTTTGTTTGCTATGAAAGGTCTTTATTTCACCTTCATTCACAAATGAGAGCTTTGCAGGGTATAATATTCTGGGCTGGCAGTTTTTCTCTCTAAGTACCTGGGCTATGTCTCGCCATTCCCTTCTAGCTTGTAGGGTTTCTGTTGAGAAGTCAGCTGTGAGTCTAATTGGAGATCCTCTGAGAGTAATCTGACGTTTCTCTCTTGCACATTTTAGGATCTTTTCTTTTTGCTTCACTGTGGTGAGTTTAATTACAATATGTCGTGCAGAGGATCTCTTTTGGTCATGTTTATTAGGGGTTCTATGAGCTTCCTGGATTAGGATTTCTCTGTCTTTCTCCAAGCCTGGAAAATTTTCTGCTAGTATCTCCCTAAAAAGGCCTTCTAATCCTTTCTCCCTCTCCATGCCTTCAGGAACACCTAGAACCCGAATGTTGGGTTTTTTAATAGTGTCCTGTAAATTCCCGACGATATCTTTTAGTTTTCTAATTTCCTCTTCTTGTCTTTGGTTTGACTGTTTCCTCTCCTGTTCACTGTCTTCTAGGTCCGATATTCTCTCTTCTGCTTCACCCATTCTGGTTTTAAGGCCCTCAAGATTGCTTGTCACTTGATCTATTGAATTCTTCAATTCATTAAGATTTTTTGTCACTATCGTAGCTTCTTGTTCTACTAGTTGTTTCATTTCGTTTTGATTTCTCCGTAGTACTTCATTCTCGCGAGAGAGATTTTCTATCTTATCCATTAAAGATTTCTGTAGTTCAAGAATTTGTTTTTGAGAACTTCTTAATGTTCTTATCAATTCTTTGAGATCTGCTTCTTGCATTTCTTCTATCTCATTATCTTCATAATCTTGACTTGGGGTGTCTTTTCCGTTTGGGGTCATCATAGCGTCTTCCTTGATCTTGCTCCCTCGGAATCTGTTTTTGTTTGGCCTTTTTTTTTCCCCACACTCTTTCTCTGGGTTGTCAAGGTAACGTAGTTTGTGTGCGTGCTGTGTTCCCAGTTTTTGGATCCCCTTCAGGTTTCTACAGCCTCGGGTTTTTGGTTCCGTCTGCCTCAGTGATGGGCAGGCGCACCTTGTCCCACTGCGTTTAATCAAATTCGACTTCGCAAGGTGGGCGGCGAGAGGGGCTAGTGTCCGTGCGGGCTCGCCTCAACTGTGCTGTTTCCCCCGTGGGGGTCTGCTTCCCCCCGCCAGTGTCTCGGGATCCCTGTATCGGCTCCCGTTCAAGCGCGCAGATCCTGCGGTGATTGTGTTCCGCCTGGCTCCTGTCGCAGCCTGCGGGCGCGCACCGTGCCACTGTGTTCGATCTAGCTCAATTTCGTAGATTGGGCGACGAGAGAGGCTAGTGTCCATGCGGGCTCACCTCAACTGTGCTGTTTCCCCCGTGGGGGTCTGCTTCCCCCCACCAGTGTCTGGGATCCCTGTATCGGCTCCCGTTCACGCGCGCAGATCCTGCGGCGATTGTGTTCCGCCCGGCTCCCGTCGCAGCCTGCGGGCGCGAGCCGTGCCACTGCGTTTAATCTCGCTCGAATTAGCAGGGTGGGTGACGAGAGAGGCTAGTGTCCGTGCAGGCTCGCCTCGATTGTGCTGTTTCCCCCGTGGGGTCTGCTTCCCCCCGCCAGCGTCTCGGGATCCCTGTATCGGCTCCCGTTCAAGCGCTCAGTTCCAATGGCGACTGTGTTCCGCCCGGCTTCCGTTGTAGCCGGCGGGCGCACGCCGTCCCACTGCGTTCAGTCTAGCTCGAGTTAGCAGGGTGGGTGACTAAAGAGGCTAGTGTCCGTGTGGGCTCACCTCAATTGTGCTGTTTCCCCCGTGGGGTCTGCTTCCCCCCGCCAGTGTCTCGGGATCCCTGTATCGGCTCCCGTTTAAGCGCTCAATTCCAATGGCGACTGTGTTCCGTCCGGTTCCCGTCCCTCCCGGCAGCTCCCGTGCCACTATGGCACGATTTGCCGTTCGCAAACTTACTTTCCCCTAGGTCCTCTGCGTCTCATTCACTGGGTCCGGAAGAATTTCCACTGCATTTTTTTCCCTGAGATTTTTCCTGAGGCTACAGTAACTCTGTTTTTATTAAACTATCTTTTTGCGGACTGCTAGTGCGCGTCCTCACTGTTCCGCCATCTTGGCTCCGCCCCCTGTTCTTTGGTTTTCTATTTTCTTTTTCTTGTTTTTGGGCTGACTGTATAGTATCCTGTACTTTGTCCTCTACATTGGATATTCTTTCTTTGGTTCACTGGTTTATGTTGTGAAGGCTCTGCACTGCATTTCTTATTCTATTGAATTCTTCATTTCCAATATTTCATATTGAGTCCTCTCAATTTCATGAGAGAAATTTTCTTTCATATCATGTATGGATTTTATTAGTTTGTGTATTTGCTTCTGATTACTTATAAATCCTATGGTTAATTTTTTTAATTCTATTTCTAGCATTTATTCAGTTCTCTTCATCTTCATATTCTAGTATTGAAGTGTTGTTTTCTTTTGAGTGCGTCATTTTTTCTTCCTTATTCGTGTTTCTTGAATTGGTGCATTTGTAATCCAGTATTTGTGGAGATACTTGTTAGTTTCTTTGATTATTTCCATTGTGGTGGCTTTTATCTTTGTGCTATGCCTCTGAGTTAGTGGCGCGTCTGCCTTCAGTGAAAACCTAGAGGTGTGTGGTGGGTGTGGCAAGGGAGCTCTCTTCAGTTTTCCAGAATGAAGTGTTTGTCTAAGGTGACATACCCAGCTTTGGCTTGGTAAATCTTTCTCTTTTTTAATTCAGAGAGGTGGGTTGTTCTGCTCTGTTGATGCACACTCAGCTGATGTCATAGACCAGTGCCTGAGTGCTAGCCCCAGTGGGTATACAATTTGTCCATTCTGACACAAGGACCACACAAAGGATCAGTGCTGTTCTCAGCATAAGCTCAGATTCCACAGCAATGTCTCACCAGGTAATCAAGGAGCTCTGAGCATGTGGAGCCTCCCGCAATGACTGTCCCAAGTCCTAGCCACACCCTGAAATATCCCATTATAGCCTCAGGGTTTTCACCGTCCCAGGTCATGAACCTCCCATAGTCATGAGCTCCTAGCCCCCTGTCAGTTCTCCCCACTAGACTCAGGAGTCTCAGCTCAGCTGGTTGCTGGAAACATACATGAGCTGGTGCAGCTGTTTCATTGTCCAAAATCATGCCCACTCTCTTTCAGCTTGTTACTGGATGTTGTTGCAGGGTGACCGGGGAGAGAGAAATGTGCCCTCTCCTTTGCTGTTTTATCTCCTCTAGTTTGGCAGGTACACTATCCCCCACAGGGCTCCAAAGGATTCCCTCTAGGCTCTTACTACAATGTTATTCCCAGTGGCTTGGACTGCTGTAGTCTGGTCTCACTTCTTTCCAAACATGGTGTGGAGGCTCTCTTAGCTGCTGGGGTTCTGAGTTGTGTGCATCCATACCCTCC
Organism: Sylvilagus floridanus; assembly: GCA_949820135.1. Classification (NCBI taxonomy): domain Eukaryota; kingdom Metazoa; phylum Chordata; class Mammalia; order Lagomorpha; family Leporidae; genus Sylvilagus; species Sylvilagus floridanus. The sequence continues at coordinate 137,091,868 of OX463225.1, forward strand.
ATGTATGTCCACTGTGTCCCTCTAATTTGCATAGAGTTTCTCCTAACTCTTCCCTGAGACTGAACTCTCCTCTTTTAAAAAAATATTTTCTGGAACAATAAGCTCCCTTCTTACTCCACTATCTTATTCCAACCCTTGCTCCCTCCCACCACCTTTTAAAAAAGTGTAGGAAATAAAAAGCCATCCATACATGTTTGATAATTTTTTTTAACTCCTGCCTCTTGCACTTTTTTCTTTTTAAAATTTATTAATTTGAAAGTGTTAGAAAGGAGGAACAGATACTCCATCTGCTGGCTAACTCCCCAGACTATCACAATTGGTCAGGCTGGAGGCATGAGCCACTTAAGGTCTTAAGGCACACAGGATTCTAGTCCCGGTCGGGGCACCGGATTCTGTCCTGGTTGCTCCTCTTCCAGTACAGCTCTCTGATGTGGCCTGGGAGTGCAGTGGAGGTTGGCCCAAGTCCTTGTGCCCTGCACCCGCATGGGAGACCAGGAGAGGAACCTGGCTCCTGGCTTCGGATCAGCACAGTGCACAGGCCACATTGCGTGACCACAGCAGCCATTGGGGGATGAACCAATGGAATAAAAGGAAGACCTTTCTCTCTGTCTCTCTCTCTCACTGTCCACTCTGCCTGTCAAAAAAATAAATAAATAACTAAATAAAAAAGGTGAGTTTAGGGGTTCAGAGACTTGGTCCATCTTCCATTGCTTTCCCAGGTGCCTCACAGGGAACTGGATCTTAAATGGAACAGCTAAGACTTGAACTGGCACCCATATGGATGTCAGCACTGTAGGCCTTTGTTTAACCCACTACAACTCAGGGCTGCCCCAACCTTGATGTTTGTAATTCTCCTAATGTCTGCCTCAGTTACTTCATCTGACTCACTGCATCACCTACACTTTGAGATATATTCTAAGTGCTTAGCAGGAGCCACATCATTACCACTTGCCAAGGGTCTTAATAGTGACTTGTTTAAACTGAGAGATTTTTTGTTCTACAACAATTCTATGTTGACGCTAAATACCTGTAGATTTAAGGCACACAATGAACTTCCAGCGACTGTGACCCAATAGTGAAATAGTGAAAGGGCATGTGTGTGCCAGATGAATGAGGAATGAGGAATTTGTCAGGAAAAAATAGATATGAGGCCTGACTCCTGCTATTTGCCTGCCTGTCCTGTCTGATTGCCAGTGCCAGACATCATGCTCCCAAAGCATGCTTGCATATCAGGGAGCACATATACCTTGCTTTGCATCCTTGGAGGTACATTAGCAGGTGCTTTGAATCTCCTAATTTGTTGGCATAGTGCTGAACATTGTCACTTGAACACCTCACATCCCCATTCCTCCTGAACATGCATAAACTCCAAGGCACTTTGGCATCTTGCCTCTTGCATGAGAAAGGAGGCACTGAAAGACATGCTGGCTTCTGGGCCCCCATCTCTGAAAGGCACTGTTAGGCATGCTGCTCTTGGGTGCACAGACAGAGAACTCTACCTACTATTGAGATCTCCAGATTTGCCTTAGCTTGTATCAAGTATTTCTGCCATTATGTTGGCTCTGAAAGCTCCTACTTCATTCCTATCCAGGTGGCCTGGGGCAACAAAGAATAAGCAATATGCATATGAAATTCTATTTGGAAACTATTGGTTTCCAACATCTTTACAAACTATGAGCTATAGCTGTCCACTGCTTCATCCTGAAGACAGAGACATAGCCCTGAGAGAGGAGACTTCAGTTTGGTATGAGAGTCCTGGGATACAGTAGTTGCTAACATACAGGCTGTGAAGCAGCTCCACACAGCCTTTATCCCTGGTAGGCACCCCAAGTTTTCCCTTCATTGGACTGAATTGTCCCCAGAAGCAAGATTGTGTCTCAAGGCATTGAAGTTTATGAGTGAGCACCAGCTGAGTGTGAACACAGTGCACAAGCTGCAGAGCAACTTCTACTGGAGCACCATAACTGTGGTGAAGCAAGCCTGTTCAGTGTGAAGCCTATTTTCTTCTTCCTGTGTAATGGCAGGACTAACACATGCTTGGGATCAAGACCCCTTCAGGCACCAAAAATCTGAGCATCGAATGCAAGGGCAGCAATTTTGATCTACAATGCAATCCCTGGTTCATGTAGACCATGCTGCATTTAAACTTATGCTGAAGTTTGTGTGCATCACTACACCCTGTCCCCTCACCCCAAGACTCTTCTGTGACCCTCAGAGGGCTGGCCCTCTGAAGGGATGCTTGGGCAGCAGTCTGCCCAGATACTCCTTGCAGCCCATCCCAGAGTGTCTATTACATCTACTTTAGTGGTGATAGATTCCCTCTTTTCTCAAAATCTCAGCCTCCTTGTACAACACCCTGTCCTGTTTGGTTGTCTTCTCTTCCTCCTAGGAAGAGGACAAAGTGGGCCATGTGGGTTGAGGAGGGTAGACCCAGGTGCCCAGATGTTGTATACCCAGCCTCTGGGACCGGAAGGATGGAACCAGGTGTCCAGAAGTTACTAACCAAGTTTCTGGCTCTACCCACCTCTATAGAGTGACTTGGACTTACTTATGGTACCCAGTGTTTCTCCCTCTATTCTCCTTCCTTTTTTTTTCTTCCCCATTCTCGCCTGACTATTCTTGGATTGGTGGGCTTTTCTGTCATTTACTAGAAACATTTTTCTGTGCTTAAATGTATTATCTTCCAGACTTTAAGGTTTTCCCAAGATTTCTAGAGTTTTTAGCAGCACTTTGGTATAGTTACATATACAAAGCAATAATATTTTTATTTCATGTGTAATTCCCCTTCTGTTCAAAAATAAAGTAACTCTAGTTTAAAATTCTATATGTTCTTAATTTTTTATGTAAATTCAAGAATCCTGAAGGTAGGGGAAAGAGAAACATAAAGGAAGCTTTAATCATGAGAATGTCTTGGTAAATAAAGCTATGGGGTATGAAAGAAGCTGATTCAGGGGAAATTCAAGTAATACTCATCTTAAATTGAAAACGCTGGTGATCTTTAAGAAGCAAGGGGAACAGTATATGACAAATAAGTGAGGTAATCAAGAATATTGTAGAAGGTTGGTAGAAGATGAATCTTGGGTAGGATTTGGTTGGCTAAGACTAGAAAACATTCTTTATATGTATTTCTAAACATCAGCAATGCAGTAACATTAAAGGCACACTGTTATAAGACTAGAATTTCGTTCTGTAAATTAAAGCAACAAGGTTTTATATTAAACATTTCTCACAAAATTTTCAACTTTTTAACTACAAAATCTAAATAACCCATCTTCTAGGTTATAGTGTTCTTTTGTATTTAATTTGTGGCTATTCTCTTCCATTTTACTCAGCTTCTGTCTGATTGTCTACCTCTCTCTTTGTCTTTATGTATTTAAGTTGTATGAAGTAATGAGTTAATGTCATGTGGTATTTTTAATTTTATGTGTTAATTATTTTATTCATTTTTTTCTAAGTTTTTGTATTGATTTAGGAAACTAATCTTAGTTTTGTAATAATTGTATGTGTCATTGGATAGAAACTATTTGCATTTCCTTCTGTATATAATATTAGGCTTAGAGTCTGAAGGCAAGGTGCACTCTTTCTTAATGACCCTGCATGTATTTTTGAAGTATCATTTATCAGGGACTCAAGCAGAGAACTGGGAATTAGGAATTTGGTAGGAACTTTGTAGTCTTAAAGATAATTTTCCTTAGTGTTCCTGAGGAGACTGAGAAGTTTCAAACATTGCATTTGGTTTGAGGTCTAAGGGATGCAGTTACCTTAATATAAACCATTTAAAATTCTCTGATAACACAAATGAAAATGTTAAGGAAGAATGAAAGTGTTGGGAAATCTAAGAAACGATTCTGTGGTCCTGGAATAAAATGAGTAGGTGTAAAGGAGAGACAGGAATCCAGGTTGTAGGAATTGTAAGAGTGTTGGGGATGATAGCATGAGCAGAGGGTGGAAGAAGAGCATTAACTTATTGCTTATGGGCAGAAAGAAAACAAGTTATGAACTTTGCAAATATTTCAGAGAATGCAAAATATGCCCGAGACTATTCATTCCAGCAATGAATATTCTAAAATGATAAGCCAAGCTTAGAATGAACATAGCCTTTACTAAGAAACTGATTACAATGATAGCCACTTAAATGGACAATGTAAACAAAATAAGTTAAACCACTTTCTAAGTAGGAGTTCTAATATTATTCTTATTAAAATGTCTTCTGTAGTCAATAGGATTCACATCCCGTCTTCTAACTCCATCCCTCATTGTCACCCTGATCTTGGTCAAAGAATTTAAATGTTCTTAATGTGTTGTCCAATGTGAAGTAATGCTATAACTAGTACTGAAACAGTATTTTTACACTTTGTGTTTCTGTGTGGGTGCAAACTGATGAAATCTTTACTTAGTATATACTGAATCAATCTTCTGTATATAAATATAATTAAAAATGAAAAAAAATCTTGGTGTTAAATTGGAAATTGCATAGAAAATTAATCAATTTAAAAAAAATATCATGTAGAATCTCTGTCCTTAATGTGCTATACATTGTGAATTAATACTATAACTAGTACTCCAACAGTATTTTTCACTTTGTGTTGCTATGTGAGGGCAAACTGTTGAAATCTTTACTTAATATATAGTAAACTGATCTTCTGTATATAAAGAGAATTGAAAATGAATCTTGATGTGAATGCAAGGGGAGAGGGAGTGGGAAAGGGGAGGGTTGCAGGTGGGAGGGAAGTTATGGGGGGGGAAGCCATTGTAATCTATAAGCTGTATTTTGGAAATTTTTATTATTTAAATAAAACCATTATAAAAAATTTTAAAAAAAGAATTTAAATGTTTGACCTATAGTTTCCTCAGCTGTTAACTGAAATGATGATCATATTTACCTTTTAAAGGTTATTGAGCAGACTTAGACTAGCACATGGTGGACCCTCTGTAACACATGCATCTTACGTGAGTACATTCAATGTTGGTTTGAGCAGCCACTATCTTGAAACCAGGAGTAATTAACCTAACAGCTCTGCATGTCCCCCCTCACTAAAAGCGGAATAACAATAATGTACTACTAAATCAATATTTCATGGCTGCACAACAAATCATCACACACAGCTCCAATTTATTAGTTCACAATTCTGTAGATCCCAAGCCCAAGTGATCTTGATTGCATTTTTTTGACAGGCAGAGTTAGACAGTGGGAAATGTCTTCCTTTTTCTGTTGGTTCACCCTCCAAGTGGCCCCTATGGCCGGTGTGCCACGCTGATCCGAAGCCAGGAGCCAGGTGCCTCTCCTGGTCTCCCATGCGCATGCAGGGGCCCAAGCACTTGGGCCATCCTCCACTGCCTTCCCGGGCCACAGCAGAGAGCTGGACTGGAAGAGGAGCAACCAGGACAGAACCGGCACCCAAACCAGGACTAGAACCCAGAGTGCTGGTGCCGCAGGTGGAGGATAAGCCTAGTGATCCACGGCGCTGGCCAATCTTGATTTCATTTTATCCTTTGAGTTTCAGAACCTGAAATCATGCTATAATTATTTAGCATGCTATAATACTTTTGATATTAAAAAATTTTAATGCAAATGTTTAAAAATACAAAATGATAAAAATCATAGCATTTATTGTTACTTCTTCCTTGATGAATTGAAAGATTTTTTTAAAAATCTCAACTAAGTTAACTGAGATTGGGAGAGGAGGAATGGAGATAATAACTACTATTAGTGTTTCTTGATTCTGTATAGGATCATTGTCTTCTCATTTATTGTTATCATAATTGTCATTCAACATCCCTTTGAGCTCCCTTCTGGGCCATGCCCTTTTGTGCACTACAAAACCCGCCATTATGAACTTGGTACTCTTATTAACTCAGTTTTACAAATGAGAATACTGAGGCTTGACAATGAGCTGAATTTAAATTAAAAGGCTTGTAGAGGTAGAGAGAGTATTCCAATGTAAGTGTCCTAAATCCAAGACATACCTTTACCTAAGTGTGCTACAGCACCCAAACCTTAGCCAGTAGGAATAATTCTGAACTGTTTTAGTCAGTTGGAACTGCTGGAACAATTCATAGATGGCTGTCTTCTTTTTGTGTCCTCACATGGCAGGAGGCAGAAGGAGAGCATCTCTCATCTTTTCTTGCAAGGGCACAAATAACTGTTCACGAAGCTCCACTCCCAAGACTGAGACTCCATCTCCAAATACCATCATATTGGGGATTTAGGCATCAATATAGTGACACTGGGAAGACAGAAACATTTAGTTGAAGTGAGATAGAGTGGAAGGCTGGCTGGGAAATAATTCTAAAGGCTGCTAAGGAGGAGGTGAGATATCATATTATAGACAAATAATTAGAAGAACCATTTCAGAGCAAGGTTTGTTCAAACTTCATATTGAGTAATGTGTAAAAACACATTTAAAAAAATAAAAACATCTTAAATATCACTTTGCTAAGAGAAAGGGAAATTCATTTATTTGCTCTCTCTTTTCATGCTTAAATCCACAAATGTTGGAATAAGAAATCAGAGTTGTAGTAAAGTAGTTTCAAACATATTCCAACTTCCTGGTAAGTCATCATTACTCAGTTTTGAAAACATGCTTTAGTCATCCTGTGACACAATCATCAAAAAATATTTTTTGAAATGCGATACGTGATATTACTTTTATGATATTGTCTCCAGAGGATAGTCCTAAATCCCCAAATTGGAAGACTAGTAACCACTTTCTTTCTGATGTGATATTTAAGGAAAAGGGCTAAGAATTTTATTTCTCATTTTCCCTATTTATTTCCACTATTCTGATAATATGTGGATCTCAGTAAGTGTATTAGGAAGTTAAAAAGCACAGTTGTAGGCCCTGAGCTGCATTTTTGGTTTAACCACTTTCACTGTAAAGACTAGTCCATTTCTCTTGGCATTGGTGGGCAGCAGTGAAATCTGTTCCGCATGACGGATGTGTGAAGCATCTGTCTTTCCTTCTGATTCCCTGCTGGTCCCTGAACTCACCCCATTATTTCCCATTGGAAACAGATGCCCTGCTCAGGAAAGGGTGGTCTGCTCCTGGTGTTGGCCCTGCCCCTGTGAACAGAGGAACCCACTGCCCTCACCTTCAGTCCTGAGTGGGAACACAGCAGAGCAGCCTCCTGCCTGGCTGTGGATAGGGTGGCATTTCCTGACAGATACTGTACAATCCACTTTGAGTGGTTCAGTCTCTCTACCTCTGCCACAGAGGCCACTTTTCAAAATCTCCCAACTTCTTTTGCTGGCTATATTGAGGAAGGAAGTTTAGGGGAGTCCCTAAGGCAGGTAAATCCCTAAGGGAGAGTTGATGTTGTCATCGATGTTATCCTCTTAAACCCAGGCTCTGTTAGCTGCAAAGGTCCAAGCAATGTAGGAACTATGGAGGGGGAAGTTGTGATTTATTCTCTATTCTATCCCAAGCAGAAGGAAGCCAAACAGTGGGAGGAGAGGGAAAGGAGAAGAGGAAAGGAAGAGGAAAGGTGGGGATGAAGAGAACAAGAGGGAGGGGTGGTGTCTGGTCTCACACGCCTGCCACCTCTTTACACAGTATGCTCCTGGCCTGTGCTCGCCCCCTCTGGAAAACACTTCACTGTTTTCCAAGTCAGAATTCTGTCCAGCAATGGTGGCAGGGAGAGTGGCATCAATCCCATGCACAGCACCCCCTCTCCCACCCCATGAACAGTCCTGGGAGTTCCCATCATCTGCTCACCCCAGGCACAGGATTGGCAGGACACACACACATTGGCAGGTCAACCATTGTCTGCAACGGGCACAGACTCTCCAATAATTGCTTTTGGAACATACTGGGGAAAGAAGCAGTGTTCCTGAATTCACACAGGGGTGCAGTCTCAGCTGTGCTGCCCATTGTGACCACCCCTGACCAGTGTGTCACCTCCAGAGCCAGGATCATGAAGTGCCATGTAGCTGCCAGGCTCCTGGTTGCCCTCAGCCTCTGAGTCCTCCAACTTCACAGAGGTGAGGCCGTGGGATATGGGTGGCTGGGAGGACCTGGGATACACTCCCGGGATGCCAGGGGTGGCCTGGGTGCAGGTCACATGGTGGGAACTACACAAATGGCATGGAGGAGGTGCATCTGGGGTGCCCAGAGAAAGCATTGCAAAATCCAAGCAGAGTGAGTTGGCCTGACCTGGGAGCAGGATTCAAGGTACCAGGGTGAGATCCAGGAGCGAGAGTCATTGAGGGGATGCAGGAAGGGATGGTGCCAGAAAGCAGCAATGCCTTGGCATCCTCAACCAAGACCCTGAGTGGTTGCAGGAACCCTGTTTAGGTTTTGCTGCAGTGGCATTGGTGGATGCCAGGGTGGAGCAGCAGGAAGGACACACCTAGGCTGAGCTCCTTGCTAACCTAGCCCTGCCGTGGGAGTTTATTCTGTGAGAGAGATAGCGTTTACCAAGTCACTTGGGCCACTTCCTGCTGTCTCAGCCCACAGGGAAACATCTCTGACCACACATCCTGAGGCCTCTCCCACATCCTGGGGCCTGGTGCTGGCTCCATGCTCCCTGGGTCACGAACATCCCCTACACAAGGTGCAGGTCAGGTGCAGAAAATTTAGAGCCCAGCTTTCCGGGCTTTCTGTGACAAGCAGGAAGGAGAGGTGGGGGTGAAGTCTGTTTAAGAATTTTGTGGATGTGGGCGAGTCTCCTGCTGAGTTGTGCAGGTGACTTTCATGTTCTCTGTGCGTAGTGACTCTCAGGACAAGCCCTCTTGGTCCAGGGTCTGGGAGCTGGCTGCTGATGAGTCTGGAAAAAGCAAGAGGGTAGAGGGGCTGGGAGGCAGGGGGCAGTGCCCTTCATGCACCCCTGGTGTGTGGCTGTCATAAAGGATCCCTGGGTAAGTCAGCTGCTGGCAGCTTGAGGGAAGGGCTGGGTGCAGTACAGGGTTTTAAATGCCATGACCGTGGGAAAGGTGGTTGCTTTAAGAAATGCACTTGCATCTCTTTAAGACCAGGGATTGTGTGAATAGTCTACAACTGCCATCCATGCACCTGTGTATTCCCAAGGACAACTGGGGGCTCTTAGGTAATGGCCCAAAACACAGGTGTTGCTGGGTAGATTCCCTAGAGGCCCTGCCAGGGAGGAGGCATGGCTGTACCTCACCTGTGCCTCCTGCACCCATCCCCCTCCATGTGTCTCTCACCAGTGCATGCAGGAGTTGCCATGCTGAGCAAGCAAAGGCCTCCCCTTGTGGAAGGTTAGCAGCAGCAGCAGTGGGACTCCTGGCGGAAAGCAGAGAGTCTGCTCCAGCCTGTTTTTCTCTGCTCTGATTTCCCGACTGGATTGCTTCTGCACTCTGGTCCTTTACAGTGAAGAACTGCGGGCACTCTGATCTCCTCCTTCCTCTCCCACTTCCCAACATGAACATACATGCACCACTATCCCACCACCCCTCGCTGGGTGCAGGCAGAGGTGCAGGGCATGTGGCTAGAAGAAGGGAAGCTGAACCTGGAGCTCCACTCTGGTCTGCACAGACAATGGGGGCAGCCATGTGCTACCCACTGTGCACTCCCTGGGAGGCTTTTCTCCTGTGGGAAAGAGAGCTTTAGGAAAGTGCTTCTGCATTCACTGTGCTTGTTAAAACTTAACATCTCTCCTTTTCTATTTCCATTGATTCTGCAGAAGGCAGAATGCAGCTTGTATGACATCTCTAACCTCGGTACTGAAGCCACTGTTAACAGAGAGAATTTTCCTTCTCGCTTCCCTTCTCCCGTTTTATGCAATGATTCTACTTCTTGTGGGAATTGGTGGGTTACCTTTTACATACTTTTTTTCTGGGAATTGATGAGGATATGCAACTTCTTTGTATTAGTCACCTTTATTTTAAAATTAAACCAATGGATCAGTAAGATAAACTATTTCATTAACTCAAATTATTCACCATTATGGGTCGCTCTAAAAAATTCAATAACATGCATACTGGTGCAGTCAACAGGTGATATCTTACATAATCTGTCCTTATGCATGTAGTTTGTTCCAGAAGTCTTTAAGTCTAACATGTCTTTAAGATATTTCTAAAAATGTCTAGACATATACAAAAGGCTACATGTCACTGGCCTTTGCTTTTCTTTTTCTAATTGGTAGTGCTTTATAGTTAATTCAACTTAAGAATAAGTTGATACCTGAACAGTCTCACTCCCGATAATGAGAGATACTTTTATGACTACACTTTTATGACTGGTATAATAATATTTGTGCTGAAGTAACAGAGTTTGCTTGATGTCTTTATTATCTAATTTCTTGTCACTAATGCTAAACCTTAAAATTAGGTGTGAATTCAGATTCAAAGTAATGTCTGAAAACTAATTTTGAAATATTTACAAATAATAAGTGAAAGTGAAGCTTGCAGATGTGCTAATTTTATGCTAGTGCAATATCTGGGACATGCATGACTATAATATAAGTCAAGTTTACCCCTAGTCTTGAAGTTTTTCTCTCATTCCTGAAATATTTTCTGAGAGTTGAAATATGTTTTGTTTCAAATGTAAATGGTTTTGAGAAAACGTTTATAATAAGCAATAATAATGAAAAAGTTAAGTTCCCTATTCTTTTTCTAGTGTGGAAGTTACAAACACTCCAAAACCAGGCAGATGAATTGTCTTTCTTTTCTTTCTTTTTTTTTTTAGAAAACACTTTATTTATTTATTGACAGGCAGAGTGGACAGTGAGAGAGAGAGAGAAAGAGAGAGAGAGAGAAACGGAGAGAAATGTCTTCCTTTTCCATTGGTTCACCCCAAAATGGCCACTGTGGCAGGCGCACTGCAGCCAGTGCACCATGCTGATCCGAAGCCATGAGCCAGGTGCTTCTCCTGGTCTCCCATGTGGGTGCAGGGCCCAATGACTTGGGCCATTCCTCCACTGCACTCCCAGGGTGCAGGGCCCAAGGACTTGGGCCATCCTCCACTGTACTCCTGGGCCACAGAAAGCTGGACTGGAAGAGGAGCGACCGGGACAGAATCAGGTGCCCTGACCAGGACTAGAATCTGGTGTGCTGGCACCGCAGGCAGAGAATTAGCCTATTGAGCTGTGGCACTGGCCCATAAGTTGTCTTTCTGAACACTTCTCTTAATGAAAGCCTTATTGGATTTTTCTCCAGTATCTTCTGATCAATGTTGATATAAAATATGTATCCAGAACCCAAGAATTTTTTAATAAATATTTTAATAGACCTTGTTTTTCTTGTGAAATACTTACCTTTCCTTTTCACAAAATTTATAGCAGTATAAGGCAATACAATAAACAAGACTAAAATAATATGATTATTCAATACCACTGCTCAACATCAGTATGACAGTTTATAAAGTCTAAAATTGGCAGTTCAAACAGTGAATTTCATTGCTATTGATCAAGGTAAAGTTTTTAATTTGATTTTTTTCTTTTTTAAAAAGAAGATTTATTTATTTACTTGAAAGTTACAGAGAGATAAAAAAAGAGAAAGAGAGAGAGAGAAATCTTTTGCCACAAAATGGATGTAATTTGACACCATAAAGTTCAGAGAAATAAGCCAGACCCAAAAAGACAAATAGCACATTGTTTTTCTGATTTGTGATAGCTAATATATATAGTACAAAAGTATATAAGTTGGAAATTGGCATCGTGGCATTTTATTACTTACAATTTTCTGTGTGCCTTTGAACAATGTTCTTTCTATGTTTAATTTGTTCATCTCTTTATTTAATGGAACATTAAGCCTATAATTATAAAGTAAATTAAAAATGTTATTGAAGAAGTTAAAAAGTTGGGAGGAGAAAGGATCTAAGAGTTATATCTGTGAACTACTTACCATCTTAAAATCACTTTAAAAATAAAGTTGAATTAAAGTTGTTATAAGAATATGTTGCATGAAACAAAATGCTTACACTTCTGATTCTGTATGTCTTTTTGAAAAATGTATCAAAAGCAGGCATTGGAAATTATTGTTGAGATCTCCAGTGATTACCATAAAATAAAGCAGCTTATATGGTAATGCATATATATGTGTATATATATGGAGAAATGTGTATAGTGACATATATAAAAATATATGTTAAAGTGCAGCCAGGATATAAATGATTTCTCTGATATACGCCTTTTGTTGGAGCAGACATTTGGCTGAGTAGTTAAGACACTGGTTGACATGCTGTGCCCCACATCAAGTGCCTCAGTGTGAGTCTTCTCAGACTCCTGACTGCAGCTTCTTGCTAATGCAGACCATGGGATGAATCCATCAGGGCTCAGCTAACAGGGTGCTTGCCACCTACAGAGCAGACCTGGATTCAGTTTCTAGCTCCTTTTTTTTTTTTTTTCTTGACAGGCAGAGTGGACAGTGAGAGAGAGACAGAGAGAAAGGTCTTCCTTTTGCTGTTGGTTCACCCTCCAATGGCCGCTGCGGCCAGTGCATTGCGCTGATCTGAAGCCAGGACCCAGGTGCTTCTCCTGGTCTCCCATGCAGGTGCAGGGCCCAAGCACTTGGGCCATCCTCCACTGCACTCCCAGGTCATAGCAGAGAGCTGGCCTGAAAGAGGGGCAACTGGGACAGAATCTGGTGCCCCAACTGGGACTAGAACCCGGGGTGCCAGCGCCGCAAGGTTTTAACCTCTCACTTTCCTGCTGAAGCCATGTAGGAGGTAAACCAGGAGATGGGAGTTCTCTGTTTCTTTCTTTGTCTGCCAGTTAAACAAATATTTTTAAATTAAAAAGAATGTAACATGTTTTACCTAGAAACCTTTTTTAATGCATAAAATTTCACACATTTCATATGTACAAATTTAGGAACATAGTGGTCCTTCCCACCCTACACTCCCTCCCAACTGCACTCCCACCCTTCTTCCTCCTCTCTCTCTCCTATTCCTATTCTTTTTTACACAGATCTATTCAGTTAACTTTATACATGTAAGATTAACTCTACAAGAATTCAAGAAACTCAACAACAGCAAAACAAGCAAAGCAGTACTATAAAGAATATGAAAAAGAAAAAAAACTGTTGTTCAACAGTTGAGATAAGGACTGTTCAAAATATCGCCTATCACAGTGTCTATTTCACTTCTGTAGATTACCTGTTAGGTGCTGTATTAGTTACCACAGATCAGAGAGATCTTATCAATTGTGAATTGAGTTATAATGAACATGGGGTTACAGAAAATACTTCCATATGCTGATTTCATTTTCTTTGGGTAAATTCCTAGGAGTGAAGTGGCTGGATTATATGGTAGGTCTTTGTTCAGATTTCTGAAGTATCTGCATACTGTATTCCACAGTGGCTGTACCAGATTACATTCCCACTAACAGTGGATTAGGGTACCTTTTCCTCACATCCTTGCCAGCATTTGTTTTTTGTTGATTTCTGTATGAGATTCATTCTAACTGGGGTGTAGTGAAAATTTATTGTGGTTTTGATTTGCATTTCCATGATGGCTAGTGATGCTGAGAATTTTTTCATCTGTCTGTTGGCCATTTTAATTTCCTCTTTTAAAAATGCCTGTTTAAGACATTTGCACATTTCTTAACTGGATTGTTTTGTTGTAGTCAAGTTTATTGAGCTCTTTATAGATTCTGGATGTTAATCCTTTATAGTTTTCTTGGTTTGCAAATAATTTCTCCCATGCTGTCAATTGCCTCTTTGCTTAGTGTTTCCTTTGCAGTGCAAAGCTTCTCAACTTGATGTAATCCCGTTTGTCAGTTTGGGCTTAGATTGTGTGTGCTTCTAGGGCCTTTTCTAAGAAGTACCTCTGTATGCCAATGTCTTGCAGAGTTTCTCCAATGTTCCTCTAGTAATTTAATGGTCCTCTAGGTTTAGGACATTGATCCATTTTGAGGGATTTTGTGTAGGTGTAAGGTAGGGGTCTTATTTCTTACTTCTGCATGAGATCCAGTAGTCCCAAAACATTTGCTGTAGAGACTGACCTTGCTGCAGAGATTGATTGTAGCTCCTTTGTCAAATTTAAGTTGGTTATAGGTGCATGGATAGATTTCTCGAGTTTCTATTCTGTTGCTTTGCTCTACCTCTCTATTTTACTGTCTTGTCTTTTACTTTTGGCAGTACCAGACTGTTAGTTATAACTGCACTGTAGTATGTTTTGAAATTGGGTATAATGATGCCTCTGGCTTTGTATTTGTTGCATAAGATTGCTTTAGATATTCATAGTCCCCTATACTTCCATATGATTTTCAGCATTGTTTGTTCTACATCTGTGAAGAATGTCTTTGGTGTTTTGATTGGAATCACACTGAGACTATAAATTGCTTCTGGTATTATGGGCATATTAATGATATTGCTTCTTCCAATCCATGAAAATGGAAGAATTTTCCATTTTGAAATGTCTTATTCTATTACATTAATATTTTGTAATTTTCATTATAGAGATATTTGACATCATTGGTTAAATTTATTCCAAGGTATTGAATTCCTTTTGTAGCTTTTGTGAATAGGATTGTTCTCAGAAGTTCTTTCTCAGCCATGGCATTGTCTGTATATACAAAAGATGTTGGTATTTCTATGATGATCTTGTATCCTGCCACTTTACCAAACACTTTTTTTTTACAAAAAAAAAAGATGATTCATTTATTTGAAAGTTGGAGTTACAAAGAAGCAGAGGCAGAGAGGTAGAGAAAGGCCTTCCATCTACTAGTTCACTCCCCAGATGGCCGCAATGGCTCGAGCTGTGACAATCTGAAGCCAGGAGCCTCTTCCAGATCTCCCACACTGTTGCAGGGCCCCAAAACTTGGGCCATCTTCTGCTGCTTTCCCAGGCCACAGCAGAGAGCTGGATAAGGAGCAGAGTAGCTAGGACTCAAACCAGTGCCCATTTGTGATGGCAGCACTGCAGGCTGTCTTTACCTACTCTGCCACAGCACCTCCCCTACCAAACTCTTTTATGAGTTCCAGTAGTCTCTCATTGGAGTCTATTATATCCCCTATACATATAATCATCTGCATATAGGGATAATTTCACTTCCTCTGTTTCAATTTTTATCCCTTTGATTTCGTTTTCTTGCCTAATGGCTCTGGCTAAAAATTCCAGGACTATACTAAAGTGCAATGGTGTGAGTGGGCATCCTTGTCTGGTTCCAAATCTTCGTGGAATGCTTCCATTTATTCTCCATTCAATAAGATGCTGCCTGTGGGCTTGCTACAAACTGTCTTGAATATGTTGAGGAATATTCCTTCTTGGAATATTCCTTCTATACCCAATTAGCTTAATGTTTTCATCTTTAAAGGTGCTGATTTCTACCTTTGTTTCACCTACATTCATAAATACAGTATTCTGAGATGAAAGTTTCTTTCTCTTAAGACTTGGACTGTGGTTTGAACAGCCCTTGTCTCAAAAGTTGAATAGTTTTTTTTTTTTTTGTCTTTCATACTATTTGTTGAACTCCTTACTTAACATAGAGCTAATCATATGTATATAAAGTTAATTGAAAATAGATCTTAGTGAAAACATAAGAATAGGAATGGGGAGGGAGGAGGAAGAGGGGTGGGAGAGTGGGTTGGAGGGCAGTACAGTGGGAAGAATCACCATGTTTCTGAAGTTGTAAATATGAAAATAATTAAATATTAAAATAATTAAATATTAAAAATAATTAAATATTAAAAATAATTAAATAAAAGGTTTTTGGAGAGGGGAGGAGAAAACTTGTACTGTATCTTGCCATTTTCTCCTACCCTTCAAGTTTCTGATGAGAATTCAGCTGTGATTCTTATTGGAGATCCTCTAAAATTAACCTGGAACTTCTCTTATGCACATTTTTAGAGTATTTTCTTTATGTTTTACTGTTGAAAGTTTAACTACAACATGTTGTGGTGAATAATTTTTCTGTTCAGGTCTGTTCTATTTTTTTTTTTCCTGTACCTGGATATTTCTTTCTTTTTCCCAACTGGGTAAGTTTTCTGTGAATATTTCACTAAATAGCCCTTCTCATCAGTTCTTTCCACATCTTCAGGAATTATTAAGATGTGTATGTTGGGTCATTTGATAGTATCCCATAAATCTGCAACACTGCTTTTAGGTTTTCTAATTTATTCTGTTTTATGGTCTGATTGTAAAATTTCCAGAGATTTGTTTTCTAACTCAAATATTCATTCTTCCATCTCACCAATACAGTTGTTAAGGCTTTCCACTTCATTTTTATTTGACCTAATGAATTATTCGTTTCTAATATTTCATTTTGATTTCTTTAAAATTCTGAATTTTGGCCAGCACCACAGCTCAATAGGCTAATCCTCCACCAGTGGCACCAGCATACCAAGTTCTAGTCCCGGTTGGGGCACTGGATTCTGTCCCAGTTGCCCCTCTTCCAGGCCAGCTCTCTGCTATGGCCCAGGAGTGCAGTGGAGGATGGCCCAATGTCCTTGGGCCCTGCACCCACATGGGAGACCAGGAGAAGCACCTGGCTCCTGCCATCGGATCAGCATGGTGCGCTGGCTGCAACGCACCGGCCTCAGCACCCATTGGTGGGTGAACCAACGGCAAAAGGAAGACCTTTCTCTCTGTCTGTCTCTCTCTCTCTCACTGTCCACTCTATCTGTCAAAAAATTAAGAAAAATTCTGAATTTTATAATAAATGCATAAATTTCATTCATGTTATGATTGGATTTCTTTAAATCGTCACTTTAACTCTGTTTCTGAGTAATTCTATGATTACTCTTTTGAATTCCATTTCCAGCACTCATGCATCTCTTCGTCTTCACATTCTAGTATTGTAATATGTTCCTGTGGGGGCATCATGCTGTCTTCCTTATCCTTCTTTCTTGAATTTCTGCATTTATTTTTAGGCATTTTGGAGATACTTGTTTTTTTTCCCCAGTGATTACTTTTATCTTTGGGTTATCCCTCTGTGGCTTAGTGGAGTGTCTGCTCTTTCAATGAAGACCCAGAGACTTGTGCTGGCTGTGTCTAGGAGCTCTGTTCAGTACTCCATGGTTGGGGGAGTATCATGGGTGACACCCAGGCTGTGGTAGATCTTTATTTTAACAAAGAAGAGAGTTTAAAAAGCTGTGTTAGTATAATTTCCTCTTCACTTCCTTTCTTCTAAGGTGAACAATGCCTGGGTGCTAACCCCATTGGGTATAATATTCATCTATGCTGCCACAGGAACCACATAAAAGATCCATGCAATCATCAGTGTGAACATGAATCCCACCACAATTATGCACCCCAGTTAGTCAGGGAGCCCTTATTATGGGGAGCCACCCACAGTGACTACCCAGAGAACCAGGAACACCTGTGCCTTGCCATGCAACCATAGCGTATCCACAGTCCCAACATGCAAGGATCCTACAGTCATGTGGTGCCAAGGATCCACTCTACCCTGCCAGTCCATCCCATACAGAGAGGCAGAGACAATCTCAGAGCCAGCTGCCTATGGGTGCTCCTCCTAGGCAGGTGTTCCCAAGAGTTTGTAATATGTTGGGAGCCTGGAGCTCCTCACAGTCCTATGTGGGTTCTCAAGCCCTGTCAATCCTCGCAGCCAAACACAGGCATCTACTTGCAGTTGGTTGCTGGGCTTGTGGACACAAGTTGGTGCAGCTGTTTGTGTGTCCCAAATTCTTCCCTCCCTCTCTCAGCTAATTGCAGGACATTTTTGGGGGGCTGAGGAGAGACAACTGAGCCTCTATTTTTCTTCTAGTTTGTCAAATATCCTGTCCCCCACAGGGCTCTAGGCCAGACCTATGCTAGGCTCTCCCTGCAGCTATATTGCCAGTGTTTCTGATCTCAACTAAGTGTCCAAAACTGGCACTTAGAATCTTGGCTATGGGGTCCTGTGTTGTTCCTATACTCATTCTGTGCTCATCCTATACTCATTCATTGTGTTCATAATGATCCATGTAGAGCATAGCATCCCTCTTCCTTCTGTGGAATTTCCACTGTAGTTTTTTCCCTAATTCTTGCCTGAGATTGAGCCTTCCAGAATATTTCATTTTCAAGTGAAATAAATAATGCTGTTATGTACTGAGTGAATTCAGTGTATTTCATTTCTGTAGCTATGATTCTTAATTCTATCAACTCTATGAGGAAGTTACCATTACTGTCATATCTGATTGAGAAAATGGAAGCATGGAGTGGTTAAATATTTGCCTATGATCGCACAGCTACTCAGTAATTTGATATAACTAAAACCCAGTTCAGATCCAGAGCCTGCCTTTGACTACAAAAGAAAATTGTGTCTCAATGACACATACTGTACATCACAGAGATATTTCATTAAATGATTAAATTATTTATAGAAACATACCTTATATCTAACAAAATAATGGATGGTTTGGAAGTGATGGGTTATTTTCTTGAGACAATAATTGGGAATTTAAAAATTTAATTTGACCAAGTGTCTTACATCTTTTCAACATCAAGAATAAATGACTATGCTATTTCAGTAGAAAGAGTTAATATGACTTTCAGAATGCTTCACCAGTAAGAATGGAGAGAGAATAAGAGCATTTGGGAAATAAATTATCTTCAAAGTTTTGCCATGGAATTTGAATTTGACATGAACTTTATGAATTCTTATGGTTTTCTAGGATTCTAATATTTATGTACATTGTTCATTGCTATTCAATTTGATGTGTTGGGACAGACTTTCTCTGTGACTCTCAGACAACTAATATTCCTAGAGCCTGTGGGTGCTCTTCCTTGGCTGTTTATTTGTTAGTTTACCTATCTAGAACAGAGAGGGGGGAATAATCAGAGACATAATATCTACCTATTGGTTCACTCTTCAAAATACTGCAATGGCTAGAGCTGGGATAGACTAAAACCAGGTGCCTGGAATTCCATCATGGTCTCCCTTGTGGATAATAAGGACCTAAGCAGTTGAGCTATTTTTCCAAAATGTGTTAGCAGGAATTTGGAAAGGAAGTGGAGCTGTAGAGACTCAGCCAGCACCCTGATATGGCATTATGGCTTCCCAAGTGGCAGCTTATTCCATTGTGCTACAATGTTAGCACATGGCAACTATCTTTAAAGTGTTTGAATTTTTCTGTTTCTGATCTCTAGGAATTACTCTTTATTCTTCACTAAAATAAGAAACTAATAGTGAAAAATTTACATATTTTCTTGTCCACTGCTTTCAGAAATTGTGTTGTCTATACTAAACTATCATTGTGTCTGTGACTTAGCAATCCAGAGTGAATCTGTATGTAGCACAGAAAAGCACCTGCATCATCTGAACTTTCCCTTTACTCTCAGTGACCTGAATCTGCAGGAAGACTGGTGTACACACACACACACACACACTCAGTTCCCCCTTTCTCATTCCTTCACCCATATCCCCTCTCCTTTCCTCTCTATTTGCCCTTTCTCCACAACAAATAGAAATCCTTTTCCTCCTTTTTAAGAAGGTACTTCCTGATTACTCTGTTCCCAGAGAATAACCTAAGTTGTACATCTTCCTATCTCTTCAGCTTGGGGAGAGCATATATTTTCTTTTCTTTTCTTTTCTTTTTTTTTTTTGACAGGCAGAGTGGACAGTGAGAGAGAGAGACAGAGAGAAAGGTCTTCCTTTTGCCGTTGGTTCACCCTCCAATGGCTGCCGCGGTCGGCGCGCTGCGGCCGGCGCACCGCGCTCATCCAATGGCAGGAGCCAGGTGCTAGGTGCTTTTTCCTGGTCTCCCATGGGTTGCAGGGCCCAAGCACTTGGGCCATCCTCCACTGCACTCCCTGGCCACAGCAGAGGGCTGGCCTGGAAGAGGGGCAACCAGGACAGAATCCGGCGCCCCAACCGGGACTAGAACCCGGTGTGCCAGCACCGCAAGGCGGAGGATTAGCCTGCTGAGCCATGGCGCTGGCCAAGAGAGCATATATTTTCTACAGGAACTGTCCTTTGTTTCCATTTTGTGGTCCACTTTCGGAAAGTTACTCAAGCCTACTACCTTTCTCTCTATGGCTCTGCACTCAGAGTTAGTTCTGATAAAGAATGAAATTGGAATGAAAAGTTCTGTAGATATCATGTCCATTTAACCTATAGTGTTGATTAGTTCTGTTGCTTGTTTTTCGATTTTATGTCTAGTTTACCTGACCATTGATGGAAGTGTTTTGTCAAATTCCTGCATTACAATTGTATTGAAGTCTGTGTCTCCCTTTAGGTCAATTAACATTTATTTTAAGTATCTAGGCACCCTGGTGTTAGGTGCATATACCTTTACTATAGTCAATTTGTCCTGTTGGATTATTCCCTTAATCATTACATAGTGCCCTTCTTTATCTCTTTAATACAGAAGTGACAGAAAATGTCTGGGAGCCCTCTGTGCTTGACATCAGAAATATTGAAACTTATCAGGACCCAGCATAAGAACATGGAAATAGGCGCCCCAACTCACCAAGAGAATCTGTATTCTAAAGTCAAGAAACATAGAAGTCTATCTCCCTCTCCCATTGTCACTCTCGTATACTATCCTTTACTAGATTTATTATTCTCTCCCTCACAGTGAAATTTGTGTTTACTTTCCTTCTCTATTAACAAAGTGCTTTCTGGGTTCTATTCGTATTACCCTTCCAATTAGTTCTGAGGATATATACACCGAGAATGGACACTTGACCCTGGTGGCATGGAAATTCTTTGCTGATTGGACTTGAAATATGATGATTGATGTTCTACATGTAATTTATCCTTTTTTTTATTTTTGACAGGCAGAGTGGACAGTGAGAGAGACAGAGAGAAAGGTCTTCCTTTGCCATTGGTTCACCCTCCAATGGCCACCACGGCCGGCGTGCTGTGGCCGGTGCACTGTGCTCATCCGATGGCAGGAGCCAGGTGACAGGTGCTTTTCCTGGTCTCCCATGGGGTGCAGGGTCCAAGCACTTGGGCCATCATCCACTGCACTCCCGGGCCACAGCAGAGAGCTGGCCTGGAAGAGGGGCAACCGGGACAGAATCTGGCGCCCCAACCGGGACTAGAACCCAGTGTGCCGGCGCCGCAAGGTGGAGGATTAACCTGTTGAGCCACGGCGCCGGCCTAATTTATCCTTTTCTATTTCTCATCAAGAATTCAGTACTGCTAGTCATTCCATCTGCTCCCCCCCGCCCCCAGTTCTCATTGAAAATAGCTCATTGGCACTAGTCAGGCCTCATGGAGATCTTCTAGGTGCTAATCATAAGATGCAAACCACAATCACAGGATAGTCAGAGATTTAAAGAAAAATAAGTATTTGTGAGTATTTAATTTATAAAGCAATCCAAATAAAGTCAAAATAGCTAGAGTTACATTTCAAGCAGACAGGAGGGAGGTCAGGCTTCAAAGAGGACCAGCAGTGGACAGAACAAAAGAGAGCTACATTTGCATGGAAGTTTTGCTCATGCTGTCAAGGAGTAAGGACACTGCACAGCCTCCTTTCCCATTTCCTGAGTTTGAAAATCTCTAATGAAATCAATTCTACACAGGGAGTGACTGGAGCTATTATCTACTGTGTGTGCAGCTTGGATTGTGGATGATGACATTGCCATGCCTCATATATTCTGTCCAGATTGATATAACCCAATTCTAGAGAGTTTCAGTTCCTGGATGCATAGACTGTCCATCTGGTGCAGGGCACACCAGAGAGGGTGGGAAGGGGCTCATCTGTTTGCTGCCTGCTCTGCTGTGTGCAGCTTCTCATGAGGCTGGACTAGAGTTCTGGATTCCTTGCCTCCCTTGTCTGTCATGCATAAAGCTTCATTCTGAACTCCTTGTGTTAGCACTGCATTTTCAGACAGGTGAAGGTGATTTTGCTGATGCTAGAGTTGTGTTCAGGATGGTGAATATTTTTTTTTCTCTCTGCATTAGACCTCAATTATCCTCCCAGCACCCATGAGACCCAGTTTCACTGTCTGCAAATGCAGTGCAATCTACGCTGTAAATTTCTGCACTGAGCAACTCAAACAGGCCTGGTAGAAGACCATGATAATGGAGTGCCTGACCCTTTCATGGGTTCAATGCAAATATTGCATGCACATTAGGAACAGAATGGCTGTTTCAGCAGAATCCAGGGATACAGAGAGTGGAAAAAGTGATCAGGGTACAATGGGATCTAAGAAAGTAGCTCAAAATAGTGGCTGGGTGCAGAGTTGAGGCGTGCTAATAGAGGGGTCACTTCTCACTTGCCATCACAGCCCCAGGCTTCCCAGAACCATATGGAGAGGGCCAGAAATCATTTCTGTATCTTCTGTATCTTTATTTCTTCATGCTTTTTTGATGGCATTAGATTTCTCAGCTTTGTCTACTTCCCTGTGCTAAAAGGGCACTTTATTGATTTCAAATATTTATTTTTTAAAATACAGATGTTTTTAGCTTTATTTTACATCTAAATCATTTTAAATGCTTTCATGTTTTGTTTTCATTTTTAGTTTTGTAACAACATTTTAAAATTGCTCTTGTGATTTAGTCTATGTCTAACAGGTTATTTGTAGGTATGCTATTTATTTTCCACATATTTTTAATTTCTCAGGTATTCTGTGTTTGGTTTTTAGGATTTTTAGTTGTGTAGATTTTTCTCTATTTGAGAATGAGAGAGAGAGAGAGAGATTGAGATTGATCATCTGGTGCTTTGCTCCCCAAATACTCACAACAGTGGAGATGATACAAAAGTTGGGAGCAAGGAATTCAATCCAGGAGACCTTATGTGTGGCAGGAACTCAAGTATTTGATCAGTTATCTGCTTCCTTCCTGTATTTACATTATCAGAAAACTGGAATAGTCAGAACTTTAACTTGGCAATTTTGATATGGTATTTCATCACCCTTAGTAGCATCTTAAACACCAGCCCAAATATTCTCCTCTAATTAGCAGTTGAAAAACATTGTGATCCAAGAAGTTACCTTATATGGTTTCCATCCTTTCAAATTTATTCAGACTTTTTATTTTTTTAAATTTTTTAAAAGATTTATTTATTTATTTAAAAGGCATTTCAGGGCTGGTGCCGCAGCTCAAAAGGCTAACCCTCTGCGTGAGGCGCCAGCCAGGAGAAGCACCTGGCTCCTGGCTTCGGATCAGCGAGGTGCACTGGCCGCGGTGGCCATTGGGGTGTGAACCAATGGACAAGAAAGACCTTTCTCTCTGTCTCTCTCACGGTCCACTCATAAAAAAATAATAATAAAAGGCATTTCAGAGAGGCAGAGGGAGGGTAGGAGAGAGAGGCCTCCCATCTGCTGGTTCACTCCCCAACAGCTAAAACAGCCAGAGCTGCATAGCTTTTTTCAGGCAAGATGAAGCCTATTTTTAGTTAGTTGTGAATAACGGGATCTGAAGTGCTTGTGGGGCCTGAATAGCCGTCTCAATGGGTCATATCACCTTCCTTGTAAACTGTTCCCCATGCTGGGATTTTTGGTCTCACTGAGTGAGACCTTATGAATCAGTTTGCTGAATTACATGGTAAGTATTGCTGTGATATGCAATACATATGTTTGCATATCCCCAATTGTTATGTTGAAATTCCAATCCCTGTGTGAAGGTATCAGAAGTGGGTTTCCTGGGAGTTCCAGGGTAGGATTGGTTCCTCTATAGAAGAGGTCCCAGAGAGCTTCCTTATCCTTTCCACCAATCAACCTATCGACAGCCAGAACAGTGAAAACTAGAACTGTGAGCCCACACAGCTAAGTGTGCATTTAAGTTCTTGAGAAACTGCCATACTGCTCTAAGAGCTGTCACCACTCAATTCCAGTTTAACTTCCCTCTAGCAATGTAGGAGACTTCAAGCTTCCTATATCATAATCAACACTGCATGTTGTCAAGATTTTTTATGTGGACTTTCTTATGAGTATGCAGCGGTATTCCTGGGGCTTTAATCTGTGTTCCAGTAGATGCAGATAGGACTTCAATGTGATCGTGTTATATAAAAATGCATTCATGCAGTTGACATAAGGAGCCTCAGCTGAACAACAGGAGATATTGGAGAGCATCAGTGATTTTCTGTCATGGCCAGGGGACAGTCACTGCTGGGCCCTCCCTTGGCCCCGACAAGGAGAGGAGGGATGCTGGCCTCACACACACCCATCTCTCCAAGCCCAGCCCGCTTCCCGCTGAGCCCCGTCTGAGAGGGGGGCTCTGTCTCCTGCCTGTCTTAGCCAGGCAAGGTCTGGGACTCAGGTGCCCACCGGGCAGGACGGTAACCTCCCTGCCGGGCCACTCCTGAGTCCGCAGTGTGGAGCACATGCACAGAACGGTGACCTGACCATCTTCTGCCAGGACGCACCTCTCACATTTTTCTGTGTATTTATTTGAATGGGAGACAAAGTCAGATACAGAGACTCCCTCCTGCTGGGTCACTCCCCAGACACCCGCGACAGCCAGAGCCGGACGAGGCTGAGGCCGGGAGCCAGGAGCCATCGGGTCCCCCACAGGATGCCGAGGCCCAGGGTATGCACTTGCGGGGGCTGGCTAGACTCAGAGCTGGGACCCGCGGTGCCTTCAGCGCTGCAGCCAGTGTCCACCCCGCTGCCCAGCAGGCGCGAGAGGACGGTCACGGCTGCCCCGCCCTGGCCCTTCCGCCCTGCCTCCCCGGAAGCGCAAGACCCTGGTGGCCCCGGAGCTCAGCATCTCGCTGGACCCAAGCGAGGGCTCCCTGCTGTCCGACGACTTCCTGGATACGCCCGACGACCTGGACGTGAACGTGGACGACATCGACCCCCGACGAGATAGACTCGCTCGAGTTCCTGGGCGACGACAACGAGCTGGAGTGGGAAGGTCAGGGCCACGGGGCTGTCCTAGTCTCGGCCCCGGGGCCGGGTTTGGGGGCACGGAATGGTGCGGGGTTCACGCACACCTGCACCTGTCCCCACCTCGCGGGTCTTCCCTGAGAAAAGAAACGCAAAATCAGAGAGAGCGACAGCGAGCGAGCGCTCCCATCCGCTGGGTCACTCCCCACATGGCCACCACAGACGGCGCTGGCCCAGGCTGGAGCCAGGAGCAGGAGCTCCATCCGGGTCTCCACGCTGGTGCAGGGCCCTTGGCTCTTGAGCCCTCACCGCTGCCCCCAGGGTGCGCATGCGCAGGGAGCTGGACCCGCACCAGCCTGACCCGGGATGCCCCTTTGTTAATCCCCACACCACACGGGTCCCGAGGTCCCCGCTGGACGCGGCCCCCCGGCAGAACGAGGATGGACAGCGCCCGGCGCTCAGTGGCTGAGCTGAGCCTGAGAGCCCGGGAGCCCAAGGCGGGAGCGCTGTGTGGGACCCAGGGCAGGGCAGGCAGGGAGGGCGCCCCCTTACCCCATCAGATCCTGGGTCCCTCCCCAGCTCTGCTCCCAACTCCGCCTGCAGGGATGGCCCGGGTGCTCCCAGCCAGCACGGGGAGACCCAGATGGCGCTCCCGCCCCGGCACGGCAGGCCCGGGGACCCAGATGTTGCTCTCGCCCCAGCATGGCGCTCCCCGGGGGGATCTGGATGGCGCTCCCACCCCAGCAAGGCAAGCTTGGGAAGACCCGGATGGCGCTCCTGCCCCAGCACTGCAGGCCCGGGGGACCCGGATGGCGCTCCCGCCCCAGCAGGGCAGGCCCGGGGGAGGACCCGGATGGCGCAACCGCCCCAGCACTGAAGGCCCGGGGAACCCGGATGGCGCTGCCGTCTCAGCAGGGCAGGCCCGGGGGACCCGGATGGCACTCCCGCCCAAGCATGGCGGGCCTGGGGAGTGACCAGAAGGGAGCTGGGTCTGACTTCCAAGGCACAGCTGTGGACCCCAGTTCCTCCGCTGCTGTCAGCAACGTGGCTCTGCCGAGGGGTGGGGACACGGAGCAGCCCACCGTGACCCCCAGCCCTCCGGCTGTTCGCGTCAGGAAGTGTTGGAGTCAAATGTCCAGGAGGCGCAATCACGGAAGGCTTTCTGGAGGAGGTGGCACTTGAGCCAGGTCCTGTCAGGGCACAGGCGGCCAGGGCAGGAGAAGGAAGGCAGCCGCGAAAGGCCGGCACGTCCAGCCCAGGGGTGCTGCTTCCAGATGACACCCCGGTGGCCCCTAACAAGAACATGCCTGGGAGAGCACGGACCTGTTTGGGGACGGTACGGCAGAGGACAGTGGTGCCGCCAATGGTCGCCTGTGGCGCAGGTCATCATCAGGGAGCAGGAGCCCCACATCGACCTTCACATGATCCGGCCGCACATGAAGGTGGTCACGCAAGAGGTGAGGCCCCCGGTACCAGTGCACACCCCGGAGGTCGGACCCCCGTACCCGTGGTCACCCCGGAGGTCGGACCCCCCTCCCCGTGCTCACCCCGGAGGTCGGACCCCCGTACCCGTGGTCACCCAGAGGTCGGACACCCCTCCCTGTGCTCACCCCAGAGGTCTGACCCCTCGTACCCGTGGTCACGCCGGAGGTCTAACCCCCCCCCCCGTACCCATGGTCACGCCGGAGGTCTGACCCCCCTGTACCCGTGGTCACCCCGGAGGTCTGACCCCCCCGTACCCGTGGTCACCCCGGAGGTAGGATCCCCGTACCCGTGCTCACCCCGGAGGTCGCCCAAATGTACCGTGGTCACCCCGGAGGTCGGACCCCCCCATACCAGTGCTCACCCCCGAGGTCTGACCCCCCCCCGTACCCGTGGTCACCCCGGAGGTCGGACACCCTCCCATACCCGTGGTCACTCCGGAGGTCGGACCCCCCCCCCGTACCCATGGTCACCCCGGAGGTCGGACACCTCCCCCCGTACCTGTGGTCACCCCGGAGGTCTGACCCCCCCGTACCCATGGTCACCCCGGAGGTCGGACCCCCCTCTACCCGTGGTCACCCCGGAGGTCAGACCGCCCCCATACCCGTGCTCACGCCGGAGGTTGGACCCCCGTACCCGTGCTCACCCCGGAGGTCTAACCCCCCCCCGTACCCGTGGTCACCCCGGAGGTCTGACCCCCCCTCCGTACCCGTGGTCACCCCAGAGGTCTGAACCCCTGCACCCGTGGTCACCCCGGAGGTCGGACTCCCCCCTCCGTACCCGTCATCACCCCGGAGGTCTGAACACCCGCACCCGTGGTCACCCCGGAGGTCAGACTCCCCCCGTACCCGTGGTCACCCTGTAGGTCGGACCCCCCCATACCCGTGGTCACCCCGGAGGTCTGAACCCCCTGTACCCGTGTCACCCTGGAGGTCGGACCCCCGTATCCGTGCTCACCCCAGAGGTCTGAACCCCCGCCCCTGTGGTCACGCCGGAGGTCGGACCACCCCCCGTACCCGTGGTCACGCCGGAGGTCGGACCCCTCCCCGTACCCGTGGTCACCCCGGAGGTCTGACCCCCCCGTACCCATGGTCACCCCGGAGGTCTAACCCCCCCCCCGTACCCGTGGTCACCCCGGAGGTCTGACCCCCCCTCCGTACCCGTGGTCACCCCAGAGGTCTGAACCCCTGCACCCATGGTCACCCCGGAGGTCGGACTCCCCCCCCCGTACCCGTCATCACCCCGGAGGTCTGAACCCCCGCACCCGTGGTCACCCCGGAGGTCAGACTCCCCCCGTACCCGTGGTCACCCTGTAGGTCGGACCCTCCCGTACCCGTGGTCACCCCGGAGGTCTGAACCCCCCGTACCCATGGTCACCCCGGAGGTCGGACCCCCCCCCCGTACCCGTGGTCACCGCGGAGGTCGGACCCCCGTACCCGTGGTCACCGCGGAGGTCGGACCCCCGTATCCGTGGTCACCCCGGAGGTCTGAACCCCTGCACCCGTGGTCACCCCGGAGGTCGGACCCCCCCCACGTACACGTGATCACCCCGGAGGTCGGACTCCCCCACCCCCCGTACCTGTGGTCACCCCGGAGGTCTGAACCCCCTGTACCCGTGGTCACCCTGGAGGTCGGACACCCCCCCGTACCCGTGTCACCCTGGAGGTCGGACCCCCGTACCCATGCTCACCCCAGAGGTCTGAACCCCCACCCCCGTGGTCACCCCGGAAGTCGGACCCCCCCGTACACGTGGTCACCCCGGAGGTCGGACCCCCCCCCGTACCTGTGGTCACCCCGGAGGTCGGACTCCCCCCGTACCCGTCGTCACCCCAGAGGTCTGAACCCCCACACCTGTGGTCACCCCAGAGGTCGGACTCCCCCCCGTACCCGTCATCACCCCGGGGGTCTAAACCCCCCCCGTACCTGTGGTCACCGCGGAGGTCGGACTCCCCCACCCCCGTACCCATGGTCACCGCGGAAGTCGGACTCCCCCCGTACCCGTGGTCACCCCGGAGGTCGGACCCCCCTGTACCCGTGGTCACCCCGGAGGTCAGACTCCCCCGTACCCGTGGTCACCCTGGAGGTCGGACCCCTGCCGGGCCCGGTAGCCCCTCCCCTGGCCGCGGCCCTGGCCCTTTGCCTCCAGAAAGGGGGCGTGGGAAGTGATGGGAGGCGTCCGGCGGCTCTGTGGGCCCTGTACCCATGGTCACTCCAGAGGTTGGCACCCCCATACCCATGGTCACCACGGAGGTTGTACCCCCCTGTACCCATGGTCACTCGAAGGGGCGGGGGGCTGATCCGAATCAGAGCCTCGGCCGCCCCTGCAGCCTGGTGCCGTGGTGGCCATTCGCCAGCCGCCAGAGCTCCTGTCACAGCCTCCCCCTCCATCTCTCTCCCCCTCTCCTCCTCCAGCTCCAAGGGTCCCAGGCCATTGGGGCCACGGGCGCCGAGAGCGCAGCCGGGCAGGGGTAGGGTCGGCCGCATCCCGCGCCAGCATGGAGGTGCCATGCGCCCCGGTGCCCAGCAAGGCCGGAGACTCCGCAGTGAAGTGGCAGCTGTGCTATGACATGATGGCCAAGATGTGGTGGATGGTGAGTGGGCGCCGGGCCCACGTGAGCCAGCGTCGTGGCCCCCGGGCTGTGTGGCCGGCTAGCCGGGCCCCTGTGGCCCCAGGGGGGCAGGTAACTGTGGGCAGGCCGCCCGGGGCTCCAGGCAGGGGCGGGGGCGGCCGCATAGGGCAGGCCTGGGGCAGCTCCGCTAAGCTCGGGAGCCCTTCTGGAAGCTTCTAGGGGGCCAGGCTGCGACCCTCGGGCTGTGACCCCGCCGTGGGGGAGGGAGATTCTGGGCTGGGCTGGGGGCCGTGGGTCCAGGCTGGGGGCAGAAGAGGCCCGGGCCGTCTACCGGAAGATTTAGAGCCTGTGGCTGGGGGCTGGTCTCGTCCGCCTCCTGGAAGCGTCCTGGGTCTCATGGCCGTGGCTCTGGGATTCTGTCACTGCAGCCGCCAGGGGGAGGTGGGGGGGTCCCTGGTGCCGAGTTCCGGGGGCAGCTTCAGCTCGCGGTCTCCCCTTGGTGAGCATTTATCATGTGTCTACTCTATCCTGGCCCCATCTTTGGTGCTCAAGAGAAGGACGGGGCGGGGCAGGGGCCCTCGTGGACCTGGGCGGCCGCAGAGCCGAGACCTGGCAGCTGGCAAAATGGGCAAAGAGAAAAAGGAGCTGATGGCAGGGCCTGGGGAAAGACCCTGGGGCAGCACGGAGCCAGGAGGCCAGTGTGGCTGGAGCAGAGCGGGGGTGGAGGGGAGGGCCACAGCAGAGGCCCAGGCTCCCGTTCAGGGGGTTAGGAACCCCCAGCGAACCCGGGCGCACGTCACTGGTCACTGGGGGGGGCGGTTCCTGCAGAGGTGTGGCCTGGGGGCACCTGGGTGCCCGCCCCTCCCCAGCCCTCAGCAGGAGACCGGAGCCCCGTCACTCCCCCCACCAGGCCCCCAGCACAGTGCGGCTGCCCTGGGGCCGGGGAGGGGCCACGTGCCCGCCAGGGCCGCCCCGGCCTTGCTGTGCAGGGCTGAGGTCCCTGTCTCAGGAGGCATCCGATCCCAGCGGGGCTGCCGTGTCTACAGGAGCAACGTCTACACTGGGCCGGCCGGGATCCAGGTGGGAAAACGGGACCCGAAGGCGGCGTGGCTGCGAGAGCCACTTCCGTGGCTTTGTCCCTTCTGTGGGGGGTTCCATGGAGGAGGCAAGAGCGAGGATGCGCGGGGCCAAGGACAGGTGCCCGGCTCCACCAGCCTCGGTCTCCCCTGCCCAATGCCAGGCTGCTGCCCAGGCCGGAACTGTGGGCCGGGCACGTGGGGACGGCCGTGGTCGGACCATGGGAGGCTCTGCCGTGAACCGGCAGCCAGGCCGGGGTCTCGTGGGCACAGGGACGGTGCTGAGGAGGGGGCGCTGGCAGAGGGTCTCAGGTCAGGTGGCCAAGGGCGCAGCCGTGCAAAGGCAATGGGGCAGGATGGAGCTGTGGGTGGGTGGGCGGGGTCCTAGGGAGCCAAGGCGGGGTTTAGGGGGGAAGGCACACCCCCGTGCCCGTCTGAGTGCCACCCACCGCCTCCCCTGCTCTGTCATGGGGTGGGGGTTGGGGCGCTCCTTCTCCCGGCCATCACCCACTATGCCCATATCTGAGGCTTCGAGGAGGCAGCCAGTCTGCTGCAAACCACGGAATGTGTCCCAGGGCAGGCGGGAATGTCTGAGGGGCGGGGCTGGGCCAGGCCTGGCAGGGGCTTGGGGGCCAAGGCCAGTGCTTCTTCAGCCCCCGGCCCGGATGCTTCGTGGATGGGGCTGGGCTGGGCCCCTGGGGCAGGCGAATGAGTGAATGAATGAATGAGTGGCCCGCCCAAGTGAGGCTCCTCTGTCTCCCAGGTCAGCGGCCTGGTGTCCGCCCCTACCCCGGAGCTCAGAGAGGGTCAGCGCCCCCCTGGGGGTTGCACTCAGGGACTCCCGGGGGCTCTGAGCTAGGCCAGGCCTGCCTTGGCCGGCTGCATGGGGTGAACGTGGCTTGGGGCTGTGTCGTGGCCGTGGCAGGGCCGTGGCAGGGTGGGAGGAAGTGAGAGAGCCGCACAAGGCCTCAGCGCCATGCTGGGGGCTTAAAAATTAACATGAAAACACAAATATTTACAAGAATACAGAATAGCAGTATATCTTTTTCATTACTGGTGAGAATGCATAGTGGGACAGAAGTTTTACCAGACATCGTGATGTCTTATTAGAAATCCAACCATAGTATAACCATATCATACAGCACACAGGTTCCAATATATTTAAAACAAGAGTAGATAAAAACTGATGTGAAATGTAGCAACTTTATTCATAACGGATAAAACTCATATAGAATCAATTTGTTTTTCAGTAGTAAGCAGATAACCAAATATTCAACATACAGATAGACCATTGGAGGAAAACAGGAGATGCAGAAACAGGAGGTGCATAGGGTATGGGTATTGGGCACGGGGACAGAGAGAAACACTCGGCTGCAGTCAGAGGCATTCTAGAAACCTAGGTATGACAGTGGGTTCAAGCAAGGGCAGAGAGGTATATAAAGGTTGCTCCAGGCTGGAAGCACAGGCAATGAAGTCACTGCAGGGTAGCAGAAAGATCACTCTGGGGAAGGGAAGCAGACAGTTGAGGGAAGATCTTGGCTTCATGTAAGAGGGGCTGGAGGACATGATGATTGGCATGGAACAGGAGACAGGAAAAGATGTGCTGGAGACACAGGGGATGGAGACTGCTGCAGCTGGCACATGCTGCAGGCACAAGAAATAGGGAATGTTGAAAGCTGAGATGAATGTCAGAGATGTTATAAATGACAACATACCAAGGGTGAACAGGCGTCACAGTTAAATGAGAGAGAGACACTGGAGAAAATACATGGGTTTCAGACATAGGAATGGAGACATGAAGTCTGATATGGCTGCAGGCACATGGGGATGGAGATACTGGGGCAGACAGGACCTGCACACACAGGGTTTGGAAACATGTAAGAAAATTAAAGGATTGCAGAAAAATCAGTGCTGAGAGAAAATCTGCATTCTTAAGTGAATACGTTAGGACACCACAAACTAATCATCCCAGCTTCCTTCTTAAGAATTAAAAAAGAAAATGCATTAAGAATATTTAAATAAAGTTAGGAAAAGGGTAATAGAAAACATCAATAAAATGCTGGTTTCACAAAAGTACTACAGATACATATAAGCAAGGAAAACATTTTTTAAAATATTAACAAAATTGATAAGCCAGTAGCCAAGTTTAAGAAACTGAAACAGTGCTATTCTTTACAGGGCTTATAGAACTCACCAAGATATTAAGATTTTGTGAAATTCTTACAAGTAAAAGTTTGACTCCAAAGAGGCAACTAACAGAATGGAAGAAAATATTTCCAAACTATGTAACTGATAAAGAAACTCAACAACAACAAAATAAACAATCCAGTTAAGAAATGGTTCAAAGGACTTGAACAGATTTGTTTTCAAACGATAAGATTCAAATGGCCAACAGACGCAAGAAAAAATGACTATTATAACTAGCCATCAGGGAACTGAAAATAAAACCACATTGAGGTTTTTACCTCACCCCAGTTAGGACAGCTTCATATAGCAACCAAAAAACAATAGATGCTGGTGGAGATTGGGGGGGTACCCTAATACACTGTTGGTAGGAATGTAAACTAGGACATCTGTTGTGGAAAACAGTATGGAGATTCCTTATATGACAGGAAGCAAGAGGGAGGATACGGTGGGAAGTAGCACTATGCTCCTAAATCTATATTTGTGAAATACATGAAATTTCTTTACCTTATATAACTAGAAAATTACTTAAAAATTGACTACTCTAGAGTTCAAAATCTGGTATACTTTGAAATCCAATTTCCAAAAACACAAATATAAGATGAAATAGGAAAATTCCTATATAATAAGTTGAACCAATTTTTGGAAATCCAAACCAATCGATCAAGAAAAATGTTCCAAAAGCAAAAATCTGGGTCCAGACTTAGGGAACATTATACACTTCTAAGAGATAAATAAATGAATAAATAGAGAAACACTGAATTTCCTTGACTTGTTCCACAAGCTCTGTAAATCAGAGAAGAAACAGTTTTGACACAGAATATTTTTCAATCTGTTTTTGGAAGCTGGTGTTACACATATGATGCAGACAAGACCAGGATATGCAATGAAAATGAAATCAAAAAGTATGTCTTTCATAAACTGAGGTACATATATCTGAGCAAAATATGATTATGTGAGTTTAATCACATAACAGCATAACAGATCAATAACAAGTGAGCGAAACTAAACATTGAAGATTTTTAGCATTCTCAAACAAACTCTATAAATCATCCAGATAGGTGAAAAATATGACAAAATTACATGACAATTTAGATTAAATACTAAAAGGCATTTAATAAAATTCAGTATCCAACCAGAAAATAAATCAATGTATAGCTGTACTTCCTTCGTGTGATCAAGATAGTCTAAAATGGAGCACAGCACACTACTTAATACAGGGCAGTGAAAGCTTTCTCCTGGGAACAGACCTGTGACTGCCTTCCCTCCCCATCCCTTCAACACTGTACTGGAGGAGTGGTCAGGAAATCAACAAAAAAGAAACATAAAGTTTAAATATCAACTTTTAAGCAATAAAACTCAATATATGTGGATGACACTATTATATGGCGAGATAATCCCCAAGCCAAACACAACTGGTAAGTGAATTTAACAAGACTATCAGGTCGACTATCATTATAAGTCACAGCAAGAAACAAACAGAAAACATTAAAGGACAAAAGGCAATCTAGCAAACATGTATCTACAAGAGGAATTTAAATTATGTAATATCTTTAACCATTATTCAAACTCATTTTAAACACACATGCACGCACACAAATGACACAACAGAGAAATGACTCCAGAACATGGAGAAAGAAAAGACCCAGAAGTCAATGAGGTGCCAGTAGGTCAGGAAAATCTATCTCACCTGAGTGTGGTTTCAGATCACCAGGGCTGCACAGGAACACGGAGGTGCCCCCGCCGCTGGGGAATCCGGCAGTAGAGGAGGTGGCTTCAGACCCCAGCCCAGCTCCTCACCCCAGCCCAGCTCCTCACTCCCCTCACCTGGCAATAGTACCCCACGCCCACTATTGCAGGGAGCCTACTAATTGGCTACTGCTTTATGATGTCACCCATGCCCACCTGCTTTGCAAACTGTCCAACCAGGCACCCCTCGGGGGAGGGGCAACCACATAATCTTGCGAGATCATCACATCACAGTCTCTTCCAGGCTGCACTGGGCAAAGTGTCCCTGTGGTGGCTCAGCTTTCTCCCCTCTGCAAAGAAGGAGCCAGAGACTTGAGAAGCAGGAAGTGCAGAGAGCTTAGGGCCCGGTTTCTGAGAAGGGGGAGGTGGAACTGGTGGATCCTGCTAGGACTGACTGTCCTAGTCCCTCGACTTGGACTTCCCCACAGTGAACTCCTGAATCTGCGGACTCCACCAGGTGAGGGCTGGGCTGGCTCTGGAGTATGGGTGACATACCCTGTCTCTGCACAGCGACTTCAGCTCAGCACCAGAGCCTTCTCTTCTGAGTGGCTGCCGTGCCGCCTCTCCTCAGGTTGTGCAGTGAGGACAGGAGGGTGATCAGGGAAAATCTGGACTCGAGTACAGGATCCATGCAAGGAGGAGCTGTGGTCTGTTGGGGGTCTGGGTCCCTCCTTTCTCCCCAGTGGCATACAGTACCACAAGCTCTGTAAATCAGAGAAGAAACAGTTTTGACTCAGCTTTTCTGTCCAGGGTTTGGGAAGGGCATCTGATGATGAACTTGTTGGCAGAGTTCCCGGGCAGCTGCAGGCATCACCAGGATGATTGAAGGGTTGATTTTGGTGAAATTTCACATAAGAGGAAATCAGAGAATGGCTCCCTGACACTCTGGTGTAAAATAGCCTTGTGCCTGTCTTCATTTTACATTCCTTAAGCACCGCCATTGGCTTGGCTTTACCTTTGCAAACTTTTCAGGGTGATGTTGCCTCCACTCACCCTTGTCCCTTTTCCTTTCCTGGTTTTTAAAACTGCCTATGGATGATGTTCCAAGAAGCCCCCATGGCTGAGGTTCCAGGAGTATCTCGTGGATGTCATTCCCTGGGTCTCATCCTAGAGGGCAGTTCTTGGCCCTGAAGCTTCTCCTGGGACTGAGTGAAAACTCTGGGTACACCTGCCATCTGTGTAGCTAAGCCCTTGGGACATTAAGGCTTTCCTGTAACCGCAGTTTCTATTCTGGGAGACATATTAGGAGTCAGCTAAGTAGATGCTGGTATCTAGGGGACAAGATAGAAATGATTCTCTCAGACTTGTGAATGGAGAAGGGCTATCTTGAGGAAGATTATTCTGCCCTTGGTAATCCTAATAGTTCTTATATGGGAATCAGAGAGAATGCAGTAGAGCTAAAGCTAAATTGTATGGAGGACCAGTCAGTTATGGCAGTAACAAGAGGGATATAATGGGCATTTTCAATTGTCCCTTTCTCATTTATTTACTTGAAAATCAATTACAAATAGAGAAAGGGAGGGAGGGAAAGAGAGAGAGAGATGAACTGCCATTCAATGTTTCACTTCAAAACAGATGCTTGCAGTGGCCAGTGCTGTGCCAAGCTAAAGCCAGGAGCCAGGAGGTTTTTCTAGGTCTCTCACATGGCTGGCAGGGCCTAAGCACTTGGGCCATCTTCCACTACTTTCCCATGCCATTAACAAGGAACTGGATCAAAGTCAGAGAAAGAGCTCCACTTACCATTTATGGGATGCGTTTACACAATGCTCTGTTTTGTCTTGATTTAACAAAGTGAGATGTGTTGTCTGGTGTTGAGAGTATGTGACATATTCCCACATGACATACTCATACATCTCTTCAGCGGTGTAAGTCTGGGCCTTTTATTGAGGTGAGGCCAACTCCAGTCTTCAGGACTTGTTTTGCCTTTCTTACTTATTAGCTAAACATGGAAAGATTTCCTGTATTGTATTGCAGTCTGTTTTCCATTAAGTAGTCCATTTAAAAGAAATACTCATGCTCTTTAGAAAATTATGTAACATTTTATTAAAAAGCACCTTTATAATTCACATGAAGCCAAAACATTGGAATAAATTTCCAGAATGCAAATCCAGCAAAACAAACAAACAAAAAACCATGATCATTATTCCAGTCAGGTCTTTGTGGTTTAGAAAATAGGTTCTTGATTCTAATTTGTCAGTATTCCCTCGTATTCCAGACTTGAACCTCAAGTTGTATGTCATGGAACAAATACATAAGCCTCAGCCATTCTTGCTCATTGCCCAATCTCTGGGCTGCTCTTTGTGAAGTTTCAATTTTCACATATTGCTCTTGCTTACTCCATTTACCAGGGCCACAATAACAGATGAGGAAAAGGATGTAAGAGCTAAGACAGGAATGAGATGCATTCGCTTGAGCAGGGGTGCCCTTGTATAGGATTGTGTGTAACTTCACAAGATTTGGTTTATTGGATGGTCTTATTTTGTGAATACTATGTTAATATTTTTAGATTCCTAGACTTTGATTAATGATTGAATAACTTCATGCAAGGCACATTGTAGAGAAAAGTCCATCTTCCAAAGGAAGATATGTCACCATATTGTTGATTACAGTCTTCACTTGAGAGTCATTTGTTATGGAAAGGAGTGATGAACAATTCTGATAATATCAGAGTAAATGCTCTCTAGAAAACAATCAGATATTTTCTAATTGCACTCAGATTATGTCCCATGGTTTGGACTGAGAAGATGGGAGAGGGAAACACACCTCCTCTGCAACACCAAGCACTGGGCTCTCACTCCTTTGCTGGAGGAGTTTTGGTTCTCAAGCTTCCTACAAATACAGACACCATTTTCTCTCCTTCACCTCTCTCTCTTCCTTCCTTTCTCATTCTAACAAACCCAGACAATGTTTTTATTGGAGACATCTATATAACTTTAAACTTTTCATGATAAAAAAAGCAATGAATTGACTGCAAACTCATCGAATGACATCTTTATTCATGCTTATCTAGGACTAACATTTAAGTATGGATACAACAACAAACCTAAATTCTCCATCTCCCATCTTCTCTATTCCATGTTTCATGGATCTGACCTTTTATGGACAAGATATTTGTAGGTTTCCAAGCCATATGATCACAAATATTAGTTGCCTTCTCTTTCCAATGAAAATGAGTACATTTAGACTAAATTGTCTTAAATATTTTCTTGGATGTTTGTTCTTTTGTCTGTGCATCCTTCTGGTGTATTGGAACCTCAACTATCAAGACACATTCTTTGTATCACTAGATAAAAGAGCAAGGATGAGAAACATTTTCTTATGAAGTGACATTTAGAGGTCATATTCCACATGCATAAGAGTGATGTGATCATAAAAACTTGTCTCAGAAAAGTCAAGTTTACAAAGGAATGTTGAGTTTATAAAGGAATGCATGAGGCAAGAGCTAAATACAGCTCTGCCACACATGGAAACAGGGCTACCACACAGAGAGGTTTAAGGACTTGCCCAAGGTCACACAGCTGGTTGAGGAGAAATTTAAGCTCCATTCCTTGTGATCCTGATAATCTGGCTGCTTAAACACAGATTAATAATTGCAAAGATTCACTGAATACATCCTATGAGCCAGTGTGCAGTGACTTGGCAACCATGTCCCTTACTTCACACTGAAATTAAACAGATACTATGTGTCTGTGCAGTGTGCTAGCTCAAAAACAGTGTAAATGCACCCTTGATGAGATTAAAGACAGGATGAGGGGACAGTGCTGTGATGCAGTGGGTTAACGCCCTGGACTAAAGCACAAACATCCAATATGAGCACTGGTTCAAGACCCAGCTGCTCCACTTCCAATACAGCTCTCTGCTGTGGCCTTGAAAAGCAGTAAAAGATGGCCTGAGTCCTTGTGCTCCTCCACCTGCATGGGAGACCCAGAAGAAGCTCCTGGCTCCTGGCTTCAGATCAGCAGAGCTCCAGCCATTGTGGCCAATTGGGGAGTGAACCATTGGATGAAAGACCCCTCTCTCTCTCTGTCTCTCTCCATAACTCTGACTTGCAAATAAATAAATCTTAAAAAAAAACAGGATGAGATTTTTGACAGAGTAAGATTGGGATTGGCATCTGGGTGGTGGGAATAAGACTTACCCTGTGGAAATTTTAATGAGAACATCTGCCTGTGTAGATGCTGCCTCTGTTCCACACCATAGGGCTCATCCTCTGCAGGGCAGCAGAAGCTGGATCCTTCCTTCCCCTTTTCAATAACAGATTCCTTGATTTCTCAGTTATGCACACCTAGTGTCATAGTGTGTAACTTTGAGGAAATGTTCTTTTAAAATATTTTTTATTTATTTGAGAGGCAGACAGAGGGAGACAAGTAGACACAGAGAAATCTCCCATGTGCTGATTCACTCTTCAAATGTCTGCAGTGGCCAGGACTGGGCTGGGCCTAAGTCAGGAGTTAGGAACTCAATCCAGGTCTCCCAGGAGGGTGGCAAAAACCCAATGACTTGAGTCATCACTGCTGCCTTCCTGGGTGAACATTAGCCAGAAGCTGAATTGGGAGTCGGAGTCAAGAGTCAAAGCTAGGCACTCTGATATGGGACAAGACATCTTAACTGCTGGTCCAAATGCTGAACTCAAGGAAGTGTTCTTAAATAGTAGGAGCACACACTTTTTTTTAAAGACTTATTTTATTTGAAAGAGACACACAGAAATCTTCCATCTGCTGGTTCATTCCCCAACTGGCCACACCAAAGCCAGGATCCAGGAGCTTCTTCTGGGTCTCCCATGTGGGTGCAGGGGCCCAAGGGCTTGGGCTATCTTCTACTGCTTTCCCAGGCTATCGCAGATTGCTGTATTGGAAATGGAGAAGCCAGGACTCAAACCAGCACCCATATAGGATGCTGGCACTGCAGGCAGCAGCTTTACATGCTATACCACAGTGCCAGCCCAGGAACATACACTTCTTATTTGCTGTTGTCCTTCTGGGTGGGATGGAGAGTGGAGGATCCATTTTGTACCATGAGAGGACCTTTGTTTTAAAAAGACTTATTATTTATTTGAAAGGCAGAATTACAAAGAGAGAAGGACAGGAAGACAGAAAGAGGGAGGAAGAGCATCTGCTGGTTCACTGCTCAAATAGCTAAAACTTCCAGGCCTGACCAGGCTAAAGCCATGGGCCAGAAGCTTCAACCAGGTTCCCATGTGGGTACAAGAGCCTAAACACTTGGGCCATCCTCCACTGCCTTCCCAGTTGTATTAGCAGGGATCTGGATCAGAAGTATAGCAACCAGTATTGGAACTGGCACCATTATGGAATGCCAGAGTCATAGAATGTGGCTTAACCCACTACACTATAGAGTCAGCCCCTAAATTACACTTCTAAAATTTTATTTTTGCTTGCTATTCGAAGCTGAAATAAACTCTAATATACACAATGTGGACAGGCACTGTGATGAGCTCCATGGGCAGGTGAAAAAATGAGGCTCTAAGAACCTGAATACCTTTCTCAGGGCCACACAACCAAGTGGTAAAGGTTTGTTTCCTCTGCCCCTTCTTAGTCACTATACTACATTCACCAAATGTAAGACTAACCAAATAGATGAAATCCCAGTGGACTTGTGTCCTTAGGTAGGACCACCTTGTAGTAACACAAAATTATGAATCCAACTCTTTAGTGGCCCATTAGCTGTCCATGGGTAGTTTACTTCAAAATCCTTCCCACAAATACCTTGCAGAGAATACATGCCATTTTGCTGAAGATGGTTTTGACTTCAAGTCACTAAAAGCCCAACTCAACCTGAGTTGAAGAATGAGGAGTTCAGACAGAGTGGTCCTGGGGTTGATGAATTTGGTTGCTGAGTGATGACGTTGAGAACATAGGTTCTTTTCACCTCTGCTCTGTGACACACAGCACTAGTATGATCTGAAAGTTGATTCTCTGTGGCAACAAGAATGATGGCTTGGAGTAAGCGATTGAGATTATCCACTCTTTTGTTTATAGCAACCAAAAAGAGAAATGGTTTCTTCTCTTTCTTTAAAAACTGAGGTGGGGATGGGTGTTTGGAACAGTGCTTAAGATGCCTCAGGACACTTGCAACCCAAACTAAAGTGCCTGGGTTCAAGTCCTCTTAACACTTCCAATTACAACTTCCTGCCAATGTGTCCTGACCATGTGCAATCTGTGAGGCAGAAAGTGATGGCTCATATAGTTGGATCCCTGCCACTCATGAGGGAAACCAGATTGAGTTCTCTACATGGCAGTGGATGGAAGATCTCTTTCAAATAAATAAATAAATAAATAAATTACATGGATAAATTAATAAAACCAAAGTAGAAGGTGTTGTGGTACAGTAAGTGAGTTAACGGTCACTTGGGATAGCCACATCCCATATTAGAGGACCTGCAACCAAGTCCCACCTCTGCTTCTGATTGAGCTTCCTCTTAATCCGCCAGGGAGGCAACAGGTGATGGCCTAAGTATGTGAGTTTCTACCGCTCATGTGGGAGACCAGCATGGAGTTCCTACCCTCAACTTGGCTGACCACTGGCTTTGCAGACAATTGGGAAATGACAAAGTAAATGAAGATCTCTCCTTGTTCTCTGTCACTCTGCCTTTCAAATAAATAAATCTTTAAAAAATATAGGAAGAATTTTCTCACCAAGCATCTCTTGTCCAATAGCAATGGCTGGAAGTATGTTCTGAATGAGATATTAACATGCAAATGGCCATCAAGGCCAGGGAAGTGGGTACATGGCAGGGCTGCTTGTGGCAGACAGTTCTATAATGTTTTAGGAGGAATGCTCCCTCTGCACTAAACACTCAGAGATATGCTCTGCACCCTTCCCTCCCTGCCCTTGCAGTAGCCTTCAGTAATGGCTAAATGCCCCTGCCCCAGAATACTGCTTCCAAAACTGTCTGTGGCCACAGAGAAGAGGTGGCCTGGGGAGTGGTCACTGAGGGCACTGAGGGACCTCCTTTTCCTGGCCTGGAGTCCCTGCTCCTGTGTCACAGGTCTGCAGCAGAGCATGCCTATCACCTTCCTCAGCCTCTGACACCTCTATTAGCATTGCCCATGACTACGTTAGACTTGGGGATCACAATGGACTGTCCACTATCTCAGGTCAAACTCCTAGGTTTGCTACAAAGTCGACTCCTCAGTGCATCCCTCCCAGGCAGTGAGGTTGGGAAGAAAGCTCCCAGCTGGTCAGAGGCTTCTGACCTGACCTGGGTTTGGTGGGGGGTGGGGAGTGGCCTGTCCCCATCTGTGAGTGGGACCTTCTCTCTCAGCTGTAACTCTACTGGCCCAATCCTTGGTGTCTGGAAGGATTCACCAATGAAGCCTCTGCTGTGTGTGTGTGGGGGGGTGGTCAGGTGACTGCTGTCCCCATTAAAATGCAGTAGTGGAAACCCTGACCCCAGGCACTTCTGGGTGAGCTCTGTGCTTGCTCTGCTCTCTTCTCCAAGGACTCATCCAGGATGTACCACTTCTCCATGGGCCCCTCTGACTTTTTCTTTTTAAAAGATTTTATTCATTTATTTGAGAGGTAGAGCCACAGACAGAGAGAGGGAGAGACAGAGAAGGAGGTCTTCCATCTGCTGGTTCACTCCCCAAATGGCTGCAATGGCTGGAGCTGTGCCCATCCAAATCCAGGAGCCAGGAGCTTCATCCAGGCCTCTCATGTGGGTGCTGGGGTCCAAGCACTTGGGCCATCTTCCACTGTTTTCCCAGGCTATAGCAGAGAGCTGCATAAGAAGAGGAGCAGCTGGGACTTGGACTGGCACCCGTATGCAATGCTGGTGCCACAGATGGAGAGTTAGCCTGCTATGCCACAGTGCCAGCCCCCTGACATTTTCTTTATGGGGGATGAGGGTATGGGTAGCATAAGGCTTCAGGCTCTGCCTGTGTGCTAAGGGAAGGTAACCATAGAGGGCCAAAGAGGCTATACCCTAGTATCCCAAGGTTCTGTGCCTGTTCCTATCTCTCTGCTTCTTCTCAGGTAGTTTTCTTTTCTCTCTGGCTGTGAAACATGTGTCTGTCATCTACAGATTGTGAGTCCTGCATTAGCTGCACACACACTTTTATCTAGGGCTGACTTGTTCGGGTGTTTTGCATTCCTCTCCTGCAGTCTCCATGCTGCCTCAGGGAGTGCTGGCCTGTGGTCATTACAACTTGTTACAACTGGGGTCTCACCCACAGTATTAGATAAGTACATCTCTAAAGCCATTTAAAATAATTTCTGAGTTTAGAAATGAAGAAGTTGCCATTACCATTACTGATTTGACTACATGCCTGTTTAAATGACTAACTCTGGGGCCAGTGCTGTGCCGCAGTGGGTTAAAGCCCCATCCTGCAGTGTTGGCATCCCCCATGGATGCCAGTTCCAGTCTCAGCTGCTCCTCTTCTGATCCAGTTCTCTGCTATGTCCTGAGAAAGCAGTAGAAGATGGCCCAACTCCTTGGTCTCCTGCACCCACATGGGAGACCCAGAAGAAGCTCCTGGCTCCTGACTTTGGATGAGCTCAGTTCTGGCTGTTGCAGTCATTTTGGGAGTGAACCAGCAGAATGGAAGACCTCTCTCTCTTTCAACTAAGTAAAATAAATCCTTAAAAAAATGACTAACTCCACCTTGACTTAATTACTGATTTCCCAGTTGGAAGTGAATATATAATTTTCAAACTAACACTTTTTCTTCAATGCTAAAACACTGCTGCCTGGCTTGTGCATAAAACTCCCTTGAGTGACCTGCCCAGTTCCCTACTCCTTTACCAAGGCATCCCTGACAACAGCACTTCTGGCACTTGGATTGCAACAGGTCTTTTAAATGTTCAAGAATTTTTTACACCATTTATTAAGTTTAACAGTTTATTATAATAATTCTTATTTGTATAGATTTTTATAAAGTGTTTATTTAATAAATATAAATTTCATAGGTACAACTTCTGTAATTTAACAATTATTCCCCCCATTCCCACCTTCCCACTCCCAAACTGTCCCACCTCCTACTTCCTCTCCCATCCCATTCTTCATTAAGATTCATTTTTAATTATCTTTATATACAAAAGGTCAACTCTATGCTAAGCAAAGACTTCAACAGTTTGCACCCACACAGACACACAAAGTATAAAGTACTGTTTGAAGACAAGTTTTACCATTAATTGCAGTAGGTTAAGCATGTGATGTTGGCATTCCATATCAGAGTACAGTTGGAGTCCCAGCTGCTCCACTTCTAATCCAGCTCCCTGTTAGTGTACCTGAGAAGGCAGAGGAAGAGGTTTCAACAACTAGAACCACTACCACTTATGGGAGACTCAGATGGAATTCTAGTCCCCAGCTTCATCCTCACCAGACCTGGCTATTCTGGCCATTTGGGGAGTGAAACAGTAAATGGAGTGTCTGTATCTTCTCCCTTCCAACTGCCAGTATAATTGCTGTTCATATAAATAAATAGATTTTTAAAAATATTTTGAATTCTATGTACCATTTTTGCATGATATGCATTTTCCATGACATTTTTGAGAACTGTTTACATGAATGGATTTCAAAATTTGTTGTACAAAGAAAGGAACCTTTAATTCAATTCTCCACAAGTTTTTGAAAACCTCTCATATTTTCTTTTTTACTTTCTATAAATAATATACATATATATATTTGCATTTCTTGCTAAACATTGATTGTATTTCCTTCCTCATTTTGTCCCTAGTTATATCACTCTAGTTTGATTTTCATTTCTTATCTGCACAACTGTATTCTGTCTTGTAATTTCTTCTCATCTCAGTCTATCCTATGTGAAGTGATTAGATCAAACTTCTTAGAGAACAGTTTTTATCTTGTTACTCTCTTGTACAAAAGTGGTTAAGAAAACAAAAAGAAATATTCATATTTCATTAAGAATAAAATACAAAATCCTTAGTCAGATGATTATGGATATCATAAATCCAATGGCCTGTTAAATTTTTTTTAAAAAAAGGATTATTTATTTGAAAGGCAGAGTGACAGGGAAGGAGACAAAGGGAAGGAAGGAGGGAGGAAAAGGAGAGGGGGAGAGGGAAGAGGGGAGGGAGAGGGAACATGCATGCAACCAGGGGTTGGGAGGGGTTCATCTGATGATTCACTCACCAAATGGCCACAACAGGTGGGGTTGGGTCAGGCTGAAGAAAGGAGCCAGGAATTCCATCCAGATCTCCCACATGGGTGTTAGAGACCTAAGTACTTGGGCCATTATCTGGTGCCACTCATGCACTTTAATAGGAAGCTGGGTCAGAAGCAGAAGCAGGGTTCAGTCCCAGGCATTCTGATATGTGTTGTAGGCATCCCAAGTGGGAGCTTAACCCACTGCACCATAATGCCATCACTGGAAGTTTATTTGACATTTCTTTGATATTTATGTTTCTCTGGCATTTTGAATTGTTTTACCTAGTGGTACTGTGATATAGCAGGTTA
This sequence comes from Sylvilagus floridanus, assembly GCA_949820135.1. NCBI lineage: Eukaryota > Metazoa > Chordata > Mammalia > Lagomorpha > Leporidae > Sylvilagus > Sylvilagus floridanus. Next base: position 137,135,984 of record OX463225.1, read on the forward strand.
ATCTTGTCAGTGATGCTGGCATCCCATATGAGCACCATCTTGAGTCTTGGGTGCTACATTTCCCATCCAGCTTCCTGCTAATGCATCTGGAAAGAAGCAGAAGATGATCTAAGTCATTGAGTCCCTGCCATCCACATGGGAAACCTGGATGGAGTTCCATCTCCTGGGTTTGGCCTGACCCAGCCCCAGCCAATGTGACCATTTGGGGAGTAAGCCAGCAGATGGGAGATGGATCTCTCTCCTTCACTCTGCATTTCAAATAATTAACTAAATCTTTAAAAAATAAATTTATTTTAAAATATTTTTCTCTTTAGCTTCTAAAATAGCATTCTCCCTTGGTGCTACTGCTATCTGTTGACTTATCTTTCTCAGTCTCTTAATGGAGCACAAAAAATCTCCCAAATGTTGACATCCTATCACAGGTGTTTGGCCTCTTCTGTTCTCTAAATTACAGACTCTTGAGCACCTAAATAACTCTCATGCATAACCTTGCTTATACATACATGAGGACTCCAAAATCTTAGATTTCAGGTGTGACTTAACTTTCATTTTCAAATGACTGATGAAAAAACACATGTCTGGAAGACAGCTTTTATCCTTGTGGTTAAGATGCTGGTGTCCCACACTGGAGTTTCTGGGTGTGATTCCCAGTTCCGGCCTCTGGGAGGCAGCAGAGTGATGGCTCAAATGGTTGGGTTCCCAGCTCCTGGACCATCTCTGGACATTGTGGACATTTGAGCAGTGAACCAGAGGGTGAATACCTCTTCTCCTTCTGTCTTTTTGCCTCTCAAAACACAAAACAAAACAAATTATGTCTTCGAATAAAATGACTGACTTAATGGCTAAAAGCACTTTCATTGTTAAATTCAGAAAAAATAATTCTTGGTTGTAAGTGATATTTGAATAATGAATAATTGTAAATCAAACTTACATAATGGATCGGGAAGAGAGAAAGATGTGGACAATGATTTTTACATTTCACTTTGATACTTCTTTGTCATGTAACCTTAAAAAAATCCATGTGAATTCATTGTGCCTAAGTTTGATGTCCATAAAATTATGGACTCCATCTACTTGAGGCAGTAGGATATAAAGGGAAGTGGTCAGAACCTGAGAAATCATCTTGCTTCTGCCCCCAAAACAGCTAAGAGACACCAGTAAGTCATTTTACCTCTCGAATTCTTTCTCCCTTGTAACGTAAGACCATCTTTCTATTTAAAGGATTTATTCTACACATTCCTATCTTGAAGTAAGGTTCACATGGCTGTAAAACATTTTGTGACTGTCAGGTCTTCTTCAATTCTACTGCATTGTTAGCAGTGTAATATCAAGCTGGCACTGAAGATGAAGTGCTAAACAACACAGGAATGCCAGGGCTTATTAGGAGCTACAAAGAATCATTTGAGTTAATGAAAATGTTTAAATTTAAAAATGGAATCACTCTATTATTATTCAGAGTAAGTACAGTTACTAATTTTTTATTTATAATAATTGAATATCAGCAGCTTCATATCTGATAGTATATTCCTAGTATTGTATATTATAAAATTGTACAATAGTATATATATTTAATATTGTAGTTATACAATATTTATAGACTAAAATTATAGGTAGCAATATTTCTTGCTTTTTTTTCCTTTATTGGATTTTACATAGCATACATCATTTAACCTTTCTATTTTAATTAATGACTAAAAAGATTGTCCACTGTTCAGCCTCCTGGCTTTGGCCTGGCACACTCTGCAATGCTGTACATATTTGAGGAGAAAGCCAGAGGATGAAAGATCTTTTCCTTCTCACTCTCTCTTGCTGTAACTCTGCCTTTGAATAAATTTATAAAACAAAGATATTATCCACTGAAAATTGAACACAATCAGAAGAAAAAATTCAAATTGCAAAGTATAACGATTTGGTAAAAGATAAAGGCATTTGTTATACAGCCAAGAGATTATTATGTAATCCAGAATTCTCCTAAATTGTATGGAGGAAAAGGAGCACTGGTCACTGATGCTCACCCTCAGAGGTTTACTTGACATCTCTATCTACTTTCTGGGTTTTTCAGGCAGCAATATAATTGTCAATCCAAATTTATATCTTTAGTAATTGTAGAAGGTAGTTAATCACCTTGCCACCCACCTCCAGTCACACACGCACACACACACAATCTGGTTAGGAATGCAATCAACCCATCGAGAAGTTTAATCTCTCTTGGCAACTTAATTTGATACTACAGCTATCACAATTTTATGTAGGTTTGCTAATGTTACAGTAAAGCAGGATTGTTTTAAATTTTATCAGTTACAAAGAAAACAGCCATGGTTTGTACACATTACATTTATAATTTATCTAAATATTTTTGTATTTTCAAATCCTTGTATTTAAAAGTTGTTTTATTTTAATTGAGCTCACAAATACTTTTATTTAAGCACTGATATCAATCTATATGTCTTTAAACATTCTCTTTCCTTGTCTGTCTGGGTTGCACAGATAGCATCCCCCCTGAGACCTCAATCTCTCAGTTCCTCAGTGGTTCCTGAATCTGTGATGATGCATTCCAGACAGGTTACTCATTCATTATTGTCATCAGCAGCCTCACTGACAGAATCAGTTATCTGATTCACTGTGGACCTTCTTTGCCACAGGCTGGAGGAAGGCAAGTGCAGTTTTATCTTATATGACTGTCTATAGGCTATCCTGCATGCCCTGCCCTGAGAGGAGATATGGAATGTCTTTGTTCCAAGCTGGCATGCCTGGTGCTATGAACTATTTCCCAATTCTTAGTTATTTCATTTCAATCTCTGGGTAATACTCATTTCATTATTTTAATTTTATTGAGTAACTAGTGACTAGGAGGTAATTTTTTTAAAAAAAATATTGTTAATTGTTTTCAGGAAGAGTTTGCTGTTGATGAGGGTTACATGGGTTAAAGATTGATGTGACTGATTAATATTTCTGTTTTTTTCCTATTTCTAAAATCAGTCATTGCAGGATCACTAAATCAATCTTGTTTCTAGTATGCTACTATGGAGACCGTTCCAGGATGTGCTTCCTTGACTCAGGGCTGAGCTGAGAAGGGGAGCAGAGGAGTAGCATTGTTATTATTTAACTTGGAAGCCTTATGTCATTCATTAGAGCAGTAGGGAGGTAGCAGCATGCATGTCATCTTTGCCAGATGATTTGTGAAATGGGAAAAGTGTGCATAATTTTGTTGCCTAAGCTTAGGTTAGTGGTCATGGATAAATTAGAAAAAATTAGTAATGAAAGCCAGGAAGTGATTAACAGTATGTTTTAGTAATCCAAGAATATTTTCCTAATCAGAATAGAAATACACAGATAATCTTTGGTAAGTCCTAATATATACCATTTCTCCATGGGATAGACTCTACATTTGTTCATTTACAGAACTCTATTGGTCATCAACCTTGTGCTTCTTATTGTGCTTAACATTGGGCGTGAAAAGAAAAATAAGGCCAAGTTTATTTTGTTGAGGAATTCACAGCATGTGAAAGTGTAGATGTAAACTGGGATGTAACATAGCAGTGGGTAGATTTTTCCTTCTGCCTCACCACTTTATATCAGGGTGAAAAAGTCACACATCCTGCGGAGTGCAAGGCTTGCCTGTGGATATCCTGGGCCATTGCAGATTTCCAGTGGAGCACATTGACTTAGACCTATGCTGGACAATTGCAAGCCCATACACAAGGCGATGAGCTGAAGGGCTAACTTTCCTTCTCAACCAGAGTGAGGGGTGGTTCTGGAGTTTAAGGAAGGTCTGAGGACTTGGGTCCCCTGGGAAACAGCCTTGAATTGTGATGGCATCACTATGGGAGGCCAGCACTCCAGCATAGCAGGTTAAGATATGCCCTGCAATGCTGGCATTCCATATGGGCACTGGTTTGAGTCTCAACTGATCCACTGCCAATCCAGCTTCCTGTTAATGAGCCTTGGAGGCAGCATAGGATGGCCCAGTTCCCTGAGTTCTTGCACTCATGTGGGAGACCTGGAAAAATCTCCTGGCCTCAGCCTAGCCTAGCCCTGGTCATTGCAGCCTTTTGGAGAGTGATCAAGTAGATGGAAGATCTCTCTCCTCTCTCTCTCCTATCTCTCTCTCTCCTCTCTCACTCTGTCTCATTTTGTCTCTGTAACTGTGCCTTCCAAATGAATAAATTAATCTTTTAAAAAAGCCATCACCCTGTCTCTGGTTATAGCTTCCCTTCTCCAAGTGGCTTTGCTGAGGTTGGGAGTTAGAAGAGCTAATGTGTGCTCTAAAGAGGGGCTGAATCAATCACTTACTCTTGGATATAATTATGTGTTGCTTCCTTTGAATCTTCTTTAAATTTTTTTTCTCTTAGATAGTAGTTCTGAGCCATAATCTGCTATGACTATCTGGTGATTCAGATATGCAGAAATGCATAAATGAACATGCATGATTGAAAAATAAGCCAATATTTGTTGAAATATGCTAATAAAATATTAAAAAGATGGTAGAGAAGATGTTCACTTCCTGGGAGATGGAATACACACACTTTTCCCTATTTCTTTCCTCTGAATACAACTAAAACATTTGTACATTATGGAGGAAACAAACATAAAAAGTCTGAAATGTAGGAGCCAGCATTGTGTTATAGTGGGTTAAGCTGCTGACTGCAATGCCAGCATCCTATCTGGATACTAGTGTGTGTCCCAGCTGCTTCTTATCCAGTTCCCTACCAATGTGCCTGGGAGAGCAGCAGAGGATGGCCAAAATGCTTGGGTCCCTGCCTCACACAAGGGAGACCTGTTTCCTGGCTTCAGTCTGGCCCATCCCAGACTGCTGTTGCCATTTGGAGAGTGACCCAATGGATGGAAGATCTCTCTCCTCCTCTCTCCATAACCGTTTTTCAAATGAAAAAATAAATCATTAAAAAGAATGATTTATTAGGATATCTGCCATTCTATGAGTCTGCTGTGTATCCTACTTCACATGTTGGATCAGTCTCTCCCTTTTTTAGTTCTATCTGTTAGTATTAGCAGTCACTAGTCTTGCTTGTGTGATCCCTTTGACTCCTAGACCTATCGATGTGATCAATTGTGAACTGAAATTGATAAAAAAGACTGAAATGTAGAGAGAAGTAGGACAAACAACCGGAGACTAGACCCAAGGAATGAGATGAGATGGTGGAAAGTTCTCTAGCTTGTCCTTTTGCCTAATATATGTCACACTTGGGCCCCAACAACTGGTAAACCAGAAACGCCAGGAGAAAGACAAGAAAAATCCCAACAAAAGCTCTATTTCCTAAGCCAAATAATCAGGAAAGGAGGAGCCTCACAAGACAGATCTGTTTAAGATTGTCTCTCCCTGTTGGGTGTCAACATAAGCCAGCAGAGAACCTGGACTTATCTCCAATCTGAGAACAAAGCAGGACCACTTCTATAGAAAAAGCACAGCCCTACCCAGCTTCAGTATTTTTGGCTAAATAGGATGTAGGTTCTCATCATAATTACCCACTCAGACTCAGAAAATCACTTGCATACAAGAAGCAGGCAAATCTCAACTTGAATGAACCCAATAAGTAGATACCAACAATGAGAAAGCAGAGATGTTAGAATTATCTGACAGGGTTTAAGGCAACAATTATACATTCAACTGCCTATATTTGCAAAAGAAATGATTGTCTTTTTTTTCTTTTTTTTCTTTTTTTTTATTTTTGACAGGCAGAGTGGACAGTGAGAGAGAGAGACAGAGAGAAAGGTCTTCCTTTGCCGTTGGTTCACCCTCCAATGGCCGCCACAGCCGGTGCGCTGTGGCCGGTGCACCACGCTCATCCGATGGCAGGAGCCAGGTACTAGGTGCTTTTTCCTGGTCTCCCATGGGGTGCAGGGCCCAAGCACCTGGGCCATCCTCCACTGCACTCCTGGGCCACAGCAGAGAGCTGGCCTGGAAGAGGGGCAACCGGGACAGAATCCGGCATCCCGACCGGGACTAGAACCTGGTATGCCGGCGCCACAAGGCAGAGGATTAGCCTGTTGAGCCACGGCGCCAGCCCAAGAAATGATTGTCTTTATAAAGCAAAACAAATTCAAGAATCTACAAAAATAAAATCCTGAAACAATAAAATAGCAAAGAATTACAGGCAACAAAATGAAAACTCTAATAGTAACCACAACTCCTCAAATGAAGAAAAGGGGTCAGCATTATGGCCTATCAGGTTAAGTTGCTGTGAGTGATGCTGACATCCCATATGGGCAACAGTTTGGGTCCCAGCTGCTCTACTTCAAATCTAGCTCCCTGCCTAATGTGACTTGGAAAACAGCAGAAGATGGCCCAAGTCTCTGGGTCCTTGCACCTATGTGGGAGATCCAGATGAAGCTCTTGTCTCCTAGTGTCCTTCAGCCCAGCCCAGCCCTGGCTGATGTGGCCATTTGGAATAAGGAAGAGGGAGATAGGGAAGAAAAGGAGAATGAGATGTATCACTATGTTCTTAAGATTGTATGTATGAAATACCTCAAATTTGTTCCTGTTACATATATAAATTCCAAAAAGTAAATAACCCAATGACTCCTAATTTTAAAATATCACATTTACATTAGATTATTTTTCTAGACAAAAATTGTTTTGGAACTAAGAGAAAGTTGAGACCTAGCTAAAATAACTTTCACATTTATCCTATTCAAAGAGGATTTGTTATTAAAAGGCAGAGCCTGTAGTTTATTCAGTCAATACAAATTCATGGAGCTTATAGAATGTGCCTTCCCAGGCAATCAAGTCTCCTATTTGCCTCATCACTTAGTTTTTTTTTTTTCCTCAGAAGCATTTGTCATAATCCAGAACTACCTTGTTGCTTTATTTGGTAACCTGTTCATGACCTTTGACCCCACAGGATTGTACCCGTCATATGGGCAGGAATTTCTTTTATTCCTCTGGGTGTCAGTGGGGCTTTGTTTGAGTAGGCACTCAATGAATATATTTTGAATACGAGCTTGGGCCAGAGATTAATGAACTATTGTGCCTTAAGAAGATGAGCTGGGTCTTGAAGAATGGATCAGATATGGGAAGATTAAGGGAAGGGGGAGCAATCCAGACAGAAGGTCATAATGAGTAAAATCCTGATGGTTTTGTTTATTCTAATTGGGAGGGCAGCAAATACGTTGAAGCCATTATTTTATGTTAGATGTTTTTGGGAAAAAAATAAAATAGTCAGGGTAGGGACAAATTCCAAGGAACATCCAAAACCAGAAAGGATTTTGGAGCTGGAAGTATTTTTAGGGATCCAGTCAACTCCCTTAGAGTGAAGTAATTGAGGTCCTAAGGGGTGATGGTCACTGGGTTAACCAGAAAGTTAACACTGTATGATCAGAATCTTATTAATTAACTTAAATCCAGTGTTCTGTCTAAGGTAATTTGGAAATATTTGAATAGAGAACAATATATGGTAAAATGGGTGTTTATGAAAAAAAATCAGGCTGGTGCTATGGTGTAGCAGGTAAAAGCCATCATCTGCAGTGCTGGCATCCCATATGGGCACTGGTTCGAGTTTTAGTTGCTCCTCTTCAGATCCAGGTCTTTGGTATGGCCTGGGAAAGCAGTAGGAGATGGCTCAAGTGCTTGGGCCCCTGCACCTGCATGGGAGACCCTGAAGAAGCTTCTGGCTCCTGGCTCAGCTCCAGCCATTGCAGCCAGCTGGGGAGTGAACCAGCAGATGGAAGGTCTCTCTCTCTCTCTCTCTCTCTCTCTCTCTCTTTCTCTTTCTCTCTCTGTGTAACTCTGACCTGACCTTCAAATAAATAAATCTTTAAAAAAAAAAAAAAAGAAATCTGTCTCCAAATGTAAGGTGAATTGGAAAAGAGGATCTACTTTGAGAGAACACACAAAGACTATGAAGTAGAATTGGCATGACACAAATAAAGCCTTGATGAGGTAGTGAATATGTGAAGGAGAAAGAACAAATTCACGTTGGAGGGTAAACAAACAAACAAAATCAGTGCTACACCTTCAATGGGTCTTCAGGAGAAGGAAAGCTCTTGGCCTGAGGATATTTTTGTTCAGTCTCACCTAGAATATTTACATGATTTGTTTTCAGTTACATGTTTTTAAAAGGTTTATTTTGCTATTTGAAAGGCAGAGTTACAGAGAAGTAGATTCAGAGAGACAGAGAACAATAGAGGACTTCTATCCACTGGTTCACTCCCCAAAATGTCCACAATGGCCAGAACTGGGCTGATCTGAAGCCAGGAGCTAGGAGCTTCTTCCAGGTCTCCTTCCTTTGGAGCAGGGGCCCAAGGACTTGAGCCATCTTCTACTGCTTGCTCAGGCCATAGCAGAGAGCTGGATCAGAAGCAGAACAGCCGGGTCTCAAACTGGTGCCCATATGGGATGCCAGCACTGCAGGTGGTAGCTTTTCTTGCTATGCCACAGCACCGACCCCTTCAGTTACATTTTGAGAATACATTTTTGATTGGCTTATTTATTTGAAATGCAAAGATACAGAGAGAGGAGAGAGAGAGAGACAGAAAGGGAGAGGGAAATAGAGGTGTTCTATCTGCTGGTCCACTTCCCCAAATGACCACTCTGGTTGGAATTGGCCCAAGCAAAAGCCAGGAGCCAGAAGCTTCTTCCAGGTCTCCCATGTGGGTGCAGGGGCCCAAGCACTTGGGCCATCCTCTGCTGTTTCCCCAGAGACATTGGCAGGAAGCTAGATTGGAAGTGGAGTAGCTAGGACACAAACTTGTGCTCATATGGGATGCCAGTGCTGCAGATGGCAGATTAACCAGCTACTGCACGGTACTGGTCCCAACAGTATTCAGTTTCAATTAAGAGCAATTAAGAGTTTTTTGGGGGGGCTGGCACTGTAGCCTAGTATGTAAAGCTACCACCTGCAGTTCCAACATTCCATATGGGCTCTGGTTCCAGTCCCAGCTGTTCCACGTCCAATACATCTCTCTACTACGGTTACCTGGAAGAAACTCCAGGCTCTTGGTTTCAGATTGAGCCCAGCTCCAGTCATTGAGTGCACCAGCAGATGGAAGCTATTCTCACTCTCTCACTCTCTTTCTCTAATTTTCTCTCTCTCTCTCTCTCTCTCTCTCTCTCTCCCTCCCTGCCTCTCTTTTAAATAAATAAATCTTAAAAAAATAGTTTGTGCATCATTCAACCGATCAATAAATTAATGATATCATCAATGAGCAATGGGTCCTGACTATCTTCCAAGACTGGAAGTTTACCATTACTTTGAAAATAAAGTAGAATAAGTCAGAATGATACAGCTGTTGATCATTTACTTGAGAAAGAAGACTTATATACCCTTGAGGATAGTTCATGGAGGTGAATCAATCTGACCTTTGACAAATGAGTAAAATGGCCATTGTGGCCATTTGGGGAGTGAACCAGCAGATGAATGACCTTTCTCTCTGTCTCTCCCTCTCACTGTCTGTAATTCTACCTCTCAAAGAAATGGATAAGAACTTTAAAAACAAAGGAAAAAAATTGTGGTCACCATGTAGTAAATTATTTTCTTATGCTGTCAAAAAGCATCTAACCCAGAATATTTTGTTAAAAAACTTCTTTAAAAATACACTTGAAAGGAAGAGAAAGAGAGGGAGGGAAATTGGATCCATAATAGGAGATAGTTTATCTCAGGTCCCATAAAAAAGCCAATATCAAATATTGCTGGTAGGAGTAGGAGGGCAGAAAACAAGCCAAGCTATTAGAGAGAAATTGTAGTCTTAGGCAGAAGAGTTTATTATGATTTGAGAACCAAAGTGTTAAGGTTTTCTGAGCATAAATGTAAAATGAGAAAAACAATGTTCGAATAGATTTTCAGTAACAGGTCAGCAGCAGGACATAGGTACTGGGGCCTTCTGAGATCCAGGTGAAGGATGACAGCATTATCAAGGAAGCATGTGGCTGCAGTAAGAGAAGGGCAGGGTGCCTGGGACATTCTGAAGGTAGATCTGGTAAAGTGTCAAGTTGTGGAGGATGACCTTACCCTTGATGATCATATGGAAATCTGTTTCCAAGAAAATACGGTTTGAGTCTCCATCTTTTCTCTCCCTTTCCTCCCTAATAGACAACCATGCTTTCTACTCATTTTCAGGCCACAGGCTCAGATAAGCCCATCGCAGATATTTGCCAAAATATGGTTCTGTGGAGCAGGTCTCAAAGAACCTGTTTTCCTTGATCTGGGGTAACTTATAGAGTACCTGAAATATAGTGCATTGGAGTGAAATGAACATTTTGACATTCAATAATTGCTTATAGCCTGTCTCTTTCATTGCGGAACAGTGTTTTTTTTTTTTTTTTCTTCATACTACTTGTTGAACTCCTTTACTTAGTGTAGGATTAACTGTATGATCATTAAGTAAACTGAAAGTAGCTCTTTGTAAAAAATTAAGAGTGGGAATGGCAAAGAGAGAAGGAAGAAGAATTGGAGCATGGGTGGGAGGAAGGGTGTAGTGGGAAGTATCACTATGTTCCAAAACTGATACATATGAAATACATGAAAGTTATATAACTTACATAAAATTTTAACAAATTTTAAACAAAGATGCCAGTAGGCAAAATGCTTAAGTACAAAGACAAGACAAATATTTATGTTTGCTGTTGATGCAAAAAAAAAAAATGTCCACAGGAGAACCACAAATTCTCTCAGAGCTAAGCATCTTGTAAACATTATATGCAATGGAAAAGCAGACTCAAGCTCAACCAAGAACACAGCCACTGTGCTGTTCAAGGCTAAATTATCTTCCCCACTTGGAGTCAATATGCTAAGAAATAAGGGGAGAAAAAGACAGGCTCTTGTGACTGTTGAGTCCATTCCTCCTCTTGTGAGCTGCTCATTTGTTGTGGTGACACCACCTTTCTAGACTCTTGTAATACTTGCAGTAGATCAAATTCAAGGTTAACTTACATTTGCTGGCCAGCACCTCCTCGAATCCTTCTGACCACAGCAGTGCTTCCTCTGGGGGAGGCCTGCAAGAGAAGTTGTGCAGTTAAGAGGGCACATATCAGGTGCCCTTTCCAGCTCAGCTGTTCATGTTTGTGAGCACAGGATTCTCAATTTAATTAATGAAAGTTTGTTGTTTGCTTTTCTTGCTGTTTTGGGGCTTCCCAGGAGTGGAAGAATCTTTGCAAGAAGTAACTCAAATGGAGTGGGAAAGCGGAGGGATGCGGGTAGGGGGGAAGTTATGGGGGGAAGCCATTGTAATCTATAAGCTGTATTTTGGAAATTTATATTCTTTAAATAAAAGCGTTATATATAAAAAAAAAGAAGTAACTCAATCATATACTACAATCTTTTCATCTTAAAAAAATTCACTAAGTGGACATGTTTGAAAACACAACTGCAGCTGAATATATTTTTATCCAATAAAGCTGTCTAGTAGCTAAAGGCAAACCAAATGAGACAAAAACAAGTAGCATTATTATCGACATAATATTTAAACTTAGCACCGAATTATTGAAGTTTCCTCAGTTCCTCAGACTGTAACTATTAATGTTAAGAGTAAAGATAGGAACTACCTTAAAATCACAAAGATGTATTTTTTAAAAAAGATTTACTTGGACTGGCACTGAGGCTCAGTAGGCTAATCCTCTGCCTGTGGTGCCAGCACCCTGGGTTCTAGTCCCGTTCAGGGTGCTGGATTCTGTCCCAGTTGCTCCTCTTCCAGTCCAGCTCTCTGCTGTGGCCCTGGAGTGCAGTGGAGGATGGCCCAGGTCCTTGGGTCCTGCACCCTCATGGGAGACCAGGCGGAAGCACCTGATCAGCATGGTGCACTGGCCGCAGTGAGCAGGCTGCAGCGGCCATTGAGGGGTGAACTGACAGAAAAGGAAGACCTTTCTCTCTCTCTCTCTCTCTCACTGTCCACTCTGCCTGACAAAAAAATAAAATAAATAAAACATTTGTTTATTTTAAAATCAGAAATACACAGAGAGAGAGGAAGAGGGAGGGAGGGAGGGAGGGAGGAGGAGGGGGTAGAGAGAGAGAGACAGAGAGAGAGAGACAGAGAGAGGTCTTCCATCTGCTGGTTCATTCCCCAATTGGCTACAATGGCCGGAGCTGTGCCAATCCAAAGCCAGGAGCTTCTTCTGGGTTTCCCACATGGGTACAGGGACCCAATGACTTGAGCCATGTTCTATGGCTTTTCTAGGCCATAGCAGAGACCTGGACTGGAAGTAGAGCAGCTGGGACTTGGACCCATGCTCATATGAGATGCCAGCACTGCAGGCAGTGGCTTTACCCGCTATGCCACAGCACCATCCCCATCACAAAGATATTTTATTTATTTATTTATTTATTTATTTATTTTTTTTATTTTTTGACAGGCAGAGTGGACAGTGAGAGAGAGAGACAGAGAGAAAGGTCTTCCTTTTGCCTTTGGTTCACCCTCCAATGGCTGCCGCGGACGGCGTGCTGCGGCCGGCACACCGCGCTCATCCGATGGCAGGAGCCAGGTGCTAGGTGCTTTTTCCTGGTCTCCCATGGGGTGCAGGGCCCAAGCACTTGGGCCATCCTCCACTGCACTCCTGGGCCACAGCAGAGGGCTGGCCTGGAAGAGGGGCAACTGGGACAGAATCCGGCGCCCCGACCGGGACTAGAACCCGGTGTGCCGGCGCACAAAGATATTTTAATACACTACACAGTCCAAATAGCAGATGCTGGGGCCTGGCACTATGAATTAAGCCACCCACCTCATATTGACAATGGTTTGAATCCAGGCTGCTCCACTTCCAATTCAGTTCTCTGCTAATGCACCTGGGAAAGCAGTGGTGGGTGGCCCAAGTCCTTGGACCCCTACACCCTAGTCCAAGACCCAGAAGAAGCTCCTGGCTCCAGCTTCGCCCAGCTCCTGGTCATTGTGAGTGTACCAGAGGTTGGAAGACTTCCCTTGTTCTGCCTCTCCCTTTCTGTAACTCTTTCAAATAAACCTTAAAAACAAAGATGCTATTTCTGGCCCACAAACAGTGGCAGTTTCTTTGCAAGGTTAATTGCATTCCACCTTTGGTCCTGGATGCACCAGAGACCATGCATAGGGAGTGACGAGTGATGACTGGCCCCCAGCCTCGCACTCCTCTGACCCACAACACTGCTTTGAGGAAGACACTGCAGAACTATGATTTGTTCCAGCCATGACTGTGTGAGAACGGCTTTATCATGAAAAAGTGAGAAAGGACTCAAAAGGAAGTTTTCAGCCAGCAAAAGCACGTTCCCTGATATGAGCAGGCATGTAGTATTAAGTTAATCAGATTCCTGAGCTGGAAAACCATGCCCCCAACCACAACATATCCCACCTGTATTCCCAAGTTGCTAAGCAGACAGCTAATCACGCCCCTTCGGGGAGTATATAAAAAGCATGGAGCCCTCTGTGCCTGCCCTTGTCCTCCCAAGCCTCTCGGCACACAGCCTTTTGGCAGCCCCTCAGCTGTTTGCCCGCACCTAGTGGTGGTTTTGTGGTCATTCCCGCCTGCACGGTTTTTCCTCTCCCCGTGGCTCTGCCTGTGAAGGCCTGCACATGGCCCTTGTTCACCCCACATCTCCTGGTGTGGGGCCTGCTGGCTGCCTCTGGAGCCTGCTGGCTTGCCCCGCCACTGCTCTCCTGCACACGTGCTCTCTCTCCCTGGCAGCCCCATGTCTACTCCCTGGAGAAGTCTGGTGCGCAACAGCTGCTTTCAATTTCTGACCCCTTCCTCTTGGTAAATCCCTCACCTTCCTGTGTATTTCTCTCACACTCTAAGTACTAGACTGTACCATGTTTTCTCATTTACAGAAACTCGATACTTAGAATTCTTATCTAAATAGACAAGAACCCTCGATACATCAATCTTAATTTTAAAATAAAGGTAAACGATGTCCCACTCCCTCCCCCCAGCAGCAGCACAGGATGATCAAGAGCACAGCGTGGCCAGGGTTCCTGGGGACAAAACCGTTCTGGGCTGCACACAAGGCCACTCCACCTGCCTCCTTCCAAGCCCTCCCCGAGTGTCCACACTCACAAAGTGAGCACAGCCCTCGTAGATACAATTTCCCCGTGTAAATTCGCATTGTGTGCTTGGCTTTTCTGCAGACGTTCAGGTTACAGGATATCCCAAAGTGCCGCGTGTACAGGAAGCCGCATGTCCTCGCGAGGACCGTTTCTCCTGCTTTTCCACACTCTTGGTGCCACGCATATTCACCAGCCCCTGCACTCCCTTGCGTGCACACACACTACCAGCCCGCACCCCGCAGAGTGCTGCAGCCTTTATAACTGGCCTGCGTGGGGGGTGGGACCCGAGCAGGACCTGCCCCCGCCCCCTGCGCCGCCCTTTCAGAGCAATGATTGGTCGGAGGCTTATGGCAGGGGTAGATCCTGAGCTGGCGCTGGGCACTGAAGCCCGCTGACTGGCTGGAAGCCAGGGAGCTGTTGACATGTGAGATACAGCTTAGAGCGCCATCTGGCGAGATGCCGCGACCTGCAAGGCCGCAGAGGGCGACGAATTTTTCCAGACCGCAGAGCTATGGTGCAGGCTGGCCAGGTCCTCCTTTTCCCCAGCCTGCAGAATCTCTGGCCCCTAGCTGAGCGGATTTCCAGAAAGCACAGCTGTGCCTCTGCTCCCCTCCCTAGTGGGCAGGTGAACCAGGAACTCTGCAATGCGTGGCCGGGTAGTCTGGGGCAGCAGGAGACAGTGACTGTCAGAAGGTGACACCTGAGGTAGGCCTGCTTTTGGGTGGGCTCTGGGCAGGCGTCTGTGCTCCTGGGCCTGTCGAACTGCTCCTGGCTTCCTAGTGGCGCAGGGAGCCCGGCATCCTGTTTGCAAGGGAGGCAGAGCAAAGCGCAGTGAGCTCACCGCTGGGATGCACTAGGGTCTTTGAGTCTGACAGTGAGAGGAGTCAGCTTTCTACCTGAGTCATTGCTGGCCAGCTTAGAACTCACCAGAACCTTTAACTAGCGAACAAGATGTATATAGGGGTGCGGTGGGGGGTGGGAGCAACTTACTTGAATGAGCTGTGTTTGTGAATTTTTCAGAAACCACCCCTCACTACCCCTGCAGACTTAAAATGATTGGTAAGGACAGAGCCCCTAACCTATGAAGTGTGGAAATTTTGGATACTATGTCCAGGATTTGACAGTGCATATTCCAGTGGTTCTCTCTCAGGCCTGTGAGTGGACAGTGAGGTAAACAGCAAGGCACTGATTACTCTGGACACTCTCCTTTCTTTGCATTAGACCTGTCAGAGGAAGACATGAACCCTGTGTCTGCAAACTGAATCCAGTGAGCATGCTCTCAGGGTGAGCTGCCAGTACTAGGAACTCCAGGTCTGACTTGGAGAGCAAAATCTGCCTTGTTACTATGGAGAACAGTTAGGGGGTAAGAAAAATCATTCAGACAGAAGCAAGACACTTAAAGTTTAGTGGGGCTGGCACTGTGGCAAAGAAGTTAGAATTCCATTAGTATCACATGTGGGCACTGGTTTCAGTCCAGGCTGCTCCACTTCTGATCCAGGTCCCAGCTAAGCTAATGCACCTGGGGAATTGGCCCAAGATGGCCCAAGTGCTTTGGCTTCTGCACCCACATGGGAGACCCAGATGAAGATCCTGGATCCTGGCTTTGGCTTGCTCCCGACCTGGCTGTTGCATCCATCTGGGGAGTGAACCAGTGGATGGAAGACATCTCTGTCTCTCCCTCTCTCTCTGTAACTCTGCCTTTCCAAAAAGAAAAGTTTTGTGTATTTGTTTTCAGTAATTTGAAATGCAGAGAGAGCTCTTACATTCATTGTTCATTCTCCAAATGTCTGCAGCAACCAGAGCTGGAGCAGGCTGAAGCCAAGGACTCAATCTAGGGCTCCCATGTAGGTGGCAGGGACTCCAATACTTGAGCCTTCACCTGCTGCCCCCCCCCAGGGTTCTATTAACAGGAAGCTAGAATCAGAAGCAGAGCTGGGACTTGAGCCCAAGCATTCTGAATGGGATGTGGAAGGTTTAATCACTGTGCCAAACAAGTACTCCAGTAACACATGTTAAAACTTGTTTGTAAACTGTAAGACCATAACTGTTTAAACATATGGTCTTCATCTCAAAACAGTCTTTGCATGGAATTCTTATATCCAAGTTCACTTTCATATGATTCAATACTTATTTATTAAATGTGTGTAACACATAGATACATGCTTCATCTCACCATACAAACCTCAATACATTTTTGACTGAGAACCTTGGATATTAGAATTCACTCATAGACTGTGAAAGTCACTCATAGGCTGGGAATTCTGACACAGAGGCCATAAGGAGAAAAATCTAGATGTGTGTCTACCTGAGACCTAATTAGAGTCTATGCCTGATCAATAGAATCTGTTAGAACAGTCTCTTCATACCTCTTTCTCATCTGTAATGAGAAAACCAAGTCCTTTTTGGCAGTTTCACATGGCCAAGTAAGTTCAAGTACTAGAAGCTAAGTTTTTACATTTTCTGCAAATCTTATACAAAAAGCCTTTTATAAATTCTAAAGTAGCATACAAAAGTTGATTTTGCATTTGCATTTGTGTGAAAAAAGCACAATGTGAAGGGCATAGATATTCAAGAGAGGAAAGTTATGAGAATTAGCTCAGATTATAAATATGCAAATACTATTAAATATCAAGACAGTTGATACAGATATTTAATAAATGCAGTCTGGATGACAAGCAAATAAAATGAAAGCACATGGATCAGCATTTAAACTCTTCAGAGAGCTCCATGCCAGGGAAGTACATTGATCTCCATATGTTAGCAAAAGTCAATCTGCATATTCACATGCAAGCAACTGGTTTAAATAAGGAGTATCATAGAGGGTTTTTTTCAAGATTTATTTATTTATTTATTTGAAAGTCAGTTATACAGAAAGGGAAGGAGAGGAAGAGAGAAATAGTGGTCTTTCATTCACTTGTTCGCTCCTCAATTGGCTGAAATGGCCAGAGCTGCATTGATCCAAAGCCAGGAGCCAGGAGCTTCTTCCAGGTTTCCCATGCAGATTCAGGGACCCAAGGATTTGGGCCTTCTTCTACTGCTTTCCCAGGCCATAGCAGAGAGCTGGATTGAGAGTGGAGCAGCCAGGACTGGAATCGGTACCCATATAGGATGTGGGCGCTGTAGGAGGTGGCTTTACCTACTATGTCACAGTGCTGGCCCCATATAGAGGTTTTTTAATAAATAAATATGGAAAGAAAGAAAAAAAGAGAGAAAGAAAGAGAGAAAGAAAGAAAGAAAGAAAGAAAGAAAGAAAGAAAGAAAGAAAGTTATTTACTTTTTTCCATGAACATTTTCAGACTGATAGCTGGTGATAACTGACAATTTTTTTCCTGAAAATTATGTGGTTGAGAAATCTAAGTATCCATCACTTTATAATTTCTGTGTCAATGAATACTGGTAAGAGTTAGGAGTTTAGAATTAATAACTGCTAGATCAGAAAATTTGGTTTCAAGAAGTTGTCATGTCTTGTTTTTTTTTTTTTTTTTTTTTTGACAGGCAGAGTTGAGAGAGAGACAGAGAGAAAGGTCTTCCTTCTGTTGTTTCACCCCCCAAATAGCTGCTACAGCCGGTGCACTGCACTGATCCGAAGCCAGAAGCCAGGTGCTTCCACCTGGTCTCCCATGCGGGTGCAGGGCCCAAGCACTTGGGCCATCCTCCACTGCCTTCTGGGGCCACAGCAGAGAACTGGACAGGAAGAGGGGCAACCAGGACAGAATCCGGCACCCTGACTGGGACTAGAAACCAGTGTGCTGGTGCCGCAGGCAGAGGATTAGCCTAGTAAGTTGTGGTGCCGGCCTAGAAACTACTTTTTAATATTGTTATTAAGAAATCAATTCATTCTATTTACATTATTATTGTATTTATTCACCTTGCACTAATTTATGAATGCTATTACTATATTGGTGTTCTATTGTAGGTTAAAGTTTGTTTTCATCTCTAACAGCTACTGTTGTCATAGGTTTTCCTTTATATTGAAGGGAGAAATAGCAAAGTGCGTGAAGATGAAACCCAGTGATAGGCATATACACTGGAAAAAGCAATCTCTAGAAGTGATGAACCATGATATTAGATAATAAGAAAATGATAAAGTGTGCTTAGAGCTGATATTTGGGAATAGATCAGGTCAAATTCAGAAAACATTTTCAGAAAATAAATGAAAGAAACAATGACCTGCCAATTTGTAGTTTAGTGTTCATAAAAAAAAAAAAAACTGTGCCCAATGAAATTCTATTTGAAATAGAAGCATGGTCTCTTGGAAACAAATAATCAGGCAGAAAATGCCAAAATAGGCTGGCACCATGACTCACTAGGCTAATCCTCCACCTGCGGCGCTGGCACACCAGGTTCTAGTCCCAGTCAGGGCGCCGGATTCTGTCCTGGTTGCCCCTCTTCCAGGCCAGCTCTCTGCTGTGGCCCAGGAGTGCAGTGGAGGATGGCCCAAGTGCTTGGTCCTTGCACCCCATGGGAGACCAGGAGAAGCACCTGGGTCCTGGCTTCAGATAAGCGCAGCGCACCGGCCGCGGTGGTCATTGGAGAGTGAATCAACGGCAAAAGGAAGACCTTTCTCACTGTCTCTCTCTCTCTCTCACTGTCCACTCTGCCTGAAAAAAAAAAAAAGAAGTAGAATAACTGGACACTCAATCAGCAGTTGCAATTGGTTCCTTTACTTTTATAAAAGAATAGACATTTGGTCATTCACCCACATAAGTATATAAATTTCCTTTTATTAACATAGGACTGGACTAGAGACCACGGTATTAAAATGTTTATGTTCAACTTTCATTAAAGTTCAGGCTGCAAGATATATCTATATGAAACAGCTTACAAATACCAACTGAGTTACTCCATATCTTCTACTGTTTGCTTAAATCAGGCCAAATGATTAGAAACCTGGCTACTTGGCTGCTTCGTTTCTCTCTCTACACACTGTCATAATACACCTATACTTTTGCACCATCGTATTTTATAACGTTGAAGGTTGTTGTAAAAGTGAAACAAAGAACCATCTTTACAACCTTTTATTCCTTTTAATGAAAGGATATAACCATCCACATTTTTCACATTCTTAATTTTGTTCCAACTTTGAGCTCCATGTCTGAAATTTTTTTTAACAAAGGCCCAGCAAATGATTTTTCTTCCCTTCTGAGAAATTAGCATATTTGGATCTTAGTTAATGTGAATCCCACATCTGAAAGTGAATCTATTTTGTCTCAGTAGAATCAGCAGTTCATCTTTAACTCAGTAGGACTTTGGCTGATAAATCTAAATCTTCTATTGCTCCTTCCTTTTGACTGCTTATTCTCTTTTTGTCATTTATTTTCTCCTACATTAATTCATTCAACACTCCTCATATCTTCTGTGAGATCAGCTGGACTATAATTAAAGAGATAAGGCAGAAAACTATCCTAAATTATTTCATATTTTCCTGGATTAAAAGTGAGTATGTAGGTAAAATATTCAATGGGCAAATGCAAATAAACATTATAAAAAATAACATTTCCAACACCAAGACTACTTTTGAGGGACCTGAGGTAATATTTAGGGTTTGATAATTACTTTGTGGAGTAGTCTTGAAATGTCATATACTTGTGCATTAGGAGAGTGCCTTCTCCCAGATAGCTCAGTATTCAGCAATGTTTGTGCAGAAAGAAGGAAAACTTTCCTTCCACTTGCAAGTTTTCACCATCTAGTCTCTTACAACTTGCATAATATGGAAAAGTATGTAACACTCAGGTGACAGCAAAAGAAAGCCTTAGGCTGTGAAATTTGCACCTCAGTCACTAATATTCTTGCAGAGCTCTCAGCCTGTAACAGTATTTCAATGTTGTATCCAGGTGTCTACCTGCTACTTATGTCGTACCTCAAAAATGTGATGACTCTTGAAATTCTGTAATTTCTTTGTATTGAAATATTTTCAGACATTGATTTACTTATTTTAAAAATAGGAAATAATGAGTTACATAGATGTGCAGTAATATTTCTCTGGCTCGGAGCAAACTGGTGAAGAAATATTTATCAGGGTGATTTTGAAAATGAATTATTCCTGTTTAAGTGACAAGCCCACATTAGCTCCCCTAATTTGGACTGAAGTCACTCATAGACAAATTTTAGCTGCTATTAATAAATGGACGACTTAATTCACTCTTTCTGTACATGACACTTTGTTGTTTGTTTATTTGGAGTTTTACTATTTTAAGAATTTTTAAAAAATTGTTTTCAAGGGTTCTTTCGGGAGGGGAATATTTATTTTATATTTTCAATTTAAAATTAATGTGCTATACATTGTGAATTAATACTATAACTAGTACTCCAACAGTATTTTTCACTTTGTGTTGCTATGTGAGGGCAAACTGTTGAAATCTTTACTTAATATATCCTAAACTGATCTTCTGTATATAAAGAGAATTGAAAATGAATCTTGATGTGAAGCAAGGGGAGAGGGAGTGGGAAAGGGGAGGGTTGCGGGTGGGGGGGAAGTTATGGGGGGGAAGCCATTGTAATCTATAAGCTGTATTTTGGAAATTCATATTCTTTAAATAAAAGCGTTATAAAAAAATAAAAAAATTATTAATTAATTTTTAACATTCAATATTGTTTATAGATAAAATTCTGAGATTAAAATGATATTCCTTTCTTCTCTCCCTGTCCAACTCCATCCCCCTCTCCATTCCAGCATCCTTCTCCCTCCCTTTCTCCTTGCTTTCTGATTTTACACTTGGAGATAACATATTTTAAATTTACATAACAATAAAAGGCTTACTTCTTGACCAAATAAGAAGTTTAACAAGTAAAAAGCAACCTAGTTTAGCAGGAATATAAGCAATGGCTATAAGCAGTAATTGAATGGAAAGAAGTGACCATTTCACTCATGTATAATGCATTTTAAAGCAATCACAGATCATGAAACTATAGTAGTATACTATTCTTAACCACTGGTTTGGCAAAGCTAAAAAGCAACATTTTTTAAATTATATTTGCATCAATAGTGATTCACACAGGTATTTCTTGTTTTGTTTTTATTTTTTGATGGGCTGATATCTTTAGATAGAAACTTCTAGCAAATCCCTCCACCCCACTCCAATCAACCTTTTTGTTTCTGCTTTAAGAAATAATGCAGGCTGGCACCGTGGCTCACTTGGCTAATCCTCCTCCTTGTGGTGCCAGTACACGGGGTTCTAGTCCCGGTCGGGGCACCAGATTCTGTCCCAGTTGCCCCTTTTCCAGGCCAGCTCTCTGCTGTGGCCCGGAAGTGCAGTGGAGGATGGCCCAAGTGCTTGGTCCCTGCACCCCATGGGAGACCAGGATAAGCATCTGGCTCCTGCCATTGGATCAGCGTGGTGCGCAGGCCGCAGCGTGCCAGCCGAGGCAGCCATTGGAGGGTGAACCAATGGCAAAGGAAGACCTTTCTCTCTGTCTCTCTCTCTCACTGTCCACTCTGTCAAAAAAAAATGCAAATAATCCACAAACCCTGCTCTCTGAACCCAAGCCCTTCCACCAGGAAAGCTAGTCTACCTGTGAAGTCTCACACTGTCTTTGTAGTCAGATAACAGTAACAATAATGACAATAGTAAGCAGAATAAGATAACTGGAAAGTACTATTGGTGTTTTGCAACTGATGATTTTGTTTTGTGCAAGCCCCATGGAAAGGACAGGAACCTGTGTTTTTCAGGGCAGCACTTGAACCCCAGAACCCACTGTGGTCATGGAACCAGAGACACCTGGCCCCCCTTTAGAATTCCACTCCAGCCAAGATCTCCACTGCAGTCCACTGGCAGCACTCTGTCTCCTGGATGCTGCTGACACCTCTGTCACACCCACACTTCCCTGCCTCTCCTGCCTCTCCTCCCTTAGTGCTTTGGAGTAGGAGAGGCACCCCAGGCAGGATGGCTAAGAGTTGGGATATGCAAACTGTGGCCTCATTCTGGCCCCAGGACACTTGCTTCCTCGTGATCCTGTGTACAGGCAGGGTGAGCTGGCATTTGCCCTTCCTCTTTTCTTCATCTTTTTTTGAAAGATGGGCTGTTGACCAGAATTGTTTGTCAATGCTTTCAATAGGATGGAAAAACTTGGACTAGCCATGGGGGTGGAGGGAGACCAGCAACCAAATGCGGTTTCTGCTCTTGTATTTTATTTTTGAATACTCACAAACCCCATGGTGGAGGCTGTCTCTTGCCAGAAAGTGCATGTTGGGGGCCCTCACCTGCCCTCCCATTGGAGGTTTTGTGTCTGGGCCTCAAGCCCCCAGATTCCTTGTGTACTCATACTCGCTTCTCTACCCTGCCTCACTGCTCCTTGTTTCATCACCCCTTTCTGATCCGTGTTTACCATATTCTGTGAGCTGGCAACTGCCTGATAAAACACCCTGTGCAGATTACTGGGGGGTAACAGAGGGAAAAGAAAAACATATGCTGCACTTCACTAAAATTAAAATTTTGTGTATCGAGTGATTCTATAAACAAACCAGAAACACAGTTCACAGAATGGAAGAGTACACAGCGATACTTAAGGGGAGGATGTGTATTATAAGAATACTGCATGTGGATTTCAAAAAAAAATGTTTTGAACCAAAATAAAGCCACCTTTTAATTCCAACTTCCAAACATTTTCAAGTACTGTCTTATCTGGAAATTATATACTGATAAGGAATTAGTATCTAGTATATAAAAAGAATAATCACTACCCAACAACAACAAAAACCCTGAATTTAAAATGGAGAGGCTGGCACCGTGGCTCAATAGGCTAATCCTCCACCTTCAGCACCGGCACCCTGGGTTCTAGTCCCGGCCGGCACACCAGATTCTGTCCCAGTTGCTCCTCTTCCAGTCCAGCTCTCTGCTGTGGCCCAGAAAGGCAGTGGAGGATGGCCCAAGTCCTTGGGCCCTGCACCCGCATGGGAGACCAGGAGAAGCACCTGGCTCCTGCCTTTGGAACAGCGTAGTGCGCTGGCTGCAGCACGCTGGCAGCAGCGGCCATTGGGGGTGAGCCAACAGAAAAGGAAGACCTTTCTCTCTGTCTTTCTCTCTCTCATGTCCACTTTGCCTGTCAAAAAAATAAAATGGAGAAAGGTTCAGAATAAACTTTTCTCTAAAAACATTCACAAGTTGCAAACAAGTACTTGAAAAGATGCTCAGAATCATACATCACAAGTCTACTTGTGAATTCACATCCATATGATTTACTATAATAAAAATTAAAAATCATTGGCAAAAATCATGGAGAAATCTGTATTTGTATATTGTTGGTAGTAATGTAGAATAGCGCAGCCACTGTGGAAAATAATTTTTCAGACTGTTCTTCAAAATTCAAACAGAATTAGATTGTTCTTCAAAATCCAAACACAGAGTTATCATGCAATCATGTAATCCAACTCCTTAGTATATACTCAAAAGAATGGCAAACATTTTTATACAGACATTCCTGGATATGTGATTCTCAGGAGCTAAAAGTTGAAAACAAGCCAAATGTGTATCAGCTGATGAGCTGATGCAGTAGAAATTGGCAACAAAGAGCAAGCTAGTGCTCATCCATCACAAGCTGTTGAGTGATCCATCCACTGATGAAAGATCACATATTAGGTGATTTAACTTATATACCATTTCTAGGATAGACTAATACATTCAAACACATACATGGTTTCCAGAAGATAGTGGGAAGGAGAAATAGAGAATGATGGATAGTTGGTATAGTTTTTTTTCTGTGCTGATTCAATATTGTGAAATGCAGTAAAATAGTAGAAAGTTGTTCCTTTATTGTATTAGAGTTCCTTTATTGTATTTAATATTTTTAAATGAGAATATCTAAATAATGCAAATTTAGGTCATATTTATGAATGGAAAATTTTCTGTCATTTGATTTCCAATTAAAAGTATTAACACTTGGCCAAGACCATAATTTCTTCTTTTGTAAATACGCACAGATTCTACTTTCCTCCCTCAACTCTCATTTTTAAATTTTTGTTAAATGCTTTGAGAATGATTTATCACCAACAATCTTGTCTTTATTTCTTTGATGATAAGATGATTTGATAAGAAAGATGAGTTGTCTTGCATAAAATAGAAAAGGCTTTCCTCATGCTTGCTACAAACTTGGAGGTTACTGGTTTAGAGCCAGATGTTAACATTTACACCAGGTCTTCTTTATCTTTAAATACATGTGCAGATACTTCCTTTTTTGACAGACAGAGTTAGAAAGTGAGAGAGAGACAGAGATAAAGGTCTTCCTTCCGTTGGTTCACCCCCAAAATGGCCACTATTGCCAGTGTGCTGTGCTGATCCAAAACCAGGAGCCAGGTGCTTCCTCCTGGTCTCCCATGTGGGTGCAGGGCCCAAGTACTTGGGCCATCCTCCACTGCCTTCCTGGGCCACAGCAGAGAGCTGGCCTGGAAGAGGGGTAAACAGGACAGAATCCGGCACCCTGACCAGGACTAGAATCTGGGGTGCCAGTGCCACAGGTGGAGGATTAGCCTAGTGAGCCATTGTGCCAGCCTGCAGATACTTCAATAAGTCATTCAGGCCGGCGCCGTGGCTCAACAGGCTAATCCTCTGCCTTGCGGCGCCGGCACACCGGGTTCTAGTCCCGGTCGGGGCGCCGGATTCTGTCCCGGTTGCCCCTCTTCCAGGCCAGCCCTCTGCTGTGGCCCGGGAGTGCAGTGGAGGATGGTCCAGGTGCTTGGGCCCTGCACCCCATGGGGAGACCAGGAAAAGCACCTAGCACCTGGCTCCTGCCATCGGATGAGTGCGGTGCGCTGGCCGCAGCGCGCCGGCCGCGGCAGCCATTGGAGGGTGAACCAAAGGCAAAAGGAAGACCTTTCTCTCTGTCTTTCTCTCTCACTGTCCACTCTGCCTGTCAAAAAAAAAAATCAAAAAAAAAAAATAAGTCATTCAGATACATATATACTGGAACTAATAATTCTGGCCAAGGCATTTTAAATTTTTATATTTTTTGAGAGACACAGAGAACACACACGCACAGATGAGAGGGAGGGAGGGAAGTGGGGGATGAGGGGGAGAGAGAGAGAGAAAGAGGGAGAGAGAGAGAGAGAGAGGAAGAGGAAGAGGCAAAAGCATGCAGATAGAGAGCACCCATCAACATGTTCACTACTCCAATGTCAACAGCTGCCAGGTTGGGCCAGGCTGAAGCTGGGAGCCATGAACAGCTCCCAAATGAGTGGTAGGATCCACCCACATAAACCATCATCTCCTGAATCCCAAAGTGTGCATTAGCAGGATGCTGGAATTGGAAGTGGTGCTTTACATGGGTTACGCACATCTCAACAAACTTCTAAAAGTCTGCTTCCATGTAAATGGAAAGACATTTTTAATACTTTAAAATGTAAGACATTTTTAAAAACTTAAAACTCACAAAACATTGTTGAATTATTGATATTAATCCAAGAAGGTGCTAAGCTTTGACCTCATCTTGTAACTTGCTTTTGGCCTAGTGATTTTTGCAAAAAAAGAAAATATTTGTAGAACAATTTAAAAAATATTACTGTTACTAAAAAATGTTACTGTTGAGAATGATATTGATAAATCTTTTTATTTATTTGAAAGGAGAGAGAGAGAGAGAGACTTCCATCTACTAGTTCACTTCCCAAATGACCACAATGGCCAGGGTTGGAATAGGTCAAAGCCAGGATCCAGGAGCTGCTTCTGGGTCTCCCATGTGGTTGCAGAGGCCCAAGCACTTGGACCATCCTCCACTGTTTTCCTATGCCATTAGAAGGGAGCTGGATCAGAAGCAGAGCATCTAGGACTCAAAAAGGTACCTATAAAGGATGCTGGTGCTGCAGGGAGAGGCTTAATCTGCTATGCCAAGTACTGACCATGAGAAATGATATTGGAAAATAAAAGTTCTGGGGGCAGGCGTTTTGGCATAGCAATTTAAACCACTGCTTGTGGTGTCTGCATCCAATATATGGAATGCCTGCAATTTAGTTTCACCTCTGCTTCCAGTCAAGGTTCCTCTAAATGCACCTTGGGAAGCACCAAGTGATAGATAACTCAAGTACTTGAAACCCTGCCACCCATGTGTGAGACCTGAATGGAGGTCCCAACACCTGGCTTCAACCGGGGCCAGTCCTTGATGTTACAGACTGATGGCATGTGAACCAGGAGAAAAAAGATATCTCTGTATTTCTCTCTACATTTTTTTTCTTTTGAAATGCAGTTTTAAAGTTATTTAATACTTAACAGATTCAATATGACTTATACATAGAAATCTAAGAACACAATAGTATAACCTTCTTCCCTCTTTGTCACCCTCCTTCCTTCTATTTTTTTTTTTAGTTTTTGAGACAACATATTTTAAATTTACATTACAGTAAAAAGAGTTAATACATCAATGAGTAAGAAGTTTAACAAGTAAAGAGCTAAATGTCCCTAGATCAGTGGTAATATAAATAATGGCTATGAACAATAATTGAATGGAAAAAATGGCCAATTCACTCAAATATAGTAAATGGATAAGAAATCATAGATCATTCAAACTACAGTAGCACAACATTCTTAACCACTGGTTTGATAAATGTATAAAACAAAGTTTTACCAAATTATATTTGCAGTGATACTGATACACACAGACACTTCCTTCTTTTTCATTTGTTTTTAAAATTGTCACTCCCACATATAAGGGAGAACCTGCAGTATTTTTCTTTCTGGGTCCAGCTTATTTCCCTAAACATGATGTCTTCCATTTGCATCCATTTTGTTGCAAATGGTAGAATTTCATTCTTTTTTTATAGCTGACTAATATTCCATTGTGTATACATACCACATTTTCTTTATCCACTCACCTGATGATGGACAACTTGGTTGGTTCCAAATTTTGGTTACTGTGAACAGTCCTGCAGTTAACATGGTGGTTCAGGTATCTTTTATACATTGTGTTCAAGTCTTTTGGGTGTTATACCCAGTAGTTGGATTGCTGGATCATTTGGCAAGTTTATTTCGAGTATTTCCACACTGTTTCCCTCAGTGACTTCACTAATTTACATTCCCACCAACTGTGTATAAGTATTCCCTTTTGTCAGCATCCTCACCAGCATTTATTAGTCTCTGTTTTTAGCCATGCTAATAAGAGTGAGGTGATATATCATTGTGTTTTTTATTTGAATTTTCCTGATGGCTAGTGATGTTAAGCCTTTTTTATACATTTGTCAGCCATTGGTATTTCTTATTTTGAGAACTGTCTATTGATGTCCTTTAACTACTTTTCAGCTAGATTGGTTTTATTTTGTTGTTAAGTTGCTGATATATTTGGGTTATTAATTAATCTGGGTTGTAAGTGAAGGACATTTATCATAGACTGTGTTCATTATTTTAGCATGTTTTTATATATTTAGATGATAATTCTAATTGATTTATCTACTTAACTGACTTTCTAGTTTGGTTTGCCCTTAGAGACACTATCTTGTCTTTCTGTCTTAAATTATTTTCTCCTAGTGCTTCTTCATTCCTGCATAACTTTCTATTATCTTTTCCTGATTTTTAAAACTTTCTTTACTGGTTTTCTTGTTATTTGTGTTTTACTATATTTTTTTCATTTCTTCCAGTTAATATTCCCCATATTTCTATATACAGAATAAGATCACATTAAATTTTAAGATTTTAAGCAATCTTGCAGACTAATGAAACAGTATTTATTAATTCCATCTGCATTTAACATATGATTCAAGTGGTTGTTTAAATTAAGCACCTGAAATTTAAGGCCCATAATGATTTATCTGGATATAATAAGTGTCAGAAATTAGGTATAATCCCAAGTTTATTCTTTCTATGTCTGCTACTCCTCTTTGTCATTGTGTAGAAAAGAAATTTTTCTAGTGTTCTCCCTAGATGAATAAACATGAAAGAAGCAGTTGAACTCAAGGGAAGGAAGTTTAAGAAGAAAAGGTCAAATTAGAAGAGGAACATTATTGGCATGGATAGGAAAAATGCTATAAAATGTTCTTTCTCCTTTTTTGTCTATTGTTATTCTTTTTTATTTCTTTTTTGTTGTTTTTCTTTACTTTCTGTGCTCCATTCCCCTCTTTCCCTTTTATTTTTTCTATTTTCTCATTGCCTCTAAACTTTGTTTTTTATTTTCTTTTTATCTTTACTTTGTATTTTTTCTCTTTAATCTTATTTTCTTTCCTCCTTGTTTTCTTTCTCTTTTTTCATCTCTCTCTCTCTCTCTCTCTCTCTCTCTCTCTCACACACACACACACACACACACACACACACACACACACTTTCATTCACCTCTAGGTAATACAGTCTACTTCCTATGTATTGATCCTTAACTATATCAATCTCAGGAGACTTTCTGGCTTTGATGCCAGAGGATATGACAGAATATAAAAATATCAGGACCCTTAAACCTGATTTTTCTCCTTTGACTTCAATGTGACTCAGGTTTTCAATCCAAATGAAAGCTCACTTGGGTGGGAAAATGTGCTTTCCTTCTGGATCTCCCAGGACTAAACAAATGTCCCCAGGACCAACTGCTATCTGCCTTCCCTCTTGCACATATTCCAGGCAGGGCCCTGGTACAAGAATGAGGCGGAACTACATGAGACTCAGCTACACTGCCTTAGTTCACAGTCATGCTCAAGTTTAAACCCAGACTTCTAGGAGTAGGACTTGAAGAAAAAATAATATAAGCAGCCATCATGAGATGGTCTCAGGACTCCATCCCTGCCCTTTCAAAAGGAGTGAATATTCCCAACTTCAAAGGAAGATCCTGAAGAAATACACAATCTCTTAGTCTGTGGTGCCTTTTCCAGCTCTCCCCTTGCAGCCCATGCAAGTAACCACCTTTGCAGGAGCTGGACGTGTCTTCATGTAACACAGCACCAGGCAGTGGGATGGCCTTTTTCTTGGTCAGAAACCCATGCCATAACATTTGGCCTATATGAGCAGAGGGATATGCTCTGGGACACGCTGGTCAATGTACCTGTGTACCATCTCAGTGGAAAAATAGCACCTGAGACACAATATTATGATTCTATTTGGATTGTCATGTACACATCTATAAGCAACAATTCAGGATGAGGAAAGGTAGCAACCCCTTAAGTCTAGAAATCTGCTCTTCCATATTTCTTTCCAAATATGTATCTATAAAGTAAATCATTAATTTATACATGTATTTATAAAAACATTGGTACCACAAAGACAGTCATACTTTTTTTTTAAAAAATCACTTCTGCTTATTAAAACACTATTAAATCAAACCTTTATTGCTATTATCCCATATAATTATAATTTCCTATACTTTTCTTCATCTTGAATTATTTCCTATAGATGTACACTTGACAACCCAAATAGAATCATATTATTATGTCTCAGTTCCAAGCTGTAAAAAATATAATTCAACCTATTTTTCTTTAATCTTCATCAAGACATTTACATACATATATACATCCATTTATAATATAAAATAATATTTGGCCATATGATGAATTGAAATAATCTTTGGATTTTTAATTAGATTTTATTTCTATGAAAGTTGGAGATACAGTGATGGAGGGAGCTTTAGAGAGAAAGATCTTTCACCATCACTCTCCAGATGGTCACAATAGCCAGGGCTAAGCCAGGCCTGAAGCCAGGAGTCAGGAACTTCTTCCAGTTTCAAACTCGGGTAGCAGGAGCTTAAACACTTAGCCATTTTCTGTTGCTTTCCTGGGCCACAGGCAGGGACATGGATTGGAAGTGAAGTAGCTGGGACATGAATCAGTGCCCACATGGGCTGTTGGCATTGGTGGTCACAGTGCCAGGCCCAATCTTTGGGTTTTAGATACACTTAGTTTTAGAACCCCAAATGATGATTTCACTCTAAGCCTTAGGAAATATTTTATGCTATACTACACTGACTTAAATAAGTGAATCATGCATATTAGTACAATTTTACTATGCAGAAGTAATACAGTTAGCACATAATTACATTACTAATCATAGATTGATAATTATAAATTTTAAAAAATCCTATGGTCATATATTGGGATGAATAAGTCAAGTCTAAGTGTCATATTTGTGGGCATCTGGCCAATAGTTAAGAAACCAGTTAGAATGGCTTCATCCCAAATCAGAAAACCTGGATTTGATTCCTGCAAGGGGCTCCTGATGGCAAATTCTTGCTATTGTGCTGTTTGGGAGTGAGCAGGTGATTCTGAAGTGCTGATTCCTTGCTACACATATGGCAGACCAAGACTGGTCTCCTGGCTCCTGGCTGTATCCTGGGACAGCGTTGGCCAATGAAGTCACTTAGGGAAATAACTGTTAGATGGGACATCTCTCTGCCTCTATCTCACCAATCTAAAATAATCTTTTAAAAATGAAAGAAGTATATTTCATGTTTTAACATCAATAAAAATTATGTTGAAAGGTGTAAGTAGCAATGGACAGTTCTCAGAATTCCCAGGTGATTATCTCCCTCTTCTCCTAATCCTAATGCAGATATCATGACTATAAAATGTAGTTAATCATTCATGAAAAAATGTGTACTGTTCATGTTAATTACATACACATTCATGAATTAAATACATGCTCATGAATAATCAACAACTAAAAGCAATACCAAGAAAGAATTATAGATGTTTGAAACAGTTAAAGAAGGATAAGTTTGGGCAGGCATTATGGTGCAGCAGGTTAATCCACCACTAGAGACAACTACTTCCCATCTCAGAGTGCCATTTTGAGTCCTAGAAATTCTGTTTCCAACCCAGCTTCTTGAAAATGTAAATAGGAATGAAATAGAAAATGATGTAAGTACTTGAGTTCCTGCCATCTATGCAGGAGACCTGGATGGAGTTTGAGGTTTTGACTTCAATGTGACTCAAACTCAGCTGTTGGAGGCATCTGGGAGTTAACCAGCAGATAGAAATGAGATAGCTCGCTCTCTCTCTCTCTCTCTCTCTCAATTCAAATAAATAACTTTGAGAAAACAAGAAAAAGAATTATAAAATAAGTCTTTCTAGGAATAGTATCAGAAAGAAATGGATATCATATTTGGATCTACCCCCTACAGTTTTTCTAATAGCATTTAAGCATAAGGAAAAGTTTTGTATAAACTTTTATAAAGGCATAAGATACAAAATCAGCATATGAAAGCAGAAGTATATTTATACACCAGTGTTGATCTTAATGAAGGAAAAATCAAGAAAGAAATCATAGTCATAATAGCTACAAGAGTTATATACTCAGGAATAAATTTAACTAAACAATTGAAAGAGTTACACAATGGAAAATATGAAATATTGATGAAAGAAATCATCAGAATCACAAAATGAATTGAAAGAATTAATGTCATTAAAAGCCCATAGTCTTCAAAGCAATTTACAGGTTCAATGCAATCCCTATCAAAATAACAATATTAGAATTAGAATAATTAATTAGAAGAGGTAATGCTAAAATTCATATAGACCCACAAGTCATAGGATAGTCAAAGTGATCCTGAGGAAAAGTCAATTAGGTGCAGAGAGCTGCAGAGGGCAGGAAGCCCAGCATCCCAGGTTACAGCAGGGCCTGCAGCTTGCGAGTCCCAGAAAGCAAGCACTCTGTCCAACCAGCCCCAGCCTTCACCACCTGCCCCTAACACCCAGCTTGTAGTCCCTGTTACCTGTTCTTGTCTCCACCAGCTACACCACTTTCGCTGGGCAAACAGGAGCGACTGTCCTTGGTCTGCTTCACCAGCTTTGTGGTGACCAGTGATTTAATCCTATTTGTCATTTTCACACCTGACGGAGGAGCTGAAGAGAAACTCGCCCTTCTGAAATGGGAAGGTAAAACCTTCATAGCTGAGACTTTGGCCACTCTCACCACCTCTCAAGCCTAAGGATAACCCTGTAGATGAATGACTGGTTTTCATCAACCTCCCAACAGGGCGTTTCCAACCTCTGAGCCCACAATCTCTGTAACCAAGCAACGCTCCAGCACACAAGTGCGCACGCGCCCTCTAGCGGTCAATGGCTGAGCGTGCGCACAGAAGTTTGGAGGCAGTGGGTGCTCCGTGTGCACTTGCAAGGTTTCTATGAAACAGGATGGATTATGTGGCTTCCAAATGTCAGTGGGATTTGACTGAGTGTTGAGGTCATTGTAGGAAAGTAACACTCGTGCCTGTGGGAAAGCCTTCTGCACTGGACCAGGACTACAGTGGAGTGCAATTTCAGGATGCCGAAGGCCTCATCTAAGTACTCTTAAAATCCTTCTCTCTAAATCCCCTTATTGCTCTTTATTCCCCCTCCATGTCCCTTTGAGTCCTAGTAGGTTCCACTGGGACTTTAAACATATGTTAAAATAAAATCATTTTGAGTGATTTCAGAAACTGTGGCCATATGTGTCAACAAGTGTGAACTTGGGACAAGAAATCAACACAGATTTTCCAGAAGAAATGAAACCACAGTTTTTTATGCCTCTTACTCCTCTCATTTTGCCCATTTAAGTTTTCACTATTATTTCCCTTAATTGAATCTTTAGTGAATCCACACTTGAATTTGGAGCATCGTGTGGTGTTTACAAAGTTTTGTAAAGTGGCTGTTCACTTATCCCAAACAGTTCATGTTTTGACGGTATGTTACAATGACACATTTAACCTGGAATACCTAAATATGCCTTTTTTGTTTCTGTCTTTTTCATTGTGTTCTATTAAACGGTCTGCTTCTAATCCATGAACATTTTGTTCCATGACCAACCACTGTGTTCCATCTAAGCAACAGTCCATAAGTCATCAATCAATTACAATCCAGTTGTAGAATGATCCAAGGCTTTTACAGTATTTTTAAGTTTCAGTAAACAGAAATCAAACCAAAGAACCTCCAAATCCTTTGCCCCAGTCAATACAAGTAACTCAGCAATTTTATGCATATTACATGTCCAATACTCCAGAGGGACTCCACAGCTCGGGGACAGAACCCCTACATGACCAGGCTATGAAAGAAGCTAATGACCTCCTTCTCCCCACTATGACTGACCCACAAGGGAAAGGAGACTTCAGATAGCTTGTCAGTGCTGGGGAATGCATGGAAGCAGGAAGTCTTTCTGGAATCTGGAAAAGCCCGCTGCAGACTGAACACTAGAGGGGAACAGAGGATGACCACTGCGCGCTGATACCACCAGGCCAAGTCTCCCATGGGCACAGTCCCAGTAGATAGATGCCCACACAGGATAAAGTTTTCAGGACCCAACCCAGTTCATAGAGCCTGCCATGTTAAGTCTTCATGGAGGTTCTTCTTGGAGGATTGCCCTGGGCTCAAGCTGTAGCCTGAGTATCCCTAGATGTACCTGATGCACAAGATGGAGCTGTCAGAAAAGCTGCACATCCAGCCCAATTCCTCTGCGTTACTGTTGGAGAACAGCTAGTAGAGGCTGCAGGGCATGCAGGGAATGGACATGCAACCCTGCCAGTTGTGCCTGGTCGAGTGCTGCTGGTACTGCCAATCATGCACTCACTCATGTGCAGTTTGTGCAAGCACCGATAGCCCAGCCTTGGCCTCAATGACTACTGGTGGCAGAGGCCAGGGCCACAGCGGCCTTCTGAACAGGCACCCCTTGTCTTTGCTGCTAGGAAGCAAGCACCGTGTAGGTAGGTTCCAGCTTCAGGAAAGCTATTTTGGTGGTGCTGTGGTTCATCAGGGTGGACAGCAGAAGAGCCAGCACAGCTCTCTTAGTGAGAAATCCATTCATCTTGGACCTGGCTCTTGGTACCCAAGGCCACTGACCCAGAAAGCAGAGCACAGGGCAAGTGGCCCACGGACAGCCTGAGCACATGCTCAGGTGGTGAAGCCTGCTCAGCCTGCCCCAGAAAAGGTGACAGCCCAGATTATCAGTGCACTTTAACTCACTTACCTCTGAAAAATGCAGTATGTTGGTGTGAGTGTTTGGAACATTGGTTAGGGTACCACATGGGATGTCTACATCCCACATAGGACTGCCTCAGTGCTTGGATCAACTCTAGGCTCCTATTTTTCCTGGC
Organism: Sylvilagus floridanus; assembly: GCA_949820135.1. NCBI lineage: Eukaryota > Metazoa > Chordata > Mammalia > Lagomorpha > Leporidae > Sylvilagus > Sylvilagus floridanus. The sequence continues at coordinate 137,169,890 of OX463225.1, forward strand.
CCATTCCCAGCTGTTGCTGCCAGTTTGGGAATGGACCAGTGAAAGAATGATCTGTCTCTCTGTCTCTGTCACTCTCTGCCATTAAAATAAAATGAAAGGAAAGAAGATATTAAAATTTTTAAATGGATAGTATTTTAAAATCTATTACAGTTAGAAAACTCCCACCTCAATTTTTTCCATTTCAGGACTCTCTTGGCAACAATTATTATTATTTGAGGTGAATTTTTAAGCCAGTGCAATTTTTTAATCTATATAAATTTAAATAGAATATGCTTTGGGGTTCTTATTGTGATTAGGTTAAGAACAGTATTTTAACTGTACACCCAAATGTTGCCTTCCCCCTACTTTTTGTCTTATTTGTTTCTTAAAAACTATTTGGGAGACAGAGTGGGTGTTCCTGAGTTTTCAGGAAGCAAGCCAGGGAATCTTGTACCTAACTTGTACTCTAACTCCCTTCTCTGATGTATTTGTGGTCTAAATGTCCACAGTACATGCTTTAGCACATTTAACACATTCCTTTGTGATCTTCTGATGCAACATCCTTGGATAGAAGGAAGAATAATTTGAACTGGACTTAGAAGATTGGTATTTGAATTATAACTCTCTAAGTGCTAGCAGTGAGCTGCTGAAGCCTGTTTATTCATGTGTGAAATGGCTGTAGCAACCCTAACTCATGTATTATTAGATTAACAGTGATTGTGTTTGTCCAAGGGAAATTGGATAATAAAATGATTATTTCATTAGTTGACATGAAGATTTGCCTTAATGAGGTCGTCATTGTGGCTTAGTGGTTTTGTCACCAGCTATCTTATGGGTACGATTTTGAGTCCTGATTGTTCCACTTCTGATCCAGCTCCCTACTAGTAGCTTGGAACCAAATTCTGGTATTTCACTAAAGCCCATCAGTCTGGATTTGGTTTTTCTAGGAAGATATTTCATTGATCTGATCAGGTTTGTTTGCTTCTTGGAGAAATGGATTGCTAACACTCTAACACACATTCCTAAGGTCTTTCTGCTCATATAATGTTTTTATGTTTGTTTATAAGAGGAAAGATCTGTTGGGCATGGATAGGAATGGGTTCAGTAACCTTCTCCTTGAACTACCCCCAGGGGATAGATAAGTTAATAAGGTCTCCTAAGACTGGTGTCCTGACTTCTTTGTGTCCCTGAGACCTCTTTCTTTCACTTAATCTACCCGGACTCAGAGGGCTTTGGCTTACTCCTGGCCAGATGTTTGCCCTTTGGTCAAACTGTGAAAATAGGAAGTTCACCATCTTTACAGATTTTTGAGTTCCCTTGGGCTTTTTCAGGCTAACAACACATGTTTTCCACCCTAAACACCTGCTTCCTTCATGTTTCCCACCACCCTGGTAATGTGTGCATCTATCCTCTGGCACAATTTCACCAGGGACAACTTTAAATTACAATAGCTATTTTGAGAGACCTTTGGACATCTCTAAAAGAGGTACTTTGAATAAAAATCAGAAGGCAGGGCCAGCACTGTGGCCTGGCAGGTAAAGTTGCCACTTGCAGTGCCAGCATCCCATATGGGTGCCGGTTCAAATCCCGGCTGCTCCACTTCTGATCCAGCTATCTGCTATGGCCCCAGAAAGCAGTAGATGACCCAAGTCTTTGAGACCCTGCACCCATGTGGGAGAACTGAAAGAAGCCCTTGGCTCCTGGCTTAGGATTGGCACATCTCCAGCCATAGTGGCCACCTGGGCAGTGAACCAGCAGATGGAAGACCTCTCTCTCTCTGCCTCTGCTTCTATGTAACTCTTTCAAATAAATAAATAAATAGAGGCGGCAAGATGGCGGAATAGGAAGGGAGCACACCGATAGTCTGGGGAGAGACAGTTTAATAAAAGTGGAGATACTGCAGGTTCAAGGAAGAGTAGGGGAAGAAACAGCAGAGAAAACCCTTCTGGAACTGGAGATTCACAGTGGACCTGCGTGGAGAGCGTGGGAGCCCACAGTTTGGGACACCAGCAGCAGATTCAACACACCAGCGCTGGAACACGAGGTGAGCAGAACCTCAATAGCCCGAGATACCAGGAGGGAAGCGGAAAAGGGAGCCTAGAGCGAACAAGGCTTGAAACCCTGCAGGGAAAAGTTCACCAGGCTAACTAGAAGAGAGAGAGAGAGGGAAAAAAAAAAAGTGACCCATACGGACACGAGCTTCTCTCTCTCTGCTCACCTCTCAAAGGTGAGCAAGACAAAGAGCAGGCGCCATTTTGGAATACGTCATAAGCAGGGCGACCTCGGGTCGGCACCGGCCCCGAGCCTAACAGAAAAACCTGACTCTGGGTGGGAGGGGTGAAATAACAGGAGATTAGAACCTAATGAATGTGTGGTGCTAATGAACTGAGACTATGAAAAAAGAGACGGTGGGGGAGAGAACTCACGGAAATCACGAATTCATGTGAGTACTCTCCAGAGACGCTACAGTTCAGTAGCCTTGGCAGCCCAGTGGGAGACTACAGGAGAATCTCAGCCCACACAAAGGGCCGCAAAGATTCCTTCTCTGGTCCTTGGGAAAGAGCTTCCGAACTCTGGCTCCAGTGGGTATATCATTCGCCTGCTAACCACCCCCAATTACATTCAGCTGTGTGGTATTACTTCCCTTTTGAACCAAAAGAAAAAAAAAAAACTAACAGAGAGAGATTTACCACGCCTAACCTGGGAGTGTCTCCTTTGACACACCCTCAACCCTGAGGAACCAGAGCTCTCAGGCCACACCCATCTCAAGCCTCTAAGACTCCATCAAAAGCAGACAGTCCATTTAATCTAGAGTCATAGTATAATAAGAAAAAAACACCACAGTGAAGAAACCAATATGCCAAACAACAAACGCAAAAACCGAGGTAATAAGAACAAGGAAGACACTATGGCATCCCCAAATGAAACCCCAATTCAAGATTACGAAGATGATGAGATAGAAGAAATGCAAGAAGCAGATCTCAAAAAATTGATAAGAACACTAAGAAGTACTCAAAAACAAATTCTTGAACTACAGAAATCCTTAATGGACAAGGTAGAAAATCTCTCTCGTGAAAATGAAATATTAAGGAGGAATCAAGCTGAAATGAAACAACTAGTAGAACATGAAACTGTGACAGTGACAAGAAATCATAATGAAATGAAGAATTCAATAGATCAAATGAAAAACACATTAGAGAGCCTTACAAACAGAATGGGTGAGGCAGAAGAGAGAATATCAGACTTAGAAGACAGAGCACAAGAAACTATACAGTCAAACCAAAGACAAGAAGAGGAAATTAGAAATCTAAAAAATATTGTTGGGAATCTACAGGATACTATTAAAAAACCAACATTCGAGTTCTAGGAGTTCCTGAAGGCATGGAGAGGGAGAAAGGATTAGAAGGCCTTTTTAGTGAGATAATAACAGAAAATTTCCCAGTTTTGGAGAAAGACAGAGACATCCTAGTACAGGAAGCTCATAGAACCCCTAGTAAACATAACCAAAAGAGGTCCTCACCACGACACGTTGTAATTAAACTCACCACAGTGAAACAGAAAGAAAAGATCCTAAAATGCGCAAGAGAGAAACGTCAAATTACACTCAGAGGATCTCCAATTAGACTCACGGCAGACTTCTCACCAGAAACCCTACAAGCTAGAAGGGAATGGCGAGACATAGCCCAGGTACTTAGAGAGAAAAACTGCCAGCCCAGAATATTATATCCTGCCAAGCTCTCATTTGTGAATGAAGGTGAAATAAAGACCTTTCATAACAAACAAAAATTGAAAGAATTTGTTGTCACTCGTCCAGCCCTGCAAAAGATACTTAAAGATGTGTTACACACAGAAACACAGAAACATGGCCATCAACATGAAAGAAGATAAAAGAAGGGAACCTCACAGCAAAAGATCACAGGGAATTCAAAGCATACATTTGGATAAAGAAATTATGGGACATGTACTCTATAGAATACTATACAGCAGTCAAAAACAATGAAATCCGGTCATTTGCAACAAGATGGAGGAATCTGGAAACATCATTCTGCGTGAATTAAGCCAGTCCCAAAGGGACAAATATCATATTTTCTCCCTGATCGGTGACAACTAATTGAGCACCAAAGGGGAAACCTATTGAAGTGAAATGGACATTATGAGAAACAGTAACTTGATCAGCTCTTGTGCTGACTGTTGTTGTACAATGTAATACTTTATCCATTTTAGTAATTTTTTTATTCTAGTACTATTGGTTGAACTCTGTAATTAACAAACAATTATTCTTAGGTGTTTAAATTTTCACTGAAAAGTGATCCCTGTGAAATATAAGAGTGGGAATAAGAGAGGGAGGAGATGTACAATTTGGGACATGCTCAATCGGAACTGCCCCAAATGATGGAGTTAGAAACAGGCCAGGGAATTCCAATACAATCCCATCAAGGTGGCATGTACCAAGGCCATCTCACTAGTCCAAGTCATCAATTTCAGTTCACAATTGATCACACTAATAGGTCAAAGAGTCAAAGGGATCACACAAACAAGACTAGTGTCTGCTAATACTAACTGATAGAATCAAAAAGGGAGAGAAGGATCCAACATGGGAAGCGAGATACACAGCAGACTCATAGAATGGCAGATGTCCTAAATAGCACTCTGGCCTCAGAATCAGCCCTTAAAGCATTCAGATCTGGCTCAAGAGCCCATGAGAATATTCAAGGCATGGAAAGCCAAGACACTCTGGGAAAAAAAGAAGACCTAAATGAAAGATCTCTGTGAGTGAGATCCCAGTGGAACGAATGGGGCCATCAAAGAAGGAAAATATGTATATAAGTATACATATCTATATATATATATATTATATATAGATATGTATACTTATATACATATTTATTTTATCATATATACATAATTATTTTAAGTTTTAAGAGGAGATAAATATCTACTTCTTGCTTGTGAGATGACGGGAGCTTTGCTTAAAAACCCTGTAGCTCAGTTTCCTCAATTATAAATGGAGATACATAGCATCTGACTCTTAAAGCTATTTTAAAGAGTAAATAAATAATTACCTTCAGGGCACCCAGCATACTGGCACCAAAAAGGAGCTCAAAGAATATTTGCTATTATCATAAGGATTAGCACTGTTTTTCTGCATTTGCTTGCTGTTTTTTTTTTTTTTTCAGTTCTAATACAAGACTGAATTTCAGTTCATCTGGTGTGGTTCATTTAAGCAGGATAGGAAACCTCTGGGAATAAATAGGAAGAGATCAGTTCCCCTTGAGAAATTGGAAAATAATCCTGGAACTTGTTAATTAAAATCTTGCTAATTAACCTGCTTATCCATGATCTATTAAATAATCAATGAATGAAGTTTGTCACACAAATAAAGGCCTTGCCAAATGCCTCCTTTTTCCAATTCTCCTGGCCCATCTCTAATTCTAATGGTCTCACTAGCAGACACAAACCTTCCAAATTCTTCTAAATCTGATACAGCCCCTACATCTCATCATAGTGGTTGAGCACAGAGTACAGCTATGCTTTCATCCTAGAAAAGATCTCCAGGGCAGAAGATGGTCACATGTTGATGTGATCAGCCTCTCACCTCCTTTCCTCCAAGCTGAGTAATACCCAGGTGTTTGTCCCCAGTGTCTTCAACACTCATCTGCGCTTCTGTATGAACCACACCAATGATCTGCATAGTCCTCTCTGTGAGCATGATTCCTGCTACAGGGATCTGCCCTGGCAACCAAAGAGTTCTGAGAGTGTGACTCTGCATCCAGAGCTTGCCCAGACCCAGGCTACACCTTGCCTCCTCCCAGGCAGTCACAGTGCTTTCACAGTCTCATCACCCAGGGCTCCCATGGTCAAGGACTGCAAGAGGGTGCACTCTGCCCCACTAGCCTGTTCTGTCCAACAGTGACTGAGGAGTTCCTGGAGCCACATGCCCTGTATTCTACCCTGGCAGATGGAGCCTCTCAGCCAGACTGAAAGTCAGTGGGGAATGTGAATTTCTCCCTTTGGCAAAATGCTTGGGTGACATGCATGTGCAATACCTGCCAGCCACAGCCCACTCCTTTCACAGTGTGTACAAGCATCCCAATTGGCAGCATTCCCCTTTGGTTGCAATAGATTCTCTTCCAAGCCTATTGCAGGTTGAGCATGGAGGAGCTGGTGTTTACCTGATGACAAGGTGGAGACAGTAACCACCAATTTACTTAAAGTGCAGTGGCTGCCCCTGCCAACAGTTCTTACTAGTTGCTGCGAATCAGAGTAGTAGAGTTCATTAAACTGTACATTAAATTTCTATGAAGTTGCAAATGTTTGAGAACTCATTATATTGTAAGTTGAAAATGTTATTTAAATCTGAAAATCCTAATATTACTCAATACACTTTTGAAAAAGTTTCAAGATTTGGAAATACTTTGAGTGAAAACTTAAAACTTGAAAGTAGTTTAAGTAAGCACTTCTTGTGATATTATTTTTGAAACTTATTTCATGTTTTGGTGCATTAAAATGCAAATATATAAACATCATCTCATAGTTTACTTCTAAGGACACAAAAGTATCAAATTCCCTAAATGAGAAGTTGAAGCAATTGGTTTCTAGTTCATTGTATAATACCTCAGTGTAACCTCAAAATATCACTTGAATTCTGCTCTAAGTGCCCACGAATTTTTCATTTCCACCTTATATAAATATTATATAAATTCTATATAAATGTATAGATATAGATAGAGAAATATAAAATGTAAATAATGTGTCTTCTGTTATTTGCTGGCTTTTAATTTAAGTCTTTCAGGCAATGATTCCTTTACCAAATTCATTTCAACAGGGACAGAAACATGAGAAATTCATAGAGAAATTTTTGTTGGTAAATGTCATGAGACATACATGTTGAAAGGCATTTCACTTAAATTCTCATTTCTAATATTTCTAAGGAAGATCATAATAGAATATTAGAAAAATTTTAGCTTTATAAAGCCTTATTTAAAGCATATCAGACATAGACAATTGTGATAGAGAACTAGATGTATTTATAGCAAGCCAGTGTATTTTATGTTATTTGACGTTATATATGTGTATATCAGAATATACATGAGAAGGGTGGCATTATCATGACATTTTAAAAACACATTTCCAGGAGAAGTCTTATAGAGTTATATATTTTTTGTGTTTTTGTTTTTTTTTCTTCTTTCTTTTTTTTAATAACGCTTTTATTTAAAGAATATAAATTTCCAAAATACAGCTTATAGATTACAATGGCTTCCCCCCCATAACTTCCCTCCCACCCGCAACCCTCCCCTTTCCAACTCCTTCTCCCCTTCCGTTCACATCAAGATTCATTTTCAATTCTCTTTATATACAGAAGGTCAGTTTAGTATATATTAAGTAAAGATTTCAACAATTTGCCCTCACATAGCAACACAAAGTGAAAAATACTGTTGGAGTACCAGTTATAGTATTAATTCACAATGTATAGCACGTTAAGGACAGAGATCCTACATGATATATATATTTTTAAATTGATTAATTTTCTATGCAATTTCCAATTTAACACCAAGATTTTTTAATCATTTGCAATTATCTTTATATACAGAAGATCGATTCAATATATACTATGTAAAGATTTCATCAGTTTGCACCCACACAGAAACACAAAGTGTAAAAATATTGTTTCAGTACTAGTAATAGCATTATTTCACATTGGATAACACATTAAGGACAGATCCCACATGAGACGTAAGTACACAGTGACTCCTGAAGTTGATTTAACAATTTGACACTCTTGTTTATGGCGTCAGTAATCTCCCTAGGCTCTAGTCATGAGTTGCCGAGGCTATGGAAGTCTTTAGGGTTCGCCGACTTCGATCTTCTTCCGACAGGGTCATAGTCAAAGTGGAGATTCTCTCCTCCCTTCAGAGAAAGGTACCTCCTTCTTTGATGGCCCCGTTCTTTCCACTGGGATCTCACTCACAGAGATCTTTCATTTAGGTCTTCTTTTTTTTTTTTGTTTTTCAGAGCATGGCATTTTAGGCATGGAAAGCTAAGACACTCTGAAAAACAAAAAAAAAAGTGTTTTTGTTTTTTTTTTAACTTTTATTTAGTAAATATAAATTTCCAAAGTACAGTTTATGGATTGCTATGGCTTTTCCCCCCATAAATTTCCTCCCACCCACACCCCTCCCATCTCCCGCTTCTTCTCTCATTCCATTCACATCAAAATTCATTTTCAATTATCTTTATATACAGAAGATTGATTTATTAGATTTATAATTATTTAAAATACAAAGTGGTGACATGAAGGGCTGGCATTATGGTGTCATGGGTAAGGCTGCTGCCTGAGATGCCAGCATTCCATATGGGCACCAGTTCTTGAACCAGCTTACTCAACATGCAATCTAACTCCCCACTAATGTCCTGGGAAGATCAGCAGAAGATGGCCCAAGTGCTTTGCCCCTGCTCTCCATGTGGCAGAGCTGGAAGAAGTTTCTGGCTTCTAGCTTCAGCATGGACCATAGCTGGCAATAGCCATCTGGGGAGTGAATCAATGCGTAGAAGATATCTTTCAATGTCTTGATCTGTCTTTCTCTCTCTCTCTCTCTGTCTCTCTCCCTCTCCTTTTCTCCCTCTCTCTCTGTAACTCCTTCAAATAATTATTTTTAAAAAATAAACACTAAAATTATATATCCACCAGAATAATAAGTTCAAGAAATACAAGAATGGCTTGGTTTCTTATCTCAGAATTCATTAATTCTATGCAATTTCCAACTAAGCACAAAAATGAAACACACAATAGAAATACAGAAGAAATCTAATCCATCTATATGACTTTAAATGATGCTTGAAGCTTTACATGTACTCTTTAAATATGCAAAAAAAACCCAGTGACAATTATTTTTTTCTATTTCCTATAGTTGGTTCTGCATTCAATTATGACTGCCACTAAAAACTTAGTGTAGACTGAAGGTATTAATAATTATCAATTATTTACCATTATTATTCATCACCATATGCTTCTCACTTACCCTTATATCTGGATAATGGGGATGCAATGAATAATGATTAAAAATTGAATGGAAAACTGGTTAATATTTCTAACTCATTCAGAAGCTAACTAAAACCATTCTTAAGGAATTTCTCTTGTCCTAGCAGATTCATATCAAAGATGTCAAAATCCTGCTTTGAATATTATAGGCTTTATTCACTATTTGCTAAGTTAAGATGCAGGAAACCATAATTAAAATTATATAATAAATTCAAAGGAATAATTCCTTTACCAGTTTTTTGCAGAGAAATAATTTCTTCAGTCTGTTGGGGGTGAGAGTATAGGGGAATCACTGAGCCATATATTTCAAATAATTATTTAACATTAGTTTTATCACATATGAGACAAATTCCTATGCCATTGTGTGTTCTGAACACAATAATAAAATGAACCACATATGTTCTTCAACACATTCTGGTTGTCATAACTGAGGAATATCATTGCATCATTACAGTGCAAGTACATGCTGCTTCACTGAGCTTGCAGAGTGCATCTGTGAGTTACTGGCAGAGTGCCTTTCTCCCATGGAAGCCCTATGCTGTGAGTATGTGAGTCCAACAGGACACTGCAAGTTCAAGCTTGAACTGGTTGAAAAGTATACCTGTACTAATGATTGAAGTGCATTTTTATAGTAAACAAGAGAGCAGGGAAACAGGGATTCACATTATATTTGAAACTAGTCCTTAAAGCTTGACACATTATCTTTGTTTTTTGACAGGCAGAGTTAGACAATGAGAGAGACAGAGAGAAGGATCTTTCTTCCATTGGTTCACCCCCTAAATGGCCTCTATGGCTGGTGTGCTGCACTGATCCAAAGCCAGGAGCCAGGTGCTTCCTCCTGGTCTCCCATGTGGATGCAGGGCCCAAGCACTTGGGCCATCCTCCACTGCCCTCCCAGGCCACAGCAGACAGCTGTCTAGAAGAGGAGCAGCCGGGACAGAATCCGGCACCCCAACTGGGACTAGAACCCGGAGGGCCAGCACTGCAGGTGGAAGATTAGCCTAGTGAGCCGCAGCACTGGCCGACACATTATCTTATAATATCAGTATTCATTTGCTTAAAAAATCCTGGAAGTAAACCTCATCAATTTTCAGAATGTAAATAGAGAGTAATATAGTATGGTTGCTTGCATTTCAATGGTAGCAGCACTAAGAAATGCAATAAGGAGGAGGTTCAATGTGTTTGAAGGTTGTTGGGAGGAGTAAAATCAAAGTAGGATGATAAAGGGACATTTTGTTTATCATTTTCTATTTTTCTCATTGTTTTTATTCCCTAGACAAAGTTCTAGCAAAAAATATAAGCAATAACAGAGAGCTAAGAGCAGAGAATGGTCAAGTGGTCCAATTCCTTAATTCTGATAAATGAGATATTTGTAACAACTAAAAATATTTCTCTGAGTTCTCCAGTTTTGACTAAATTTAGTAAAAACAAATGAGAGTGGAGACAGGTTGTTCATAACCATGTTTGACAGAGAAGAGCACTGTCATGGAATTGTAGAGAGTTCACCGGTGTGTGGCGGTACATTACAAATACCTCTGGATGATCAACAACAAGCACCACAAAGATGCACTTTACGTTTGGGCTATAGGCTCCCTGACCTGTCCCATGACATTCTCAGTTGATTGATTAACCAGACATTGGCAGGGTCAGATAGCATTGCGACTTCATCCAAGGCTGCATTGTCCTGAGATGGTTGATGGATATATTCAGACATCGCTATATGGATCAGGACAGTAGGATTCAGGCGTACAATCATCAGTACCTTCACATGGTCCTCAGAATTGTATAACATCAGCCTTCTGTGATTTGCCACACAACTATTCAAGAAACATTGAAATGCCAAATATCTTATCTTTAATGAAACAGAACACATTACTAGATTTTCATAGTTAATATATGAGGACCTGTTAAATATGTGTATAGTTGATTCATGTTTCTGTAGTTCAGCAGTATTATTATAATGCAAATATTGCAGTTGTGATGGTATCATGATAAACACGTTGGGTTTGGTCACTCTTTAATTGTGCCATTGTACATATTGCATTGTCAAACTGAAAAAAATATATCAGGAATTATGCTTGGGCAAAAAGATCATGTGATTTTCTAAATATCTCCAGTTCTACAGTAAAAGTAAATTTTTCAACCAATAGGGACTTTAAAATTACAGAACTTGCATGGAGGCATTTTCCTGAGTTTTATTTTAAAAGAGGCATATTCATTAAAAAAATACAGCATAAGCAATAAAGCAATATTTACTTACTGAAAAAACTACTTGAATTCTTCCTAAGACTTACCTGGTCATCTAGATCCAGGCAGCTAAAAGACCCAATGCAGTCCACCCCACTGCAAAAAAAAAAATATTTAGAATACAAACTATGAAACATAAAGGAAAAGGAGAGTATTCCAAATACAGTAACAGAAAGTGTCATGTTCGTCACGTTTAATATAAATAAAAAGAAGCAAGTTTGTCAATAGAAACCAAAGAGGCCAGAAGAGACTGCGGTGATATATTCAATATTTGAAAAGAAAAAAAAAACTGAACCATGAATATTATATCCAGCAAAGCTATCCTTTAGAAATGGAGGCAAAATAAACTATTTCATAGACATACAATAACAGAGAATTGTACACCGCTAGACCAGGCTTATAAGAAATACTGAAGGGGGGCCTATATCAGAAGTAAATGATAAAGACACATAACATTACCAAATTCACCAACAGTGCTGACACCATTTGCAACCAATCAGCTTAGTGGCAGGTGGTAGGACTTATCAAAACATACTAAACTTGAATGTAAATGGGTTAATTTCTCCAGTCAAATACAGACTGGTTGGCAGAATGAATTAATGGAAAATCCAACTCTACACTGACTACAAAAAACTAACTTCACAAGTAAAAAAACAGATGGACTAAAAGTGAAAGCCTGGAAATTGATATACCAGGCAAATGTAAACCAAAAAGAAATATTAATAAAAATAATAAATATTAAATAAAAATAACATATTAAATCAAAATACCATATCAAACCAAAAATTTATATTGTCACAAACTATAAAAAGAGGCTAAGTAGGATATTTTATACTGATAAAAGATTTAAGCCCCAAGAGGGTATAGAAATCATTGATATCTATTCACTAGCACAACACCACCAAGAGACATACAGTAAATATCATTAGAACTAAAAGGAGAGATGGACTCCAATACAGTAACAGTGAGCAACTTCAATGTCACACTATTATCAGTGGATAGATAAACCAGACATAAATTCAATAAAGATATATCAGAATTTAACCATACTGAGCAAATGGGTCAGTTACAGATGTAGTTACAGAAGTAACTGGGTGTAGTTTCATCTGACAGCTGCAGAATGCACATTCTTTTCATCAGCACATGGAGGACATTTTACTATCATTTCACATTTTAAGCCTCAAATCAAGTCTCACTAAAATTTTAAAGAGTGAAATAATCCCATGTAGCTTCTCAGACCACAAAGGAACAAAACTAGATATCAATAAGAACAATAGAATATTTACAAATTAAACAGCATGCTACTGAATGGCCAGAGTCACTGAATGAATTTAAAAAGAGATAAGATGCTCTCGAAATAAATGACAATGAAAATGCATCATATCATATCAAATCCTGTGGGATACCCCAAAGGCAATACTAAGAGAAAAGTTTGTAACAATAAGTAGTTACATTAAAGAGGTAGAAAGATTGCAAATAAATGACTGAAGCATGCATCCTTAGAACTTAGTAAAACAAGAAAAAAAAAAAAACACAGAAGTGAGGTGAGATGTAATAAAAGTCAGAATAGAGATAAATAAGATCGAAACTAGAAAAATACTATAAAAGAACAACAAAACCAAAGTTGTTTTTTGAAAGAAGATAAACTTAATACACAAACTTTAGTTAGATTAAAAAATAGAGAAAATAATAAAATTTCAGGTATCAAAGGAGATATTACAGCTGATATCACAGAAATAGAAAGAATCATAAAATTACTATGAATAAGTGCATGGTAACAAAGTTTAAAATCTCAAATAAAAGGATAAATTCCTAGTTACATATACTATAGCAATGACAAGTTGTTTTGTATAAAGCTTTTTAATTTTATTTTTTGGAAGGTAGAATGACAAAGTGAGGGAGAGACAACAAAGGGATCATCAATCTATTGGTTCATTTCCCAAAGGACCTCAATTGCCAGGGCTGAGATGGGCAAAAGCCGTTAGCCTGGGATTCCATCTGAGTCTCCCACATGGTTGGCAGGGTTCCAGCTACTCGGTCCATCATTCTCTGCCTTTCAGGTACATAAGCAGGGAGCTGTGTTGGAAGCAGAACAATGGTGACCTGAACAGGCACTCTAGTATGACGTGTCAGCCTCACAAGCAGTGGCTTAATCTGCTGAGCCACATGCTGGCCCTCATAGTTGGGTTTTAACCCAGGGGGTAACATCATCAGGTCTAAAGTTTTGAAAATATAAAAGAATATCTGAAAGTCTGAACAAGGTTTCAGGAGGCAGGGTTGCAGGGAACACAGTTCAAAGATTACTGTGGTAATCCTGGGGTAGGTAGTAGTAACCTGAACTTCGATAAAGACATGGGAGAAGCAGAATCAACAAAGAAGACTAGGAATGACACTCACTGAGGAAAATACCCTGGGAATTATATTAACTCCTTGGCCGAGAGTTCCTTATACAACATTTTTAATTCAATTTAAATATAAAGGATATTTCTGAGATAGCACCATGACATATGACATACCAGTGCTTGATGTGCCGTGCTAAGAAGTGTATGCAGATATTCTTAGAATTACAACATATGTAATAATTTCTTTTTTAAGTACTTTTTAAAGATTTTATTTATTTGGCAGAGAGAGAGAAAGAGAGAGAGAGAGAGAGAGAGAGAGGTCTTCATTCTGTTGGTTCACCCCCCAAATGGCCGCAATGGCAAGAGCTATGCCGATTTGAAGCCAGGAGGCAGGTGCAGGGTCCAAGCACTTGGGCCATCCTCCACTGCTACCCCAGGCCACAGCAGAGAGCTGGACTGGAAGAGGAGCAACTGGCACTATAACAGGTGCCCATATGGGATGCCAATGCTTCAGCTGGAGGATTAACCTAATGCGCCATGGCTGGTGCCGACCCTATAAAAATTTCTTATATTCTTGCACTGGTCTTATGTTTACAATGAAGTCCAAGTTGTTCAATTAGCAATATTGAAGTTTTAGAATAAGGCCACTCAAAATCCTTTCAGGTTGTTTCAGGTGACTGAGTGATAGCATGGCCATCTGTAAAAGTTATTCTAGTTGTAACTTTAAAAATACTTGTACCATTTTTTTTTATTATTTGACACAGAGTTAGACAATGAGAAAGAGATAGAGATAAAGGTCTTCCTTCTGTTAGTTCACCCACCAAATGGCTGCTACAGTGGGAGCTATGCCAATCCAAAGCCAGGAGCCAGGTGCTTCCTCCTGGTCTCCCATGCAGGTGCAGGGCCCAAGCACTTGGGCCATCTTCCCCTGCCTTTCTGGACCACAGCAGAGAGCTGGACTGGAAGAAGAACAACCAGGACTAGAACCGGCGGCACCCATGTGGGTTGCTGGCACTGCAGGTGGAGGATTAACCAGGTGATCCATGGCACTGGCACCATACCATATTCTTAAATGTACAGAAGTACTAATTATTTTTATTAGGAAAGCCACAAGTTAATAGAACTGGTTTCTTGTCAAGTGATGTTTTAATCACACTTTCAAACTAAATTATTTTGCAAGACAAAGTTTTTTTTTTATTTTTCCATTTATATTTTAAATATGTATTTCTGCTGTTTTGAAAAATAATTATTTTTTTCATCTACTTGAAAAGCAGAGCAAGACAAAGAAAAGAAATAGTGAGACCAATCTTGCTGCTGTTATACTCCCTAAATTACCAGAACTGTCAGGGCTGTACAAACTACAGCCAGGAGCAAGGACCCATGAGCTAGGAACTCCATCTGTGACTCATGTGGGTAGGCAGAAACCCAAATGATCCATCATCTACTGTTTTTCAGGCTATGTTGGCTGAAAGTCGGATTGGAAGTTGGGTTGCCAGGACATATGTCAGCACTCAAATACTAATATGGGAATCCCAAGTGGTGGCTTACTTCACTGTGCCACCCTCACCTCTACCTTACTCTCTTGCAATATATCACTTTGACTTTATAATGTTTTGTCTAGGGAAGTCAGTTGGCCATCCGTTATAAGATACATAATATGTTATGCAAGTCATAGAATTTTGTTGTTGGAATGAAAGTGAATTTAACAAATTCATACTGCTTAATAATAATCATTTCATGGGATGTCCTTAAATGAACTTAAATATTTTACAAATAACAGTTTTCAGTACCCATAAAGCATGTCTTTATTGAAAATATCTTTAAGGGTGGACATTTGGCTTAGTGGCTAAGACATCCCTTGGTATAATTCTATCCCAAATCCTGGGTTCAAATCCTGGGTTCAAATTCTGTTTTCTGCTTCCTGCATGACAGACTGTGGTCCAAGTACTGGAATCCCTGCCACTGCTGTGGGGGACTCAGACTGAGCTCTTGGCTTCTGGCTTTGGCCTAGTTCATAACTGGATGTTGCAGGCATTTGAGTAGTGCACCAGTGGGTGGATGATATATCTTGGTCTCTCTTTCTCCGCCTTGTGAATTGAAAATGAATTTAAAAATTATTAAACTTGGTTTATTTCTACAAAACACTATGACTAACTTTCTTTTTCCTTTTGGTTTGACAGTCAGAAAGCCTCATGTAAATTTGATTATATGTTGAGTTAGTATGAGTGGCATGATTTTCTTTGTCCCTTAATATTATTCACTCTCTTTCTAATTTAATCCCCATTGTATAATATTATTGCCCTTTAAGTTACATAGAAACTATCACTAGGAAATAATCAAATTACAAATTGCATTACAAACACAGATATTCTATGTAAAGAGACTAATTTACCCATTTTAATTTTTAACTTTATCGTACCCATTTTAAATTTTGTTTTCATGTTTTTAATTTTAAATTTGATTTGCTCATTTTAAATTTTGTCTGTTTTTTTTTTTTTTTTTTTTTTTTTTTTTTTTGCTTTTATTTAAAGAATATAAATTTCCAAAGTATAGCTTATGGATTTCAATGGCTCCCCCCCTCACAGCTTCCCTCCCTCCTGCTACCCTCCCCTCTCCCGCTCCCTCTCCCCTTCTGTTCACATCAAGATTCATTTTCAATTCTCTTTATACACAGAAGATCAGTTTAGAACATATTATGTAAAGATTTCAACAGTTTGCCCTCACATTGAGACACAAACTGATATTATTGTTGGAGTACTAGTTATAGTATTAATTCACGATGTACAGTACATTAAAGAAAGAGATCTTACATGTTTTTTTTTTTTAAAGAATTGATTAATTATCTATGCAATTTCCAATTTAACACCAAGATTTTTTAATCATTTGCAATTATCTTTATACACAGAAGATCGATTTAATATTATAGTATGTAAGGATTTCATCAGTTTGCACCCACACAGAAACACAAAGTGAAAAAAATACTGTTTCATTACTAGTAATAGCGTTATTTCACATTGGATAACACATTAAGGACGGATCCCTCATGAGACATAAGTACACAGTGACTCCTGAAATTGATTTAGCAATTTGACACTCTTGTTTATGGCGTCAGTAATCTCCCCAGGCTCTAGTCATGAGTTGCCGAGGCTATGGAAGCGTTTAGGGTTCGCCGACTTTGATCTTAATCCGACAGGGTCATAGTCAAAGTGGAGGTTCCCTCCTCCCTTCAGAGAAAGGTACCTCCTTCTTTGATGGCCCCGATCTTTCCACTGGGATCTCACTCGCAGAGATCTTTCGTTTAGGTCTTCTTTTTTTTTTTTTTGTTTTTCAGAGTGTCTTAGCTTTCCATGCCTAAAATATTCTCATGGGCTCTTGAGCCAGATCCGAATGCCTTAAGGGCTGATTCTGAGGCCAGAGTGCTATTAAGGATATCTGCCATTCTATGAGTCTGCTGTGTATCTCGCTTCCCATGTTGGATCATTCTCTCTCTTTTTCATTCTATAATGTTAGTATTAGCAGACACTAGTCTTGTTTGTGTGAACCCTTCTACTCTTAGACCTATCCGTGTGATCACTTGTGAGCTGAAATTGGTCACCTGGACTAATGAGATGGCTTTGGTACATGCCACCTTGATGGAAATGTATTGGAATCCCCTGGTACACTTCTAACTCTATCATTTGGGGCAGTTCCGATTGAGCATGTCCCAGATTGTACATCTCCTCCCTCTCTTATTCCCACTCTTATATTTCACAGGGATCACTTTTCATTTAAAATTTAAACACCTACGGCTAATTGTGTGTTAGTTGCAAGATTCAACCCATAGTACTAGAACGCATACAAACAACAAGGGGAGATACTAAAATGGGTAAAGATTTAGATTGTACATCAACAGTTCAGGCAGGAGCTGATCGTGTCTTATTTCCCCATAGTGTTCATTTCATTTCAACAGGTTTCCTCTTTGGTGCTCAGTTAATCATCACCAATCAGGGAAAACAAATGATATTTGTCTCTTTGGGACTGGCTTAATTCACTCAGCATGATGTTTTCCAGATCCCTCCATTTTGTTGCAAATGGCAGGATTTCATTGTTTTTGACTGCTGTATAGTATTCTGTAGTGTACATGTCCCATAATTTCTTAATCCAGTCTACTGTTGATGGGCATTTGAGTTGATTCCAGGTCTTAGCTATTGTGAACTGAGCTGCTATAAACATTAGTGTGCAGATGGCTTTTTGGTTTTCCAATTTAATTTCCTTTGGGTAAATTCCAAGGAGTGGGATGGCTGGGTTATATGGTAGGGTTATATTCAGATTTCTGAGGAGTCTCCAGATTGACTTCCATAGTGGTTTAACCAGTTTGCATTCCCACCAACAGTGGATTAGTGTCCCTTTTTCCCCACATCCTCTCCAGCATCTATTGTTGGTAGATTTCTGAATGTGAGCCATTCTGACCGGGGTGAGGTGAAACCTCATTGTGGTCTTGATTTGCATTTCCCTGATTGCCAGTGATCTTGAGCATTTTTTCATGTGTCTGTTGGCCATTTGGATTTCCTCTCTGGAAAAATGTCTATTGAGGTCCTTAGCCCATCTCTTAAGTGGGTTGTTTGTTTTAATGCTGTGTCGTTTCTTGATTTCATTGTAGATTCTCGTTATCAGCCCTTTATCTGTTGCATAGTTTGCAAATATTTTTTCCCATTCTGAGGGTTGCCTATTCACTTTCCTGACTGTTGCTTTTGCAGTACAGAAACTTCTCAGTTTGATGCGATCCCAATAGTTAATTTTGGCTTTGAGTGCCTGTGCTTTTGGGGTCTTTTCCAAGAAGTCTTTGCCTGTACCTATATCTTGCAGGGTTTCTCCTATGCTCTCCAGTAATTTGATGGTGTCGGGTCGTAGGTTTAAGTTTTTGATCCATGTTGAATGAATTTTTGTGTAAGGTGTAAGGTAGGGGTCTTGCTTCATGATTCTGCAGGTGGAAATCCAGTTTTCCCAGCACCATTTGTTAAATAGACTGTCTTTACTCCAAGGGTTAGTTTTGGGACCTTGATCAAATATAAGTTGGCTGTAGATGTTTGGGTTGATTTCAGGTGTTTCTATTCTGTTCCATTGGTCTATCCATCTGTTTCTGTACCAGTACCATGCTGTTTTGATTACAACTGCCCTGTAGTATGTCCTGAAATCTGGTATTGTGATGCCTCCGGCTTTGTTTTTGTTGGACAAGATTGCTTTAGCTATTCGAGGCCTCTTATTCCTCCATACGAATTTCAGCATCATTTTTTCCAGATCTGAGAAGTAAGCCTTTGGTATCTTGATTGGGATTGCATTGAATCTGTAAATTGCTTTTGGGAGAATGGACATTTTGATGATATTGATTCTTCCGATCCATGAGCATGGGAGATTTCTCCATTTTTTGGTGTCCTCTTCTATTTCTTTCTTTAAGGTTTTATAATTTTCATCATAGAGATCTTTAACATCCTTGGTTAAGTTTATTCCCAGGTATTTGATTGTTTTTGTGGCTATTGTGAATGGGATTGATTTTAGCAGTTCTTCCTCAGCCGTGGCATTGCTTGTGTATATAAAGGCTGTTGATTTTTGTGCATTGATTTTATATCCTGCTACTTTGCCAAACTCTTCTATGAGTTCCAATAGTCTCTTAGTAGAGTTTTTTGGGTCCTCTAAATAAAGAATCATATCATCTGCAAAGAGGGATAGTTTGAGTTCTTCCTTCCCAATTTGTATCCCTTTGATTTCTTTTTCTTGCCTAATAGCTCTGGCTAAGACTTCCAGCACTATATTGAATAGCAGTGGCGAGAGTGGGCATCCCTGTTTGGTGCCAGATCTCAGTGGGATTGCTTGCAGCTTTTCCCCGTTCAATAGGATACTGGCCATGGGTTTTTCATAAATTGCTTTGATTGTATTGAGGAATGTGCCTTCTATACCCAGTTTGCTTAGGGTTTTCATCATGAAAGGGTGTTGTATTTTATCAAATGCTTTCTCCGCGTCTATTGAAATAATCATATGGTTTTTCTTCTGCTGTCTGTTAATGTGGTGTATCACGTTGATTGTTTTGCGAACGTTGAACCATCCCTGCATACCAGGGATAAACCCTACTTGGTCTGGGTGGATGATCTTTCTGATGTGTTGTTGTATTCTATTGGCAAGAATTTTATTGAGGATTTTTGCATCTATGTTCATCAGGGATATTGGTCTGTAATTCTCTTTCAATACTGTATCTTTTCCCGGTTTAGGAATTAAGGTGATGCTGGCTTCGTAGAAAGAATTTGGGAGGATTCCCTCTTTTTCGATTGTTCTGAATAGTTTGAGAAGGATTGGAGTTAGTTCTTCTTTAAATGTCTGGTAGAATTCAGCAGTGAATCCGTCTGGTCCTGGGCTTTTCTTTGTTGGGAGGGCATTTATTACTGTTTCAATTTCCGTCTCAGTTATGGGTCTGTTTAGGTTTTCTATGTCTTCCTGGTTCAGTTTAGGTAGGTTGTATGTGTCCAGGAATCTATCCATTTCTGATAGGTTTTCCTGTTTGCTGGCATACAAGTTTTTGTAGTAATTTCTGATGATTCTTTTGATTTCTGTGGTGTCTGTTGTTACATTTCCTTTTTCATCTTTGATATTATTAATTTGGGTCTTTTCTCTTCTTTTTTTAGTTAGTTGGGCCAATGGGGTGTCAATCTTGTTTATTTTTTCGAAAAACCAGCTCCTCGATTGGCTGATTTTTTGTAATGTTTTTTTGGATTCAATCCTGTTAATTTCTTCTCTGATTTTGATTATTTCTCTTCTCCTACTAGCTTTGGGTCTGGTTTGCTGTTGATTTTCTAGATCCTTGAGATGAACTGAAAGCTCATCTATTTGGTGCCTTTCCAGTTTCTTGATGTAGGCACCTATTGATACAAATTTTCCTCTTAGCACTGCTTTTGCTGTGTCCCATAGGTTTTGGTATGATGTGCTGTTATCTTCATTTACTTCCAGGAAATTTTTAATTTCTCTTTTGATTTCTTCTATGACCCATTGTTGATTCAGGAGCATGTTGTTCATTCTCCATGTGTTTGCATATGCTCTAGAGATTCCTGAGTTGCTAATTTCCAACTTCACTCCCTCGTGGTCTGAGAAGTTACATGGTATGATTCTTATTCTTTTGAATTTGCTAAGGCTTGCTTTATGGCCTAGTATGTGGTCAATCCTGGAGAAGGTTCCATGTACTGCTGAAAAGAATGTAAATTCTTTTTCTGTGGGAAAAAAAGTTCTGAAGATATCTGTTAGGTCCATTTGGGCTATAGTGTCATTTAAATCTACTGTCTCCTTGTTAATCCTCTGTCTTGGTGATCTGTCTATCTCTGAGAGTGGAGTGTTGAAATCTCCCAGTACTATTGTATTGGGGTCTAAATCTCCCTTTAAGTCCCTTAACAGGTCTTTTAAATAGACCGGTGCCCGGTAATTAGGTGCATATACGTTGATAATCGTTATATCTTCCTGTTGAATGGATCCCTTAATCATTATATAGTGTCCCTCTTTGTCTCTCTTAATAGTTTTTGTGGTAAAATTTATGTTATCTGATATTAAGATGGCTACGCCCGCTCTTTTTTCATTTCTGCTCGCATGATATATCTTTGTCCAACCTTTCACTTTGAGACTGTATGGATCATTGTTGGAAAGATGTGTTTCTTGTAGGCAGCAAATAGCTGGGTTTTGTTCCCTCATCCAGTCAGTAAATCTTTGTCTTTTAATAGCACAGTTCAAACCATTCACGTTCAATGTGACTATCGATAAGTATCTTTGCCCTACCATTTGCCAATGATTTTCTAATGTATGCTTTGAGTTTCTTATGATCTTTTGTTGTGAGATTTCTTTCCTTTAGCTTCTTTCAAGTTGATGAGCATGTTTCTGTGATTCTGCGTGTAGCACATCTTTAAGGATCTTTTGCAGGGCTGGACGAGTGGCGACAAATTCTTTCAGTTTTTGTTTGCAATGAAAAGTCTTTATCTCACCTTCATTCACGAATGAGAGCTTTGCAGGGTATAATATTCTGGGCTGGCAGTTTTTCTCTCTTAGTACCTGGGCTATATCTCGCCATTCCCTCCTGGCTTTTAGGGTTTCAGATGAGAAATCTGCTGTGAGTCTGATTGGAGATCCCTTAAGGGTAATCTGACGTTTCTCTCTTGCGCATTTTAGGATCTTTTCTTTCTGCTTCACTGTGGTGAGTTTAATTATAATGTGTCGTGGTGAGGATCTCTTTTGGTCATGTTTGTTGGGGGTTCTATGAGCTTCCTGTACTAGGATTTCTCTGTTCTTCTCCAAACCTGGGAAATTTTCTGCTAGTATCTCACCAAAAAGGCCTTCTAGTCCTTTCTCTCTCTCCATGCCTTCAGGAACTCCTATAATCCGAATGTTAGGTTTTCTAATATTATCCTGTAGATTCCCGACAATATTTTTTAGATTTCTAATTTCCTCTTCTTGTCTTTGGTTTGACTGTTTCCTTTCCTGTTCTCTGTCTTCTAAGTCTGATATCCTCTCTTCTGCTTCACCCATCCTGGTTTTAAGGCTCTCTAGTGTGCTTGTCATGTGATCAATTGAATTCTTCACTTCATTAAGATTTTTTGTCACTATCGTAGCTTCTTGTTCTACTAGTTGCTTCGTTTCATTCTGATTTTTCCTTAATAATTCGTTTTCGCGAGAGAGGTTTTCTATCTTATCCATTAAAGATTTCTGTAATTCAAGTATTTGTTTTTGTGAACTTCTTAATGTTCGTATCAATTTCTTGAGATCCGCTTCTTGCATCTCTTCTATCTCATCATCTTCATAATCTTGAATTGGGGTGTCTTTTTCATTTGGGGTCATCATAGTGTCTTCCTTGCTCTTGTTAGGTCGGTGTCTGCTTTTGTTTGGCATTTCTCCACTCTGTCTCACCGGGTTGTCAATGTAACGGAGCTGTCTTCAAGTTGGGGTCCCTGGCTGCAGCACCCCCTCAGATTTATGCAGCTTCACTGCTTTAGAGGTGGGCGGGCTGCGCGAGGACCCGCTTCAGAGGCGATCAGGTTCAGGCGGGCGGGGTGCGCGGAGCCCGCTTCTGAGGCGACCGGGGATGGGCGGGGCGCGCGGAGCCCGTTTCCGAGGCGACCGAGGACGGCCGGGGCGCGCGGCCCGCTTCCAAGGTGTCCGGGGCGGGCGGGGCCCGTTACCGAGGCGACCAGGGGCGGGCGGGGCGCACGGCCCGCTTCCAAGGCCTCCGGGGCGGGCGGGGCCCGTTTCCGAGGCGACCGGGGACGGCCGGGGCGTGCGGCCCGCTTCCAAGGCGTCCGGGGCGGGCGGGGCCCGTTACCGAGGCGACCAGGGGCGGGCGGGGCGCGCGGCCCGCTTCCAAGGCGTCCGGGGCGGGCGGGGCCCGTTACCGAGGCGACCGGGGACGGCCGGGGCGCGCGGCCCGCTTCCAAGGCGTCCGGGGCGGGCGGGGCCCGTTACAGAGGCGACCAGGGGCGGGCGGGGCGCGTGGCCCGCTTCCAAGGCGTCCGGGGCGGGCGGGGCCCGTTTCCGAGGCGACCGGGGCGGGCGGGGCCCGTTACCGAGGCGACCGGGGACGGCCGGGGCGCGCGGCCGGCTTCCAAGGCGTCTGGGGCGGGCGGGGCCCGTTACCGAGGCGCCCAGGGGCGGGCAGGCGCGCGCCTGTTTCAATGGCGGGCTGGCGGGCGGGCGCGCGCCTGCTTCAATGGCGGGCTGGCGCCGCTTCACCTCTCCTTGTCCCGCTAGACTTTCCAAGGTGAGCGGAGAGTGAGGCTAGTGTCAGTGTTGGCACCCCCTATTTATCCGTTTTTTTTTTTTTTTTTTTTTTTTTTTTTTTTTTTGATGCACTATCCCAGGTGGGGGTCTGTCTCCTCCCGCCAATGTCTCGAGCTAGTGAGGGATCTCCTGCTCACCTCCCCCTCCGGCGCTGGCGCGCGGATTCCGCAGCTGCGTTCCCCTTCGCGTGTCCTTTCTCGCTGCACGTCGAGTCCGTTCTCCTCTGCGTCAGGTCCACTGGATCAGGGAGAGTTTCCCCCGCGTTGTTTCTTGAAGTCTTCACCTGGGGCTACCGTAACTCCACTTTTATTAAACTATCTTTTCGCGGACTGTTTGTGTGCGCCCTCACTGTTCCGCCATCTTGGCTCCGCCTCCAATTTTGTCTGTTCTTTCCTAAATCTTTACTCAGAAACAAGTCCTGGAGCATAGGTTGTGGACACTTTAGTCTGAACCATAAGTTATTTCTCTCCACATGAATTCTACATAATGTATGCAGTATATAAAATGAAACGTGTACATTAAAAATAAACTATGGGAAACAATCAATTGTGTTCTATCACTTATCCCCTGTCAGTGAAGTCTATACAGGGGAT
The DNA here is from genome assembly GCA_949820135.1 of Sylvilagus floridanus. Lineage (NCBI taxonomy): Eukaryota > Metazoa > Chordata > Mammalia > Lagomorpha > Leporidae > Sylvilagus > Sylvilagus floridanus. The sequence goes on from OX463225.1 coordinate 137,193,868, forward strand.
TATGACTAACTTGGACACGACTGGGGTTCAGGCTTTGCTTCTGCTGCTCTGAGAGGCGGCCTGGGTGCTTCTCCCTCTGGGGGAGGAGGGCCTGCGGGAGCTGGGTGCCCAGTGTTCCTGGTCACAGGAGGGCGGCCTCGGCCACTGCTCCTGAGCAGCGGAGCTGCTGCCCTCAGACTTCCTGCCTTGTGCTGGCAGCCTTGTCCTTGTCGGGAAGAGGTGCCTGGGCTGTGATTTTATCCCATTCACCATCTCTCACCCAGGGGAGGAGCTCAAGAGACACGCGTCCCCTTCAATGGGGAGGTAAGACCTCCTCACAGCTGATCGTTCTAGCGGCTTTTCCCAGCATGGGAAACCTGAGGCAAGCCCAGGAGAAGAGCAAGCGCTGGCCTCAACGTCCCAGCACACAGGCTTCCTGTTCCCATAGTCTCAACTACAGTGACTGTAGCCAAGCAACGAGGTTAACCGGAAGTGCACGCGCACCTGCAGAGGGCAGTCACTGCGCATAGGCACGGAAGACCAGCGGCCGCAAATAGTCAGTGTCTATGCTGGGTCCTGCTTCTGAGCCATGGCTTTCCTTGCTTCCAAAATGGGTGGGTCCTGGTGACAGCTGGCAACATTTCAAGAAGAAAAGATTCAGATCTGGAACTTCAGGAGGCTGAAAGCCTTGTACCTAGTAAGTTTCCCTAAATTCTCTGTGCCTCTCTTTATCACTGAGGTACACATCACTCTGTCCTAGACAGTTTCTTTGAGAATTTAACAGCTGCAGCAAAACTATGTTTTCATGACTTTAGAAAACGGTCATACGTGTTAGCAATTGTGATTTTAGAAACAGAAATCAGTGCATATTTATGTTATTTCAATTTTTATTATTTTTTGTATATAGGAATTACCAAAGAAAAACATACAGTTAAATAAACTGTTTTCTAAATGGTAAGAGAGGGTGTAAAGTTTAGTAAGACTATGTTGCTTCTCAAATGTTGCAATTTCAATCTGGAAAAATAGTTTGATTCAAAACCTTAGTATATTATAGAGCTAGAAACAGAATGTTTTAGGCAGTTCCTCCTTTCAACTCTTTCACAAGTCAGAAAAATAAGCTAAGTTTTCATCTAGAATACCATTCAATTTAGGGGAAAATTCTAATATGGGACATACAGGTAAGAAAAATCAGTTAAGGAAACTGTTTTTAAAAATTGTCCAGTAAGAAATGTAGGAGGTAGAAAAGAGACATTTTGTTACAAAATTTGATATTGAAGATTTACAAAATAGATAAATGCAGTTTGAAAATGTTTCCCATCACCATTTAGAAAACAGCAAGCCTATTGAGAATAAACACAAATGAAATAAAATTTCTTTGAAAAACATCAAAGATGAAATGAAGTAGAGGAATTAAGATTTGTTTAAAATATTCTCTCAAGTGCTTTATAGGTCTCCACGAAGAAATAGAGTTTAAACCTTTTAGGACAGTTTTGGATGTTGGCATTCTGGGTAAAAAGATACTACAGCATTTTCTTGCCAAAAAACCATGTTTTTGAAAGACCAACCTGCCTTGATAATTCATTAGATAATTATTAAAATTCTTGCAAAGTATAGAAAATGCACTAATGTTTCATAATATAATACTTAATCATAATGGTAGAAATAATGTTATAACTAGCTTCTATTCAGATAAATGACTAACTCAAAATGTATGTTAGAAAATAATTTTATAGACTAAAATATGTAGAAATATAGATTCATAAAAATTATAATTGAAATATGAAAAATCAATCAATAACTTTATAAATCATAATTATGTTTTGAGTTTGAAGATTGATGTTTTATTACTATAATGGCACATAATATTTTGCTTTTTCTTTATTGAGACATTATATAATGCACTTTTTTAAGTTTATTTGGGGTGAACATAACCTTCAGCAAGAATTTTTATTAAATTTTTAATATTTTTTCAAAATGAAGTTACATATTTAATGATAATGATATCAGAGCTGTATATAAGTTTAACAAATGAAAAGTTACAATGTAACAAAGAAGAGCATAGTTTGTTTCCCATTATAATTTTCTGTATTTTCACACTATCATAACTGTAATTCACTTCTTCAGTCCCCTCTGCTCACTCCGCTGTGGCATGACACGACTCTGTCTTCATGAGACTGAGCTGGCTCATCCTCATTTCTAGCATAGCTCCTCCTGTCAGCTGTGTCATCTTACTACAAGATGGAAACTTGCATGAGATAGATGGTGACCTAAACTAATATCTAAAGACAGATCAGAACCCATGGCCTCCTCAGCCCACAACCACTGGAAGTACTGCTGAGCATGAGAATATCTTATTGTTAAAATTGTCTCTGACCAAGGTAGCTGAATGGTGACTATCACTTGAAATGTGGCTGCCTGGTCACCAGGGTTCTAAGTTCTATCTTGTTCTGTCACAAAGGAAGTGATAACACCTTTACTCTCCTTACCTGATCCATCTCCTCTAATAGGAAAACCCCCAAGAATCCTCCATTGATTTCCCAGGCACATTAGCAGGGAGTTGGATTGGAGGTGGAGCAGCTAGGACTTGAATTGGTGCCCTTAAAGGGATGCCAGCGCTGCAGGCCGGGGCTTTAACCCACTCAACAGCACTGGCCCCTAATGGTTCTTTTTGACTTTTCTGTCTCCCATGTTTTCATTAAAATGGTATGTTACTCTTATACAAAAGAAGAATATTAAAAAATAGCATTCTACCACTACCTGTGTTATAGATAAGCATGTAGCTAAAATTTCTTTTAAAATTATGTATAAAATTCAAAACCTAAACCATATCCCCATGAATCATTCATTCATCAATTAATTTAAACTTTTAAACTATATTTTGAATACCTGTATTGTTTCTCATGTTAATACTTCCTACCTAAGAATTGACTCATATAGACTCATTTAATTTACTCTAAAGTTGGATTTATTTTAATCGCAGCATTATAAGTATGTAGCAAGTTAATATGTAGGTAGCAAGTAGATAATCATTTTGGAAATCTTCAAAGTGTACCTAGATAAAATGAAAACCCATTAACCATATGAACAAAACATTATTGCCCAAGTATCTGTATTTCAATAGCAGATATACCTATATTCAAATTCCAGTTCTGTTAATGACATCTTGAGTGCTTCCAGACAATATCATGTCACTTTCTAATCTTCATCATATGTTTCAAAAATCAGGATAATAGAAACATATAGAGTGTTAGTGAAAATTCAGTGATGTAAGTAACATTAACCAGTCTCAATGCCTGACACAAATTCATGGCTCATTCATTGAAGATTTTTAGGTGTAATCCATTTGAGATTACTTCTGAACTTAATACAGCAGAAAGGAAGGTCCAAGATGGCTGAATAGAGATAAGATGTGCTGATTTCGACCACAGGAAGATAACAGAAAGAGGGTGAAGTAACTGCATTTCCAGGACAGAGTTTAAGAGAAGTTTGCAGTGGAAATCCTACAGAAAGTAGGAAGACTCTGTGGAGCATGGACAGTACAAATACATAACAGTGGGTGGGGACACCAGGGGGGACTCCCGCAGCTGGATCTGGAGGAGACACCATCTTCTTGGAGCTAGGTGAGCTCTATCTGTGACATCTTTTGTCACCTGTGATATTACCTGAGGGAGAACCATGTGGACAGCATTGACATTGAGTCAGGCCTGGTGAGATAGTGAGGGGCAGTTTGTCTACCTTACCCTGTGACAGGAGAGCACACTGTTTCCCTCCCACTCCCCCACAAGGGTGCCTGGTGACTAGCAGGAAGAAAGTGCCATCTTATTAAGGTGAATAAGGCTTCTGCAGCTCACATGTGCATGGTTAGGTTTTATTTACTTATTTATTTATTTTTATTTAAGGAATACAACTTAGTGCCTTTAATATATACAGATTTTGGAATGTGATGTTCTTCCCCCCCCCCACTTCCCTCCCACCCATACTCCCACCTTTCTGCTTCCCCCTCTTCCTTTCTCATCATTATTTTTTGAAGATTTATTTATTTATTATAATGTCAGAGTTATACATAGAGGGAAGGAGAGGCAGAGAGAGGGAGGTCTTCCATCCACGGGTTCACTCCCCAGTTGGTTGCAGCAGTTAGATATGCACCATCCTTTCACCCTTAGCCCCTGGCAACCTGCAGTATATTCTGTGCTTATGATTGAGTTTCATAGATTCCACAAATAAGTGGCATTTATTTTTTCTGTGTTATGTCAAGCAGCCCAATGTCCACATTCATACTTTAGGATCCATGTTGTGACAAAATATCAGAATTTCTTTTTTAAGGTTGAATGTCATTCCATTTTTTGTGTGTATCATTTTTTATCTTTTCATGCGTTGACAGACAATGCAGTTATTTCTGTAACTTGTTCTTGTGAACGATGTTTACATGAACATGGATGTACAGGTGTATCTTTGAGATAGTGATTTTATTTCTTTTGGATACAAATTCATTAGTGGGATTACTTTGTCATTTGTTCCATTTTTAGAAGCACCTCAATAGTGTTTTCCATAGTGGATGTGCCAGTTTACATACCTACAATTTATGCATTCCATTTTCTCCACATCTGGTTCAAAACTTGTTATCTTTCTTCTTATTCTTTTTTTTTTCACTGTCCGATATCACTTTAATTTCAGTATATCAAGACACACAGTATAGCTCAATGCCTAGATTTCAACACATCACAATGTTATAGCTAGTTTAACAATCTTGTCATATCAATTTTTCACACTACTTCTTTTGGTATCTTGACAGTCTAAAACACAATATACAGCAATAGGTAATGCTGAAGAAAAACATGAAAACTTCAGTTACAAAATTAACAAACCTAATTGTAGATAAGGTCACTTTAAAATAATAGTGATTCTGGAATATTTCAAAATCATATATTTGACAAACTTCTTTTTAAATATTATATTTTATTTTACTCATTTCTTTCTTTTTTTTGAATACAGGTATTTTTTTCCATCAATGAGTTTTTATTTTTTTATTTTTTTTTATTTTATTTGTTTGACAGATAGAGTTATAGACAGCGAGAGAGAGACAGAGAGAAAGGTCTTCCTTCCATTGGTTCACTCCCCAAATGGTCGCCACGCCCGGCACTGTGCTGAGCCAAAGCCAGGAGCCATTTTGTGCTTCTTCTGGAATCCCATGTGGGTGTAGGGGCCCAAGCACTTGAGCCATCCTCCACTGCCCTCCCAGGCCACAGCAGAGAGCTGGACTGGGAGAGAAGCAACTGGGACTAGAACCCAACAACCATGTGTGATGCTGGCACCACAGGTGGAGGATTAACCAGCTGAACCACAGCGCCAGCCCCTTTTTTCTTATTTTTGATAATATCCATTTTTACATTTGTGAGGTGATAAGAATTGTAGTCTTGATGAACAGTGCTGAGCCCTTTTTAAAAAGATTTATTTATTTATTTGAAAGACAGAGTTACATACACAGAGAAAGAAAGTCAGAGAGAAAAAGAGGTTTTCCATCCGCTGGTTCACTCCCCAGTTGGCTGCAATGGCTACAACTGTGCCGATTGAAGCTAGGAGCTAGGAGCTTCCTCCAGGTCTTTCCATGCAGGTGCAGGGGCCAAATGACTCAGGTCATCTTATACTGCTTTACAAGGCCATAGCAGATAACTGGATTGGAAGTGGAGCAGCTGGGATTCAAAGCAGTGCCCATATGGGATGCTGGCATAGCAGGTGGAGGCTTTACCCACTGCACCACATTGCCAGCCCCAATGCCGTTATTATTTTCAAAAGATTTATTTATTTATTTGAAATGTAGACTTACAGAGAGGCAAAGGCAGAGAGAGACTTTCCATCTGATGGTTCACCCTCCAGATGGCTGCAAAAGTTGGAGCTACATAAATCTGAAGCAAGAAGCAAGGAGCCAGAAGCTTCTTCCAGGTTTCCTACATGGGTGCAGGGGACCAAGGACTTGGGCCATCCTTTACTGCTCTCCAAGGCCATAGCAGAGAGCTGGATTTGAAGTGGAACTTCTGAGATTCAAACCAGCACCCATATGGAATGGCACTGCAGGTAGTGGCTTACTTGCTACACCAGAGCACCAGCCCTTCTATTTTTATTTTTTACAGAAATCAATTTTCAGTTAATTTTATACTCATAAGACTGTCCCTATACTAAGTAGAAAGTTCACTGTTTAGTATGAAGAAAGAAGTAAAGAACAAAAACAAACAAAAAAAAGCATTGTTCCCCAATAGTCAAGGCACACGCTGTTCAAAATTATCATTTCTCAAAGTGTCAGTTTTACTCCTATAGATTACATTTTAAGTATTCTGTTAGTTAACACAGATTAGAAAGACCATATGGTATTTGTCCTTTTGCGATTGGCTTATTTCACTAAGTATAATGGTTTCCAGTTGCATCCATTTTGTTTCAAACGACAAGATTTTATTTTTTCACCACTGTGTAGTATTCCATAACATACATATACCATAATTCTTTATCCAGTCTTGAGCTGATGGACATCTGGGTTGATTCTATATCTTAGCTACTTAAAACTTAGCTGAAATGAACATGAGTGTACAGATAACTCTTTCATATGATTTAATTTCCTTAGGATAAATTCCCAGGAGTAGGGTGAATAGGTCATATGGTAGGTCTATATTTAGCTTCCTGAGCTATCTCCATCTGTCTTCCAAAATGGCAGTACCCGTTTTCATTCCCACCAACAATGGATTAAGGAACACTTTCCCCACATTCTTGCCAGCATTTGTTGTTTGTTGATTTCTACATGCTAGTTATTCTAACAAGAGTGAGATGAAACCATATTTGGTTTTGATTTGCATTTCCCTGATGGCTAGCAAGCCTGAACATTTTTTCATGTGTCTATCAGCCATTTGAATTTCCTCTCTTGAAATTCAACAATTCTTTAGTTCATTTGCCCATTTCTTAATCGGATTATTTATTTTGTTATTGTTGAGTTTCTTGAGCTCTCTATAGATTTGGAAAGTGAATCCTTTGTCAATTGCTTTGTTTGCAAATATTTTCTCCCATTCTGTTGGTTGTGTCTTTTTTTATTGAGTGCTTCTTTTGCAGTGCAGAACGTTCTCAGTTTGATGTTACCCACATGTTAATTTTGGTTTTGATTGCTTGTGCTTCTGGGGGCCTTTCTAAGAAACCTTTCCCTATGCCAATACCTTGCAACACTACCCCAAGGTTCTCTAGTAATTTGATGGTATCCCCTTATAGATTTAGGTCTCTGATCCATTTTAAGTGGATTTTTGTGTAAGGCATAAGGTTTTGTTTCATACTTCTGCATGTGGAAATCCAGTTTTCCCAACACCATATGTTGAAGAGACTGTCTTGGCTTCAGGAGTTGATGTTTGCTTCTTTGCCAAAGATAAGTTGGTTGTAGATGTGTGGATTTATTTCTGGGGTTTGTGTTCTGCTCCATTGGTTTACATGTCTGTTTTTGTGCTATTGCCAGGCTGTTTTGATTATACCTGCCCTGTAATATGTTTTGAGGTCTGGTATTGTGATTCCTCCTACTTTGTTTTTTGTTGTATAATATTACTTTAGCTATTTGGGATTTTTTTGTGTTTCTGTATGAATATTACCATCATTTTTCTAGATCTGAGAAGAATGTTACTGGTAGTCTGGTTGGAAATCACATTGAATCATTGGATTTATAAACTGCTTGCAGTAGTATGAATATATTGACAAGGTGGATGCTTCCAATCCATGAACATGGAAGATATTTCCACTTTTTTATGTCTTCTTCTATTTCTTTCTTTAATTTTTTTATAATTTTCATCACAGAGATCATTGGCACCCTTGGTTAAATTTATTCCAAGGTGTTTTTTTTGTAGCTACTGAGAAAGGGATTTATCTTAGAAGTTCTTTCTAAACTATGGCATTGTCTATGCATACAAATGTTGCAGTTGATTTCTCAATAATGTCGCAGTGCATTCGTTTCTGAGAGGAGGAGTGTGGTGGGGGCAAGAGGCGTGGAGTCACCACACATACCCTGGGGAGTTGGGTGAAAGCAGGCTTGAGGTAAGCAGCCTGCAGTCTCCTTTATTTCAGTTGCTACAGTTGCTAATATAGCCAAGACCAGCCAATCTGGTCAAGTGGCAGTCTATGCCCCAACTAATCACAGCCTGTTGCCAGGCAGGCTCCGTTTGGCAGGTGGGTTTCAAAGCCATTCCTGAGTAACTGACACTCACTTGCCAGTGGCCACCTTGGCATGGCCTTCTCATTCCAACACATACAAAGGCTCTTGATTTTTTTTTAACAGGCAGAGTGGACAGTGAGAGAGAGAGAGAGAGACAGAGAGAAAGGTCTTCCTTTTCCATTGATTCACCCCCAAATGGCCACTGCTGATCCAAAGCCAGGAGCCATGTACTTCTCCTGGTCTCCCATGCGAGTGCAGGGCCCAATGACCTGGGCCATCCTCCACTGCACTCCCGGGCCACAGCAGAGCTGGACTGGAAAAGGAGCAACCTAGACAGAATCCAGCACCCTGACCGAGACTAGAACCCAGTTTGCCAGTGCCACAGGTGCCTATTGAGCAGTGGCGCTGGCCAACTCTTGATTTTTTTTTTTAAAGATTTTATTTATTGTGAGTTACATACAGACAGTGAGAGGGAGAGACAAAGAAAGAAAAGTCTTCCTTCCATTGTTTCACTCCCCAAATGGCCTCAATGGCTAGAGCTGAGCCAATTTGAAGCAGGAACTAGGTGCTTCTTCCAGGTCTCCCACGTGTGTATAGGGGCCCAAGGTCTTGGGCCATCTTCTACAGTTTTCCCAGGCCACAGCAGAGAGCTGAATTGGAAGAGGAGCAGTGGTACTTCAACTGGCACCCATATGGGATGCCAGCACCACAGGCAGACGATTAACCTATTGCAACATAGCACCAGCCCCGAGGCTCTTGATTTTGTGTGTTGATTTTATATGCTACTTTACCAAACTTGTTTATGAGTTCCAATCATCTCTTCACAAAGTTGACTATATATAGAATCATGCCATCAGCAAATAGGGAGAGTTTGACATTTTCCTTCTCTATTTGTAGCCCTTTGATTTCTTTTTACTTACCTGATGGCTCTAGTTAAAACTTTCAGGTCTATATTAAATAGCAATGATAAGTGTGGCCTCTTTATTTCTGGATCTAAATGGGAATGCTTCCAATTATTCTCCATTCAGTAAAAGGTTAGCTGTTGGTGTCTTAGATTGCTTTGATTGTGGTGAAGAATGTTCCTTCTATAACCATTGACTTAAACTTTTCATCATAATTGGGTGCATATACATTATTCATTGTAATTGGATGCAATTTCCAATTTAACACCAAGGTTTTTTTTTTTTTCATTTACAATTATCTTTATATACAGAAGATCAATTCAGTATATACTAAGTAAAGATTTCATCAGTTTGCATCCACACAGAAACACAAAGTGTAAAAATACTGTTTCAGTACTAGTTATAGCATTACTTCAAATTGGACAACACATTAAGGACAGATCCGTTATGAGACGTAAGTACACAGTGACTCCTGATGTTGATTTAACAATTTGACACTCTTGTTTATGGCGTCAATAATCTCCCTAGGCTCTAGTCATGAATTGTGGAGGCTATGGAAGCCTTTAGGTTTCGCTGACTTCAATCTTATTCTGACAGGGTCATAGTCAAAGTGGAGGTTCTCTCCTCCTTTCAGAGAAAGGTACCTCCTTCTTTGATGGCCCCATTCTTTCCACTGGGATCTCACTCACAGAGATCTTTCATTTAGGTCTTTTTTTTCCAGAGTGTCTTAGCTTTCCATGCCTAAAATATTCTCATGGGCTCTTGAGCCATATCCGAATGCCTTAACGGCTGATTCTGAGGCCAGAGTGCTATTTAGGACATCTGCCATTCTATGAGTTTGCTGTGTGTCTTGCTTCCCATGTTGGATCATTCTCTCCCTTTTTGATTCTATCAGTTAGTAGTAGCAGACACTAGTCTTGTTTGTGTGATCCCTTTGACTCTTAGACCTATCAGTGTGATCAATTGTGAACTGAAATTGATCACTTGGACTAGTGAGATGGCCTTGGTTCATGCCACCTTGATGGGATTGTATTGGAATCCCCTGGCACAATTCTAACTCCATCATTTGGGGCAGTTCCGATTGAGCATGTCCCAAATTGTACATCTCCTCCCTCTCTTATTCCCACTCTTATATTTAACAGAGATCACTTTTCAGTTAAATTTAAATACCTAAGAATAATTGTGTGTTAATTACAGAGTTCAACCACTAGTGCTAGAATAAAAAAATACTAAAATGGATAAAGTATTACATTGTACGACAACAGTCATCACAAGAGGTGATCAAGTTACTGTTTCTCATAATGTCCATTTCACTTCAACAGGTTTCCCCTTTGGTGCTCAGTTAGTTGTTGGTGATCAGGGAGAACATATATTTGTCCTTTTGGGCCTGGCTTAATTCACTCAGAATGATGTTTTCCAGATTCCTCCATCTTGTTGCAAATGACCGGATTTCATTGTTTTTGACTGCTGTATAGTATTCTATAGAGTACATGTCCCATAATTTCTTTATCCAAATGTGTGCTTTGAATTCCCTGTGATCTTTTGCTGTGAGGTTCCCTTCCTTTGCCTTCTTTCATGTTGATGGCCGTGTTTCTGTGTTTCTGTGTGTAACACATCTTTAAGCATCTTTTGCAGGGCTGGACAAGTGGCAACAAATTCTTTCAGTTTCTATTTACAATGAAAGGTCTTTATTTCACATTCACAAAGGAGAGCTTTGCAGGATATAATATTCTGGGCTGGCAGTTTTTCTCTCTTAGGACCTGGGCTATGTCTCGCCATTCCCTTCTAGCTTGTAGTGTTTCTGGTGAGAAGTCTGCTGTGAGTCTAATTGGAGATCCTCTGAGAGTAATCTGACGTTTCTCTCTTGCAAATTTTAGGATCTTTTTTCTGTTTCACTGTGGTGAGTTTAATTACAATGTGTCGTGGTGAGGATCTCTTTTGGTCATGTTTACGAGGGGTTCTATGAGATTCCTGTACTAGGATGTCTCTGTCCTTCTCCAAACCTGGAAAATTTTCTGCTAGTATCTCACTAAAAAGGCATTCTAATCCTTTCTCCCTCTCCATGCCTTCAGGAACTCCTAGAACTCGAATGTTGGGTTTTTTAATAGTATCCTGTAGATTCCCAACAATATTTTTTAGATTTCTAAGTTCCTCTTCTTGTCTTTGGTTTGACTGTATAGTTTCCTGTGCTCTGTCTTCTAAGTCCGATATTCTCTCTTCTGCGTCACCCATTCAGTTTGTAAGGCTCTCTAATGTGTTTTTCATTTGATCTATTGAATTCTTCATTTCATTATGATTTCTTGTCACTATCACAGTTTCATGTTCTACTAGTTGTTTCATTTCATTTTGATTCCTCCTTAATATTTCATTTTCACGAGAGAGATTTTCTACCTTGTCCATTAAGGATTTCTGTAGTTCAAGAATTTGTTTTTGAGTACTTCTTAGTGTTCTTATCAATTTTTTGAGATCTGCTTCTTGCATTTCTTCTATCTCATCATCTTCGTAATCTTGAATTGGGGTGTCTTTTTCATTTGGGGGTGTCATAGTGTCTTCCTTGTTCTTGTTACTTTGGTTTTTGCGTTTGTTGTTTGGCATATTGGTTTCTTCACTGTGGTGTTTTTTCTTGTTATACTATGACTCTAGATAAGTGGACTGTCTGCTTTCAATGGAGCCTTAGAGGCTTGAGATGGGTGTGGCCTGATAGCTCTGTTTGGTTCCTTATGGTTGAGGGTGTGCCAAAGGTGACACTCCCAGGTTAGGCGTGGTAAATCTCTCTCTGTTTCTTGCTTTCTTTTTGATTCAAAAGGGAAGTAATTCCGCACAGCTGAATGGAATTGGAGGTGGTTAGCAGGCAAATGATATACCCACAGGAGCCAGAGTTCAGAAGCTCTTTCCCAAGGACCACAGAGGGAATCTCTGCAGCCCTCAGTGGGGGTAAATTCTCCTGCAGTCTCACCACTGGGCTACCAAGGCTACCGAACTGTAGCATCTCTGGAGAGTACTCATGTGGTGAATTCCGTGAGTTCTCTCTCACCGTCTCTTTTTTTCACAGTCACAGTTAATTAGCACCACACATTCATTAGGTTCTAATCTCATGTTATTTCATTCCCACGCCCAGAGTCAGGTTTTTCTGCTATGCTCAGGGCTGGTGCAGACCTGAGGTCACCCTGCTTATGACGTATGTCCAAAATGGCGCCTGCTCTTTGTCTTGCTCACCTTTGAGAGGTGGGCGGAGAGAAACTTGTGTCCATATCAGTCACTTTTTTTTCTCTCTCTCTCTTCTAGTTAGCCTGGTGAACTTTTCCCCACAGGGTTTCAAGCTTTAGGAAATGTATGTGCCTTATAGTAAGGCTGTTTCAATACATTTGTTTTTGGTTCTGAAGATTACATGTCATTTTAGGCGAGTATAGATGTCTCTAATTTCTGTTTGTATTGTGCTTTCATTCCCTTCATTCCCAGTACCATTTTGCAAGGTACTCTCTGCATTTTTCATCATGGCACTTGACCTCAATCAAAGGAATCAACTTGTGATACTTTAGATACAAATATGAACAGCAACTATTTTGAGGAAGATGTATATTCATATTTGAAAAATGTGATTAGTATCCTTCTTAACTCTTTTCAGTGGTATGTTTTATCTTCTATCTGTGCCTCTGTGGCTGAGTGGAGTGATTGCTCCCTCACTGAATACAGAGGTGCTTGATAAGGCAAGTTAGCTCTGGTCAGGGCTCAAGTGTAGGACAAGAATCCAGGGTGACACCCATGTTGGGCCTGGTGGATATGTATTGTCAGTAGGGTGGAGGGTAGGATCATGCCTGTTGCCATAATCACAACCTAACTCCTCTCTTCCATGTTGATCAATGCTCAGGATTAGCCCATGATGGGTATAAATCTCATCCATGCTGAAGCATGAACTGCAAAACAGGAACTGTGCAGTCCTCAGAGTGAGCATGGAACCCTCTGTATGACCTATCTCAGGCAGTTAGGGAGATCTGAGCTCCTGATGCCAGACACAGTGATTGCCCAGAATCCCAGTCAGTCCCCATACCCTATCTCACTATCACGTATTTCCAGCAGTCATGGGATGAAGAGGATACCTTCTGCCCCATGAGCCTGCCTCATCCATGTACAGAGCAGAGTCTTTTCCAGAGCCAGCTGCTTAGGGATGATATGCCTTGGCCATTTGAGCCCCAGAGCCTGTGATATGTTGAGAGGTTGGGGGCACCTCTAAATCCTAAATAGGAGCACAGCTCCCTCTCAACCCTTCCAACCAGACTCAAAGTCAGTGGAGAACACAGCATTTTTCTTCTAGGAATCTACCCTAGTCCTGCACAGGAGAGCCACCGCAGCTTCTGCTGCTGTCAAGATGGTACCTTCTCCCTGTTGCGAGCACCCTTGTGTGGGGGTGAGGAGAAAGAGATGTGCTTTTCCTTCACTCAATGAGGTGCTTACCCTCCCTCTCCCTCGGGCTCCAGGTGGATTCAAACTCAGTGTAGTCTGAGAGGTTCTCCCTCATGCCTGTATCCTCACCACTGGTACAGGCTGCCACAGTGTGCCCTCATCTTGATATTAGAACCTTTTGTCTCCTTGAGGATTGTGGGATTCACGTGCAGTGTGACACTTGCTGCTGCGTATCTGCACTCTCCATGCTGCTCCACAGCATTCCTCTTCTTCATGTGGAATTTCCACTGCAAACTTCTCTCCAACTGTCCCCTGAGAATTTACTTTCTATTTTTTCCTAGTACTTCCTCTTGTCACAATCAGCACCTCTCTTCCCTATTCAACCATCTTTGAATCCCCTCCAACTTGTACTTTTATAATTTTTGTTGAGAGAAATTCTGCATAAAGCAATTTTAGGTGGCCTTGTCCATTCACAACTTGATTTCTTACATATGTTGAAGAAACTTTATATGACAGAATGATCAAAGATATTTAAAATATATATTAAGGAATGTATAATACAATAGTGAGAAATACAAATGTAAAGTACATGAAAATATCCAAAATAAATACAGTGAGTAGTTGTAAGAAATGCCTTGGAAAATTTATGAAAGTAAGAAAAAAATTGGGGCAAAGACAGAGCCTACTATGTCACAATAACGTTGATCTCTATAGCAGAGCAACCTACAAAAGATATAGCATGGTTTTTCTCTCCATAATTTTGATTGAAAAACATACAACTTCTTTTGTGAACAAAAACTACAATTTCTACAAGTTTACACTACTAATATAGCTCTTGTAGAAGTTATGTAGTTCATTTTTATTTCCTTAAGAATGCCTAAGCCACTAATGTACATTATAAGCACAAAGCTGGTGATTTATCCAAAATCAAAAGAAAAAAAAAAGGAAAGCATCCTATCTCGGTAGGGCCTCAAGGAAGAGAGCTACTGTAGATTGTGTCTATATTGGTATGGAATGTCACAGCTCCTTATTCCAAACCCAGACAGTGAGTAGCCCTTGCTGGTGCTTCTGTCAGCATATACTCTGATGCAGGAAGTTATGCCCACGTTAGAACATAATTTGGTGTCATTTGGTTTACCAAGGATACATTCCATATTTTTTAAGACACTTAATTATCCCCATTCCATCAATGTGCACATCTTTATATGGACACCTCCTCTTCTTTTTTAAGATTTATTTATTTATTTGAGAGTCAGAATTACAGAGAGTGAGAGAGGCAGAGAGAATTGTTTTCTATCTACTTGTTCACTCTTGAAATGCCTGCAACATCCAGAGCTGGGCCAATCATAATCCAGGAGCATGGACTTTCTTCTAGGTCTCTGACATGGGTGCAGGTGGTGCTTGGGCCATCTTACACTGGTTTCCCAGGCCATTAGCAGAGAGCTGGATTGGAAATGGGGCAGGCAGGTCTCAAACCAGAACCCATATGTGATGCCCACACTGCAGGCAGAGACTTAGCATACTAAACCACAATTCCAGCCCATACACCTCCTTTTCTTGAGTTTGATCCTTTAGGTCCAATTAATTTCATGATGGAACAATTCCTAAATCAACAATTCAGATATCAGATCTGTTTTTTAACTTTTATTTAGTAAATATAAATTTCCAAAGTACAGTTTATGGATTACAATGGCTTCCCCCCCCCATAACTTCCCTGCCACCCACAATACTCCCCTCCCCCACTCCCTCTCCCCTTCCATTCACATCAAGATTAATTTTCAATTCAGATATCAGATCTTAGGGACTGACCATTCCTCCCACCATGGGGCCAACCAGCCCAATGTTGGTAAGTGGAGAAACTCCACCTGATGGTGACATGGACCATAATCTTAATCATTCTTTCCATAAATTGTATCCTCAGTATCTGATGGGTCCCTAGAGCCCATTAAGAGGGTCTCAAGGCATGCAGATCCTTGAACACCTTCTCCCAGATATGGCCCTACTTGTAGAACAAGTCCAGGGGATTGGTGTCACACACCTAACTGAAGACTGCGCATGAAGATTCAGATTTCTTCCATGCCACCACACTCCTCCACCCAGAACAACGTTCACACTGCCAGGTGATGTGTCTCTTCACAGCCCATGAGGATATCACCACTACCTATGCCCAGGTCTTCCTATACCATCCACATAAGCTCCAAAACACTCTGCACACTCCAATGCACATGTTAATCGCTTCTAACTTTCAGCTTGTATAGTAATTGGATGATTATTGAAGAATTTCAAGTTATCTGTGTTATAATTCAGATTAATAAACAGGAATGCCTCTCTATATAAATATATGTGCTCATGCATATATAGATAAAAATATCTTCCTTCTCAGTTTGCATGTGTTTTCATTCTTGCCTAATTAGTCTCATTAAGTCTCCTAGGGCCATGTAGATTACAAATGGTGAAAGTGTACATTTTACCTTGTACCTGATCATTGAGAAAACGTTAATGACAACTGTTTTTTCTTTCATTATTTATTATGTTGAGATAGTTTTCTAGTACTAATTTTGAGTCTCTTTATCATGAAAAGGTGTTGTGACTTTTTTTTCTGTATCAGTTTAAATGGTTATATTTTCCCCTTCATTCTGATAATGTGTCATTATGACAATGATTCATTTTCATAAGTTGAACTAACCTTGTTTTCTAAGAAAAAATCTTTTGTGTAAAATATTTTAAACAAGCAGTTGCATTTATTTTGTAATTGTTTTGTACAGATTTATTGTATCAAAATTCATAATAGGTATTACTTTTTGGGATCCCTCTTTTTCTTTTTCTTTTTTTTATCAGGCAGAGTGGACAGTGAGAGAGAGAGAGAGAGAGAGAGAGAGAGAGAGAGAGAGAGAGAGAAAGGTCTTCCTTTTCCATTGGTTCACCCCCCAATGGCCACTGCAGCCAGCTCGCTGTGGCTGGTGCACCATGCGGATCTGAAGCCAGGAGCCAAGTGCTTCTCCTGGTCTCCCATGTGGATGCAGGGCCCAAGGACTTTGGCCATCCTCCACTGCACTCCCGGGCCATAGCAGAGAGCTGGCCTGGAAGAAGGGAAACCGGGACAGAATCTGGCACCCCAACTGGGACTAGAACATGGGGTGGCTGCACCACAGACAGAGGATTAGCCTATTGAGCCATGGCACCAGCTTTTATTATTTATTTATTTATTTATTTTGAGATTCAATGATTGTTTATTGCTCTTGTCTTTTCTGTTGAGGAACAGTGTTTTCTTATTCATACTATTTGTTGAACTACTTTCTTAGTGTAGGGTTAATGTAATTAGTATAAAGTAAATTGAAAATAGATCTTTGTAAAATTAAGAGTGAAAATAGGGGAGAAAGGAGGATGAAATGTGGGAGCATGGGCCATGGGGAGGATAAGGTGGGAAGTATCACCATGTTACTCAATTGGTGTATATGAAATATATACCTTAAATAAAATTTTAAAATATATTTCTCATTGGGAAATTTTATTCATGGACTGATGAATTAATTTTGGCAACAAAGTACATAGTTTTACCATGTTTTGTGTTGTCTTTAGGTCTTATATTTTCTTTTAATATTTCCTACAGCATTGGCTTCCTTTGTGTTTAACTGATTTTTTTTTTTTTGTGGTGACTCATCCTGATTACTTTCTCATTTCCTTTTATATATAAAAATGGCTCTGTGGTTATTATGGAGATCATGCATATTGTTCTAAAGTTACAATGACTCATGTTAAATTGATACTACATTAAATGTATATGCATACAAAAATTGTATTCTTTGTAGAATTCATTTATAATAAGTAAATCTTTAAGTTTATATCATCGATGACACAAATTATATCTTTGAAAAACTACAGTCCATCAGAAGTGATTCATTTGGAAAATTATGATTCATTCATTTATTAGAAAGCCAGAGTTACAGAGAGAGAGGGAGACACAGAGGTATGTCTTCCATCCACTATTGACTCCCCAGATAGCCACAATATCCAAGGCTGGGCCAAGACAAAGCCAGGAGGAAAGAACTTCATGTGGTCTCCCACGTGAATAGCAGGGACTCCACAGCTCCAGCTCCTCCTTGGCTCCCGGTCACTCGGCATCTCAGGCTCCTCCTCAGAGTCCAGCCACTCCAGCTCCAGTTCCTGCTTGGTGTCCAGCAGCTCCATCTCCAGCTCCTCATTGGTCTCCAGCCACTCTGCAGCTCCAGCACCTCCTTGGCCCCCAGTCGCTCTGCAGCTCTAGCTCCTCTTTGATGACCAGCTACTCCATAGCACCAGCTCCTCCTTGATGTCCAGCCACTCTGCAGCTCCAGCTCCTCCTCGGCTCCCGGCTGCTCGGCATCTCCAGCTCCTCCTTGGAGTACAGCTGCTCTGCAACTCCAGCACCTCCTTGGCATCCAGGCACCTGGCAACTTCAGCTCCTCCTCAGTGTCCAGCTGCTCCATCTCCAGTTCCTAATCAGCCACCAGCCACACTGCAGCGCCAGCTCCTCCTTGACTCCTGACAGCTCAGCAGCTCCAGCTCCTCCTCGATGTCCAGCTGCTCTGCAACTCCAGCTCCTCCTCGGCATCCAGCCACTCTTTAGCTCCAGCTCCTCAGCCCCCAGCTGCTCGGCAGCTCCTGCTCCTCCTCGGTGTCCCACTGCTCCAGGTCTAGCTCCACCTCAATGTCCAGCTACTCCAGCTGCAGCTCCTCAGTGTCCAGCCACTCCAGCTCTAGATCCTCCTTGGCCCCAGCCGCTCCACAGCTCCAATTCCTTCTCAGCATCTAGGCGCTCAGCAGCTCCAGCTTCTCAGCATCTAGCCACTCCAGCTGCAGCTCCTCCTCAGCATCCAGCCACTCCAGCTCCAGCTCTTCCTCAGCTCGCTCCCAGCCACTCCAGCTCCAGCTCCTCCTCAGTGTCCAGCCACTCCAGCTCCAGCTCCTCCTCAGCCCCTAGCCACTCCAGCTCCAGCTCCTCCTTGGTGTCCAGCTGCTCTGTGGCTCTGTGGCTCTCAGCCCCTGCCACTATGTGGCTCCAGCTCCTCCTCAGCACCCAGTACTCCACAGCTCTAGCTCCTCCTCGGCATCACGCCACTCCAGCTCCAGCTCCTCCTGGGCATCCAGCCACTTGGCAGGCCCAGCTTCTCTTTGACATCCAGCTGCCCCATGGCTCCAGCACCTCTTCGGCTCCCAGTCACTCGGCATCTCCAGTATCTCCTAGGCATCCAGCCGCTCCAGCTCCAACTCTTCCTCGGCATCCAGCTATTCTGCGGCTCCAGCTCCTCCTCGGCCCTGGACACTCCGCAGCTCCAGCTTCTCCTTGGCATCCAGGTGCTCCAGCTCCAGCTCCTCCTTGGTGTGTCCAGCTGATCCTCAGGTCCAGCTCTTCCTTGGCATCCAGCTGCTCCAGCTCCAGCTCCTCCTCAGCATCCAGCCACTCCAGCTCCAGCTCCAACTTGGCATCCAGCCACTCAGCAACTCCAGCTCCTCCTCGATGTCTAGCCACTCTGGGGCTCGGTTCCCAGCCACCCAGCTCCTGATACTCCTCCGTGTACAGCCGCTCAGCAGCTCCACAACCTCCTCAGTGTGCAGCTGCTGCAGCTCCAGCTCCTTGGCCCCCAGCCCCTCCAGCTCCAGCTCCACCTCAGTTTCCAGCCACTCCAGCTCCAACTCAGCCTTGGCATCCACCTGCTCCAGCTCCAGCTCCTCCTCAGTGTCAAGCTGCTCCAGCTCCAGCTCTTCATTGGCCACCAGCCGCTCCACAGCTCCAGCTCCTCCTTGCTCCCTGCCGATCTGCAGCTCCAGCTCCTACTCGGCCCTAGCCACTCCCATTCCAGCTCCTCCTTGGTGTCCATCCACTGGGCAGCTCCAGCTCCTCCTCGGTGTCCAGATACTCCAAAACTCCACTTCCTCCTCAGCTCCTGGCAGCTCTGCAGCTCCAGGTCCTCCTCAGCATCAAGCTGCTCCAGCTCCAGCTCTTCCTCGGTGTCCAACCACTCCAGCTCCAGCTCGTCCTTGGTGTCCACCTGCTCTGCAGCTCCAGCTCTTCCTCAGCCCCTGTCCGCTCCAGCTCCTTCTCCATGTCTAGCTGCTCCAAATCTCCACCTCCTCCTCGGCTCCTGGCAGCTCTGCAGCTCTAACTCCTCCTCGGAGTCCAGCTGCTCCATCTCTAGCTCCTCCTTGGCCCCCAGTCACTCTTCATATCCAGCTCTGCCTAGGCCCCCAGCTGTTCCAGGTCAGCTCCTCCTCAGCATCCAGCCACTCCGCAGCTCCAGCTCTTCTCAGTCCCTGTGCGCTCCACAGCTCCAGTTCCTCCTCGGCATCCAGCTGCTCAGTTCCAGCTCCTCCTCAGTGTCCAGCCACTCTGCAGCTCCAACTTCTCCTTGGCGTCCAGGTGCTCAACATCTCCAGCTCCTCCTTGGCCCCCTGCCTCTCTGCATCTCCAGCTCCTCCCCGGCCCCCAGTTGCTCCAGCTCTAGCTCCTCCTTGGCCCCATCCACTCTGCATCTCCAACTCCTCCTCGGCATCCAGCTACTCCAGCTCCAGCTCCTCCTTGGTGTCCAGCTGCTCCAGCTCTAGCACCTCCTTGGCGTCCAGTCACACCACAGCTCCAGCTCCTTGGCTCCTGGGCGCTCCACAGATCCAGCTCCTACTCAGTGTCTAGCTGCTCCAGCTCTAGCTCCTCCTTGGCCCCAGCCACTCCGCAGCTCCAGCTCCTCCTCAGTGTCCAGCTGCTCCAGCTCCAGCACCTCCTTGGCATCCAGCCACTCCTCATCTCCAGCTCTTCAGCTCTCGGCCACCTGGCAGCTCCAGCTCCTTCTCAGATCCTGGCAGCTTGGCAGCTCCAGCTCCTCCTCAGTGTCCAGTTGCTCCAGCTCTAGTTACTCCTCAGTGTCCAGCCACTCCAGCTCCAGCTCTTCCTCAGCATCTAGCCACTCCAGCTCCAGCTCCAGCTCCAACTCCTCTTTGGCATCTAGGCACTCTGCAGCTCCAGCTCCTCCTCAGCATCTAGCCACTCCAGCTGCAGCTGGAGTGTTTTTTTTTTTTATAGTATTTTTCAAACCCGTTACTTAATGTAGGGCTAATCTTATGAGTGTGAAGTATTCTGAAAATAGATCTTCCTAAAAATTAAGAATAGGAATAGGAGGAAGAAGGGTAGGAACATGGGGGAGAGGGAGTGTTAGGGTGGGAAGTATAAGTATGTTCTTAAATCTGTTTATGTGAAATAAAGAAAATTTACATACCTTAAATAAAAATTTTAAAAAATAAAATAATCTTTAAAGAAAAAGCATCGAATTTTACTTGTTTATTTAACAAACTTGAATTCTACAGCATGTCCATAATCATTTATTATTCCAAGGGCTTTTTGGTTCATTCTTTGAAGTTTTCTGAATAGAAATTTGTGTCTTCTGTGAACATACTCTTATCTCTGTGCAGCAACTCCAGTAGTGATCACAGTGCTGTCTTCTGGTTCATGGTTTTCTACTGTTATTAGATAGTTTAGGATATCTTGGTCAGGATCTTGGATGAGGATGGATGAATATAATACCTTCATTAGGAGGCTGGAGGGAGTCCTTATGTTGTTATTCCAGATTGCAAGTCATGTCAAAAAAATAAATGAGGAGAAACTCAGGACAAGAAACCCAAGGGTAAGCCTGCTATGATGATGAGAGTGCACCGAGCAGTTATGGGGCAATGGGAGCTGTGAGGTATAGGGACACAGTAGGGCCAAGATAAGTTATGTGTGCTGTTAGTGGACTCTCTCCTGGACCTTTGCATGCACTCATCCAAGTTTGTTTCTCTTGACAATCAGGCTAGCATCACCTTTACCTGCTTTAGAAAATATCTATGTATGCCAACTGCCATGATTTTAGACCTCTCAGGCATAGTTTCTCATCCTTAATTGGCATCATCTTTTTCTTTTTGGGCTGTTAACTTCATTTGTGAAGAATCAGATAGTTCTAACCTTCATTGGGTAAACGACCTGGTCCTGCCCTCCCTGTTAAAGTGGGAATCTTTACCCCCAAGTTGTGGGGAGACTGAAGCTCCCAGTAACCTCTTCAATTCAGCCCATCTCCAGCCACCAGGTGCCTGATCTGGAAGATCTAAAGTTTCCCACAAGCATGTGTTTTGTCTTCTGAGCAGTGAACTCACAAAACAATGTGACAACAAGCCATATTTCTGCTTTTCATATAATTTTGTTTTGCCTGGAGTCAATAATTATGTTAGCATAATTTTCTGTGTTCTTATTAGGTAACTGTGCACATACCACAGCTACAATGCTGTATGATACTCTCAGTTTATGAGATGTCTGTAAGTATTGCTAAAATTTTCTGAATCTAGGTACTCACATGTTGAATAAATTATTAGTACACTAGGCAGCATAACATTTTATTGCTTTAAAATCTCAAAATTTTCATTATCAATTTGAATGCAACTTTAAGAATTTTATATCTATATCCTTTATATAGAATTGTTACTCCATCGCTGATTTTTATCAAGTTAGTTACTACATCCTATAATCAAAATCAAACATCTTCTATAAATGAGACATTTTCTCATTTTTATCTTAGAATTTATTATTTCAACCTGAATAGATAGCTAAGAAAACCCTACTTTACGACCATCCTAACAGAGATACCATGAGTTGCTTTATCATTATATGATCTTGCTCTAAGTGCTGCAAGTTGTCCTAACTCAGGTTAACAGGATTTAAGCATTCAAAGGCCAGCAGAATCATTATCACTAGTGGATATATGTTTCAGTTTTCTTTTATATTCTGGATCTGTTAGCTAACTTCTGCTTTTTTAAATTTTCCAAAATGTTTCATAATGCATTTTTGCATTTCAGCAAATATGCATGAATATGTTTGTCTTTTAATTATGGTTCACCCTAAAATGTTCATTATTGGAAAGGGGAATCAAAGCAGAAAATTACTTTGTCATATCCATCAGATTAAGTTTTTTAATTTTTTCTTTTGTTTTGTTATTTTTTTTTTTTTTTTTTTTTTTTTTTTTTTTTTTTTACAGGCAGAGTGGACAGTGAGAGAGAGAGACAGAGAGAAAGGTCTTCCTTTGCCGTTGGTTCACCCTCCAATGGCCGCCGCGGCCGGCGCGCTGCGGCCGGCGCACCGCGCTCGTCCGATGGCAGGAGCCAGGAGCCAGGTGCTTTTCCTGGTCTCCCCATGGGGTGCAGGGCCCAAGCACCTGGGCCATCCTCCACTGCACTCCTGGGCCACAGCAGAGGGCTGGCCTGGAAGAGGGGCAACCGGGACAGAATCCGGTGCCTCAACCGGGACTAGAACCCGGTGTGCCGGCGCCGCAAGGCGGAGGATTAGCCTGTTGAGCCACGGCGCCGGCCTGTTTTGTTATTTTTATCCCATATTATCAAAATTAATAAGCTCAGCAATCTTTTCACTACAAATATACGATTACTCTTTTGGGCATTTACATTTTAATGTGATAAATTCACTGAAAATTGTTCGACTTGTCCTAGCAATTTCCATCTTCATGGTCACTCAAATCATTTTAAGATGATATACGCTTTTACACATTTGATGAAATAACTTTTTCACATGTTTATTTTTTAGTCTCACCATTTGCCATTCACTTTAAAATGCCCATGCATTAGATTGAGACACTATTTCCACAGTTTCAAGAACATATGTGGGAATGTGAGAGGAAGGAGGAAGAAAAGTTGGAGGTGTTCCTAAATCAGTATGTATGAAACCCAGGAAACCTGTATATCTTAAATAAAATTTCAAAAAGACAAAAATATTCTTGCAATAAACTGGGCCTGGAAATGTTGCATAGCAGGTAAAACTGCCACCTGCAGTGCTAACATCCCATATGGGCACCAGCTCATGTCCAGGCTGCTACACTTATGATCCAGCTCTTTGCTATGGCCTGGGAAAGCAGTAGATGTTGGCCCAAGTCCTTGATCCCCTGCACCTGTGTGGGAGACCTAGCAAAACCCCTGGCTCCTGGCTTCAGATAGGTGCAGCTGAGGAGTGAACTAGCAGATGGAAGACCTCTCTCTTTATCACCTTTCTCTGTGTAACTCAAGTAAATAAATCTTTAAACAGCAACAAAAAAGAAATAAACTTCTTATGATTCCCTTGATTTAAATGCCTGCAATATTTCTGTATTTTGAATTAATATTGACTATTTTATTTCTATCCATTATATCTCCTGTGAACCCATTCTGCTCCTATAAATTTCCCCCCTGGTATACTCAGTAGTCAAAATATAATATACATAGAAATATGCACATTTATCTGTTTTATTTGAATTTATATCTACCACCTGACTAAATACTCAGCCTAATTGATGTCAAATCTAGCACAAGAAATTTTGGGGTACATCATTTTGCTTTCTCTCTGGTAAGGCATCATCTGTCTAAATTCTAAAAGTTGCCTGAGCAAATTTCATGTTCACACTATTTGAGAACAATCTAAAGTCACTGAAATCACTCTTATTAGCAGTCTTTTATAGCCTTTGTGTATTATTATGAAGCTTTAACATTTCATGAAGGGCATTAGGCTCTTTACTTGTTTGGTCTTTGAGTTCATGGAGCTCACTTTTTTTGGAATGTTGAAGCAACCCAGCATAACAAGGATAAATATCATTTGGTCCAGATGGATGATCTTTGCAATACATTTTGGAATTGATTACCTAGTATCTTTTTTTTTGACAGGCAGAGTGGACAGTGAGAGAGAGAGACAGAGAGAAAGGTCTTCCTTTGCTGTTGGTTCACCCTCCAATGGCCGCCACGGCTGGTGAACTGCAGCCGGCGCACCACGCTGATCCAAAGGCAGGAGCCAGGTGCTTCTCCTGGTCTTCCATGGGGTGCAGGGTCCAAGCACTTGGGCCATCCTCCACTGCACTCCCTGGCACAGCAGAGAGCTGGCCTGGAAGAGGGGCAACCGGGACAGAATCCAGTACCCTGACTGGGACTAGAACCTGGTGTGTCAGCGCTGCAATGTGGAGGATTAGCCTATTGAGCCGTGGCACCAGCCTGATTACCTAGTATCTTGTTGAAGGCTTTTGCATCTATGTTCAGTCTTATTTTTTTCAAGTTTAATTATTTCTTTCATCCTACTAATTTGGGGTTTGGGTTTTTTTTTTCTTTTTTTCTAGGTCCTTGTGATGCATTGTTAGACCATTTATTTGATGTCTTTCTAACTTCTTGATGTAGATGCCAATTGCTGTAACATTTCCTTTTAACATTCCTTATGCTGCATCCCATAAATTTGGATATATTGTGTTGTTATCTTAATTTATTCCTCAGATATTATTATTTCCATTTTTAATCCACTGTTCAAAAGGGACACATTATTCAATCTCCTTGTGCTTGTAAACTCTATAGTTGTGGCATGAACTGTACTATAGGTGTCAATTAGGTTCCTTTGGTCTGTTAGGAGATTAGTCATATTTCTTCATTTACTTTTGAATATTTCATATGTACATTGACAAAAGGTAGGTGTTAAAGTCCCCCATTATTATTTTTAAGACTTACTTATTTATTTGAAAGATACCATTACAGAGATGTAGGCATAGAGAGAGACAGAGAGAGAGAGAGAGAGAGAGAGAGAGAGAAGTCATCCATCAGATGGTTCAATCCCCAGATGGCCACAACATCAGGAGATATACTGATTCAAAGTCATGAACCAGGAGTCTCTTCCAGCTCTCCCATATATGTATGGCAGTGACCAAAACTTACAGAGTCAAATCACTTCTCAGTAATTAACCAGATAACCAAGCCATCAAAGTAACTGGAGACCTTGGAAGGAGAACAGATCAACACATATGAGATGTTTAGAATGTAGTCATTGGGCATACAGACACAGGAGAAAACCCTGAGATGTGGTAATATTGGTTCCAGAAATATAAGGAGGACAATGGCTATAGGGAAATGGCTTTGAGACATCTGATAAAGACAATTGCTTCAAGCATTGGCATAGAGATATCTAAAGTCTTGCATGATATGGAAGCTCAGGAAGTAAGGTCACTTCATGGTAGGCTCAAAACCATTCTGAACAAGGAATGTAGATAACTGAGAAAAGATCAAGACTAGAGGCAGAGAGGCTGGAGGACATAAAGATCATCATTGAATGCAGAGTGGAGACAAGCAAAGAAATTTCTGCTGTAGACACAGGGGTGGAAACTCATATGACTGGCACATGGTGTAGGCACAAGTGATGATAGGAACTTTTGAGAGCTGATATAGATGATAGATTTTAAAAATAACACAATAGCAGCTCTTTCTCCTGAGCATACCTGTGTTGCTTGTCTGTGTGCCTTATGCTTTAAATAAGTCTTGACTCTATTCATTTTCCTTAAATCTCTTCCTTGATTCCTTCTGGATAGGAGTCAGTAAAAAAAACTAGGACTACAGATTTTGAAATAGATGATGAATGGTGACTAATATTCTGATAAGGTAAATCCCAAGTAGCAATAAACCATGCAGTTATCTGAGAAAAGAGCCGTCCAGGAAGGAAGGAAGACCACATGTTGCTGAAAAGAAGGGGGTGAAGGTTCTGGGGAGGATGGGGGAAACAGGTAGGGGTAGTGTTGAGGTCTGGGAAGGTGCTGGAGGTCGTCTAGGGCTTGCCGGCCCTAGAAATGCTTCAGATTTTTACTCCCAAGTAAGGAAGACACTGAAGGAATTTGACCTCACTTCAATTTCACAGAGATGTCTCTGGTTGCCTGCTCTGGGTTTCAGGAGGGAGGCAGCTGTGTCCAACCATAACCTGAAGGATTAGTCCAGATGAGAGGTGCAGGGACTTGAGAGCAATTGTGGAAAGGGAGAGGAACTCCTGCGTGTCCACCATGATGCCTCCTTTGCTCAGACTTCCATCAGTAGCCCCAGCTCACTGCAGTATTAACATCTCTGATGTCCTCCTCCTTTCCTGTCCAAAACCTTCTTCATGTGTTATTTCCCTTCCTCTTCATACAAGCACTTGCTGCCTAAATCCAACACCTCATCTGTGAAGCTAAGAGGCAGTCGTAGCTTGTGCCTGACCCAGCTTCTCTAAGGAAGCTTCTAACTTATGCTTGGGGAGAACATACAGCCCAAATACAGACTTTTCCAGGGCTCTAAAAATAAAAAAAAAAAATTAAAATTAAAATAGGACAACAGACAACCTGAGTCACAGTTAAACAGATATATAGGTTTAGGACATCAAAATTGATTAGGATGGTAACTATGAGAGCACAATGGTTTCTATGTTGTCACAATTTATGTTGCCATCAAAAGTGTTTTATGACATCACAATGATATGTTTATGTTTTTGCTAATCATACATCACACTTTATGGCATATACTTGATTATGAAATCACAATGGATTTTAGGACATCACACTTATGACATGGCAATTGTTTATGACATCCAAACAGTGCTTTATGACATCACAATTATTACAAAACAGTAGCAGATTTATGACAATATGATCATAGTTTTAAGAATAAGATACTGCTTTGTGATATCACAATCAAGTTTTTTTTTTTAGCATTTCAACTGGTAAGGACATCATAATGATGGATTTATACATCACAATAGATTTGGACATCATAATGTTTTTAAGACCTTAGAGTTGGTTGCCCAGCTCTTTGGCAATTTAAAACATCACAATTGCATATGAAAACACTGTTGGTTTAGGATATCACCATTGATTTTGACATAAAAATTCTTTATTACAGCATGATGGCTTATAGCATCATAATTGTTTATGCCATCAAAAAGGTCATTTTATTATGTCACAGTGGTTTTATCTCTTCAAAATCAATTATGATTTCACACCAATGGCTTATGATGTAACAATAGTGGTTTATCATATTGCAATTGATTATAAATCAGAAACATCATTGTGAAATTATGATTATGAAATAACAGTGATTGCTTTATAATACCACAATATTTATATGATGTCACATTTGATTTTGACAGCCCAAATATTTTTAAATTTTTACAGTGTTAGATGTATGGATATAAAATTGTTTAGGACAGCAGAATGTTTTTTTATGACATCACAATTGAATTTTATATCCTACTGAAGTTTATAACATCACAATTAATTATGAAATGCAATTGGTTGATTCACAAAACTGCCATGGTGGACTTATGTTGTAACGATAATTGTTTATGGTATCACAATTTGTTTTGACATGACAACCATGACTTATGGCATTACAATTGCATTCATTATATCACAAAATTAGAATTTAATCTCCCAATGGTAGTGTTACTGTATGGCAATACTGGTTTATGACCTCACATTGATTTCCTGACATCATAACTGATTTCTCACAAAATTGTTTAATGACATTAGAATTTTGGATTTGTGATTTTGGATTTGTTGCTTATATATCAAAATTCTTTTATGTCATCATAACTGATTTCTCACAAAATTGTTTTATGACATTAGAATTTTGGATTTGTGATTTTGGATTTGTTGCTTATATATCAAAATTCTTTTATGTCATCAGAACAGATTATGGCATCCCAATGATTTTTTAGAACATCATAATTGATTATTGCATAATATTGGTGGCTTATGACATAAAAAAGATGACATTGCAATGGTATTATGACAGCACACTAAATGTCAACATCATATTGTATTTATGAACTCACAATGGCAATTTTATGACTTCAAAGATTTATTATAGTACAATGTATTTATGATATCACAGTTAGTTTATGAAATCACCTTATATTTTGATATCATCATTGTTTACGACATGATATTGTGTTTTATGACTTTACAATTGCCTATATCACAATGGTAGTTCTTAAATTTGAGAATTTATTTGTGCTTGGAGTATGTTAAAATGTGTTTAATATCTGTTTCCAATTTCTGGTGAGAATATATTAAGGGTTCAAACAAATTACATCCTAATACTGTGACTTTCATTTACTGAGAAGACAGAATATGCCTTTCTGTTCATGGATCCAATGAATTTTATATTCAATTATTTACTTTTGTTGAGAACTTTGATATTGATATTATTCCTCTGTGTATCTAATATTAGCTCTTTCTTTCCTCCTATAAATTTAAATTTTTATGGTTATATAATCTGAATTTTTGTCATGAGTTCTTTCTTATGGACACACAATGCCAGATGATACACAAATAGCTTTCTGAGTGTACATATTCCAAGGTCCACTGGGGTGACAGCTATTACGAAAAGAGCTATAAATATTTATAGCAAATATGCTGTGAAGTTCAAATAACTGCTGTGCATCAATAAGAGGATGTTCACAAGAATTTATTAATGAATTTGGTCTTATTTCACGTGTAATGATTATTATTCCAAGCAATAAGATGCTTCTCTGTATTGTATGTATTGAAGAAGTTTTCTCTGCCTAATAGTTCTTACAAGGAAGGTAGCAAGAATAGAGTGGAGCTACAGATAATTTGGAATGAGCACCAGTCAGTGGTAGTAACAAGAGGGAAACAATGGGCATTTCCATAATTTTGAATGTGTCACATTCCATTTTTGAAACTTGTTTACACAATGCTATTTTATGTTTTCTTGAAAGATTTATTTATTTTTTACTTGAGAGTCAGAATTAGACAGAGAAAGGAAAGGGGGGAGGGGGAGGCTTCCATCCATTGGTTCACTCCCCAATTGTCCACAGTGACCAGAATTGCTCCAATCCAAAGCCAGGAGCCAGGAAATTATTTTGGGTCTCCCATACATGTACAGGGGCCCAATGACTTGGGCCATTTCTACTGCTATCCCAGGCCATAGCAGAGAGCTGGGTTGGAAGTGGAGCAGCTGGGACTAGAACCAGCACCCATATGGGATGCCAGCACTTCAGGCCAGGGAGTTAACCCATTGTGCCACAGCACTGGCCCCTTATGTTTTAATCCAAGGAAATCATGGGGAAGTAGTTTATGATGCTGACAGTGTATGACATACTCATGAATCTCTTCAACAACCTAAGTCTGATTTTTGTTGAGGTGAAACCAGTCCTGGTCTTCATGATCTATTTTATTTTTGCCTGTGTAATTCAATAGCCAAATTTGGAAAGATCTCCTGCATTGTATAGGGCACTGTTTCCTATTAGGTACTCCACTTAAAATAAGTTAAACTATGTAACATATTATTAAAACCAACTTTTTAATTCAAATGAGACCAAATTGAGTGAGTTGACATAGAGCAAGTATACAAAAAAGATGAGACATTATAGAAATTTCAGTCAGGCTTTTTTTGCTGTTTAGAAAATGTGTTCTTGATGCTAATTTTTCAACATACAGTTAGATACCAAAATATTATACTTGAATTGTAAAGAAATCATCACAAATAATCTGGAAACTAAAGGCATTGTATATAATTACACAAAATAAAATTTAAAAATCAGTGCATCTGTTTTTGGAAAAAATAAGGGTAGACATAAATAGTAACCATTGTTTAATAAAGTGGAATAAAAACACTCTAATGAAATAAGTGATGGCACCTGAGCTTTTCCGGAACCCTGGGTGTGTGTATATCTTCCCTAAGTGGGAAGGGATGTCAGAGATGATGTCATCATTTGCTATGTATTTCTACTTCTAATACATATTCAGTATAGCTTTAAAAATGTCTCAGGGATGGATTGTATGTGGTTGATAAATACAGTTTTTCCTTCTTGATTCTCCATAATAAAAAGATATATACATAATTCATATTCATATCTACAAGCATTAATTATTCCAATACTGCTTGTTCTTAATCTATTTGATGAATTTCTGCTTCTCTTCAATGTCACTTGAAAGATTTCAAAAGTGTCTTTTACTTCCTTGGTTAAGTTTATTCCAAGGCATTTGATTGTTTTTGTAGCTATTGTGAATGGCTTTGATCTTAGCAGTTCTTTCTCAGCCATGGCATTGCCTGTGTATACAAAGGCTGTTGTTTTTGGTGCATTTATTTTGTATCCTGCTACTTTGCCAAACTCTTCTATGAGTTCCAATAGTCTCTTAGTACAGTTCTTTAGATCCCCTAAATAAAGAATCATATCATCTGCAAAGAGTGATAGTTTGAGTTCTTCCTTCCCAATTTGTATCCCTTTAATTTCTTTTTCTTGCCTAATGGCTCTGGTTAAAACTTCCAGAACTATATGGTATAGCAGTGGTGAGAGTGGGCATCCCTGTCTGGTACCAGATCTCAGTGGAAATGCTTCCAATTTTTCCCCATTCAATAGATTGCTGGCTGTGGGTATTTCATAAATGGCTTTGATTGTATTGAGGAATGTTCCTTCTATACCCAATTTGCTTAGAGTTTTCATCATGAAAGGGTGTTGTATTTTATCAAATGCTTTCTCTGCATCTATTGAGATAATAATATGGTTTTCTTCTGCAGTTTGTTAATGTGGGGTGTCACTCCTTAGGCCACAAAAGGAACGACGCTGCTCGCAGCTAATCGGTCTTCAAAAGACTTTTACTTAGAAGGAGTAGGGAAAAGAGTGGGGGACCGGGAGAAGGGGGAGAGATGGCGCGCACGTTCCTTAAGGAGGAAAGCTGGTGTGCCCCCTTCTCTCTCTCGCTCTCCGCTTATATACAGAATTCAACCAATCACAGTCAATCAATTACAGTCCATGCACAGAGCTCTCCAATCCGCCACTTGATCATGCTCAGCTGTGGAGTCACGCAGCAGACAGGGCATCAGCGCCATCTTGTTGTTTTCCACGATTCTCAGCTAGATGGAAAGTTCAATCAGCTGCTACATCTGCATTACTGCTATAAGCCAAGCCCAGCATGGGGGGTCCCATGGCAAGCCTATCCATGGGTCCCCACAGTGGGGTATCACATTGATTGATTTGGTAACATTGAACCATCCCTGTATACTAGGGATATATACTACTTGGTCTGGGTGGATGATCTTTCTGATGTTGTTGCTTTCTATTGGCCAGAATTTTGTTGAGGATTTTTGGATCTAATTTCATCAGGGATATTGGTCTGTACACTTCTGGTATTAGCATTTGCCCCTATACACAGTGAATAATACAAATAGGTAAGCCATGTAAATCCTTCAAGATTAAGAAATCATTTTGGCCATCTGCACAGCACTTTTCCATGACAGGTTTTTCCTGTGACTAGAATGATATCAATGTCAAATAACTGTAATTGTCTCATTGAAAGATTAAAGGAAGATTTTGATATTTTGAATTCAGTTATCACAAGATTTGCTGAGGTTAACAACACACAGAGTTTCTGACCTTGAGTATGTTTCTAAATTAGTGGAGGCAAATGTGTAGTTGAGATTCTAAACATGGGAAATTTAAATGCCTTGCTTTAAGAGGAGAAGAGTGACTGGAATATTTGTGCTTTGCCTATTTGTAGAATGGTCACAGTTATTTTCTTTCCCAAGCACATTTTACATAAGGTTAGTCATCTAGTCCAGGTTGTGGCAGAAGGGGATACAGTAACAACTTTTTGGAGCCAGCATTGTGCAACAAGCTATACAATTGCAAATGATGCTGGAATTGGAAATGGTTGCTGGTTCAAGTCCCAGCTTCCTCATTTATGATCAAGTTCCCTGCTAATGTGCCTTGGAAAGCACCAGGTGATGGTCCATATCATTGAGTGCCTGCATTTTAGTGGAGGACCCAGATCATGTTCCAAGTATTTGGCTTCAGGCTATCCCAGATTGGCCAGGGTTACCATTTGGGGAGTGAACAAGTTTAATAAAATATGCATCGCTTTCTTATCCTTGTCTCTGTAACTATGCATTTCAAATATGAACAAATCATTCAAAAATAAATAACAGCTTTTTATGTTAGAATGAGGAAAATCCATTTGTTCTCTATGTTTTTACATTTGTTAATGTTTACAGCTAGAGAATGGACAATTTCATGATTATTTCTATATCAATATATCCATTTTATTTTATCCAACTTGTACTGCTAAAATGAAATATCTCTGGCTAGATAATTCACAATATGCAAAAACAGTATTCCTTCATATTTGGGGCCTATGCATTTTAAGATTGACTCTTCACTGTGTAACAAGAACTCAGTAACTGATTCCAGATGACACTTGTTTTCTGTAGTGTAAGACTATGTCTTCACTTAGAAGAAGATTCAGGTAGCTGAAATGAATGAGTGCCCTCTTGTTATGTTTACCCAAATAACAGCCCATTTATACAAAGTTTGTACTCCATGACTCTAATCACCTGACAATGTGTTGCAGTTGATTTCTCAACAATGTTGCAGTGGATTCATTTCTGAGAGGAGCAGCGTGGTGGGGGCAAGAGGCACGGAGCCAACACACAGACCCCGGGAGTTGGGTGAAAGCAGGCTTGAGGCGAGCAGCTGGCAGACTCGTTTATTACAGTTGGACCACATCTTATATAGCCAAGACCAGCCAATCTGGTCAAGGGGCGGTCTATGCCCCAACCAATCACAGCCTGTTGCCAGGCAGGCTCCATTGCCAGGTGG
This sequence comes from Sylvilagus floridanus, assembly GCA_949820135.1. NCBI lineage: Eukaryota > Metazoa > Chordata > Mammalia > Lagomorpha > Leporidae > Sylvilagus > Sylvilagus floridanus. Next base: position 137,226,746 of record OX463225.1, read on the forward strand.
GTTTCAAAGCCATTCCTGAGTACCTGACGCTCCCTTGCCAGTGGCCACCTTGGCATGGCCTTTTCATTCCATCACAAAGTGTATACAAAGTGTGTACTCCATGACTCTAATCACCTGACAATGGCCTTCCTTCTTAACTCTACTGTCTTGCTGATTGCATCTCCACATGAATTTTGGAGGGAGACAACCAGATCATAGCATTCCCTTCAGTGTGAATCCTTCCTTTAATCTTAGGAAAGAACAAAATTAAGAATAAACCCATAGACCTAAAATGAAATATTCCTTTAAGTGGAAATCCCCAGTGCTGGCTGAGAGTATGACCATATATCCTGCTCACTGTTAGAATAACAAGCTTAGAGAACATTCATAAATTTTAAATACTTATCTGTTTAGTAAGTTTCATAATAAACATATAATAAGACTTAAGGCAGTGCCAGAAATGTTTGAACTTTATTTTTTTAAATTCTGTAATATTTACATGTACGTTTCCCATGGCTTTTCATGAGATATGTATGGAAGATAGACTGCTTGGATTGTTTCAAGGATTTGGTCCCTTGGAAATGCTGAATGAACCTTGCATTGTACCCTACGTTTTGAATATGACCCATCACATTAGGTTATATATGAAATTTCCAGTAATTACATCATGTCAGCATATAAAATGTCTCAGAAATTAAAGCTTTTGGGATTTTGTGCTTAGGAATATGCAATCTAGAATGTTGAAGCATTAACATTGAACTATTTCATTTATGTCCAGAAATACCAAACATGATCCCTCTTTCAGTAGCAAAGGCCTTAGTCTTTAAATTTCTTCCCAGAAGCTTGAATCACAACTCTATTTTGAGTCTTTCATGTTTGTTCCTGGTCTCCATGTCTGGGTTCCTAAATCCAAGCATTTGTTCTTAGATACAAATTGTTTCCTGGGCTCTGGGTACATCCCTCCAATCCCCAGTCCTAGTACCCAGGCATGACGCTAAAACTTAAATTCAAGATTCTGTTCCTGGGAGTGTCCTCTAGATAGATGAGGCCCACAATTATAACCTGGATGTGACTCCACATCCTCAGCTTCCACTTTGAGGCTTAGAACACTGTCTCCTGCACTACAGTTCCTAAATGCAGAATAGCCCTTGGCATCATAGAATCCCATCATGCATTTCATGCACTGCAGTCTGGAGTGACAGAACTACAGCAGTTTAGCACTCAGTGTTAACGCTTACAGGCAGATGATGGGGAAGGAGGACTGATCCTCTGTGCACCAAATGGGTTCAGCTGGGTAAGGGAAAAGGGTGCTTCCTCTGTGCTCATATTTGGTGCTTCTTCCTTTATCCTTGGAATTGCTCTCATGCACAAATTCAAGGTTACATATCAGCTCAAATTGTAGTCAAACTAGCTGTCCCATGGAGAAAGGGTCTCCCAAGAGAAGTTTCAATGCCCTGGCACCAGTGGCCCAGCTGAGCAGATTAATATAGAACAAGTCTCTCCAGGTGCAGCTGTGGGAACATCAAAAAAAGTTATGAAATGGGACTCAGCCCTTGGGGATCTGATATGTGACTGAGCTGAGAAGGAACAGTTAGTGCGGAGGTGGATTGGATGATCCAGAAGGGACAGAAGGCCTTTTCAGAGAAATGAAGTTGAACTCATTTCCTCCCACCCACAGGAAAAATCCCCCATTGCTACAGCACTTGCCATATCAACTGCTCACATTGTTTATAGCATCACATGAATGGTTTATGATATATGTTTAGAATATGACAACAAAATCATGAATAATATCACAATGGTTTAGGACTTCATAATGGGTGCTTTATGACAACACAAATATTGTTAACATGCCATGGGTTGATTTATGATGTTACCATATTTTATGACATTAAGATGATTATTTTATGACATCACAATGGAGAATAATATCACAATGTACCACCATGGTTAGCTTATTATATCTCTGTCTGGTTTATGAAATCCCAACTGTGAATGGCATCATGATGTTTTATGACATCACAAGTTTTGATTTATTACACATGGTTTGTGACATTATGATGTGAGTGACATCACTGTAGTTCACAACATCACAATGCTTATTCTAGTGCAGCACAATTCTGAATGTTTATGACACCACAATATTTGGTATTTGGTGTCAAGAAATTGAATGACATCACAGTGTTTTGATTATGTCTCAGTGGTGAATGACACAAACTATTGTTCAGTTTTATCATTCCAATGTTTGTTTCATAACATCATATTGGTGAATGACACAATTTTAAATTCATGATGGTTTATGACATCAGAATGTGATTGATCTAATTTTACTTCATCAAATGGTTGGTTTGTGACATCTCAGAGTTGAAAGGGATCACAAATCTTCATGACATTGCAGTGTTTGTTTTATGACCTCACAACGGTACAAAATATTACAAATGTTTATGATATAACTGTTTTAGAGACTAAAAATGGTAAGTTTATGGAATTATAGTGCTAAATTATATCAAACTTTATTATCACACCACAATGCTTTAAGACAACAAAGGAATTCATTTATGATATCACAGTAGACTAACCACAAATATTTAGGGTATCATAACATTCAGCCTAGGACATATCAAGTGATGGGAATGTACATAAAAATTATGAATGATATCATAATATTCCATGACAACACAATGATTGCCATATGGCATGTCAATGATTGACATCACAAAATTTATCACATCACACAATTATAATAACTCACTAGTTTAGTATGCCAATATGCTTTTTATGAATTCACAATTGATTGTATCAGTAATAAGTATATTAAAACAAAATGGAAGTGTACAACATCTCAATTGATTGATACATCGCAATTGTGGCTTTAGAATTTACAATTATTTTTATGAAATTCCAATGGTTGGTTTATGACATCAAGATGGACTTACCTCACAATAAGTTTATGATATCACAGTGAATTTTATGACACATTTCATTATGATGTTACAAACTTTTTGATGTCACAATTGATTAAAACATTATAAATGTAGTTTGTGACATCACAATTGTCTGGTTGTGACATCACAGTGCCTTCATAGCACCTCAATGGTGGTTTATAACATCAAAATGTGTTATGACATCATAATGTTTTTTTATGACAACACAACTGCTTATGACTCAGCAATGCTAAGTTTATTACAACACAATTAGCTTTTTGATATCACATTTGAATAGGCATTGCAGTGGTTTTTGTTGTAGATAACATAATTGTAGATAACATCACAACACTCATTTACAATATAAAAGTGTACTTTAATGCATCACAATTCAATACAACAGTATTTCAGTGATGATATCACAACAGTTTTTATACGATCATAATTTCTAAATGTTTTTTATGACTTCACAATTATAATGTAACAATCATAGCATCATGATATCACAGTGGTGGGTTACCACATACCAACTGATTATTATATAAAATGCAATTTTATGTCATAACAAATGATTGTTTCATCACTATGTTAGCTCTATGATCACTATGATTTTTCGACTTTACTGTAAATTTTGACATTGCAAATATTTTTCATGAAATCACAATGCCACCCTCATGATATTGCAAATATTTCTAGCAACATAATGATATTTGTCTTCACAGTGCATTATGGCTTTATGACTATATTTTTATTTAATATCACAATTGATAATGACATCATAATGCATTTTACAACATAATTTTTATGATATCATAATTGGTTCTGACATTTCTAAGATATTTTATGGTATAAAATGGCTTACAATATCACAAATGTGGTTTATGACACCAAATTGTGGCTTATGATATCATAAGTGATTATAACATCACAATTATTTTGATGACATCACAATGGTAGTTGTATGGAATAACAATGTTAGTTTTTAACATTACAATTATATTTATGACATCAGAATTGATTAGAACAACAAAGTTAGTTTTATGATTTCATGACCTAGGTTTTTATGACTTCACAGTTTATTATAAAATCACATTGTTAGCATTATAACATCACAATATTTTATGACATTGCAGCAGATTTTCACATCACTGCTTTTGATGACATCAGACTGCTGTTTAGGGCATCGTGATAGAATATGACATTGCAAATGAGGTTTATAAGATCACAATTGTGGTTTGTGACATCACAACAGTGACTCAGGACATCCTAATTATAATATCACCAGGGTAGTTTTTGACATCACATTATGATTTCATAGTTTTGGATTAAGACACCATAATTGATTATGATATTGCAATAATATATTTATGCTTTCACAAAAGTTTTATCACATTGAAATCCATTACAACACCACAATGGTTCATGAATATATCATAATGTTAGGTTTTATGACCAAAATTTATTGTGAATTCACAATGTAGTATATTATGCAATGAGAGCTTATGATTTGACAATTGACTTTGATATCATGGGTTGCTTTATAGCATCACAATCATGGCCTAATCATGATACTTTTATAACATCACAATTATGACTGTGCAATGATTGGTTTATAACATCACAGTTGAATGTTTATTACATCACATCAGTTGTTTATAACATTGCAACTTTATTACATAATGATTATGTTGTCACTATATTTCATGGCAACAAAATCACTTATAATCACAAAATTTGTGACATCACAATTGATTACAACATATCATAATTATTTTATAACAACAAAATTGTTTATATCAACAATACATTTTATAGTACCATAGGTTTAGGTAAATTAAATTGCAATTGATTATATCACAATTGTGAGTTTGGTTTGATATCACAATTATTATGTCACAATGGCAAGTTTCTGATATCACATCACACTTGTGTCATCATGATTATTTTATAACATCATAATTGTTTATGAAATCATGTTAGTTGCTTTATAACTTCATAATGGTAGTTTGATGGCAATCTAATGTTAGTTTATCACATCACAATGATTTTATGACATCAAAATTGATCATGACATTACAAAGATTTTTCATATCTAATTATGACAAGTGTTCTATGATGTAAAAATTGATTATGTAAAACAATGGTAGGTTTTTCTTTATATGAAGGTGGATTATCACATTGAAATTGATTATGAAAATAATGGTTGCTTTATGAGATCACAATGGTCTCTCTTATAATCACAATGTTGATCTATAATATCAAAATGCTTTTGTGGTATTAAAATTGATAGACTCCCAAAAGTGGTTTATGACATTACAAATGCTTATGACAAAACAATGGTTTATGGCATCACAATGGTAGGTTGATGACATACCGATGCTGGTTGCTTCAGTGGTTTTTATATTTGTACATGTCATTACATTGATTGTGACATCACAATATTACTGTATGATAAAATTCATTAAGAATAAATATTGGGGCTGGCGCCGTGGCTCAACAGGCTAATCCTCCGCCTTGCGGCGCCGGCACACCGGGTTCTAGTCCCGGTCAGGGCGCCGGATTCTGTCCCGGTTGCCCCTCTTCCAGGCCAGCCCTCTGCTGTGGCCCGGGAGTGCAGTGGAGGATGACCCACGTCCTTGGGCCTTGCACCCCATGGGGAGACCAGGAAAAGCACCTGGCTCCTGGCTCCTGCCATCGGAGGAGCGCGGTGCGCCGGCCGCAGCGCGCCATCCGCGGCGGCCATTGGAGGGTGAACCAACGGCAAAAGGAATACCTTTCTGTCTGTCTCTCTCTCTCTCTCACTGTCCACTCTGCCTGTCAAAAATAAATAAATAAAAATAAAAAAAAAGAATAAATATTGGTTGACTTATGACATCACAATGAATTTTATAACATCACAATTGACATCAAATACTTTTAATAGCACTGAAATTATGATCTCACAAAGGTGCCTTATGATATCACACTGTTTTTATGAGCCTAGCATATTGTTTTATCAAATAAAATTATCACAGAGTAAAGGTTTTTATGGTATAAAATTATTGTAGCATCACAAGGGCTGAATTATGATAAAAATGGAGTGGTTAATCACATCCATTGATTATGACATTGCAGTGCCTATATGACAACAATTATGACATCACAAGGGTGGTTTGTGTTTTCACAGGTTTATGTCATAAAAATTGATTATTATAAAAAATTGTTGGTTTATCATATAACAATGATAGGTTTATGACACTCATAAAATGTTGTTGACATATTTCATGACATAGGTTTATTATGATATCAAAAAGCTATAATACCTTTAAGGAAGTAACATAACATGGTGGTTTATGACATCTCAGTTTTTTATGACATCACATGGTAGGTTTTTGATATCATTATTTTGGCTTATCTCATCACCATAGTTTATAATATCACCTGCATTTCTTTTACGTCACAGTTGGTTATAATGTCCCAAAGTAGGTTTATGGCTTCACAATGGGTTTTAGGGCATCAAAACTGTTTTTATAACAATTCATTTTGATATGGCAATGAAATCTATGACATACCAATCAGTTATGAAATCATAAATTTTATGGTACCAAATAATTTATGAATTCACATTGGTTGTTGATAAAATTATGATTGATTACTGCATCACATTCTTCAGTTTTTGACATTACAATGATTTTATAACACTAAAATTGATTATGATATCACAATTGGTTCATGTCACCACACATTATTATAATATACAATGCTGGTTTATGACATCACAATGGTATGTAAAATGGATTACAATGGATTTTATTAAACCACGATGGTATTTTAATAAATCCCAATGGTGATATCATGATAGATTATGATGTCCATGCTACAGTTATGACATCTAATAGTTTTTAATATTTTGCAAATGATCATGACATCTCCATAAATCTTATGACATCATAATTGAGTATGTGGGAGTCTGTTACCTGTGCTCAAGGTCAACCTACTCACTCAGGCCATACCACCATGCCATATCTCTACTCCTTCCCTACCTATCAGAGCAGCTGACTCTCTTTCACAATGACATCTTTATGGCTTTAAGGAGTCAAAACTGGATGGAGTATAGTTTAAGGTGTTGGTCCATGGGAAGGTTCTCATGCTAGCCACCAAACTGAATTTCTGGGATCTATGGGTACAAATTGCAATGCCAAGACCCTCAGAAAGCCTGTGGAAAGACATACTTCCTTGAGTCCAGGACTTCTTTTGCAAAGAAGCCAGGGGAACCTTTTCTAGAGCCAGTCAGCATATGAGGAGTTGTCAGTGTCAATGCAAGCCAGTTGCCTGTTGCAGGTGGAAATCTAATGGAATGAAACCCTCTGCCTGTGACGTGTGTCCAGGTTGAAGTCCTTGGAGTTTCAGGGAAGAATCTCTGTTCACCCACCCTAACCCCAACTCTCACCACAACCCCAGCCCCTGCTCTACCCCTCCTCTGCCCCTCATCATCCATCTTCCAAGAACTCTGAGCTAAAGGCTATAAGCTCAGCTCAAAGCTTTTATAGTCAGTTTCTGGACCAACTGTGGTGTCCCTTACTGGTGCCACCTAGCAACCACCTCCAAAAATCTGAAATCAGCATAGAGGTGAGACCCCATCCTCTGGGCCTATGGGGTCAACTAAGGACTCAGTTCCTGGCCTGGTGGTTTTGAGCTGCATGCTTCATATAATAATAGGTCCTGGTTGTTTGCTGAGTCTCCCATCTGCTCCCTTCCAAACACCAACATTGACCTTGACCCTGGCATCTAACATGCTGGTCTACTGATTTCAAAAGTCCCCAGACCAAATACCCCATCCCTAGTGAATTAATTCTCCAAACAGGACCCTTGTTTCTCACCATGACAGGATTTTTGTCCTCCAGCTCATGATCTCTCCAGCAATTCAGGGAGACAGCTTTACAGCTCCCCACCCAGGCTTGGTGGCAGTCTCATCCACACATGCCACATTGCAAGTTTATTAAGCTCACTCAGTTGAAGTGGGTAAAGCTGTTCAGGTATGTCATTCACAGTGCCTGACTCATCCATTCTCCACTGTTTAGGCTGACAAATTACCCTATGGCTTCAAGTGTGACTACTAGCCTACAGGCAATGTGGGTGAAGAACAGATACCTTTTGCCATGTGATCACTTCTTCACAGGTCCTGTGGGACACAGCCAAACTCCTGCAGACTTTGCTATGACATCCTTTCATTCCATGCACAATTGTCCCTGGATGTCTCCCACTTACCTTCTTGCTAATTGTCCTTGCATTTCCTATCTTTATTTCTACAATTCTCTGCAACACCAAATTGCTTTGACCTTACTGTGACCATGAAAGTTGTGCAGGTCCCTTGCTCCCATCCCATTCAACTCCCACACTCTCACACACACTGCATGCTGTGTAGCAGCCTAGGCTTTCTCCTTCCCCATCACCGCAGTGTTGCTTTTTATTTATATAACATTTACTTTATTTTTTTGAGAGGCAGAGTTAGAGAGAGTGGGAGAGACAGAGAGAGACTCCACATCTTCTGTTTAGTAATGAAGTGCAGGTTTTTTGAAAGAGTAAATCAAGGTGGCCCAGCTTGGTTCCAGACTGGGAGAACTGCAGGTGAAATCTGCAAGGCTTTTAAGAAGAAGCAGAACTTATATCAATTATAAGGTACTGTCTTAGGCAGAGAGAAGACTCAATGCATGAGTCCTGCCCCTCAATGTGACTTATAGAACAATACTTCAGATGGGGCTGAGGTGAGGCAAGAATGGAGGAGACTGAAGTGGACCATGACTGGATCTGAGAAGTTTACATGATCATAATAATGATTTGGATTTTGTCCTAAGACTGAAGAATAAATAGGCAGCGTTTTATGAAGAAATTGCTATATTGTTTTAAAATGCTCATATGAGCTCTAGGACTCTTCCAGGGTAGGAGATGAGTGGCAGCTTCTAGAAAGAACAGGGGTGTGCCAATGAGAGTGAGGTGAAGCTCCCTTCATCCATGGGGAGAGTTTAGAAGAAACAAAGATGGTACAACTGTTTCCTTATCACACATAAACTTTCAAGGTGCATATGTGTGTGTGTGCATGTGCATGTGTGTCTCTTCCTACTCATTTAACTGGTTCATTCACTCATTTAACCAGGTAACTTTTGATGTGGATTTACATTAACACTGTTCTATGAATGAGACAGACTTAGATTGTGCTTGTGAGAGTTCATGGTCTAGAGGATATAATTATTAAATAAGAACCGACTTCATTTTTGTGATTGATCACAGAAGCATCTGGACCTCCTAACTGGATACCATGTGAAACCCTTCATACAAATCTGCATGAATCAGTTCTGGCTGTTATAAAAAATATAAGATTTTAGAATCTTATATTCTATCAAAGTATGTTTGAAAGTATCAAAATATATTTGAAAAAATACATATTTTCTCATATGACAAATCAGCATATACTCTCAATGGATCAAAATATGGATGTAGAAATCATATCAGATAATTTTTATTTTCAATGCCTTGTTGAAATATCCTGCCATTCAACATGACAGCAGGAAATATATGATTGAGGTAATTGGGCAGAAAATTTCAAATCAGGTAATATAGCTTTTTGGGTAATTCTGGGAAAAGAGATTCCTACTGTACAATGGGCTGGATTTCAGGCACAACTTGTCAGTACAGAACTGCAGAAGCTTCAAATTTTGAGGCAGATAATATATCTTTAATCTGTACAGGAGAGAAGTTAAAGAGGAGGAAACATCAAAGGTGAAAGCTTGAGTCCCTACAAGTCCATGATCAAGGGTTGGATGGGCATGGTTCAGGTGAACTACATAAGGCTCAATGGAGAGAAACTGCTATTGGGATGAGAGGGGTACAGCTATATTACAGGCTGTACCTGGATCAGGAGTCTAACCAAACAAAGACTTTGTTGACATATTGTTAACACCAAGGGCATCTAAATGAGAACACAGAAATTTGTTTATCAGCAGTAAGTAGACTTATTTTATAACTTACTAAAATACTTTGGAAATCAACACTAAAAAAGCTCAGATTTGTTCAGATGAGATGGCCTATAAGAACAAATGCAAACATAGGATGCAAAGAAAGCTGTCTGTTCCCTTTGGTTATGTTGGAGTAGCATTGACTAGTCATCCCACTTAAAGCATCTATAATGCTGGATTAATGATATTAAATTACCCTTTAAGGTATTGGATTTTTTTTTTTTTGACAGGCAGAGTGGACAGTGAGAGAGAGAGACAGAGAGAAAGGTCTTCCTTTGCCGTTGGTTCACCCTCCAATGGCCGCCGCGGATGGCGCGCTGCGGCCGGCGCACCGCGCTCCTCCGATGGCAGGAGCCAGGTGCTAGGTGCTTTTCCTGGTCTCCCCATGGTGTGCAGGGCCCAAGCACCTGGGCCATCCTCCACTGCACTCCCGGGCCACAGCAGAGGGCTGGCCTGGAAGAGGAGCAACCGGGACAGAATCCGGTGCCCCGACCGGGACTAGAACCCGGTGTGCCGGCGCCGCAAGGCGGAGGATTAGCCTGTTGAGCCACGGCGCCGGCCAAGGTATTGGATTTTTAACTAGAAGAAATGCACAAGCTCCTAGAAAAAAACTATTTGTTTCAACTCACACCAGAAAAAGTATGCATTCTGAACAGGCCTATATCTTAAAAGAATTGAATAAAGTGGTGTTGTATGTTTTGCATTGGTTAAGATGCCTACATCCTCTATTGGAGGGGCTGGATTTCAAGATCTGGCTCCACTACCAGTCCTGGCTTCCTGAAAATGTGCACTCTGGTAGGGAGCAGTCAACAGCCCATATTATTGTGTCCCTTCATTACAGATAGGTGACTTGGATTGTGTTTATGATTCTTGGCTTCACACTGGTCCAGTTTCAGCTCCTGTTCAACCAGGGAGCAAACCAGAGATGGAACATTCCAGTTCTTCAAAAAATTAAATATACTTTGAAAAGACCCTGGGTCAATATTTGATATTTTTCCACAGCAGAAAGCAACAGGCCCTTATGAATCTGCTCGATAATTCTATAAAATGGTTAAGAATTTCCATCAATTTTTAAAATACTTCTCTAGAAGATGGAGACCAGGAGGGTATGTTCTTACCTGATATGTGGATAGCATTCTCCTACTACTGAAACCATACAGCAAGAGTGCAGGAAACAAAATTACTGACCAGTATCTCTCATAAACTTAGATGCAGGTAACCTTAAAATGATATTCTCAACTGAATCCAAAAGATATGAATATAGTGATACTTCATAAAAAACTGGTATTAACTGCATAATTTGAGACATTAAATAATAAAAAAATTTTGATTCATCACATCAACAGACAAAAAGAGAAACATAATTTGATCAATTCAATAGATCAAAGGATGAATTCAGTACATCAAGAAACACTGGACAAAATTCAATGTCAATATGAAATAAATAGTTGGATAAAAAATGAAAACATCAAGCAAACTAGAATGGAGAGTGAATTTTCTCAATCTAATTAAAGGGAAACTCTACATCAACAGTTCAACTGGCATCAAAGATAATGCTTGAAAACTACATTTTTCTAAGATCAGTAACAGGGCAAGCAAATTCCTTCTTACTATTGCTTGTAAACATCCTCCTAGAAATCCTAGCTAATGTAAAACGATTAAAAATGGAAATATAAGGCCTATATGAGATGGAAAACAGTCAGTACATAAGGGACATAATTATTGATTTGAAAAATTCTAAATGATCAATTAAATTATTCCTTGAACAAATAATCAATCATACTAAGATTGTATATAATTTTGTTCAGTTTCTTTCCTACATACCAGCAATAATCCAATTGAATTTAAGGAAAAGCACACTACCATTTACATTAAACCCCAAAGATATATCTTGGTAGAATTCTAACAAATTATGTAAAAGTAGGTAGAGGATGAAAATACACAAAAGCTCTATATGAGGGAACTCATAAGCCTTTGCTGAATGTTGTTTCAAATAATTAAATATTTGGAGATACATTCTATGGACTGCATAAGAATACCCATTATAACCAAGATTATTAGTCCTTCCCCACTTGATATTTAGATAAAACATAAGCTCAACCAAAATATTAGCAATTGATTTTGTGATTATAAATGAAAGTTGATTCTAAAGTTAATGTAGAAAATTCAACCATACAGAGTAGCCAACTCAACTCATTAAAGAACCAGAAAAATACACTTGGAGGATCAGCAATATTCAACTTTAGTGATTACTAGAATGTTAGCCAAGACAGTGCAATATTGGTGAAAGAACCAGCAAACAGATAAATAACAGAATAGAGACCCAGAATTGATCTTTCCAAGTATAGGTAGTAGATAACTGACAAAGGAGTGAATGCAATATAATGGATTAGAGATAGCCTTGCTACAAACATTGAACACATAATACAATGAAAATCTATGAATAGATTTTCAAAAATTAACTTAAATATTATAGTGGGTTATACATCCAACCACAAGAAAACAAAATTATTAGTCTCCCAGAAAATAATTTTGCAGAAAAATTAAGGTAATATTGGGTGTGATGCTGAGTTTTTAATACAACACTGAAGGCATAAGCCATGAAATAAATGATTACTAACTGAACATCATGAAAATGAGAAGCATCTCTTCTGACAATGTCAAGGAAAAAGGGTAAAATTGAGAGAAAATATTCACAAAAGTAATTTATGTTAAAGAATATATGCATTATTCAAAATTTAAAAAGCAACTTTTACAATCAATGAAATAAAAATGAAAGCAGATTTTAGATGGACTCCCAAAAAGGAAATACGTGCACACTGAGTAGACCCGAGATGAGCAGGTGTACCCTGGAGTTTTGTAGCTGAGGACTGGTCAGGACATGCCTGAAAGATGACCAATGCAAGGGAATCACCCATAGAATCACAGCAAACAATATCAGTGCTAACAGAGATGGACATAGAGTCTCTTCCCTCGAACCAGGGTAGAATCATCCATTCCAGAGGCATGCACTAGAATTTTAATATATTTGCCTTGATAATGGGAAAAAGTTATGCAGAATTTAATGCTGACCCATAATCACCCACCGAAGAATAAAATTAAAACTTGAAAGGATGCAACTGGTTTTAAATGATTAAGTGATTCCCAGAACAAACCGAATAAGAGTATTCACCTAAAATATTTGGACAAACACACAAAAAAGTATCATATATACAGACTTTAAACAGTTTAAATAAAAATGAATAATACCCTTAAATTATAAATGTGAAAACAGAATTCCTACATCAAAAAGGATGACCCTGTGTTTGATAATTAGATTTCAGTGTCATACCAATAACATAGTTTCTAAACAACAACAACAACAAAAAAATAGGAACAGTGTGAAACTTAAACATATATTTTGAAAGACACTTTTAAAAAATGATAAGTTACAACTAGAAAATACATCTGTGTCAAAATTGAGATAAAATATTATTCATGGAAACACAGCAAGACATCACAATAGGGAAAAACTTCTTGGAAAAGACACTAAAAGCACAAATAAACAATAGAGAAATGGGATTACAACAACTCTAGAATATTCTGCACTACAAAGGAAACACTCAACAAAGTGTATTGGCAACCAGCAGAACAAGTGAAAATATTTGCAAACTATGGAAATGATAAATGATTAATATTCAGAATCTGAAAAAAACTGAAGAAACTCAACAACAAAAAATGCAGTTTGGAAATAGCCAAATGACATGAATAGGTATTTTTCAAAGGGTGAATTACAAATGGCCAACAGACACAAGAAAGAAATGTTTAAGATCAATAGTCATCAAGAAAATGCAAATTTGCTGGCACCATGGCACACTTGGCTAATCCTCCTCCTGTGGTGCTGGCATCCCATATGGGTGCCAGGTTCTAGTCCCGGTTGCTGCTCTTCTAGTCCAGCTCTCTACTGTGGCCTGGGAGGACAGTGGAGGATGGTCCAAGTGCTTGGTCCCCTGTCCTTGCATGGGAGGCCAGGAAAAAGCATCTGGCTCCTGGCTTTGGATCAGTGCAGCGTGCTGGCTGTAGTGGCAATTTGGGGAGTGAACCAATAGAATGAAGACCTTTCCATCTCTCTCTCTCTCTCACTGTCTATAACTCTACCTATCAAATAAATTTAAAAAATAAAATGCAAATCAAAACCACAATGTGGTTTTGCCTCAACCCAGTTAGAATGCTAGCATTCAAAAGAACAAAACAAAACAGGGGCAGGCACTGTGGCATAGAGGTTAAAGCTGGCACCTGCAGTGCTGGTATGCCATAGCGGGGCTGGTTTAGCAGTTTGGGTCCTGACGCTCCACTTCTGATCCAGCTCTCTGCTATGTCCTGGGAAAGCAATAGAGGATGGCCCAAATTCTTTGGCCCCTGCATCCATGTCGGATACTCAGAAGAAGATCCTGGCTCCTGCCTTCAAATTGGTGTAGCCCCAGACATTGCGGCCAACTAGGGAGTGAACCAGAGGATGGAAGACCTCTCTCATTCTCTGCCTCTTCTTCTCTCTCTATGTAACTCTCACTTTCAATTAAATAAATAAATCTTTAAAAATTAAAAAATAATGCTGGTAAGGTTGTGGCAGTAAATTATCCCAATCCACTACTGATGGCAATATAAACTAGAACAACCATTATGGAAGCCAATATGAATGCACCTCAAAAACCTGAATATAGATCTACAATAAAACATAGTCATCCCATTCTTGGGAATTTACTAGAAATGAAATGAGCATGTGAAATAGTTATTCTTTACCCCATGTTTATTGGAGGTCAATTTACAAGAAATAAGATGTGGAATCAATCCAGTTACCCATCAAATGATGGCAGGATAAATAAAGCATGGTGCACACACACACACACACACACACACACACACACACTATGAAGTACTTCATAGTCATAAAAATGAGTAAAATCCTCTTTCACAATGAATGGGTGTAACTGGAAACTACTACGCTTACTGAAATAATCTATTCCCTAAAAGACATATGTTTTCCTGATATGTGGCAGTTAGTCTAGGATAAAAAAAGGTATAGGGATGAAATGAGCGCATTCTTACTTGATTATTTTTAGCTCTTGTTTATACTCTTGTGGAGCTGTGGTCTTACTACTTTTTACTTGTTGAATGTTATGGTTAGTGGTGCATTTAGCCTGTGATTATTGAACAGATTGAAATTATGTTTTTGTAAAAATCATGAAAACAAAAAACAAAGGAAGGGCATTGAGGGAGGGAATATGGTTATTTTCTTGGAATTGTTACCTATGAAATGTGTGAAATCTGCTCTTATATTAATATGAGTTTCTTAACATATTTTTATAAAAATACATCCCTTAAAACAAAGCTACAAAAATATGCATCCTAACTGAAACTGGGTAAAGATCCAAGAAGGAAACACATAATATTACACTAATAGATTCCAATAAAAACATGGAAAGATGTTTACCATCCTATTTCACTAGGAAATTGCAAATGAAAACCACATGAAGACATCAGTACATATACACTACAAATAAATACAAGTATTTGACAAAACAAACCATTGGTAACAAATAGGAATCATGTTTCACTGCTGCCAGAAGTGCAACATGGTAAAGCAGCTCACATTTCAGTCAGGAAGTTTCTAATATTTTTCACTTTTAATATCTTTTGAAAGGCAGTGTTACAGGAAGAAAGGAAGACACAATGAGGTCTTCCATCTGTTAGTTCACTCCCCCAGTGTCCACAACAGCCAGAGCTGGGCAAGACTGAACCCAGGAGCCAGGTGCTTCATCCAAGTTTCTCACATGAGTGCAGGTACTGAAGCACTTGGCCCATCTTCTACTGCTTTCCCAGGCTCATTATCCAGGAGATGTATAGGAAGAGGAACATCTGAGACTAAAAGTGGTGCCCATATGGGATGCCAACTTTACAGATGGCAGCATAGCTCATTATGCCACAGTTCCAGCCTCTATTTCTAATATTTTACTTATTTAGAATATCTATTTGAAATACAGAGACACATAGAGGCACAGAGAGTAATATCCCCCAATTGCTAGTTCACACCCAATAAGCACAGCATACAGGGCTGGGCCAGAGAAAAGAATAGAGTAGGAAATTCAATTAGAATCTGCCACTTGGGTCAAGGACTCAACTATTTCAGTCATCACCTACGGCCAACAATGGTCTGTACTAAAATGAAGGTGGAATCAGAAGTGGAGCCAAGACTTTAACCCAGGAGCTCTGTCTAAAGTGCTGTCTCCACCAGTATGCCAAACGAATACCGCACAGTTGAGCTGCTTCCTACATAGATTTTCAAAGGCTTGAATGCAGATCATGCAATTGCATAGCTAGGGAGTTACCTCAGTGATCCAAAACCTTGAGTCAACACTAGATCTTGCATGTATGCAAATGCTGATGTCATTTTACAACCATCAAGAATGAAAAGTCAGAGTCTGTGCTGTGGCTCAATGGGTTAAGCATGGCCTACAGTGCTGGCATCACATATGGTTACCAGTTTGAGTTCTGGATACTACACTTCCAATCCAGCTCCCTTCTGGTGCACCCAGGAAAGCATTAGAAAATGGAACAAATCCCTTGACCCCTGAAGCATGTGGGGGATCCAGGGAAATCTTCCTGCCATCTGACTTGTCCTTGGCACAGCCCTGGCCTTTATGGTCATTTGGGGGACAGAACCAGTGGATGGAAGTTCTCTCTCTCTCTCTGTCTCTCTCTCTCTCTTTCCTCTGTGTGTGTGTGTACATGCATATGCATATGTCTGGGTCTCCTCTCTCTGAAAATCCACCTTTAAAATAACTGAATGACACTTAAAAAAGGCATTGATGTGTTTTCATAGGTGCATAAAATATCAACAGGAATCACTGTGCACTTACTCTTTATGTAGGATTTCTGTCCTTAATGTGTTGTACTATGAAAATTAATGGTAAAAATAGTCTTCAAAAATACTTTATACTTTGTGTGTCTGTGTGGGTGAAAACTGTTGAAATCTTTACTTAGTATATACTAAGTTGATCTTCTGTATATAAAGATAATTAAAAACGAATCTTAATGAAGAATGGGATGGGAGAGGGAGTAGGAGATGGGATGGTTTGCAGCTTGGAGGGTGGTTCTGGGGGGAAGAGCTGCTATAATCCAAAAGTTGCACTTTTGAAATTTATGTTTATTAAATATAATTTTCCAAAAATAAATAAACCACGGGATATACATACAAGTTAATTCTATTCAGCAATATAAAGGAAATGGCTATCATGTCACAGATTCAGCTGGAATCTTTAAAGTTGTGTTTCTATCTATCTGAAAGGATAAAATCAAACTGATGGGAAAAACTAGTGTTTGTGACATGTGCATTAAAGAAGATGTATATGTGGAGCACAGGGGAGTGTTAAAGAATGTTGAAACTTCTCTGGAGGATGATATTACACTATGGGTTTGTCCAAATCTATAGATTTTTAAAGTCTATAAATTAAAGATAAAGAATGTCAGGGAATTCAGGAACAGAACACAGAATGTGAAGAAACCAGGAATAATGTATTCTTTTTTTTTAAAGCAATAAACTCATCTTTAATTGTAGATACCATAATCAGATTTATATTTTATTCTATGGAATGTATGCATATGTTCCTATTATAACTAATAACAAAGTAGGACAATCACAGAATACAACATCAACATCATGGAAAGTGGCACTTTCCATGGTTTCGGTTACCCCTGGTTACTCATTCTCAGTTAAATATAGTAATATCATTTGACAATAAGAGACCACATTCATTTCACATAGCTTTCATTACACTATATTATTTTAATTTACTATTATATATTAATGTTATAATATATAATAATTGATATAATAGATTATTCTAATTTACTATTAATGTTAATATCTTAACATATCTAATTTATAAATTAAAGTTTATCATAGGTATGCACAGAACAGGAACAAGCAGTTATATACAAGGGTACTTCAAAATTTCATTGAAAAAGGAATTAAAATAAGTGATTCTTTTGGCACAAATATTTGAAATCCATACATAGTCTTTTCATTAAAAAAGTACATGAATAATTTTATCATGAAAAAACAATGCATTTTCCATTTTTTGCATAAATTAAGCATTTACATTCTCCATGAACTACTTAAAGCAACTTTGTATAAAGGATTGGCTATCAGGTATCCAGTGAGGATCTCAGCACATATTCCCCACTGACAAGGAATAATGTATTCTAAATGTAGGAAACAACCTCTTTGAGGGATATGTGAATAGTGCTAAATTAAGTAACTGTAAAAGTGTGTGGAGGGGCAGGCATTGTGGAAAAGCAGGTAAAGCTGCTGCCTGTGATACTGGCATCCAAACTGGGTGGTGGCTCATGTCTTCGTTGCTCCCATTACTATCCAGCTTTCTGATAATGACCTCGGGAAAAAATAGAAGTATGTCCATTGTTTGGGCCCCTACCATCTATTTGGAAACCCTACTAAAGATCCTGGTTCCTGGCTTTGGCCTGGTCAGCCCTGTCCATTGCAATCATCTGGGGGAGTCAATTGGCAAATGGAAGATTCTCCCTCTCCCTCTCCTTCCCTCTCCCCCCTCCCCCTCCCCCTCCCCCTCCCCTTCCCCTTCTCTCTCTCCCTCTCCCACTCCCTCTCCCTCTCCCTCTCTTTCAGTGTGTGTGTGTTAGTAGCTCTGTCTGTCTGTATTTCCCTCTCCCTGTAATTCTGACTTTCAATAAATCAATAAATATGGACAAATTGTGATTGGAGTTTGGCAAACTAAGGCTAAATATTGTTCTTTGGCTCAGCAAGTAACTAACTACTGGAGCTGTGGCTTCACAATTTTGAGATGGTTAAGTGGCATGTACTAAGATGGAACAAATAAGTGGAAGAAGACAAACTTTTCACTATTGGAGTGAGACTTCATAGGTAAGCAAGGGAAGCATCCAGAAAGATATATGTATTGAATCAGAGTTGAATACATCAATGTTAACCCATACTCCATTGAATAGAGATGCAGCAGAATGTTACAGAGAGACATTTTTAGATCCATGACATTCATTGGTTATTAACTATACATTTAGTTCCTTGTTTTCAGACAAAGGGTCTAAAAATGCATCAGTACCTCCCCATATGAAGAAGAATGCCTAGCTGAATGGTCTTTCTGGTGAGTTGACTCCCATGTGGAGTCACCTCATGGCCTTGCATCAAACCAAGTGAGGCACAATAACTGGCAGAAATGATGTCGCTCATAAAACTGAAAGAGTAAAGAATCTGAGGAACAGGGACAAAAGCTAGAGATATCCTTTATATCCAGAAGATGCAGAGAGAGTAGTAATGAAAAATTTGCAACAGTTTTTAGACACACATTCTAATCTTATATAAAAGTAAACACAGGGCAAATATGCAGAAAGACTTAAGACCAACTTTAAGATGTAAAAGTTAAAATGTCAGAAAAGAGTAATTTCTGGAATGGAAGTTGTGCAGATGAAAATTAAAAAAAAAATGAAGAGTGAACAAGAAAACACGGCAATATAAATCATCAAAACACAATTTAAGGAGAAGAAAAGTTTTAAAATGCTGAACTAATCTTCATTACAATTATATATTTAAATAGGATCTCAAAAATGGTCAGGGCCAGCGCTGTGGCTCACTAGGCTAATCCTCTGCCTGCAGCGCTGGCACACCGGGTTCTAGTCCCAGTCGGGGTGCCGGATTCTGTCCCAGTTGCCCCTCTTCCAGGCCAGCTCTCTGCTGTGGCCCGGGAATCCAGTGGAGGATGGCCCAAGTGCTTGGGTCCTGCACCCCATGGGAGACCAGGAGAAGCACCTGGCTCCTGGCTTTGGATCAGCATTGTGCACCGGCCACAGCGGTCATTGGAGGGTGAACCAATGGCAAAGGAAGGCCTTTCTTCCTGTCTCTCTCTCTCACTGTCTACTCCACCTGTCCAAAAAAAAAAATGGTCAGGTGAATATTTGGGGAAATTATCACCAAATTTTTTAAACTTGACAAAAATATAATCCATAGTGTTTATGACACTCGAAGCACAAAATTAAAAAAAAAATCACCGTGCCAAGTCAGATCATAATTACATCGCATAAAACCAAAAACAAAATTAAATTCTAAAAAGATCAAATTCCAACATGATTGAGTAGGGAAAAGACATGCTATTTTGATCACAATAACATAACAGAAGAACAGGAGAGGATCTGTGTTTCTAGGAGATAACTAGGATGGAGCTTTTAATGAAAAAGAAGGCTTCTGTGAAGTGGCAATGATTGCACAGACATGCAGCAGCTTGCAATTCCCACCAGCAACTTCCATGGACAGTGTCTGGAAGGGAGGCTATCTTCCCAGAACAAGGTGAGAGGAATCTGCAGAAGCTCTGCAACACTGGTGATGTTGTCTGAGGAAGTGATCCATGGCCCCTACTGAATCCAGGCAGAGGAGTTGGCAGGGGAAAAGTGCTCACTTAATTCTTTGAATGGGCGCATATTTATTTTCTCTCCACCCCTCAACCAGGCTGTGCATCAGCTAGAGGGGACAGCACCATTTTACCAGAATAAGGCTGCAGCAGCCCAAGCATATCTGGTGGATTTTCACAGAGAGAGAAATCTATAATCCATACTGACTTTGAGTGCAGGAACACTAGCTGGCAGAGGGCAATGTGCCCACTTAACTCTGGGAACAGAGGTCAGGTTGCTTCACTCCCCTACCCTCCAAGGGACGTGGATCAGGGATGGGGTGGCTCTCTGGATAGGGAGGCTTGTAGGGTAGAGTGGATTCCATGAAACCTGTGACTGCAGGAATACTGCATCCTGTGACTGTGGAAATGCTGTGACTGTGCAATAGGTGGGGGGATCAATAAGATAATAGGGTATGTATGGGTCTCTTGGCAATTACCAAGTCCAACTTCAGAAGTTCAGAATTCACACAGTGCTGAGAATGGACAAGGAAGATGGCTCAACATTCACACTACAGAATGCACAGATTATGTAGTTCATGTGCCTTAGTAACAGGGGTACAGGCTCAAATTGGTTCACCTTGCACAGAGAAAGGTGGTGGCAGTGATCATACAAGTCAGGGTGATGATCGCTACGGCCTCACTGGCTTCAGAGAACTATCACTCACAATTTGGAGCTTACTCTGGAATTCTGCCCCACCCACAAATGTTGGCCAGAGCTCCCGCTCCACCTAGTACACACTTCTGGATATCTCCCAAAGTTGCCGACATCCCACTCTGCCTAGAGGCACATTTCCAAAAACAAAGACTTCATAGGAAATATCAACCACTGCTTATCCAGAGGCATAAAAATTAGAATAGAAATAAAAGAAACATGAATAAGGAATATAATCTGGTTCCAAAAAGGAACACCATAAGACTTCAATATTAGATTGTGAACATGAGGAGATTGATGAAATGTGTGGAAAGGAAGTCAAAAGATTGATTGAAAGATAATTAAAAAACAGAGAAGAAATTAACATGATTTAAATCTGTGAATAATATGGAAGAGGAATTCTGCTAATAAGACATGTTAAAAATGTAACTGAAATATTAGAAATGAAGAATTCAGGGGCCAGCACTCTGACGCAGTAGGTTAATTCTCCATCTGTGGTGCCGGCATCCCATATGAGCACTGGTCTAGTCCCGGCAGCTCCTCTTCCAATCCAGCTCTCTGCTATGGCCTGGGAAAGCAGTAGAAGATGGCCCAAGTTACTGGGCCCCTGCACCCATGTGGGAGTCCCAGAAGAAATACTTGGATCCTGGCTTCAGATTGGTGCAGCTCGGGCCATTGCAGCCCTTAGGGGAGTGAACCAAAGGAAGGAAGACCATTCTCTCAGTCTCTCCTTCTCACTGTCTGTAACTCTTTCAAATAAATAAATAAATAAAATCTTAAAAAAAAAGAAATTAAGAATTCAACATGTC
Organism: Sylvilagus floridanus; assembly: GCA_949820135.1. Classification (NCBI taxonomy): domain Eukaryota; kingdom Metazoa; phylum Chordata; class Mammalia; order Lagomorpha; family Leporidae; genus Sylvilagus; species Sylvilagus floridanus. The sequence goes on from OX463225.1 coordinate 137,248,574, forward strand.
AAAGCAAAAACACAGTGGGAAATCTGAACAACAGACTCAGTGAGGCTGAAGAATAGCTGAGCTGGAAAACAAAGTTTTTGAAATATGTCAGACAATAAAGCAGATGAAAAACTTTGGAAAAACAAAACAGTGTTTGTGATTTATGGGGCACCATCAAGCAACAAAGTATACATATCTTAGGTATTCCTGAAGGGGTGGAATGGCAGAATGACTCAGAAAATATATTTAGTGAAATAAAAACAAAAAGTTTCTCTAATTTGGACAATGAGATGGACAACCAAGTACAGGAAGCACACAGAATCCCATACATCCAAATCGGAGGAGATCTTCAACACTACACATTATATTCAAACTTTCAAAATAAAAACACAAAGAAATTTTATTGTCCTTACATGTGCAAGAGAAATGCCAGATTATCTTTAGAGAATCTCCCATTAGATTGACAGTAGAATCTTCATCAAAAATTTTACAGATGAGAAGAGAATGGAGAGATAGTTCAAGTTTAATAAAAGAAGAAATTGTCAACCCAAATGCTATACACAGAAAAGCTCTCATTTTTAAATGAAGATGAAATCAAGACCTTCAAGACCAAACAAATTGACTTTGTCATGATTCATCCAGACTTACATACGATAGTTAAGGTTGTCTTACAAACAGAAATAGAGAAAGATAGTTTCTTTGAAGAATTTGAAGCTACACAATCTAATAATAGTATAAAGGAGATCCAAAGCAAGCAACAGGAATATTTACAGAAAGATGATATGACCAAGTCATCACTTATCAATGATCAGCTGGAATGGAAATGGATTGAACTCTCCATTTTAAATACACAGACAGGTTGCTTGGATTAAAAGCCAGATCCTTTTATATGCTGCCTACAAGAAACATACCTCACCAACATACACACAAACTTAAAGTGAAAGGATGGGAAATGATGTTCCATGCAACTGTAAATAAAAAATGAACAAGAATAACTCTTTTAATATGAGACAAAATAAAATTCAAGACTGTAACTGTTAAAATAGGGAAAGAACAGGCATTATGTAATGATAAAAAGGTCGACTCAACAGGAAGATGTGACTATAGTAAATGAATATCCACTCAATGCTAGAGGACCCAGTTATTTACAACACATGTTAATGGATTTAAGGAAATAGAGGCTCCATGATGATAATGGAGGGCTCCAACACCCTACTTTGGTCATGGACAGAACAACTAGGTGAAAATCAACAAACAATAGAGATCATCTACACTACAGACAAAATGGATCTGATATCTAGAATGATTCATCCAGCAGTCACAGAATACACAGTTTTCATCTGTAAAAGGAACATTCTATAGGATAAACTCTACACTAAGAAATAAAGCAAGTCTAATTTTTTTAAATGAAGTCACATCATGTACCATTTCTGATCACAATGGAATGAAGCTGGAAAATAATAAGACACTCTAGAGAGTTTGCAAACACATGATGACTGAACAAAAATATTGAATTAATAAAGGGTCATAGAAAAAATGAAGAGGGAAATTTTAAAATTCCTTGAAACAAATTTCAATAAAATAGCAGAGGAAATCTTTGTGATACAGCAAAAACAGTGTTAAGGGGCAAGATTATAGCAATTACTCTTCAGCAAAAACAGTGTTAAGGGGAAAGATTATAGCAATTACTCTTCACATCAAGAATTTGGGAAGATATCAGTATATGAACTAAAAACAAATCTCATGGACATGGAAAAATAAGCACAAATTAGATGCCAAATTAGTAGGAGAAAAATAATAAAAATAAGAGAAAAAACTAACAAAATAGAAACCAAAAAATGATGCAGATCAGTGAAACAGAATCATTGTTTTCTGAAAAAAAATAAGCAAAATCAATAAAGCACTGGACCACCTAATGAAAAATGCAGAATATCCACATTAATAAACAGTAGAAATGTAAAAGAGTTCTTTCAACTGATGGTGCTGATATAAAATAATCATTAAATTGTTACAAATAGCTATATGGCAGCAAATGTATAGATTTCTGGATACATCAAATCTGCAAAAATTCAGGCATGAAGATTCAGAAATTTTGAATAGACAAATAACCAAGATGGAGGCAGAATCAATAATAAAGACCCTCACAATAAATAAAAGCTCAGGACTGGATGGCTTCAGTGCTAAATTTTACCAAACTTTTAAAGAGCTAATCTAAATTCATCTTAAACTATTTAAAACACTTCAAAAAGGGAAGGTCAAAAAAGGCTCTGCCTCATAGAGGGATGCTCATCACACCTCATGGCTCTGTGGTGTCAATATATTTTTCATTTGTTGAAAAAAATATTGAATGAATACTATGTCTACATAAACTTTTTTTAACATAAGCAACAAAAACAAACAATAAAGTTGATGTACATGCTATGAAATAAATGTTTTAACTAATGTACAGTATATAGATTTTATGAGCAAAATTTAGTAATGCAATATGAGAAATAACACAGTGACAAGTCAGAATAGTAGTATTTGGTATAAAAAGATATTCCACTACACTTAAAAAAGATAAATTTCTTAATACATTGAATCAAGGAATAATGAAATCATTTTTGAAAATGAACTTAAAGGAATCAAGAACTATATTTTAGAAAATTTCTAAAACCAAAGGTCAATTTACATTCTATAAATTCTGTTAAAAAGTATATATGAAGGAATTTGGTGAAAATAGTTAATTACAATTAATTTTGAAGTGAAATCAAAAGTAAAAATAAATCCATATAAAACAACAAGAGATCATTCCACCTACTGCAATAATTTTAAGAGAATGTGTGCCAGTGACTACATTTAGGGAAATGTCTGTGAATGATAACTTTGCAATCATAAAAGTCAAATAAGGTTAAAATATATAACTTTGAAGGTGTGAAAGATTAAACTTACCCTAGATAGATCAGAGATACCATGTACATGAATGTTGCCAGGACATATTTCAGAATTTTGAATGACCTGATCACATCACAATGAAAAAAATCAAGCAAGATTTCCACAGGGTCATAGTAGTAGGTCTCATATAAAAGAGGATATTATATATATATATATATATATATATATATATATGAGAGAGAGAGAGAAGTAAATTCAAACACAATAACAAAAACAAAGAGACATGTTCATTATATTAAATATTGTCCTAAAACTCTAAGTAGAAGTGAAAAACTTGGAGTAATATAGAGTAATTAGCAGACACAAAGATATTTGGTGAAAAATAGTCCGTTACAACAAATTTTAACATATATTTCAAGGCATGGTGCTGTGGTGTAGTAGGCTAAGCCCCACCTGTTGTACTGGCATTCCAGATGTGTGCTGGTTCATGTCTTGGCTGCTCCTCTTCTTTTTTTTTTAACTTTTATTTAATAAAAATAAATTTCCAAAGTACAGCTTATAGATTACAGTGGCTTGCCCCCCAGTAACTTCCCTCCCAACCACAACCCTCCCATCTCCCACTCCCTCTCCCATTCCATCCTTCATCAAGATTCATTTTCAATTATCTTTATATACAGAAGATCAATTTAGTATATATTAAGTAGATTTCAACAGTTTGAACCCACACAGAAACACAAAGTGTAAAGTACTGTGTGAGTACTTGTTATAGCATTAATTCACATTGGACAACACATTAAGAACAGAGATCATACATGGAGGTAAGTGCACAGTGACTCCTGTTGTTGAATTAACAAAATTGACACTCTTGTTTATGATGTCAGTAATCACCCGAGGCTCTTGTCATGAGTTGCCAAGACTATGGAAGCCTTTTGAGTATGCCAACTTTGATCTTATTTAGAAAAGGTTATAGTCAAAGTGGAAGTTCTCTACTCCTTCTATGATGGCCAATTCTTTCCATTGGGATCTCACTCACAGAGATCTTTCATGTGGGTCTTTTTTTGCCAGAATGTCTTGGCTTTCAATGCCTAAAATACTCTCGTGGGCTCTTCAGCCAGATCCGAATGCCTAAAGGGCTGATTCTGAGGCCAGAGTGCTGTTTAGGACAACTGCCATTCTATGAGCCTGCTGTGTATTCCGCTTCCCATGTTGGATCATTCTCTCCCTTTTCGATTCTATCAGTTAGTATTAGCAGACACTAGTCTTGTTTGTGTCATCCCTTTGACTCTTAGACCTATCAGTGTGATCATTGTGAACTGAAATTGATCACTTGGACTAGTGAGATGGCATTGGTACATGTCACCTTGATGGGATTGAATTGGAATCCCCTGGCATGTTTCTAACTCTACTATTTGGAGCAAGTCAGATTAGGCTGCTCCTCTTCTAATCCAGCCTTCTGCTATGGCCTGGAAATGCAGTAGAGAGAATGGGCCAAGTACTTAGGCTCCTGAACGTGTCTGGGAGACCCAGGAAAGCTCTTTGCTCTTGGCCTTGGATTGGTCCTGCTCCAGCTGTAACAGTGATTTGGGAAGTGAATAGTGGATGGAAAAAAAAAATCTCTCTGTCTATATGTAACTAAATGTACCTCTAAAATAAATAACTTAAAAATATTCTTAATTGGAGTCCCTTAAATCGTGATGAGATGTTTCCACTTTACATGGTATGTTACAGGAATTATAGCAATGTCTAGAATGCATGATAGAAAATGTCATACACAAATGGTGAAAATCTGAAAAAGGTAAAAATACAATTGGGATGGGAAAATGAATACAACTGAGCTAAGACTGTGGAGTATATACATGAAATTTTCCAGGAGAATTTAAAGATCTTTAAGCAATCTAATTAACTCACAATGAAAATGCAAACCAATATTGACACAGGGTCATAGTATCACAACTGTCTTACTAGGATGTTAGTGATACAGAGGTTATAGCAATACATTAAAAATAAAATAAAAAGTGATACATCTGTTATAAAATCATGTGTTGTGATTACTGACAAAAATAAAAATGGATGTATACATTATGAAATAAGGTATGTCATAATTACTGTGAGAAGTAATAAGTAATTTGAAAGGGGGATTAATGGTGTGAAAAACAGAAATAGGAATATTACCAATAAATAGTTCAACACCATTACATCAATATTAGAATTTCAAAAAATCTCAGAAATTTAAATAATACAAAGATCATGTCATGTTCTACAATATATGAAAGGATAGATTCACATATCTTGAGTCACAGTGTTAAATTTTTAAAATCAAGGGCAAAATTTAGAGTTCCATAAACATCCCAAAACTACAAAATCATGTTACCTGCTACATGAACTAACATGCCTTTGAGAAACTGTACATGACAGTTCCAGAAAGACTACAGAATGTGGGTGTGTTGATGCCTTCACTAAAAGCTAAACAAGCTAAGCACATAGTGTTTGGCTGGCTCAGATTAAGATATTTAAATATATACTGGTGGATTGGTGCTGTGGCATTGTGGGTGAAGATGTTGCCTGCAGTGCCGGCATTCCATATGGGTGCAGAATTATGTTTCAGCTGTCCCACTTCTGATCCAGCTCTGTGCTGTGGCCTGGGAATGCAGAAGTAGATGGCCCAAGTTCTTGGGCCCCTACACCTGCATGGGGGACCCAGAAGAAGCTCTTGGCTCCTGGTTTCAGATTGGCTCAGCTCCAGCTATAGTGGCCAATTGTGGAGAGAACCAGTGGATGGAAGACATCTCTCTCTCAGTCTCTGACTCTCCTCTCTCTGTGTAACTCTGACCTTCAAATAAATAAATAACCATTTAAATATATATGTATGTTTATATATGTATATATAGGTAATAGATATAATTAAAAAAGTAATGCAATTGTGAAAAGCCTATTATTATCACTGTAGAAAAAATGAATGACTTGGGAGGAAAAATAAAAATAAGCTAATATAGATCAAATGACAAAAGCACAGATCATTTCAATTGCATTAAAAATGAATGTTAAGAAATCCAACATAGTTATACCAAACATACCATCTACCACAGAAGTAAAATAAGCATGTCCAGGGAAAGTGTTCTGGTGCAGTGGATTAAGCTACCAATGGGCATGCCCTCATCAAACATCGTGGTGCTGGGTTAGAGTACCATCTGTTCTGCACTACTGATTCAGCTTCCTGCTAATGTACCTTGGAGACAGAAGATAATGGCCTAAGTAATTGGTTTCATGCCATCCCCATCAGAGGTCCAGATGGAGTCCTGGATCCTGAATTGGGCCTGGCTCAGCCTGAGTTGCTGTGGCAATTAGATGGGCAACAAATACATAGAATTTCCCTCCTCCATCTATCTTTTCTATTGTTCAGATAAAATAGAACTTTAAAGAAGGTAAAAGGCTTAACTCTGTAGAAATATGGCACTTTCAATAATAAAAGATAAATTTAGATCCCCAAAAACATCAACAAAATCTGAAAAATGTTATATATAAATGGTTAATGCCAGGTCTCACCTTAAATTTCTCTGAAAAAAATACGTACACAAATGTGAGGTAAAGTTACAATTTCACAGGGTTGATAACATCAGAATGAAAAAGGTAACATGGAAGACTCTGGCTTCTATATACTTATGACACACAAAGGTGGTAGGGAAAATGTCAAATACAGAAATACAAAATGATAGGGTGTTGCAGATGTAATAAAATATATATTGTGATCACTGTGAGAAAAATAAGCAATTTGGTAAGCAACAGTGGGGACTGACTTTCTGGTTTAATGGGTCAAGATACCATCTGTGATGCCAGCATCCTAAATGGGTACCAAATGATCCACATTTGATCCAACTATCTGCTAATGACCTGAGAGAAGCTGTGATAGAGGTCCTAAGGGCTTGTACCTTTGCCACCCTCTTGGGAGACGCAGGTGAAACTCCTAGACTTCCACCTGGACCAGACTTCGCTGTTGCAGCCATCCAGGAAGTGAACCAGCAGATGGAAGGTCTCTCTCTCTCTCTCTCTCTCTCTCTCTCTCTCTCTCCTTCTTTCCCTCTTTGTAGCTCTGATTTTCAAAAAATAAAACTTTTATAAAAAGGAACGAGGTGTGAAAAACAAATTTCAGGTAAGGTGCTAAAAACAATCCATTATAATTGAATTAAAAGGGTAAAACAAATTAAATCTTTTCCAGGAAACATAAATTAAGAAGATATGATGCCACTTTCCTGAATAACAACAAAGAAAATGTAACACATATATTCTATTGTAACTGTCAGAAATCAAAGGCAAAGTTTTGTAAAAAATTAGAACAAGCAAAAATATATTACTGAAAATCTGTGTGCATGATAGCTTTAGCATTATTACTGTGTGAAGAAATGAGTAAGCTGGTAAGAGTCATAATAAAGTCACAACCAATTATAAAGGCATTTGCTGAAAAATAAATCATTAAAATGGGAAAAATAAAGGGAAGGTAAAAAACCACATTTCCTTTGAAATAATCATAAATGAAATATGATACTACATGGGACAACTCAATTGGGTTATTTAAAAGTTATTTAAAAAATCATAGGAAATACAAAGTCCCCCAATAATTGAGGAAAGATTTAAAAATTTTCAACAAGAAAAAGTGAATAATTGGTGAGACCAAAGATGGCTATAAGATTTGTGTAAATGAAGATTGTCAGGACAACTTATAGTTTTGATATAAATGATGATATTATATTGAAAAAGGATATTAAAACATGAATAAGACATATAACATCAAAGACAAAATTGAAGAATCAGAAACATTATGAAATAAAAATATGGCAAATACACACAATGGAATACTACTCAGTCTGGAAAAAAGAATGTAATTCCATCTTTCACAACAAAACGGATGCAACCTGAGACCATGATCATTATGCTTAGTGAAATAACCCAGTGACAACAAAGGCAATAGATGTTTTCTCTTATATGTGGTAGTTAATATGAAATACAAAAACACAATATACAAGACTGAAATTGACATCATGTTATAATCCTTGTTTATAGCCATTCTTATGTCCTATGGAATAATGTTCTTCTACTACTTTTTACTTGTTGAACATTATGGTTAGTGGTGTATTAAGTCTTTGATTATAAATACATTTTAATTGTTATTGCAAAATTAAAGAAAAAAGGGAAGAAAAGAGGGGGAATTGAGGGAGAGGAAAAATTGTGGTAATATTCCTGGAATTATATCAATAAGCCAGATGAAATCTGTTCTTTTCAAATCAATAAAAGTTTAAAAAGAAATAAAATTCATTTATAATTGCTCTGAGAAGAATTGAGTAATTTTAGTTGGAACAGAAATTTTGTGAATAAGAAATATGACACATTACTCTAAAACAGACCAATACAAGTACATTGAGAAAATATTTCAGAAAAGATAAAGACCAAATATCTTACCACAATTATCTTATTTTTTCTTTCTTAATCACTATTACCTTACAGGAAACATGTATCTAGGAGTATTCTATCAAAACTTTCAAAAATTGGAGTTCCAAATAATCAGAAATTGTAAACATTTGCTAACTGCAAGAATGAATTTTCAGAATTGTCAGATGAATCTAGGATGTCTCAGAAATATGTGTCCATGATGGTTGCCAGCAAAAACCATAGTATTAGGATGGTGTTGATGATATAATGAAAAAGCCAGTCATGATGACCATGCACTCACAGTGCTAGGACTGGCATATAGTACCAAGTCAAAGAGATATATAACTGTTGGCTGTAAACTTAAATGCAAAAGCAAATAACAAAAGATATTATGAAATAAAATATATTATGATTACTATGAGAAAAATGAATAGTTTTCAGTAGCAATGATAGAATGCCAAGAAGATAAAGAATCTGTTGAAAACTAGACTATTGGGGCTGGCATTGAGACATAGTGGGTAAAGTCACTGTCTGTAGTGCTGGCATCCCATATGGGTACTAGTTCAAGTCCTCGCTGTTTCACTTCTGATTCAGCTTTCTTTGCTAAGAAATCACTAGATGATGGACCAGTTCATTGGCCCCTGCACCCATGTGGGAGACCTGGAAAAGTCACTTGGCCTGTGGATTCAATCTGGTTTGGCCATGGCCATTTCAGGCATTTGAGGAGTGAAGCAGGATGAAAGATCTCTCTCTCTCTCTCTCTCTCTCTATATATATATATATATATATTTCTCTCTCTCACACACATTCTCACTCTCTCTCTTTCTTCCTCTTGTGCTGTAACTCTGCCTTTTAAATAAACAAATTATTTTTAAAGTTATACTATTATAATTAATGTAAAAAAATAAATGAAATTTTTTCAAGAAATGTAAATCAAAGAAAACACCACCCTGCAAGAATAAAAACTCAGGTAAGATATCAGTGTTTAAAACTAACCTACTGACATTTTCCAAAAAATCAAAGGATATGTCACAGTTCCATAAAATCACAATTACCAAGAAATATGATACCCTGAAGAGGGCAATGACCAGATTCTCCTAAAATGCCTCTGGAAAACTGTGCACATGAAAGTTCCCAGAACTGCTTATACAATATTGTGGCCTCTGATAATTTCATAAGGAAAACACTAGGCAAGATGGCATGAGGTTCACAGTGGTAGGATTTGCAGAGAATATATTACTAAAGATATGCATAGGTGATAGTTACAAAAACAAATAGAAAAAATTAAATAAGGATGGTGGTGTTATGACATCAAATATACTGTAAAAAACAATAATTTTAGAGAAACACTGGTAGAAAAACTAGTAGATATAAATATTTTGCTGGAAAATATATGACTACAATTATCCTCAAAAGTAAAATGTATGTTACATGATGTTATAGAATGGAAATAAAAGATCAAACAAGTTAGAAGCAAAAATCCAAAGAAGGCAGTGTCAGTAGCTATTCTAATGCAACTCTCATATATTAATATTAAAGATAGAATCCTCCAAAATTCAGATAAGTTAAAAATATGTTGCATGGGAGCTAGCAGCATGAAACAGGAGGTAAAGCTGCCATCTGTGAAACAAGCATCCCATGTTGGTGCTGGTTCCTGTCCTTGGTGCTTCACGTTTGATTCAGCTCTGTGGTTAATGGCCTAAGAAAAGCAGTGGAATAAACACCAAGTGATTGGGCCCCTGCCACTCATGAGGGAAATGGGAAGAAACTCCTGGCTCCTGGCTGCAGCCTGGCTCACCCAGACATTGCAGCAAGATGCAGAGTCAACCAGATATATCAGAGCTGTATCTCTCCTCTCTGCAGCTCTTTCAAAGAAGTAAACAAATCCTTAAAAAAGAAAACAAGAAAAGGTGCTATAAAATGCATTACGTGTATAGTGTGTATAGAGTGAATTATCAGGGATGCCAAGATTTCTCAAATATATGAACATCATTGTTGTCATTACAACTTAAATAATTTTATATAATTGGTCCATGAAATAAGAATGCATGAAGGAGTATCAGCTTATCATCATCACTCACAAAATTCAAATTGTTTATAGGTTCACAATGGGCAGATAAACAGACTAAGATATTTAAAAAAAAAACACAGGTAATGGTAATATGAAAGATGGAACATAAACTTATTGGATATTTCAGAAAATAAAAGATTGTTATTAAGTGAGTAGAAATGAGTATTATAGTGAGAAAAATAATAGTGATAAAAGACATATGGAAAATTGGTGATAAACATATTACTAAAAACTTTAAAAAAGAAAATACTCAAGAAAAAGAAAATCAAAGACAATGACACCACAATAGTCTTCATTTTCTTTAGCTTTCACAATTAAAGGGAAATTTAGAGTCCCATAAACATCCGTAAAATGTACAAAATATATTACCTTGTAGTGGTGAATGATTAACACAGTCTAAAGTGTCTCTGATAAACTGTACTTGAATGTTGCCAGGACAACTTACAGAACTTAGAAAGCTGATGACCTCACAATGTAAAACCCAAGCAAGATGGCCACCATTTCACTGGGCAAATTCTAACTTAAACTAGGATTTTAAAGATACATCCATGCGGTAGGTAGAAAGTCAAAGACCAAGAAATTCAAATATGCTGCAAATATTATGAAGTGTAAAGAAATATGCTGTGATTACTGTGAGAAAGAATGAATAATTTCCTAGAAACAATACTAATGACAGGAGATAAGAGAAACTTTTTAAAAATAGCCCACACAAATATATTAAATCTGTATAGGTAGCTGTTACATATTCAAAGACAGCAACAACACATAAATGTTGCAGATGTTTTAAAATAAACTATGGTAATTATCATGAGAAGGAATGATTAATTTTGTAGGAACATCTGATTTAAAATGAAAAAGCAGGATTATGTATTTGCTGTCCTTTCAGAATTTAATCAATATTGGGTGTTAATCACATCTATAAAATATCTACATAGCAACATCAATAACAGTGTTTGGCCAAACATAGCACAACAGTGCAACTAAGTTGATTGGTTTGAATTGTTGATTGTAATAGTCTACTTGTCAATACAGAATTCATAACATATCCTTAAATCAAATATAAACATCAAATGAAATTCTTCTTCCATGTCAAAAACTAAAACTATACTTAAGACCAAAAACAATGCTTGTCATTCTCCTTTATCTCATGGGAAAAAATTTATTTCTAGTTAGTGTACAAAACACAATATTCCACTCATTTACTGTCACCATGTGAGTTACACCAAATAGGCAAGATCTAAACAAAACATTGCAAATCTCATTAAACTCATCTAACAATGTGAGAGGTAAACTGTATCAAGGTTGATGGCTTCCATCTGAGTACTTACGCTGGGATCCAGTGACCGGGTTAGGCTGGGAAACATTCTTATAAAAAAGGCTCCTTATTGGGCTACCAAGAAAGAAGACTGACAGTAGGTAGACTTTCAAAATGTAGCATATTTTGCACTACTCAAACTATTTTGCTTGGGAAAAATCAGGCCTACTGAGCTTTAAAATAGGTATAAATATGGAAATGATTTTGTAGTAGTTCTGAGCTGTGGGTTGTAAAATCACAACTTGGATTAAAAAACCAGAGAGAGATTCTGGTAGCAGAGATATTCCTGGTGAGAAAATGCTCTCTGGATTTCATGGCTATCCTTGATACGATCATAACACAGAAAATATACATGTTCTCAAGAAAGAACATATTATCTATGGCAAGGAAATATATACCATTAGAAAACTAGCTCTGGGTTTGCTCCCGGGTTCTAGTAAGGACTGGGTATTTGACTATGCTGGGTCACGGGACTATGAGGGCAATGATGTATTCTGTCAGACCTACAAAGTTCTAAAGAAGAGTGACTATAGCAGCAATAAATGGAAAGATGTATCATAGCTCAGGTTACTGCTCCTAAGAGAGCTTCACCTCCCCTAGGATTAGTGATTTTACAGAGACTACCATATGACTGTCAGAGAAAGTAAAAAAAAAATTCAGCTGAATCTTGTTCATTGGCTTAGCAAGTTAATGTCAGTTGAGAGTATTTGGATAACAGTAGCACCCTGTTAAGGGACCTGTAAGGTAGTGGTGTAAGTAAATCTGTGAGTATTATACCTGATCTAATACATGGAGAAAATATGATCAGAAACATTGATAATTATAGTTTCTCAGGACATAATAGTTTACCTGGTTGATCAGAAGATTGAAAACTTTAGATTTGTACCATGGATTTTTGAGAAGGATACGTGAAATGTGCCTATCAGAATGGCTATAATGTGTGGTCATTATACTGCTTCCTAATAATGACTAGAAGTGAATATGAAAGAAGAAACAGTAAGCACCCATGTAGACAGAATGATGTGAGCCATTTGTTTCAACAGGCCTCTGCCACTGCCCAGTCCCATTTATTACACAGTGGATACAAAAATACAGTGACCATGGTGGCTCAAATCATAGACTTATTAAACACAGATCTAGTAGCATAGGCTAACATTCAATAATGTTGGCCCAGGGGCTGCCACTGCTGTTTGGGCATTCTGCCAAAGAGACTAGCACATGCTCTATGCTTCACTATTTCATGAGGTGACCATCAAGGTAGTTGATGAAAACTGATTGATTTGATTGGAATTTCTGTATATAGATTAAATCAAAGCTTGCCTTTTCTCCTTGCAGGTCATCAGTCATCACTATTATATGAAGAATCACTGAGTTTTAATTCCCAGACATGAGATTATAACTACAATGAGTATACAATTTCCTATGAATATGAATCTCATTTTACTTCAAATAACATGAGGCAGGTGACTAAATAATGACATCCACTCTTTCTATCATACATGCCATCACCCAGAATTTGTCATCCTGATAGAGCATCGACATGAATCCAGATGACGTGGTTCTGTGAGACTTAAAGGTAGCATCATCATGTGGGTCACTCTATATCTTTGAAATTAATGGATTTTCAAGGTACTGACAGGTTATTATGTAGAAGGAATTGGTCCATGAAATAAGAATGCATGAAGGAGTATCAGCTTATCATCATCACTCACACATGGAATTTTTGTTCTTTTGCTCTCCAGAATTTTAATTTATGTGGCCTAGATGTTCTCAATCCCAGTGTAGGAATGCTTCTACAGGGAAGAATGTAGGAGTTCAATGAATTTTAATGTATGGCTGCTGCCATGGAACTTTGAGCCCCCCTTTGTCTCAGAAGACCTACTGGCAAGTAAAGCCTTTATCTTGGCAAAAGTAAAAGACTCTGAACTTGTAATGGGTGGTGAAAACAAGATTTTTCCTGCCTTGTTGGATATTTATAATCTTATCACAGGCCAAACAACTTTATTAACTTAAAAATTAGCCAGTTATAGATTTATTGATTTATTGAATTTTGAGTTCTGTCTGTGGTTGCCTAATGATTTACCAAATGATTTTAAAGGCCTCATAGAACCAGTGGGCCATAGGTTCCCCACTTCTGATAACAGAAAAGTATTGCATCTCAGATCAGCACAGCCCCAGCTCTTATAGCCAATTGGGAATTGAATCAGCAGATCTCTCCCTCTCCCTCTGCTTCTCCCTCTGCATAACTCTAAGTTTCAAGCAAATAAATAAATCTTAAAAAATAAATAAAGTGAAGCATCTGAATAGAAGGCTGGATTGTATATACACGTTGGGAAATCTTTGGTGTAGAAAGTTGAAGTCATAAAACCAAATGACTGAGAATTGAAAAGAATCTTCATTCCGGCATTGAGGAAATCCCACAGTTAATATTTTGGAGGCACATATTACCTTGAGAAAGAGAGGCAGAGGGAACAACAAAAGATAAATGATGGATTTAAGAAGCTAAACAGAAAAAAGCTTTATAAACAATTAGGTGTATAGGAGCAGCTTATATTACTGAGAATTCAAGTAAGGTGAGGATGATGGATGTCCACTGCATACCATGTGTTCAGTAGTGATTACAAATATTTCACAGGAAAAACAGAACAAATATGAGATGGAATTGGATTTCTGCATCTCTAGGTTTGACAATTAATGGGAACAATTAGAATAGTCAGGTATTGAGATAGTTAACTCTAAAGGAGAGTGAAGAAATAAACTTTGTGAAAGAATATGTTAAGTATCTGCCACAGCTGTGGCACAACAGGTAAAGCCGCCGCCTGCAGTGCCTGCATCCCATATGGCATTTTGTAGAAGTCCTAACTGATCCATTTCTGATCCAGCTCTCTGCTATGGCCTGGGAAAGCAGTAGAAGATAGCTCAAGTCCTTTGGCCCCTGCCCCCAATGTGGGAGACCCAGAAGAAGCTCCTGGCTTTTGGCTTTGGATCAACTCAGCTGAGGATATTGTGGCCAATTGGGAAGTGAACCAGCAGATGGGAGATCTATCTCTCTCTGATTCTCATTCTCTCTCTATGTAATTCTGATTTTCAAATACTTATATAAATAAGTCTTTAAAATATGTTAAACAGAAAATTATGCATTCATTGACTTATTTTGATTTCTATACAATTTTTGTTGAAAATTTACTTTTTATGTCAAAGGTCAAGTTACAGAGAGGCAAAGGCACAGAGAGGTCTTCTTTCCACTGGTTCATAGCACCCAGAGTTTGGATAAACTGAAGCTAGGAGCCAGGAGTTTCTTCCAGGTCTCCCATGTGGGTGCAGGGGCCCAAGGACTTGGGTATCTTCTACAGCTTTTGCAGACCAAAGCAGAGACCTGACTCAGAGTTGAAATGTAATGAGATGAGAAATGTATCCCCCGAAACTAGGGAATGAGATGAAATGGGAGTAGTTCACAGAAGGATTTTCATATATATTATGAAAGTGAAAATAGTTAAAGAAAAATAATATTGTGGTGTATATATACAAAATAGTACATCAGAAAATACATTTTATTTTTTCTTCTTTCTATTTGCTGAATTATTTACTTAATGTAGGATTAATCTTACAAGTGTAAAATAAATGGAAAGTAGATCATCATAATAATGAAAAGAAAGAATAAGAAAAGGAGGAGGATGGAGGGTGGAATCATGACCAGGAGGGAGATTAGGGTGGGAAGTATAACTATGCTCCTAAATCAGTATATATAAAATAAATAAAATTTGGTCACTTTAAAATATTTAGTTATAAAAAAGGAGTAATACATTTTAAAAAGTGTTATTTTAAATATAACTTGGAACTGAAAAAAAGCTTTAAATATCAATAGAAGAAGTACATTAGAGACATTTCAAACTGTGCCATTCACAACTATGTGATGACATGAGGGATTAGATGAATCCCTATTTATTTCGCATTGTGATTTATTTGAATGAAAAGCATTTTCATTATGTGAAAAGTGAGTTTTTCCTATTGTCTATAATTATCTATGTCCTTAGTTACTGAGAAAAGCTGGAAATATGAATGCCAACATGTATCCATGCTCTTTATTTTTTCCAAATTAAAGAGACTTAATGTACATTCGAATCCTAAAACTAAAGTAATAGAACTAGGTTACCTTCCTTCAAACTCAAATGAATTATTCCGTGTAGTTCCCCATATAATGCTCATCATAAATAATGCCATAAAACATTGAGTTAGAAAAAAATCTCAAGGCAGTTCTGCATTACAGGACATTCCCTGTGTTAATTATTATCAAAATGCAGTGTATCTGTTATAAAGATATTCTTTTTTCTGCAACTATCCAATAGGTACTGGATTATTCCTTGGAGATCACTGAATCAACTCAAATGAAACCTTCTAATACATTTCAAGGAATGTTTCCTACATGGAAACTAGTGAGGAACTGATAGAATTAAGGGAGACTCTAAAAGGCAGACCTTGCAAAAGGTACATACTAAAATGTAGGAAAGGATTTTTACAGCAGGAACTGGGCTCGAAGCAACTTCTATTCATGGTTCTCATACAAATAAAGAAACTGGATCACAGCCCATCTGTACACAATGAATTGTTCTTGATCAACACTACCAGTAGCCCTGAGATAGGGAATCAGCTAATGATGCAAAAGTAAACAGAGCTCCACATTTTCAAAAGAAACTGGCAAGTGAGGAAAGGAGGAAAAACAAGACTCTACTCTCTTGATTGAAAACAAAAGGTTAGGCTGGATATGTAATACCAAGATGTCATTGAGAAGAGGACTAAGAATAAAATAATGGCCGGTGCCATGGCACAATAGGCTAATCCTCTGACTGCAGCACTGGCACACCAAGTTCTAGTCCTGGTCAGGGCACCAGATTCTGTCCCAGTTGCTACTCTTCCAGGCCAGCTCTCAGCTATGGCCCAGGAGTGCAGTGGAGGATGGCCCAAGTCTTTGGGCCCTGCACCCACATGGGAGACCAGGAGAAACACCTGTCTCCTGGCTTCAGATCAGCTCAATGCACCAGCTGCAATGTGCCAGCCACGGCAGCCACTGGAGGGTGAACCAGTTGCAAAAGGAAGACCTTTCTCTCTGTCTCTCTCTCTCACTATCCACTCTGCCTGTCAAAAAAATTTTTTTTAAAAATGAAATAACAAGTTGCATGACTGATATTCTACCTTCTAAAAAGTAGGTTTAAATTTTTTGCTTTGGTTTATATTTACATGCTTGATGCTTTTCAGAAATCGTATAGCACGAGTTGTGCATATAATCAAAGCCTGAGATCAATTTTTACAGCTGTGATAAATCACTGGGAAATGCAATGTGATCATATTTCCCATCTTTCATTAGCCTATACTTCAAAGTTTTCCGAGAGAAAAGTAATCTCTATTGTTTTTCCTAGGAGGTAGGTATATAAGAGAAAATATAAAAACTAGGTTATTGTCAATATGTAGGGAATTTTCCCATTAAAATCCAAATGAAAATAAACCTTCCTAGTTCCATATCCAAAACTTTGCAGAGTTTGGCAATGTTAATGTTCTTCTAATTATTAACTCTCACATTCTGATTTAAAACTGGTGACTCAATTCGCATGTTGTGTACAGGATATTGTTGATATATTTTACTAACACATATGTGGCCATAAGAATTTTCTGTCTCATAGAAATAAAAAAAACTAAGTGAATCTATTCCTATATTTAAGGTGCTTCCTCCCACTCTCTATAATTTATGTATGTCAATGTCTAGGAAATGTTTTCCCTAGTAACCAAAGGGAGCTCTTTACTTAGTGACTATAACTCAGTCTTAAAGTGTTAGGCATCTATTTTGACAAAAAGCACAAATTAAAAAAAAAATCAATGGAAATTTAAGTAAAAACATGTTAAACTAATGGCAATTTTGTTACTAAATAGAAGTCTTTCTAGAGTTTTCCCACTTGGAGATTTTGGCATCTTGTTACACACTAGATTCTCCTATAATCAGTTACAATTAGAATAAATTACCATTTATTGTAGATGCTACTTTAAGAAGTTTTGCTAGGGGCTGGCACTGTAAGCCTCTACCTGTGGTGCCAGAATCCCATATGGGCACCAACCCAGCTCTCTGCTATGGCCTGGGAAAGCAGTTGAAGAAGGCCCAAATGTTTGGGCCCCTGGACCAGCATAGGAAATGTGGAAGAAGCTCCTGGCTTCTTGCTCCTGGATTTGGATTGGCTCAGCTCCAGCTGTAACAGCTATAGAAGGAGTGAACCAGTGGATAGAAGACCTTTGTCTCTGTCACTGTCTCTCCCTGTCTGTAACTCTCTCTGTCAAATAAATAAATAAAAATCTGAAAAGAGTTATGCTATAGAAGTAGTTTCCCTTTCCAAATTCTTTCACTATTAATTGCAACTGCTATAACTCACATCTCGGCAGTATCTAGAGCTGAAATATTTAATGATTAAAATCAAAGTAGTAAAAAAAAATTACCTCTTTTTGCCACAAATGGCTAACATAGATGGCAAAGATAATGAAAAAGTGATTCCCTTCAATAGAAACCTATTTGCTGTAACACCAACTAATTATAATTGCTCATTTTAAAAGAATGGGATATCTGCATTCTGATTTCCTGCTTAGTTGTTGAATTACTTCATATATAAATTTTAAACATCTATTGAATTAATTTCTATTAACTGTTAACACTCATTTTTAAGATTCATCTATTCATTTGAAAGTGTTACAATAACAGAGCAAGTGGAGATAGGAGAGGGAGGAAGAGAGAGGGAAAGACAGACAGACATATTTATCATCCAATGGTTCATTCACCAAAGACTGGAAGGACAGGCTGGGCCAGGCCAAAGCCTGGAGACGGAATATTCTTCTGCCTCTCTGTACCTTTGCCTTTCAAATAAATAAAGTAAATCTTAAGAAATATTTCAGACATGGGAGTGCACACATCTCTATTGCTACATGCAGGTCTACTGTTGTATCATGAAATCAACCATAAACAATATGTAAAGAATAAGCATGCCTGTGTTCCAATTGTCCCTGTTTCTTACTGACAATCTGTTCTAGCAAGATACTTGGTGTCATTAGCTGAAGATCACTGTATTTACCATTCCTTAGTTTATCATTTATCTACACACAATGATTATTAGAGTTTCAATTAGGAACACTACTAATAGAATGGAACAATCATAATACTCTGTAATAGAGCTTGGTATATGCATCTGTTTATGTGTCAGATGTTGGGGAGCATTTTTACCAGGTATGAGAAGGCAGAATCGTATGTAGATCTTTCAACAGTCCCAACTGGACAAGACGATGTCTTCTGGAGCTATACTAAACTGACTATTGCTCCTGCTCTTGTTCCTCTGTGCTGCTACTTAATCAGCCTGGTTCCTGTGCTGAATGGGGATCCTGTTCCAATACTCCTATTCTCTTGTCTCTATACACTTGGCATTGTTCATCCCAGCATCTTGTTTCTAGACCTGACCTCATTGTCTCTCTAGTCAATGAGCTCATGACATACAAAATCTTCATAAATACTTATGCTCTGGACAGTATATATATATATTTTTCATTTAAAAAATGAAACACCACTACTTCTGTTGTTCTCTATTCCTGAGACAACTTTTTGTTGTTTATACAGTTGGCATAATTGTACAAATACTTTAAAACCTGTAAATTGTTATATTTCTGAATTTTCCTATACAAATCTCCTCTCCACATAATACAAATAGGAAATTTACAGGTATATAACAAAATTAGCATTTGAAAAGTTAAACTCAAGTATTATTAAAAGAAAATGTATGTACTTCCTGGTTAAGAAAATACTTAAAAAACACAATTTGAGAAAAATGCTGAAATACAACTATAATAATATTGTGCATTATTCCCTAGTTACTCTAAAGAGAATGAGAATGAAAGTCTAAAGCTAGAAGATACTTGAACACATTTACTGATAAGATGTGAATATCCATACCATAAAGGGAATTTTAGAGCTATAAGACCAGAAAACCAATTAAATGACAGAGACTGACACAGTACATGAAAAACAAGACATAACATACTGCTGTCTCCAAAACTACATTTTAAATATAAAGACATATGAAGGGGATGGATCTGAGGCCAAGTTTGTCAAAGGACAGCACATTTTATTCATATTGGAATAAGTTAAAGTGATCTATTTTACAGCATTGTGACACTATTTAATGGGAATATATTCACTGTAAAGTCACTGAGAGATTAAATATTATAGATTGTTTTTATCAAGAATAAATTGTTTTGATAAAGAATACATGTATAATAAAATACAAAGAGAAATCAGCTTGACTTAGCTATTTCACATTGACTTATATATTCCACATATATATTTCTTAAAACCATCTTTTACTGACAAACATATTCAATCTGGCTAGTTTGAGATATAAAATTAGGTATTTTAAAAGATAAAAAAAATTCAAATGGGTTAAAGTTATGTATAAAGACCATTGCAACACCATTTAAAAGAACAGATTGGGTACAGTCCTATTGACTAATCAGGCCTTAGGTCAGAGAAAATTACCATGGCTACTGAAATTACATAATGATAAAGGAGACAGTTCTCCTTATGTGTATGAACTTAACAGTGCACCAAATTACATGAGGCAAAGATTACAGAATTACAATGAAAAGTATATGCACTAATGATAACTAGCATAAATAAATAGCAAAGTATAAATTCAAATGTGGTAATGAGTACTTAGCAGTATATAATCATAGAGAGATGTTATTTAATATTAGAGAGAAAAGATAAATTCTATCACTCCAAATATTGACAAATCACAAGAATAAGTAAATATACCTGCATAAAAGATCAGTAAATTCATATACTGCCAACACATCCTGCTAAATTTAACTTGATCCACAACCTACAACCAAATTTTTCCCATCACATAAAAAATCACCATGCATTGTCATGAACAAGAATGACATAGACAACACCTTCAAAAATGAACTTGAAAGAAGCCAAGTCCCCTAGGCAGTTGAATGAGTGCATTTCTAAAGCACAGCTTCAGACAGCAGCATGCATGCACAGAAGTCAAAATAGTTCCAGTATAATATCAAAATTGCAATAGAGTAAAAGCCAAGCAAAGTTCCTCTTTGGTAGAAATGGTACAGTAAAAATCACAAAAAAAAAAAAAAAAAAAAAAAAAAAAAAAGGAAAAAAGAAAACCAAACCAAACCAAACAGGAAAAAAAAAACACTTTGCCACTTCTGGGTTCAAAGGTGAATGATATCCAGAAGACATTTGAACTGACCAAGGCCCATTGATCCACCTGGGTGGTACGTCCATGGGTCCCTCTGCTCCTATTTCAACTTAGCAGGAAGCAAACACTTCAAGAATCTTCCTTCCTTTTCCACAAACATTATCATCCCATCTAACCAGGTTAAATCCAAGGAAATGAAACACTTATGCACAAATCATAAAACTAATTCCTAAATTGGTAGATTAAAAGGAATTAAATGGCATTAAGATTCTACACGAGATGTGAAAGGGGACCAGCTCAGAGAAGACACCTACTTTATCCCATCTGAATCTCTTGTGAAAATTCAGTTCCCATTATCAGAAATTAAAAAGGGGTTCATTTCAGGGGCCATTAGGTCTCTCCCTCAAGAATGGCTGAAGACACACAGGGGATCTACTATGAAGCCAAACTGAGTTGTCATCTCTTAGAGGCTCTTTCTGAGTCCACTTTGTACTCTTCACAGCTTCAGGACTCTGCCATTCGGAACTTACTGCCTTTGAACCTTAGACCATAACTTGCAGCTAAAATAGAACTGTTTTCTTTCCAACTTATTCATATGTGGCACTGTGTTATTAGGCAAAGCTAATGGACTCAACCTCTAGGAAGCACCACGCTGTTTGGTTGCAGGACAGAAAATTCAAGGGATTCAGATAACCACTAGGGAGATAGGAGTGACCCAGAACAGCACAGATCACAGTTTCTTCCCACATGAACCCCACACATGCAGTCCTGGTTCTCCTCAATGGGTCTCCAGTTCTCACCACATAATGGGGAAGACACAGGGCTGCAGGTGTGGAGCTGCCCAGAGAGGGCTCAGGGACCTAGCCGAAGTCACTGCTTGTAGGTATGGGATGGGATGACTGAGGTCTGGATCTTGGCCAAGCCCACATCCGCTGGACATTGGAGGGGAGGGGAGGCATTTAATGAGGCGATTCCAGAGCAGGAAGCTCAGGTCTGTAAATCCTAGAGCTGACCACTGGGAGGACTGGAGTTGACTACAGTCATTTCTAGTAGATTTCCACCAGCTACATACTAGTCTCCCACGTGATGCCCAGCCCCCTACACTCACCAATTCCAGCTTCTGTGGAGTCAGGATGTCCTCTTTGTCAGGTCCTGCTGTGAAAATAAAGCCATGGAAAGCAAAGCCTGAGCGACTCACCACCTTTCTCTTCCTGTCAGCCATGACCATCAGGAACTACCGCTGCTCCCCAAATGGTATTACTGTGACATGGCTGCCTGATGATTGGACAGTTTGCACATCCTGAGTATGCAAGACGTCACAAAAGACGCAGCCAATGAGAATCCTCTCTGTCACAGGAGGGCTACTTTGGGTTCTGCTGAGTGAACTGGGAGTGAGGGGTGAGGTTTGAGTTCTGGTTTGAAGCCGCCTGTTTCTGCTTGGCTTGGAGTCTCCCTACACCTGATGGTAGATCCCATTCCTGTCAATCCCTCCTGGAGTCCTCCTGGCCCCACATGTCCGAGATCCTGCTAGCAAGTTGTGATCTGGAGCTGCAGGGGGCCTGCTGCAGGTAAGTCGCGGTTCACTGAACCTTCATTGGCTTCTGCACTTTATTTTTATTATTATTTTATCCAGATTCTCAACTCACTTGTATTTCTTAAATACTGCTTGGTTGATATCTCTTTATGGATATTACATAGTCTTCTTTTGGTTAATTTTTCTTCTAAGCTTTTGCATACTAGCCTGCTTTTGTCATTTAATATTATTTTTATTTGTTTTTGGTGGTACATAGTAATTCTATGAATTTTATTTATTGATTTAGGATCCAGTAATTATTTGAAATTTTGTATTTGGGCTTAGATTATGTTGGGCTACCTATATGATAGTGTGACTTACATATGTTGTTGTATAAAAGTAGATCCTTATACCTTGTGTTTCCAGGACTTACCTCCAGTGCAATGTTATAGACAGGTAGTGAGCAGCGGCAACCTTGTCTGAGTCCACTGAGAGGAAAAAAGCTTTCAATGATTCTGTATTACTGTGTATCATGTTTGTTGTAGGATCATTATAGGCAATCTTGATCAGATAGGGAAGTTACTGTTTCTGTGTTGTTCTAATAGTTGTTTTTTAATAGGTACATGCCAGAATTTATTAAACAGTTTTAAACATTTAAAATTTAAACATTTAATCAAACATTTAATTTAATAGCTTAACCTGCTGCACCACAGCACCAGCCCCAGGATATAAGACCTTGACATAGAAAAGCATGATAACTATTTTCTGAAAAAAAAAAAAAGTTACGTGTACTTATTGAAATTGCCATTTAAAACTGACTTTTTAAATTCCATAAAATGTTTTTTCAAAAACCCAATAGAAAAATGTATTTTTATATATGATACTGGATACATATTAGGCAGTACTACAAACATTAATTCTTTAAACATCATAGTTGTGATGGAAATAGATACATTATTTCTTTGTGCTGTAATTTTTCATTCTGTTTTTTTGTAATCTCTTACACAATATTAACAAAACTGCACCTTCCATTTGTTGTGAATATCCACACCTTTTTATGTAAAAGAATCATTTAGGAAATAGTTTATGTGATGTTGTATATGGGAAAAATACTTATGAAACTAAAATTCAGTAAAATAGCAAATTAAATTGTGTTAGTTTTTTAAAATATATTTTGATTATTGTTAGTCATAAATAATCATCACCAAAGACAAAAACAAGACAAATTTGTTGTCATTCTTTATGGGATTTTGTATTATAATTGTTCTAAGTTGTTAGTGATAAAAGAAATAGGAATAAAGAAATGCCTTTTGTGTATACTTTTTTGAAATTCTAACATCATTTTTAAAAATAATTTAGGTAGAGTGATAAAAGCTAGAATATTTGCACCAAAAGTTTAAGACATTGCTGAATAGCTTCCCACCTTGCCTGTCAGGTGTATCTTCTGCACTAAACCATGTGACCTTCCCCAGTCTAAATGTCTGTGCACTCTCCCTCAGATTCTGTCCCATCTGTTCTGATGGATGCCCTACCTCATTAAGTCTTGCTACTTTGCTTACAAAAAAAGATGTGCTTTTTTGAAAGGCAAATTCAAAGAGAGGGATGAAAGAGGAAGGGAGGAAGGAAGGGAGGAAGGGAGAGAGATAGAGAGATTGAGAATGAGAGAGAGAGAGAGAGAGAGAGAGATCTCATCCACTGATTGACTTTCAAAATGACTACAATGGCTGGGACCAGGCCAGGAGCTTCAAACACCTACCAGGGCTCCCACATGGGTGTAAGAGTCCCAAGCACTTGGTCTATCTTCCATTGATTTTCTTCCTGCATTAGCAGGGAACTGGATGGAAAGTGGAGCAGCCAGGACTCAAACCAGTGTTCATATGGGATGCTAGTGTCACTGGTGGCAGCTTGACTTGCAGCACTGAAATGCTTGCCCCTTTACTAAATTATTGATTTAAATTTTTTATTAGTCTTGCTATAGAAAAAATGAAAATATGTCTCTGGCAACTAGAGAAATCCATATTTTAAAATTATTATTAAATTAAAAAATGATCAAGAAGTGTACATTCAAAATAAGGGAAATATATTACACCTCTCATTAATAAAATTACTGTTAAATAATCATATTACTCAATATAATTTATTAAGTAAAATATTTCATTTTGTGAACTTTGAAAGTCAGTTATTCATCTAATTTTTAATTTGAAAACACACTTCATCACTCAATGAATACTCATACAAGTAAGAAGAAAAACATGAGTGACTATCACAATACGCTCCTTTTGTCTTTCATTATTTTCTATTTTCCTGAATGAAAGGAATAACATTAAATAATAAACTGCTTAGGAGTTCAGCAAAGAATTATATTTTTTCAGAAAAACAGAAATTGTCTCCATCCTATAGAAGATAAAGGATTTCCAAAAGTATTAGAAAGTAGTAAGGGAATATGACAAAATAGCCAATTCCAGACAACTGTCAATTTACTTACAAAATGGAGCATATTTTTGTGCTTATCAAAAAAAATTGAAGCTAATATAGACTCTAAAATGGCCTTAAGTATAGAACATGAATAAAAGTAAACATACATGAAGTTTTAAAATTTATATGTGGTAATCTAAATTAGGCATATATGTGAATATATAATTACATAATATCAAAAGGCCAAGGGTAATATTTGGTAGTGTGGATAGATTTTTTACCTAATGTAGGATCATAATCATATAAAAATACAAATAAATATAAAGATCATTAAATTACATAACATTTTTAAGACTTCTGTTTAACAAAATTAAAAAAAATAAAAAATCTGACAATGCATTTATTTAGGAAAACATTATATCTACACTATATTAATTTAAAACTTTCATGAAATTATGTAAACAAAAATGAATCATCCAAGGACAATGGACATAGACTATAAAGACTTATTCTGTAAGAGGAAAGTTAAAATGAGCAACCAATGGAGCTGTGGCATCTTAGTAGCAGTTAGTGTAATACAAATTACAATACTGAGGTTATTTTGGATTATTAAACAAAAAGGTTTCTACTGTCAAAAGCATTGGTAAAAATGTATATTACAGGGCTGGTGCCATGACATAGCAGGTATAGATGCCACTGGCAGTGCTGGCATCCCACATGGCCATTGGTTCGAGTCCCAGCTGCTTCACATTTAATCCAGCTGTCGGGAAACCTGGAAGAAGCTCCTGGCTCTCAGCTTCAGATGGGTGCAAGTGTGGCCATTGTGGCCATTTGAGGAGTGAACCAATGGATGGAAGATTTTTCTGTCTCTCTCTGTCTCAGCCTCTCTGTAAATCTGCCTTTGAAATAAATACATACATTTTAAAAAAAACGTTTAAAAGTGTACATTACTGGTAGCTGTGTAACTTGGAACAGATTTTATGGAAAATCTAAGGAATTTAAAATGTGTATTGTTCTTCACTAACAACCCCTCACGTAGGAACTTTTCATATACAACAGTTCCTAGGCATATAAACCAGTCTACTGGTTACAGTGCTTCCTGTGATAGGGAGAACATCATCAATAAAGCAATATGGGCAAACTAAAGTGATCTCTGTCCTTAATGTATTGTACCAGGTGAATTAACGGTAAAACTACTATTCCAACAGTACTATATATTTTGTGTATTTGTGTGGGTGCAGTGTTGAAATCTTTACTTCGTATATGCTAAGTTGATCTTCTATATATCAAGATAATTGAAAATGAATCTTGATGAAGAATGGGATGAGTGGGGATGAGGGATGAGGGAGAGGGGGATGAGATGGTTGAGGTTGGGAGGGAGGTTATGGAGGGAAGAGCCACTATAATCCAGAAGTTGTACTTCAGAGATTTATATTTATTAAATAAAAGTTGAAAAAAATTTAAAAAATAAAGTGAATCAACATGAGAACAGTTTATGTTGTATTTGTTTTATAAAGGATTGTTATATATTCATTTAAAACTGCAATAAAGCATTGATATATTGATGCTGCATTGTTCAATCTATAATGAAAGAAAGAAAGGCAGGGAGGAAGGGATGGATAGAAGAGGAAAAGGTTGTTCACACATACAAAGTCCTGAACCCTGCAGGTAGGCAGTTTGGAAACACTCTGGAAAATACATTATTAATATGTTAGCAGTCATCAGAAAATCGTGGTGGACTTTGAGACCTTTTTCCTGGTGTTAAATGGATCTAATTTAAACAGAAGCATTTGCATTACAACTCTGTCTCTCACTGTCTAACTCTGCCTGTCCAAAAAAAAAAAAAAAAAAAAGTGGAGGCATGACTGGAATGCAGACACTTCAATATAGGATGAAGGTTTTCTCTCTGTCTCTCTCACTGTCTATATCTATCTGTCAAAAAAAAAATATGGGATGCAGGCCTCCCATTTTCTCAACTGTGATGGTGGTGGAAAAACAGTCTTAAAGCTCCTGGAAATATTTAAAAAACCCATTAGCTGAGATGAATATTTTTATACATAATCTGACACACTGTGAATTTTCCGCAGACCTTAGGTAATACAATGGTAATAAATAATTGTCACTTTCAAGGTATATTTGGCTCTTCTGCCCAGGGCAAATGGATTCTTTCAAGCAGATGTCAATTACGTCTGCTTCCAGAAGGTGCAATTTCCCCCTCAGCCATGTGGCCCTTAGGGTACAATTCAGAAGAGATTTTGTGCTGAAAATGAGTGATGGTCTTTAACAACTGTAATATTTTATACTGTTTGCCAGAAGTGTCCTCTGCATTTTCATTCAATCTCAGTTGCACAGAGCATCTATCATAGTTCATTTGTCAGGGTTTTCTAGGGTGACTTCTATATAGGAATATTAGTGAATGAGAAGAAAAGTGCTCAGCAAGCTGAGTCGATGTGGGGTGACTGTTGCATATTTGAAATATATCCATTGACCAGGTTTTCTTAAATTGTGTTATGCAAAACACTAGAAGTTCATGAGATACTAGGTAGTTGGTTAAAAAAAAAATAGAGTGCATGGTTAAATAAATTTGGGAAACTTTGTGTTGACTTTGAATAGATTGCTCTCCTGTAGTGTTTCTCAGAACCTTTTATATATAACTGGGAATTGTGAGTCTTTAAGAAAAGCATTTAGTATACAGCATTGTCTAAACAGATTTGATCATAGCACTTCTTGTGAAAAACACCTAGAGTTCTGGTCATTCCTCAGAATTATGAGGGTTTCCTTTCATCTGGAAAGTAGAGTTTGAGCTTTTGGAGGTTTCCAACCTCAATCTTCTCCCCACTCGCTCACACCTCACAATGAGCAACTTGTCTGTCACCAGGTTTCCCATCCACCTCCAGGTATGTATATCCTAGTAGTTATCACTCCAGTCTTGACTAGGCTCATGCACAGGCCAGAAAGCTGGAGCCCTGCCTCTTACTTTCCCTGTACAGTATGTTATCAGTCCTAACAGATCTGTCCCTTAACATCTCTAATCAGTCCTTTTCTCTATCCATATTACAGATCTTTCCCATTTCCTACCTTGAAAATTGAAACAGATTTCTATTTTCCTAATTTCCAGGCAAGCTCCTTTCTGGAACATTTTGAATTTCCTCTCTTTATAACCCTGCAGTACCTACCAAAATAAAGCCAATACGCAAAGCTTTTCAACTTCATCTCCTCTCACTCTCTTCCTCTAAGAGTTTGACAGAATTGGCTGGAGCACTTTGTAGTTTGTCAAGTCGCCTCTTTCTTTCCAGCCTCTTGTGCTGGTGTGATGCCTTTCACCACTTTGTTGGAGGCCACTTGTTAGTCCTTCAGGTGACACGCCTATAACCTAGTTTTGCAGACATTATCTGTGGCACGTATTATAGTAATTTTGTGTCTTATTACAAAAGTTTGAATTCTAAATGTGGAAATAATATCTTATGAATCTTTGTATCTCCAATTACAATAGCAACAGAAAAAATAAAGTATATGAGTATAAGAAAGATAAAAAATATGTGTTATTAAGAAAAAAATTTGCATATAATCTAAAGTCTCAGACATGAACAAAATTATGTTTCTTCATGGGAAAATTTAATATCATGAAAAATTTCCCTAGGTTAAGTTATCCATTTAACATGATCCCCAAGATAATAATATAGATTTTTGATTTTTTAAAACAATTAGACAAACTAAATCTATCAATCAAATAAAAATAATAGATTGAAAATATTGGAAAAAATATTGGAAAAGGAGGATAATATATGGGGGAAGAAGACTATCCTGGCTAAGTGTTTTTAATTAATATAAAACTTTGACTACTGTGCAAGGGTATGAAAAAAGACAAATTAGGGGCTGGCGCTGTGGTCACCTGCAGTGCTGGCATCCCATTTGGGTGCTGGTTCAAGACCCAGCTGCTCTACTTCCAATCTATCTCTCTACTATGGCCTGGGAAAGCAGTAGAAGATGGCCCAAGTCCTTGGACACCTGTACCCACATGGGAGACCTAGAAGAAGCTCCTGGCTCCTGGCTTTGGATAGGCCCAGCTACAGCCATTGTGACCATTTGGGGAGTGAACCAGTGGATGGAAGATATCTCTGTCCCCACCTTTGTCTCTGTCCCTCTGTAACTCTGCCTTCCACATAAATAAATAAATCTTAAAAAAAAAAAGAAATAAGAAAAGAAATTAGTGGAACAAAATAGAAAGTCATGACAGACTGGGACAGATGTGAGGATTGAGCACATGTTTAAAGTGGCATCTTACATCTGCAGGGACCAATAACTGGTGTAGGGTCCACTGGTCTATTTTGAAAAATATTCTTTTGTTTTACCATATAAGTGGCAATTAATGAAATGTTTCCATATGAAAAATAAAAGTATTAAAGAAATACTTTAGTAAGCCACAGGAGAATGTTTTTATAGTTGGAATAGGGAAAAGGTTTAATGGAATAAAAAAATAAGCCATAGAAAGAAGAGTGATAAATTTGACTACAATAAACAAGAATTTCTGTATGCAGAGATCAATATAAATTAAGGGAATAATGGGCAAAATAGGGAGAAATATTTTCAACTGCTATCACAGATGTAGGGCCAATTTATCTAATATATAAAAAGTTATCACTTATCAGTAAGAAAAGGCCAATTAACCAGTAAAAATAAGTAAAAAATGATGAGATAGCTGTCAGAAAACAAAATCCAAGTGCTTCTTCGAGACAGGTAAAGAGACATTGGATGGCAATTGTGAGAGCTAAAGTCCTTGAGGGCTCAAGTGGGGGATGGGTCTCCAGGCTGCATCATTTCCCCTCTCTCCCCCCATATTGACAGCATTTGGGGAGTGAACAAGCAAATAGGAGTGCTGTCTCTCTCTCCCCCTCCTCTCTCTTTAAAAAAGAAAAAAGAGGCAAAATGATTCCATTCATAGAAACTGGAAAAATTGAGACACACTGACATACTCATATCTTCCAGATTAGCAAATATAAAAAGTTTTGATAATCAGTTTTGTTAGAAAGTGTGGGGAAGAATATTTTCTCATAGATTGTTGGTAGGAATTTAAATGGGTGTCACTTGTATAGAGGGCCATTTGGCAGTATCTATCAAATTTACAAATAAGCACACCCTTTTATCCACTAATTTTACATTTAGCAGTTTAATTTACAGATGTATTTGGCATTGTTTTCATATATTTCCATTTTCCAATAGCACTACAATCTTAAGTTAATACAAAAATGAACTTTTATTTCTACATCTTTTGGTGCACTGCTCTTTTCTCTCTCCCTTCCCCTACTTCTTTACTAGGGTCATCTGTCTTCCCACATTTTGTTTCAAATATGTCAAACTTTGTCATGAATCTGATCATGAACCTCACAAATGTGTTTCCCCAAGCTTTCTTTCCTTTTTTTAAAGTTTATTTATTTATTTATTTGAACAGCAGAGTTACAGAGAAGCAGAGGCAGAGAGAGAGAGAGAGAGAGAGAGGTAACTTCCATCTGCTGGTTCACTCCCCAGATGGCCACAATGTCCAGAGCTGTGCCAATCCAAAGCCAGGAGCCAGGAGCTTCCTCCAGGTCTCCCATGTTGCTGTAGGGGCCCAAGGACTTGGTCCATCTTCTACTGCTTTCCCAGGCCATAGTAGAGAACTGGATCAGAAGTGAGTGGCCGGGACTTGAACCAGTGCTCCTATGTGTTGCTGGCACTGCAAGAGGCAGCTTTACCTGCTATACCACAAAGCTGGTCCCCCAAACTTTCATACTTCAAAAATTCCTAAAGTTAGTAGAACACTTAGGATAAAGAACATGGTTATTTTTAGCTTCTATTTTGAAACTGAAAAGCCAGCATTTTATGAGTATTTCACCTAGAAAAGTAAGTCCTAAAAATTCTTGAATGCTATCCATTGCTTTTCCAAAATGCCTATAGCTTTTTAACAATGTTATAGTTTTAGGGTACTGCTTTGATCAAATGTTCTTCACTTATTTTAACTTAACAGGAAAATGAACAAAACATGTTACATGGAGCTACTTTGCTGGAATATTTGTGGAGCAGTTATAAACTATAAGGAGTATTTTGACCTTCATGCTGTCCTCTGGGGAGCAGTTTAAGCTTTAAGTTTTCCTAAAAGAGTTCTCACACCTAGGACCACATGCTGGGTGGCAGGTGGTGAAGTCTATGCTGAAAGATTTACTCTTCTCTAGTAGATGTAATAAAAACAGAATCTAATCAATAGCATTGTTTAAGGAGTCCCAAATCGCATTATCCCAAGAGCATTAGGAATAATTTTTTTCCATGTCTGACTAAAAGTATTTTATTCTCCCAATCCCAGAAAAAAGCAAACAAACAAAAAAGCATTTGAAAGACTTTAATGTGAGAGAATATTACTTAGAATATCATCGTATTTAATTAACAACTTGGGTTACTAAACAGAAAATGTATATAAAATGTGTTGATGGTGAGCAATGCACTGAAGTAGAGCAGTAAGTCTTATAAACAGAAGCAAACATGATAAAAGGGACTATATCAGGTCATGTTATACAAACCAAGCAAAATTAATATCAAATACAGTATTGTGGGAGATTGCAAACTAACTATAACTGTCTTATGATAGTAGATTGGCACAAAAATGAAGGAAAGAAGGGAGGGAGGGAGGGAGGGGAGGAAGGAGAGAGGAGGAGAAAGAAAGGAAGAAAAGAAGAAAAGAAGAAAGGGAGGGATGGAGGGAGGGAGGAAGGAAGGAAAAGAAAGGGCCTCATTCAGGAACTGCAGGGTGCTGGTCTTGACCACCATGCAAATCCAGACTGGCAGCCCAGCATTCCAGTTTACCTCCTCTGAAACTCCAAGAACAGCACACATTTTCCTGTAGTTTCAATTCTTAACACTTCGTAATGCTTTTTTAACTCTATGGTACCTACCACACTTACTTTTTAAACCTTTTCATATTTTTTCCTGAATGAAATTTTCTTGTTTTTCCTTTTCAACTAAGTTTTTAATGGAAGTAATCTCAGCTTGTAATTTCAGAATTTCCCAATTGTATAGGAATGTAAACACTAGAATGCCTTTTGTGTTATACCTTATTGGATTTTAAAAACAGCTGAATGGAGTTTATTGTATCTAAGTCTCGCATTATAGTGAGTGAAACACTTCAGATGGTTAATAGTGCTGGCTTTGCAACTTATAGACCTAGAATTTTGCTGTTTTGTCAATAGAATATTATTTTCATTTTAGTTAGGGTTAGACAGGAAATTTAATCCTCATACTCAAAAAAAATTTGCAAACCCTGATTATAATCCATTTGCAAGCTATAGTTTTGAAATTCACCTACATAAAATTAAAATGGATAACTGGTACAAGAATTTCATTTCCATTCATGTTTGGTGTAAAGCTGGAGTCCCTGAGATAAGTCTTTGCCATTTTGTGTGTTCCTGTTAGTTAATAAAGTATGAAGGACTGTTTTGCAGAAGGGCAAAGCATCAGTGTATCCAAATACTCTTTGGAGAACACAGTGGGAGAATGGTATTTCCCATTTTTGATCATTAGTGAGATCTTGTATTATTTAATATCCCAGACACTCTAAATGTGGCTCTGTGACTCTTGTTTTTCATGTCTAGAGAGTGGCCTGGAGCAGTGTCGTCCAGCTACCCCACAGACACAGCCTGGTCCTTAGGGAATGGGCTCAGTGACCAGAGCTAACAGACAAGCAGGAGAGGCAGCAAAATATCTTCAGCTTCAGATCCTCAGCTGCTCCAGAGAAGGGGTTCAATGTGTCCTCTGCAGCATGCTTTTTTCTTTTTACTTTTCTTATTTTTTTGACAGGCAGAATGGACAGTGGGAGAGAGAGTCAGAGAGAAAGGTCTTCCTTTGCTGTTGGTTCACCCTCCAATGGCCGCCTTGGCCGGCGCATTGCACTGATCAGAAGGCAGGAGCCAGGTGCTTCTCCTGGTCTCCCATGTGGGTGAGGAGCCCAAGCACTTGGGCCATCCTCCACTGCACTCCCTGGCCACAGCAGAGAGCTGGCCTGGAAGAGGGGCAACCGGGACAGAATCCAGCACCCCAACCGAGACTAGAACCCGGTGTGCTGGTGCCACAAGGCAGATGATTAGCCTATTGAGCCACGTGCCGGCCTGCAGCATGCTTTAATTGACAGCAAGCACACCTGCTCACCTGCCACAGGCATGTGCATGGAGGGCTGCTGGGAACTGGTTCTGCCATTATTTCTGAATCAGATTCTTATAAACTTGTGGATAAAGAAGAGTTTTGTTGAGGTTTTTGTTTTTTTTTTTGTTTTGTTTTCCTTTGGTTGCTTTCTTTTTTGAGCTGCTTGTTTTCAGATTGGAACTGGAGTTACAGCGAGAACTAAGGGAGAGAGATGTGGTGATGAGTAGCTTCTGCATCCTGATGAAATCCACAACAGTCTGGCTTAAAATAGCTTCTGAAAACAGCAGTGCCTAAATTGTCTAAAAACTGTTTTAAATGTTTATTCATTGTTTTAAAATTTTATGTGTTCAGTATCTGTTTCTTCATTCTCCAAGCACTCTTTAGCTGAAATAGCTATGAAGTTATAGCAATGGGCCTCATTGTTAATCTGAAAAAAGTACAATAAAAATACAGTAGAGGATGCCAAAAGTCTGCAAACATCAGGACATTTAGAGGTAGTTCATCTCTAGAGAAGAAAAACATATTGAGAGTGTTTTGTGTGAATGTAACAAATGTACTTTTTTATTTTTTTATGGTTCAGCGTTTATTAAGTGAAGGCTTTATAAAAGGGGAAGGAGTTTAGGAAAGTGGGCTGGGAAGTCCATACCAGGCAGAGAGCAGGCCAGGAGCCATGTGTGAGAAATCTACAGGCCTGAGCCACACGGAGCAAAGTGTGTGGTTAGGAAGGAAGGCAGGGGTGGAGGTGGGGGGGAGGGGATTTTGAGGAGGGTGCATCAGCCAAAAGACCGTGCATCCAGAGGCTTGAGAGAACTAGCCAAAATGTGATTTTTTTTTAAAAAAGATTTATTTATTTATTTGTAAGTCAGAGTTATACAGAGAGAGGAGAGGCAGAGAAAGAGAGAGAGAGAGAGGTCTTCCATTCACTGGTTCACTCCCCAGATGGATGCAATGGCCAGAGCTGCTCTGATCCAAAGCCAGGATCCAGGAACTCTTCCGGGTCTCCCACGCGGGTGCAGGGGCCCAAGGATTTGGGCCATCTTTCACTGCTTTTCCAGGCCATAGCAGAGAGCTGGATCGGAAGAGGAGAAGCCGGGTCTCGAACCAGTGACCATATGGGATGCTGGTACTTCAGGCCAGGGAGGGCATTAACCTGCTGCACCACAGAACCAGCCTCAATTTTTTTCTTAAAGCTTTATTTATTTTACTTGAAAGAGTTACAGAGATGGAGAGAGAGAGAGAGAGAGAGAGAGAGAGAGAGAGAGAGAGAGAGAGAAGTCTTCCATCTGCTGGTTCACTCCCCAAATGGCTACAATGGCCAGAACTGGGCCAATCCAAAGCCAGGAGCTTCTTCTGGATTTCCCAAACAGTTTCAGGGTCCCAAGGGCTTGATTAGAACAGGAGCAGCTGGAACTTGAATTGGCACCCATATGGGATACCAGCACTGCAGGCGAGGCCTTTACCCATTACACCCATTACACAGTGCTGGTCACAAAAATGAGATTTTAAAACCTTTATCCTCTGTTTCTAGATCTCCCAAGCCCCCTGTGGCAGTAGACACTGTGGTTGGGACAGAGGATGGCGGGCCATGTTCCCTGGCTCAGTACTGGACCCCTACTGAGGCTGAGTGGTTGGGAACAAATCAGAGCTTTAAACATTTGACTGCATGTGTTGTTTGCAAAGCAAGCCACCTGAACTTGGTGGTGTTATAAACCAATTTTGGAAATGCTTTATTGTATTTTTTAAAGAAGATTCACCTTGTTGAAGTAGGTATGTGCTTCCAATTCTCATCCTATCTTCATAATGAACCCAAGGTTTTTTTAGATCCTGTATTTTCCAAGGGCCCATTGTTGAGAGAAATCACACACACCAAATGTGAGTTTTACTCATGGTAAAATATTCATGCACTTTGGTCAGAAAATGGGGCAGAAGTAGCAAATATCACAATCCACCATGGTGAAGGACTAAAGGACTGGAGTCTTTTATGTTGCCCCTTTATTTTGCCTGGCTTCTCTTTCTGAGGGAACTAAACTGTGTGATCATAACTGGCAGAAATTTGTGGTAGCAATAAGATTGTGTGTTTTTGTACTATGAAGTGCTTTGAGCGAAGTGTCTGTACAATGTGAATTAATTTAGTGGGTTATACTATCCACTTAGAGTTTGTTCTCCTCCTTGCACAATGAATATACTGTCCTTATGGACTATTTCAAACAGAGTTAAGCCCCTAAGGAAAAGAATAACCTATATACCACCAAAATGTTAATATTAGATATTTTAAAAATCTTTAAATGCACATCTATTTACAAAAACTCATTGTTCACTGACTCATTCACTTATTTGTTCATTCAATAAATACTGAGTGGAGACAATGTGTCTGACCTTGTCCTAGGACCTGAGGACATGGAAGTGAACAGCACAGGCTTATATTCCTGCTGGGGAAGTTATTAGAATTGCAAAGAAGGCACATATTACATAATCAAGGCCCTGCTAAATGAAGGAAATAAAGAGCTTGGTGTGATGGAGAATCTTTGGGGGGCCTTGCTGTGGCGCAGTGGGTTAATGCCCTGCCGGCATCCCATATGGATGCCAGTTCGAGTCCTGGCTGCTCCAATTCCAATCCAGCTTGCTGATATGGCCTGGAAAAGCAGTGAAAGATGGCCCAATCCTTGGGCCCCTGCACCCGCATGCAATACCCAGAAGAAATTCTTGGCTCCTGACTTCGGAATGGTGCAGCTCTGGCCATTTTGGCCATATGGGGAATGAACCAGTGGATGGAGGACCTCTCTCTCTCTCTCTTTCTCTCTCTGCCTCTCCTCTCTCTGTGTAACTCTGACTTTCAAGTAAATAAATAAATCTTTTTTTTTTTGACAGGCAGAGTGGACAGTGAAAGAGAGAGACAGAGAGAAAGGTCTTCCTTTGCCGTTGGTTCACCCTCCAATGGCCGCCGTGGTCTGAACGCTGCGGCCGGCGCACTGCGCTCATCTGATGGCAGGAGCCAGGTGCCAGGTGCTTTTCCTGGTTTCCCATGGGGTACAGGGCCCAAGCACTTGGGCCATCCACCCCCTGGCCACAGCAGAGAGCTGGCCTGGAAGAGAGGCAACCGGGACAGAATCCGGTGCCCCAACCGGGACTAGAACCCGGTGTATCGGCGCCGCAAGGTGGAGGGTTAACCTGTTGAGCCACGGCATCAGCCTAAATAAGTAAATCTAAAAAAAAAAAATCATTGGACATGGCAGATGGGAACTTACTCAGCAGGAGATTTAAGTCCAAACCAAAGGAAGAGAAGGAACAAACCACATAAAAGTTAGAGTGGAAAACATTTCAGGTAGAGAATATCAAGTGTACAAAGTTTTTTATCTACTTTTTTCCCCCACTAAATATAAATGTCATAATTCTTTATGTAGGACTCTTATGGTATTTCAGAGTTCAGAGTTTTCTGAACTTTTCAAATATAAAATAGCTGAAATATATAGCTCCAGTACGTTTTCAGCAGTGTTTGGGGCAGTACCCTGAAATGGAAAACATTAATATTTATATAGTGAAACTAAAATAATCACATGCTGTGATATAAAAACTACGAATAGCTTTACTTCAAATTAGGTTCTGCAGTCAAATGTGTACCGATCAGGTCAAATTTTGCTGCCAAATAGATTATCTATGCACTTTTGAGTTTCTATACTTTTTGGATTAAAAGAGAATAGGTGAAGGGATTGTACAGCAGTATTTCATGATGCAAAACACTATAATTCATTTAGCTAATGGCACATTTTTATATATTTAGACTGTTTCCACTTGGGTTCTCATATTTGTATAAATATATCCTTTAAATTTTTCATTTTATATGAAATACAGAGAGAGAAAGAGCAACAGAAACAGAGAACTTTGCCATGTACTGACTCAGTTCTCAAAATAGCCTCAACAGCTGGGGCTGGGCCAGGCTGAAGCAGGAGCCTGGAATTCAGTCCAAGTCTCCCACATGGGTGGCAGTGGATCAAGTACTTGACCCATATCCTGCTACCTTCCCTGGTGTGCTTCAGGAGGATGTTGGAATTGGAAGAGGAGCTGGTATGCAAGCCCAGGACTACAGTATGGGATGCAGACATCCTAAGTGGCATCTAAGTGGTTGTACAAAGGCCACTCCAATTTGTTATGGGATGAACATTCTTCTAGCCACGTATTTGTATACATTAAAGTTCATTTTCTTAGAATATATTTATAGGGGAAACAACATTTTATTCTTCTCTCAGGAGATTTGACTAGGCCCAAGAATTAAAGTGACATGATGGATTAACAGGAGAAAAATATGTATTTATTTAATATAAAATTTACATGACATGGGATCCTTCTTGAGGAAATGAAAATCCAATAAAGCAGTTATAGTTAAAGGCTTATTTAAATAATTAGACAAAACTTAGCAAAACATGAAAACATTACCAGATAAGAGGTTTTTTTAAATTTATTTTTTAAGAAATACAAATTCCATAAGTACAACTTTAGGAATATAGTTATTCTTCCCATCCTACCTGCCTTCCCATGCACACTCGCACTCCTCCTCCTCTACCCTCTCCACTTCCAAGTCTCATTCTCCATTAAGTTAGTGCACAGTGACTCCTATCGTTAATTTAACAATTAACACTCATAGGTATGATGTCAGTGACCACCCGAGGATCTTGACATGTGCTGCCTAGATTATGGAAGCCTTTTGAGTCCACAAACTCCATAAGTATTTAGACAAGGCCATAAGCAAAGTGGAAGTTCTCTCCTCTCTTTAGATAAAAGTACATCCTTGTTTGATGGCCACTTCTTTCCACTGGGGTCTCACTCAGAGAGATCTTTCATGTAGAACATTTTTTGCCACAGTGTCTTGGCTTTCCATGCCTGAAATGCTCTATGGGCTTTTTAACGAGACCAGGAAGACTTCAGGGCTGATAAGAGATCTTGATCTAGGGTGGGTAATAAGGGAAAGGTAACTGGGAAGCTAAAGATTAGTTTAACAAGAGTTATTTTTACAGGTTTTTCTGAGCCCCAACCTCCAACTCTGGTGGTAAGAATATAACTTATACTACAGGAGGGGCATCTTTCATATGGAGGTTCTATCTTTTGCTTTTAGAAAGAAAAAGGGGGATGTCAGAGCATACATCTTGCATATACTTTTTTCTGAAGTGTCTTTATGTGAAAGCAATCTTTATGCCAAAGTGGCATATTTTGGGTGTGATATATTTTTGCCATCCTTCACATTCAGTTGCCATGTAAGAGATGTGCAAAAAATCTTGATGCAGATTCCTTACATAGATTTATGTATGTTTATTTATTTTGAGGGCAAATTGACAGAGAGAGAGGGAAGATGGGAAGAGGGGGGAGAGAAAGAGAGTGAGAGAGAGGAGAGAGAGGACTCTTCCATCTGCTGGTTCACTCCCCAAATGGCTGCAGTAGCCAGGGCTGGGCCAGGCCTAAGCCAGGAGCCAGGAATTCCATCTGGGTCTCCCACACAGGCAGCAGGGGCCAACCACTTGGGCCATCTTTTTTTTTTTAAGGGAATGGGTTTATTGGGGGAAACCCGACAGACTGGAGGGAAGGGGCAAAGAAGGAAAAGAGGGAGAAAGAGAGTATAAGAGAGAGATCAAGAGACAGAGAGAGACCAAGACAGAGAGAGAGAGAGAGAGAGAGAGAGAGAGATAAGGAGATGCAGAGAAAGAGAGCCACATGTTCAGGAACAGGTCTTCTTAAAACAGCCAGGGGGAATGCAAGGAAGTAGGAGCAGCTAATCCCATTAGGATGGTGATGGAGCTGACACTGCTGGTTGGGTCATGTGGCCACCTGGCTTCCAGCAATGGCGGCAGGTGCTAGAGCCTAGGATGGTGTCTGGGGTGTAGATTGTGTCATAAATAAGACTGCACCATTTTACTAACATTCTCCACTTTTGTTTTTTTTATAAAGCAAGAGTTGTATGGGATTACCTTAGCCCCAAAAGTCCAGGAGGGGTAGAGGGATGATAATCTGTTTTTAGAGCTACTTCCTGCTGATATGGGGTGATGAGGTAGTCTCTGCTGGTGTGGTGTGGGGTGATGTCACAAGCTTCTGTCTCCTGTTTGGGGAGTCCAGTATATCCCTGTAGCAGCATTTGGTTGACTGCCTGGTTGGTGAAGGGCTTGTTCATTCCATTATCACCTCCTGTAAACACTTAAACAAACACTGTAGTAGACAGGGTGAGAATAGCAACCAATGATCCTAAGAGTGGCATTAACCACTCTTGGTTAATTAACCACTCTCAACATTAACCAAATAATGAGAGGATTTCATAGAGGAGAAGAAATGAGGGGAGTCTTTGGACCCTTTTGGAGACTGTGTGATGGACATGATTTAAAGCTGATCTCAACCAAGACTGGGAGAAAGACCATGCATCTTTTGTGGGTAGAGGGATTTGTGTGTAGATAAATTCTGAACAATCATATAACATGAAGTGAGGAAGAGTACCACAAATACATACCAGTTGGGAGTAGAGCCATTGATGTTAGAGTAGAGGCTATGATTACAAATGAATGAGGGCCCAAGTGGGCTAGACAGGGTCTAGAACAAAGGACAGAGCCATTATTAGAGGAGCTAAGAAAGGTGCTGTCTAAGGCACACATAAGGTCTCTGATTGAGAGGCAAATAAAAACTGACAGAAGGAGTTTGATAATGACCTGGTGGGCTTTAAGGCCTTGTCAGCTATGAGACCCAGACCTATCTATCTCTTCACATGGGGTACATCCTAAGGGAGGTGTGAACCTCACTGGGGAAGGCACCCTGTTGACTTCCATTACCTAGCTGGCCTGGGAGGAGAGCTGGCCAGGTAAAGGCAGGTGGCATCTTCTGCCTGTTACGTTACTGACCCTACTTGGCCGTCCCCTCAGCAGCGGTGCTTACTTTGGGATCTGGGCCAAGTGAAGGGCTTTTCAGCTTAGAGCCAGCAAGGTCTGTGGCTCTGACCTGGGCATCCATCGGCTCCAGGGCAGTTCCATTTGGGCCATCCTTTGATGCCTTGCCCAGCACATTAGCAGAGAGCTGGTATGTAAGGCAGAGTCACTGGGACTTGAATTGACTCTCTGATAAGGGATGCCAGTGATGCAAGTGGAAGCACAACTTGCTGTGCTGCTCTGCCACTATGCCAGATGATATGTGATACTTTAAATAAGGTATTGAGATGCACATTTGGCCTAGCTGCTGAGGAGCTGATTGTGGTACCTGCAATGTGTATCAGAGTGCCTGGGTTCAAGTCCTGGTTTCACTCCTGATTGCTGCTAACAGAAACTCTGGAAGGCAGCAGATAGTGGCTCAAGTTGTTGGTCCCTTTCATCCATGTGGGAGACATGCATTGAGTTCCGTGCTCCTGGCTTCAGCCTGGTCCAATCCAAGTCACTGTGAGAATTTGAGGAGTGAACCAGTAGATAGGAGCTTCATTTCTCTCTCTCTCTCTTTCTCTTTATCTCTCTGTCTCTCTACTTCTCAAATAAATAAAAAAATACATTTAAAATAATGTCTAGGGACCAGAGTTGTGGCATGACTGATAAAGCCACACTATGCAATGTCAGCATCCCACATGAGTGCAGGTTCGTGTCCCACCTACTCAACTTCTGATCCAGCTTCCTACTAATGGCCTCAGAAAAGAAGTAGAACATGGGCCAAATATTTGAGCCCCAGTCACCCATGTGGAAGACTCAGATGAAACTCCTGGCTCTTAGTTTCAGCTTAGTTCAGTCATGGCCCTTGCGGCCATCTGGGGAGAGAGCCAGTGGATGGAAGATGTCTCTCTCACTCCCCCTCTCTCTGTATCTCTGACTTTCAGATAAATCCGTAAATATTTTAAAAATAAAAAATAATGTATTTCTAAAAAGTAATTTATTAAAATCAGGCAACTTTCAAATGGGCTTCCTAATTCTGTGTCTTAGCCAAGGGTGATTATTTTCATAATATCATATTCATAGTTAACATTTTATAACTTCTAAAGGCAACAACCATAAGAGTGTGCTGTTCAGTCCCTATTGTTTTTCAGTTTCTCCCTTTAAATTCCTTTCCACTCCTCTCCTCCATTTGTAACAGAAACTGAATAAATAGAAAGATTGGATTATTTGCCATTAAAATACAGTCACTTAGGGGGAATTCTTTTTTATATCAAAACAGAATGATTTAGCATTTGGGCTTATAGAAAAATCATCCTGGCTGAATAGGTTCAATAGGCTAATCTTCCACCTGCAGTGCCAGCACCCCGGGTTCTAGTCCCCATCCAGGTGCCAGATTCTGTGCTGGTTGTTCCTCTTCCAGTCCAGCTCTCTGCTGTGGCCCAGGAGTGCAGTGGAGGATGGCCCAAGTGCTTGGGCCCTGCACCCCATAGGAGACCAGGAGAAGCACCTGGCTCCTGGCTTCGGATCAGCATGGTGTGCCGGCCGCAGCGGCCATTGGGGGGTAAACCAACAGCAAAGGAAGACCTTACTCTCTGTCTCTCTCACTGTCCACTCTGCCTATCAAAAAATAAAAATTAAAAAAAGTTTTAAAAAGAAAAAAAAGAAAAATCATCCTTTACAGAGCCATGGGTCATGTTGACAGATTTCAGGGATGTGATTATCTTTTCTTGGCCTAAATAGAACTCATCACGCATCTGACCTTCCTGGTTGAGATTCACCAGGGGAAAACTCCAGAATCTAGATTTCAAAGCATATCCTGTTCAAAATGTGATAAATCTCTTCTTCAGAGCAGGAACGTGGTCCCTTATAGTGGCGTAGGGTTAAGCATGTGTGATATCAAGGCTACATTTCTGCTATGCACCATCATAATCAACTATTCCCTTCCTATGCTATTGCCTGTGGTTTT
Organism: Sylvilagus floridanus; assembly: GCA_949820135.1. Taxonomy (NCBI): domain Eukaryota; kingdom Metazoa; phylum Chordata; class Mammalia; order Lagomorpha; family Leporidae; genus Sylvilagus; species Sylvilagus floridanus. Next base: position 137,290,411 of record OX463225.1, read on the forward strand.
TCAAGTGAGATGCCTGTTCTGATGAAAGCTTCATCATCAAAATGTCAAATTACTGCTGTTGGCTGCAAACATGTAATCTTATTGCTATGTCTGATAACTCAGTACAAAATAATATGTAATTTGTTTGAGAACCATGTAAAACTTGAGGTACTACAGTATATAACTACTTTTAACATCTTATTGTAAGCATTATCTGTATCTACAGTTGCTAAGTAAAGAAAGAAGTATAAAACATATACATGTTTCCTTGGCAACATTTTCTTAAAAAATATAGCTGTATTATATTTTACACTATTATGGAACTATCTTCATGTTTGCTGTTTTGTGGTTTTAAACACTTTCCCCTGAAACATTCATCAAAACATAGAAATGGTCAGAGATTAGTCTTAAATTCAAAAGCTTCTATGTTACTAAATATTTGTGCTGTCCTATTCCAAGGAATATTCAATGTATTTGGTTTAGGGATTTTGTAAATCACCATCTTAATGGAATTTGAAGTCTGCATTTTGTCTTATTTTAGACACTGAACTTTTAAGAGAAGTAAAGAGACTGCGAAATTGTTTCATTCCAGTCTTGTAATGTGAAATTTGATTCAATTTAAGAAGTTAAAGTGATTACTTATTCTTTAATAGTTGAGCATTGAAGTCTGGACAATTAGTTTTAGGTTAGCTCAAAATCAAGTGTTGAACTACATGCAGCACTCCCTGTCTGTTGTAGGTCATTTTGCAGAGACCCCAAAATGAAAAATAAAACCATAAATCTTTAAAGATTCCAGAGAATGTGTTATCAGTAAGACCGGGTAAAGCCACCTTCCCCAACACCAGCATCCCACTGGGTGCCAGATCTTGTCCCAGCTGCTCCACTTATGATCCAATTTACCACTAATGTCCTGGACAAAGCAGTGGAAGATGGCCCAGGTGTTTGGGCCCCTGCACCTACATGGGAGACCTGGATGGAGCTCCTGGCTTCTGCCTGGCCAAGGCCTGGCCCAGTGATGAGTGTTGATTCCATCTGAGGAGTGAACCAGAATATGGAATATGGAAGATCTCTCTCTCTCTCTCTGTAACTCCAACTTGAAATAAATAAATAAATCTAAAAGAAGACTTATGTGTACATAAGTGAAAGCAATAATAGGCAATATGCTTTGAGAATTAAGTATGTGCTAGGAACTCTCAAAAGTGTTTCATTATTAACTCTTAAGCTTTATGATAACAATATGAGGGTTCTATTACTCATGATAATCTTAAGAAGATTCTTCTGTTATTCCTGTCCTAGAGAAGGACAATGACGAGAGAAGTTCAGGAACTTGTCCAAAACTTCATGAGTTTGAAGAATCAGAGTTAGCATTTAAACTTGGATTCTACCCACACAGCCAGCTCTTAAAAGCACTGTACTTTGCTCTGAGGGATACTGAGTGATGTGTTGAGGATAGTCATTACCTGGTTGTATTTATGGCTCACAACTTCTCCACAGCTTTGCTGGTTTCAACACTTTTTGGTATTGTTTCATTTGGTGTTTCTCTTTTCATTTTTCTTCTCTTCTTCTTTTCTTCATCTCCTCCTCCTCCTTCTTCTTCCAGCTAACCCAGAGTTGTGCTTTTTCAGACTTCATTTCTCATATTTACTAAAAAGATTGAGACAATGAAATGTATGTAAAGCACCTAGTACTGTATCAATCACAGAATGCTCTTGATAGGGGAAGTCCACACATTTGCCATACTGATTAGACTTAGGAGAGACCACTTGTGTAACTGTGTATCACATAGCATTTAATCTGCGGTATGCAGAGCAGGCTTAAAGAAATTGTTGGCACACAATGGTGGGTGACTTTTGGCAAATCTTTACTTCTCTCAAGTCTTAATTCTCCACCATCTGTGAAAAGATGCAATAATACCTAATTTTCAGGATTGTGATAAAATTTAAGGATTAGATAAAAATAGACTTAACTAAAAGCCCCAAATAAATAGTAATGACAACATTTTAATAGCATGACTAGTTGAAATGCCCATGGGACTTTTTTTCTGGCCATATATTCCAACTCAGAACACCTCACAACATTCTATATCCTGCTTCTTGGAGTTTCAATTGATGCACTAAATGTTACAATTTACTATGTTTAAGAATCCATGCAAAATATTGTTATTAATACTTTTTTATTATTTCTTTTTTCTACTTACAGTTTTGTGTCCCTTATTTCTACTTAACAAATAATAACAAAATATAGATTGTTGGATGCCATCGAATGCTTCCATTTTCCAGGCAAACTTTGCAATCTAATGGTTAATGCTACATCTAGTGCCATTTTACAAAGGGAATTTAAAAGTATCATAAGTACATTAAGAACTTTGAATTCTCAATTGTGTATATTTCCTTTGCTCCATCATGTATTGGGGGGGGGGGGTCAGAGACTTACTTATTTGAAAGGCAGAGTTAGAGATAGTGAGGGAGAAGAGAAGACTTCTATCTGCTGATTCACTTCCCAAATGGCTGTAATGATGAGAGCTGAAGTGGAGCAGCTGGGACTTGAACCAGCATATATATGGATGCCTGCACTGCAGGTGGTGGCTTTATACACTTTGCCACAGCACTGGCTCCTCCATCAAGTTTTTTACTTTCATAAAGTTTTGCTCATTTTATTCCCAGAGTGTTGGGCATAGATTTAAGAGATTTTCTCAAGGTTTGATGAGTAGTAGAACAGCAAATTAATCATAAGGGAGGTAATAATAGAGTCTTTATTTATTTGTAATGTCATTAACTTATTTGAAATGTAGAGTGACAAGAGAGAAAGAGAGAGATCTTCCATCTGCTCATTCACACTCCAAATGCTCACAGCAGTAGGGCTGGACCATCTGGGTCTCCCATGTGGGTGGAAGAGACTGAAGTACTTGAACCATCACTTGCTACCTCCAAGAGTGTACATTAGCAGGAAGCTGGATTGGAAGAGAATATCCAGGACTCAAAACAGGCACTCTGATATGGGATGTAGGCAGCACCAAATGTTGACTTAATTGAGCCAAACACCCATCCCATAAATAGAAGGTTTTCAGAGAAAAAAAAGAGATGTAGCAACATTCAAGGAAATCTCCTGGGGGCCAGTGCTGTGGCTCAACAGCTTAAAGCCCTGGCCTAACACGCTGGCATCCCATATGGGTGCTAGTTCTAGTCCCGCTGCTCCTCTTCCAATCCAGCTCTCTGCTATGGCCTGGGAAAGCAGAAGATGGCCCAAGTGCTTGGGCCCCTCCACCCACGTGGGAGACTCAGAAGAAGCTCCTGGTTCCTGGCTGTTCATCTGGGGAGTGAACCTGTGGATGGAGGACCTCTCTATCTCTACCTCTCTCTATAACTCTTTCAAATAAATAAAATAAATCTATTTTTTAAAAGAAAATCTCCTAAGGAATTCTCATCAGGTGCTACTGTTGTGTGAAGTACCTGCCCCCATCAACTTCATTTTGTTTCTTCCAAAAATTTTTTATTTTTAAAAAATATTCATTTTATTTATTTGAAAGGCAGAATTACAGAGAATTTCAGAGAGAAGAGGGAGGTAGAGAGATTTTCCATCCTCTAGTTTACTCCCCAAAGGACCACAATGGCTGGTGCTGGACTATAGCCAGGGAGCTGAAACTCCATCTGGGTCTCCCATCTGGGTGCAGAGGCTTAGGCACTTGGGCCATCTTCTGCTGCATTCCCAGGTGCATTAGCAAGGAGCTGGATTGGAAGAGCAGCACTCTTTACTGTCGCTTCCATTTCATTTCTAAGAAGTGAGCACTTAGAAACGTAGCACACCACTTCTGAGAGTTTTATGGGCAGCCACAGTTCATAAAGGGTGCTTAATTGAATTCAAAAGTGTTTCAAAATGCTTTGTGGCTGATTGTCAACCTTTACGTATGTTGCTAGATTTTCTTTGGTAAACGTATGTTTATCTTTGTGTCTTACTTGGCTAATACTAAATTATTTTATATTCCTTGAGTACATTATAGAACTTAATTTTTCCAAGAACATGTTTCACTTCCAAGGAATGTCTTGGATGTGTGAAGATGCTGATTTGGTCATTTTTCTATTTTGTGGACATTATGTTGATGATATGAAGTCTGCAAACCTTTTTTTTAAATTATTATTATTAAAAAGGGGAGGTGGGAGTTGTGGTACAGCAGGTTAAGCCACCACTTAGAATGCTGCATCCCATATTTGGGTGCCTAGGGTCAAATGCTGGCTCTAGTTCCTTTTCAGGAAGTGGATTAGAATGTCTTGTTTATGTGTATCCTGGGAAGCAGCACATGATGGCTCAAAGACCTGAGTCTCTGCCACCAATGTGGGAGACCCAGATGGAGTTCCAGGCTTCTGACTCTGGCCTCTCCCAACCTTTGCTGTTGTGCGCATTTTGAGAATGAACCAGTGCATGGAAGATCAATTTCTCTTTCTCACTGTTTTTCCCTGTCTCTGTCACTCTGACTTTCAAATCAGTCAATCAAACAAACTAAAAGGAAAAACTAAGAAAGGGTAAAACCTGGAATCCTGCATGATAACATCACTGGCTTTGAATTTGTTTTTTCTTTGAAAAGAAAGTTCTTTTTTTATTTTTTTATTTTTTATAATGCTTTTATTTAAAGAATATAAATTTCCAAAATACAGCTTATAGATTACAATGGCTTCCCCCCCATAACTTCCCTCCCACCCGCAACCCTCCCCTTTCCCACTCCCTCTCCCCTTGCTTCACATCAAGATTCATTTTCAATTCTCTTTATATACAGAAGATCAGTTTACTATATATTAAGTAAAGATTTCAACAGTTTGCCCTCACATAGCAACACAAAGTGAAAAATACTATTGGAGTACTAGTTACAGTATTAATTCACAATGTATAGCACATTAAGGACAGAGATCCTACATGATATTTTTTTTAAATTGATTAATTTTCTATGCAATTTCCAATTTAACACCAAGATTTTTTTTTCATTTTTAATTATCTATATACAGAAGATTGATTCAGTATATACTAAGTAAAGATTTCATCAGTTTGCAAACTGATGAAAAGAAAGTTCTATAAGACTGAAGCCTCCACTTCAGCCTATAATAAAAAAGGAAAGCTAAATCAACATTTCAGAAATCAGAAATCTAATACATTTTCTGCAGATGCTGTAATTTAGTTAACTGACTCTCTTCATGAAGTACTCTGCAACTATAAATCTTTCAGAAACCTGTATTAGTTGGAGTCCATCCAAAACTTGGATTTGCTTCTCTCATTAACACAAACACTTTTTGTATGGATTTTAAATGCACCAATTGTTCCAAGTACACTTGAAAATAGATTAGAAAAACTTGGTCAGTGAAGGTTGAATTTTAGCTGCAGCTTGCAGTTTTTGTGGATGTTTCTATTACTAAACCCTTGGAGCCAATGGTATGTAATGCAATGGGATCCATACCAATTGCTCTGAAAAGTATGTTTTCTACCTTTATTTCAGTGTCAGATGATCCATCAGACCTGATCCTCTGATGCTGAAAACATCCATTTTCTGAATAATCGGATGTGGTGGGTGTAAGAGCAAAAGGGTATGGGAGACATTTCTTATATGTGTCTTAATAGGATTCAAATAGGAAAGTTCAAAGTAATATGTATGAAAGCAATGGGAATTCATCACAATTCTCAATTATATTTCCCTTGGAGGTAACAGGATGAATTGTTTAGTGCATTAGATTTTTAAAGCGCTTTAGTTGTCAGTCAGTCCCAATGTCTGTATGTTCAAAATGACAAGACCAGTGTTCTGTAGCCTGGGGCAACTGGCTGAAATTAATGATATAAAACACAGGTGACTTGACAGCAAGTCATTTTACAAATCTAGTGGTTGTGACTTGGAGTAAATTTCAAATTAAGTCTATATTGGAGTAAGGGCCATACTTGGAGAGAGATTATTTGTTAATCATCAATCAAAATACCAGCCTACAATTAAAATGCATGATTTTACTCCTGTAGCAAAAATCTCTGAAGACTCATTGCATTTAGAATGAGCATCATGGTCACATTCTCTTAGGAGAAGAGCTTATATAAATGGAAGGTACATTAAATCATTCTTTATTATTTGACATCTTGATGATTTAGGGATTTAGAGTTTAAGCATAAGAATTAGCTTCCATTCACACTTTTGTCAAACGTGGTAGGTAAGATCATGCTTTAGGGACAAAACAAGGACAAACCCAAAGCAAAAGCCTAAGAAATACAGGAGTGCTAGCACATGCAGTCTCCCCTCCTATCATCTTGCAGAGAAATAGAAACCTGAGTCTAGGAGATGCTTCTTCAGGCTGTTCCTGACCATGTTTCAGGGGAAGGATGCAGCCACAGGGTCCCTTCATGTTTTCCTGAAGAGCTGCTTTGTGGATGGGGCCCTTCTTTTCACCTTCTCAGTTCTTTAGGATGTAAATTAGAAAAGAGTTGGCTTACTGCTTCTGCAAAGTTATTGACTGGTCTGGACACCAATTTCTTACGTTAACTCTATGGTCTTCTGTGATCATCTGATGTACTTTCTATCTAAGTTGACACCTAAATGTCAGGTGAAGCTGAGTCTCTTAAAGTATCAATACTCTTTCTAAGTGAACCTGTTGAGCTGAACAACTATGATTTCTTCTTTTGAGCATTGATAGGATTTCAAAGCTTTTTATCTAAAGTAGCAACAAAAGGGGCATGTATGTACTTCACATTTAAGGATATATCTAGGGGCCAGCACTGTGGCACAGTAGGTTAATCCTCTGTCTGCGGCACTGGTATCCCATATGGGCTCTGGATCTAGTCCTGGCTGCTCCTCTTCCAATCCAACTCTCTGTTGTGGCTTGGGAAAACAGTAGAAGATGGTCCAAGTCCCTGGGCCCCTGCACCTGCGTGGGAGACCAGAAAGAAACACCCGGCAACTGGCTTCGGATTGGCGCAGCTCCAATTGTTGTGGCCACTGGGGAGTGAATCCAGACAGAAGACATTTCTCTCTGTTTTTCCCTCTCACTGTCTGTAACTCTACCTCTCAAATAAATAAATAAAATCTTATTAAAAAGGGACATATCTATATCTATGTATAGATTCTTGATATAAACATTTTAATAGGGGCCAGTGCTGTGGCTTAGCAGGCAGGGCCACCTCCTGGGACGCCAGTATCCCATAAGGGTGCCAGTTCTTGTCCCAGCTGCTCAACTTCTTCTTTTTTTTTTTCTTTTTTGAATTTATATTTGACAGATAGAGTTAGTGAGAGAGAGAGAGAGACAGAGAGAATGTTCTTCCTTCCGTTGGTTCACCCCCTAAATGGACACCACGGTCCGATTTGAAGCCAGGAGCCAGGTGTTTCCTCCTGGTCTCCCATGCGGGTGCAGTGGCCCAAGCACTTGGGCCATCTCCCACTGCATTCCCAGGCACAGCAGAGAGCTGGACTGGAAGAGGAACAACCTGGACTAGAACCCGGAGCCCATATGGAATGCTGGCACCACAGGAGGAGGATTAACTAAGTGAGCCACAGCGCTGGCCCCATAGGCTGCTCAACTTCCGGTCCAACTCCCTGCTGGTGCATTTAGAAGGCAGCAGAGGGTAGCCCAAGTGGCTGGGCCTCTGTGCGCACGTGGAAGACTCAGAGGAATCTCCAGGCTCCTGGCTTTAGACTGGCCCAGCTCTGGCCATTGCATTCATTTGGGGTGTGAACCAGAAGAGGAAGATCTTTGTTTGCCTAGTTCTCTCTCGCTCGCTCTCTCGCTCTCTCTCTCTCTTTGTAACTCTGCCTTTCAAAAGAAAAAAAAAAGGCTTAATAACTTCATTTCCTGTGGTTCTTTTATTTTAAATAACTCATTAAAATATTTGTGCTTCCCAGTACCATTCAAAGTCATCATCATTTCTTCATCACAATGTAAGTAGTATGAAACAAATATGTAAGTAGTATGAAATAAATATACAGTGAATATGTTTTTGGCAACAGTTATAAATAAAGTTGTGAAAACACTTTTTGTACTTAAAGTTTGTCCTAGATATTTAAAAGTCAAGTCAAGCAAGTTATTTTCAAATAAATGCTATTCACTCTTATATTATCTTTGATTTTATGGATCAAAATAAATTAGGTAAAATAAAACACACAGAAAACTCCAGAAAAAAATTGTATTTGCTTTTGAAGATTGAATAAATACAACTATTTTTGTATATAGTAGGTTTTAAATTTTTTAAATAGTCAATCATAAATAATTAAAAGGTAACTGATTTGTGAACACAGATTAACAATCATTTTGAGCATAAAAGTTACCATCTTTACATGAGAAAGTTATAATGGTATTCAATACAATTTTAGTGCTTTCCAGAATCTGGTTTCAGATTCTTATTTTATTTTAAGGAGGAAGCTCTCATTTTTATTTTGTTTGCTACAAGAGTTAAATCACTCATCCAAAATCTGAAGTGAAATTTTAAAAATTATTTTATTTATTTGCGAGATAGAGACAGAATTAGTGAGTGAGAGAGAGAGAGAGAGAGAGAATCTTCCATCCTCTGGTTAACCCAAGGATTGCCTGCAATGGCCAGGCCTGTGCCAGCCACATCCACTATCCAGGAATTTTGTCTGGATCTTTTACCTGAGTGGCAGGAATTAACTGGTTGTGCCACCACTGCTACTTCCCAGGGTATACATTAGCAGGATGCTGGAATTGGGAACATTTTTTTTTTCAAAAAAAGATTTATTTATTTGAAAGGCAGAGTTACAGAGAGAGATGGGTAGAGACAGAGAGAGCTCTTCCATCTTCTGGTTCACTCCCCAGATGTCTGTAATGGCCAAGCCTAGGCCAGACCAAAGCTAGGAGCCAGGAGCTTCTTCTGGGTCTCCCATGTGGACACAAGGGTTCAAGCATTTGAGTCATCTTGTGTTACTTTCCCAGGAGCATTAGCAGGGAGCAGCTGGATTGGAAGTGGAACTGCTGGGACAAGAAATAGTGCCTGTGTGGGATGACTGCATTGCAGGCTCCACTGCATTGTATTTCTAAACTCAACCTAAACTAGGGGAAAACATCAAAGAGTTTGGATGTTCTTCTCCCTGCTAATGCACCTGGGAAAGCACAAGTCTTTGGGCCCTTGCATCCACATTGGAGACCCAGAAGAAGCTCCTGGCTCCTGGCTTCAGCCTGGCCCAGCCCCAGTCCAGCAGCCATCTGGGTAATGAACTCCTGGATGGAGGACCTCTCTCCCTGTCTCTACCTCTCTCTGTAACTCTGCATTTCAAATAAATAAAATAAATCTCATAAAACCCCACCAAGAGTGGATGTTGATCTTTGCATGAAAGATACATAGATCTAGCTATAATTCACAAACCTTGGGTACCTGGTTAGGCATTCTTTCCTAATTAGATTTATACCAACTTGGCAGAATTATTTTAAATATTTTTCATTTTAAAACTTCACATGCAGGATATTGCCATCTTCACTGTATTTTTGTTTGTATTTTTTCAGCTCTCTAGCCAAAGAAAAACCTACATTTTTGCTTGTGAACTAGTTTTACTGGTATAATATTTTTTTTCCATTCTATATTCCACTAAAACAAGAAATGCTCTCAACTAATGTATCTAAAAACTGGAGAGAATTATGTACATGAGAAAATTATATCCCCATCCATTCATGGGGTAAGAATACAAAATAAGGGTAGGTTTTTTTGCGTGTTAGGGAAACAGAGAGAATAAGTGTTTCTTCTTTTTTGGCTCTTTTGGCAGATATTAATTTGTTATAGAGGCCAAGAATTAATTAATAAATAATAACTGCAAGGTGCATGTTGTTTGGAATGCTGCTCATGGCTTCTTGCCTGGGACAGTAGAACAGCTGTTTTTACTGAATTACTGGAATGTGAGAAGCAGTAGAGATTAAAGGGGACTATTTTCCCTCCTTTCTCAAATCCCTGTGAAAAGAAGCTTTTCTACACAAAAGGGGAATTCTTTGGACATAACATGTACTCCCCCTTCACACTCCCAACATATAGTGAGGCCCACAGTGTGAGTCATTTGGGGCTGTCTGGTAGCACACGACTTCTCTCTTCTCCCACGGGTCCCTCAGAACCAGAACCCCTACCACCAAAGGCAGAGAGCTGTGGCAAGAGGAAGGAAGCTGGGCTGGGGCTGACTAGGAACTGGTGTGGCTGTCAGGGACGCGACTTGGAAGGAGCATGGTGCAATCCCAGCTCTTCCTTCTTCCAGCTGTGAGACACTGGTCAAATTATACCACCTCTCTGTAAGGTAGATTCTAGATCTAGTGTGAGGATGATAACAGAACTCATCTCATAGGGTCACCTAATGAATATTAATGAAAAGACTTATGCAAAGCAATTTTTGTTGCAGGGTCAACATGGACTAACTGGTAGCTATTTTTATGTTTTATTCCAAAGTATTTTCCATTAAGTTTGGTACACAGAAGATAACATTTGTAGTATTTGAATATAATCTGTTTATAAAAATATACTAGAATGGAAGTCACACCAGAACCTGGTCAGAATTCATTAAATATTTGCTGTGTGATTTAGAAAAGTCATTTAACTTCTCTGAGCCTCAGCTTAGTTATCTGGAAAAATGCAGGTGAGAATGCCTTATGCTGATGCTCCAAATATGCTTACTACATGCCAGGTGCTATGCTAAGTGCTGTATGTGCCTTAGCTGCTTTAACCCTCCTCACTGCTTGCAGGATAGGAACTGTTACATGTGGAACACCAAACATGAACCATTTTGGCTGCTGATATGATGTCACAAGTGGAAAACTCCACACCTGACCTCTAGTGGTTCAATGGACACAAACTTCATTCTATGCAAAAAAATGTAAAATATTGCATAAAATTGCCTTTAGGCTTTCTATGATATATATGGAGCATAAATTAATTATAATAAATTATGTTTACATTTGGGTTTCCCCTCAAAAATATATTATTATATTCATGCTCATGTAAATATATTTTAAAAAATCCAAAACAAAACATGAAATGCTTCTAGTTCCAACTATTTTGGATAAGGGTTATTCAAGCTGTGTAGTATTTTACAGAGGAAGAAAGACAAACAGAGAAGAATCTGATCCTATTCATTTAAAGAGTACTTATCAAGCACCTGTTAGATGTCAGACACTCTTTCTTGGTGGTGGAGATTAAGCTGTGAACAGTACAGACAAAAATTCTGCCCATAAATGTTTATTTTCTAATAGAAGAAGAAAATAAATCCATTTTAAGAAAAGAAAATATATTATTTATGAGAGTACTAACTACTTAGAAAATATATAAAGCAGTGAAATGTGTGGTGTGTTTGTAATTTTGGGTATGGTCACCAAGGGTGATTTCACTGAAGAAAAATGACATCTTGGAGGATAAAACATAAAAGGACTGAGGGAGAGTTAGCTGCTGAGGCAGAGGAAATAAGCAGGAGTTTGAAGTTTTAAATACTACTCCATGTTGCCATATTAACCTGCTTACCATGTGGCTGTTCTTGAGAGGTTCAACTGAAATAGTGTGTAGAAACTTTGCAAACAATAAAGCACTAGTAGATAATAATTGTTATTGTTATTATTTTTATTTGCGGGAGAGAGAACTCATATCCACTCGCTTACTCCACCAAACATGCAAGAGTTGGGGCAACCCTGGCCAAAGCTGTGTGCTGAAAACTCAATCCAGGCCTCCCATGTGAGTGGCAGGAACCCAACTACTTGAGCCATCCCTTGCTGCCTCAGAGAGTGCACATTAGCAGGAAGCTGCGATGGAACCCAGGCACTCCAATATGGGATGCAGCCACTAGGTCAAATGCCTGCCCTCATGTTATTATCTTTCAATAGAAAAAGGAAACACTGCGATACAATCTATTAGTCTTTTCTACTGTTATTGTGCCCTTTATTTCTTGAAAACTTCATTTGAAAAAAAAATCTGGTATAGAAGATGCAATTCACTCCCTAAGGCAAATCTCAATAGAAAAGATGTATCACTTTGCTATTCTACCTAATGTAGACTCATTGCTGAATGTCAATATCTTCTTATAAAATTACAAAATAGCTCTCTATCTGTAATGGAGATCAAATACAGTTTACAAAAGGCATTCCTGCTTTCTTCAATGAAAGCCACTTGGGGTCTAAGAAATTTCCTCATCCTCTTGCTGATGTTAACTTCACATGGTGTATCTCTTTCAAGGTCAATTTCTTAAAAATTGTGTATCAGTTATTAGGTCATCCATGTAATTCAGCCCAACTTGACTCCAGCTAGCACTGAAAATTTTTTCAGACTGTGTTTAACAGCATCATGTTTCTCTAATGATCCATCTGAGATCAAGTTCCTGAGAATGACTGATCTCTCATCCAGTGATTGTATTGAATCTATCCTCTCACTCACAATGTGGCTCTGAGTAGGAATTTTCTCAGTACTAAACTGCAGGCCATGAAACCTACAAACTAGAGGCTGTGAATTAATTATAGCAAAAATGATTGTTAATTAAGTAACAACTGATAGCCCTAAGTGATGCTTCATGGCTCATTTCCCTTGCTTTTTTTTTTAAAGATTGATTGATCGATTGAAAGAGTTACAAAGAGAAAGAGAGCTTTAGCGATCTTCCCTCTGCTGGTTCACTCCCCCAAATGGCTGCAGTGGCCAAGACTGAGCCAGGCCAAAGCCAGGAGCTTCTATTAGTCCTACATGGATGGCAGGAGCCTAAGCACTTCATCCATCTTCTGTTTCCTCTGCAGGCACATTAGCGGGGAGCTGGATTGGAAGTGGAGCAAGAGAGCTAGCGCCCATATAGGATGCATTGCAGGCAGTGGCTTTACCCACTATGCCACAATGCTGGCCCTTTTTTAATTTTAAATTTGTAATACCCATATCAGCCTGGAGGTGAAATATCTGTGCAACTGAGTAGGGGTAAATTATCTGCTGAACCTGTGATGATGGTACTAAGGTGTGAAGGCAAATTCATGGCCATATTAGGGAAGGGATCCTGACTGCACTTCTGAGAAGCAGAGGGATAATCACAGCCCCTATTTTCTATTTTGTTTGAGTTTTAAAAACATCAAGTAACCAATTATGTGGGAAAATAACTTGGCTCTGGTGGGTGCAGGAAAGTGTGATGATCCTTTTCTCACCCTTTGTAAGGGTCATAGCAAGGCTCCTGTAACAAAAGACAGGTTAACAAGAGAAAAACAGATTTATTTAGTCAAAGTTTTGAGTGACATGGGAGTCTTTCAGAAATGAAGATCCAAAGACCCATAGAAAACTGTCTATTTTTTTTTCTGAAGTGTAGTGAAGAATGGATTTCCATATAGAAATATGATTGGGACAAAAGGGCATCATCTAATGGTCATAGACCAAGGGAAGAAGCCCAGCATGGCCTGTCTGTTCAGGGTGTTCTCGGCCTTTCTGTGTAGCATTCCTTCCTTCTCCAGATGGGGCCAGACCTCTCTAATGAGGTTCCTGAAAGAAGGGAGATAGGAAAGAGTGACTTTGCTAGGTCTTATGGCTTGCTTTGTGGGAAGGGATTGTAGTTTCGGTGATCTGCCTTGTGGGAGAGGAATTCTAGTGTCTATGAATCTCTTTCAGGGGAGGAAAAGAGCTGGGAGACAGGAGGGTTGGAGGTTGGAGAGACTGCTTCTGAAGCTCTTCCAATCTCCTTTAGTTCACAATAGCATGCCATGGCACCATCTTTGTGATATCATGTTCTGAGCCCAAAAGTTATCTTTGTAAGAAAAGGTATGACTCATGTGACTTTCTGAAATATGTACAAGTATTTGTAATTCATTGAATGGACATTTTATTATGTATTCATGGAAACCTCTGTGCTTCCCTGTGTATGTATTTGTTAAATCTGTCTTATATATGAATATATATTGGATAATTTGTGCTGCAGCTTTTGAGGATCTTGGACTCTATAGAAAAGAAGAGGCACTCAGGTGAAACTTTAAGAAATTGATTATTCTTTCAAATATTAACAATAATGCAAGTAGTGCTTAGACATCACAGCACTGGGCCTCCCACTTGGAAGCTGACAGTCTTTGGATGACTTTCTTCATCTCTCCCATTTCCCTCTTGTTTTAAATTTTCATAGCTTCTAGTTGTTTCACCTTTCCGAGTAACTCATATTAATGTGTTACCCTTAATAGAAAACCTTTAGGATTCTTTGTTGGTCAAGGGGAGCAGCAGGATTGCTTCTACAAAGAATGTGTACGTATGTGTGCTTGTGTGTGTGTTTTCCTACTGGGGAAAGGAAAATAGGGACAATATTGTTGCTGATTGTATTTGATAGTAGGAATAAACATACTCATCAGTATTCCTTGGTAATTTCAGAACACATTTCTCATGGTTTATGAATTGCTTTCTTTTTTTTTTACCAGATTACAAGCTAAGAGGAAAAGCATTATTTCTATTTACATCTATTCTAGTTCCTTATCTTAATTGGATTAATTTTTAGCAGATAGTTCATATCATTTTTCATGGCCTGAATGATGCAATGATGAGTCCTGAAAAATTAACCAAATTCTCATCATTGTGTTTTCCATCCTGATGGGAGCAGAGTTGCTGAATTTCCAGAGGTTGGTGCAATCAATACAGTGAAGGTGAGGCAAAAGGCAAGATTTCTCCTTCTACTACTTGAATTTCTATATAGGTAATACATGTTAGGATTGATTGAAAGGAAAAATCTGCACATAGTTCTAGGGAGTGTCAAATATTAAAATAGGGTTAGGTTATGGATGGGAAAATAAAACAAGATTGAGTCAATTCATAAATGTAGATCAAATATTACAGTGAAATCAGATCACATCTGAGTTTCACACTACTTTTTCTGTAAGTTAACATTAAGCCCTCATCTCATTTCATAAACTCCCCACCAGTAACTTAACCTTGCAAGATTCTGGTCTGCATAAGTGGTCTTAGCTACCTTAGCCTGGATCACGTTCTACTTCCTTCCCTCCACTGCATTCACTTTATCCTCCTGGAGCTTCCTTGATTGCATCATGCTCACTACCCATGTGTGTGGATGTGTGTGTGCATCCTTGGCCTAGAAGACCTCCACTACCTGGCACACTCTAGATGGATATGCTCATGGCCGACTCCACTCCTTTCAGATCCCTGAACACATGTCATTGCTCAGAGATGTGTCTGAACCTCCAGCCTAAAGTAGCATCACCTTCACCCACCACTGTTCTCTACCACCTTGTCTTGTGTTGTCAGTCTTGATATCACCACTGGCCATATTCCACCTTCATGTATTGAATGACTGTTTTCTGTCTTCATGTCCATTTGCCACTCTCAAAGCTCCATAAGAAGAGAGTTGTTGTTTTGCTCATTACTGTATATTCAATACCTAGACAAGTTTTTGATAGTTATTGGATGCTTTAAAAATAATTTGGGGACAACCTGATGAACTTGTTTCATGAGAAGATAATTTTGAAAGGCAACAGTGAAGGAAACAGACAAAATCTCTTCTTTCATGAGACTTAGCATATTTGTTTTGTGTTAAGGGTCTACATCAATTCAGACCTCTCATTACTGAGGCTGCCAGCACAGCAGGTGAGGCTGCCACCTCTGGCTCTGGCATCCCATACTGGATTACCAGTTCAAGTCCTAGCTGCTTTACTTCAGATCTGGCTCCAAGCTTATGTGCCTGGTAAAGTAGCAGAAGGTGGCCCAAATACTTGGGCCCCACCACCCACGTGGGAGACCCACATGATGTTACAGGCTCCTGGCTTCAGCCTTGAATAGACCTGGCCATTGCATCACTTGGGGAATGAAGCAGTGGTTGAAAGATTCTCTCTCTCTCTCTCTCTTCTCTCTCTCTCTCTCTCTCTCTCTCTCTCTCTCTCTCTCTCTCCATGTCTCTCTTTGTAACTCTCCCTTTCAAGTAAATAAATAAATCTTTTAAAAAGAACAGCTCTCAAGGCTGGCGTTCTGGCACAGTGGGTTAAAGCCCTAGCTTGAAATGCTGGCATCCCATAAGGGTGCCTGCTCTAGTCCCGGCTGCTCCTCTTCCAATCCAGCTCTCTGCTATGGCCTGGGATAGTAGTAGAAGATGGCCCAAGTGCTTTGGCCCCTGCATCAGGGTGGGAGACCTGGAGCCTGGAGGAAGCTCCTGATTCCTGGCTTCAGATCATCACAGCTTTGGCCGTTGCAGCCATCTGGGGAGTAAACCAGTGGGTGCAAGACCTCTCTGTCTCTACCTCTCTCTGTAACTTTCTTTCAAATAAATAAAATAAATCTTTAAAAAGAAAAAGAAAAAAAACTACTCTCATTATAGTAATATTATACATATTCTAATTCATTAACACAGAACTATGTGTTCATACTAGACTTAAGAAGAACAGTAAATGAAATTGGAAACCAATAAAACTAATATATAAAAAAGAATTATTTCATAGTAATTTGTTGCTATGTTATGTATCTATCCAAAATCCATCACCCTCCATTGCAGAGGGTGGTTTTAATGATAAATAGTAGATGTTAATCTGTTTTGATTTTATCAAAAAATTATGACCATTGAGATACCTCTCAGATAGAGACAGGTGAGATAACCTGTTGTTGAACATTAACCAGATCTCTTTTCCTTCATCAAAATTTTTCTCTGTCTAGTTATTTAGGTTAGCAGATCTCAGAAAGAGAAACACTTCTAAAAGGACACAACATTTTTTTCTTGATCAAGAAAAACAAACAAATGAAGCAATAAAAGGGGGAAAATAAAACCTAAGACACTCAAGGGAAGACTCCTTATAACAAAATGTCCTGCCAGAAGTTTTGTTTCTAAGCAGAGGTCATGTGGTCTGTGGCCAGCAGATGTGAAGTGCCTGAGGACAGTCATTCCTGGTGTCTCTGCAAGGACTGTATATCTTCATTTGTGAAGACCCTAATACTCCAAGGGGTATTTGTAATTAAACTCTATTTCCCAGCCTTACGATGAGCATAAAATGAATGGCATGTTATATTATTATTTGAGGCTGGAAATATATACAATTTAGGTTATTGGTTCTAAATATTTGTTGGGAGCTGGTGTTCAGCCTTCTGGTTAAGATGCCTGCATCCCACACCAGAGTAGCTGGGTTCATTTCCCAACTGCGGCTTCTGACTCTAACTTACTACTACTGCAGATCCTGGGAGACAGTGGTGATGGTTCAAGTGACTGAGTTCCTGCCTCTCTGTGAGTGACTTGGATTGAGTTCCCAGCTCTTGTTTTGGCCCTCACTGAATCCTAGTTGTTGTGAGCATTTGGAGAATGAACTAGTGGAAGCTGTCCTCTGTTTGCCTCACAAGTAAATAAATAAAACTTTAAAAATTTAAAAAAATATATTTGTTGGTCACAAAATTTCAGGCCCTGTAATAGTTGTGAAAATATATGAAGAATATTTTATTTAAATTTTATTTAAAACATTTTTTAGGACTTAAACTGAAAGAAATCAATCTTCAAAATTTGTAGTTCATCCATATGGATTTTTAAATATATTTTATGGTATTGTGGTCCATCTTATTTTTATATCATACAATTGATTGATTAGTCTAGGAATTTTCTTTTTCTAATACAATTTTACAAAAGCTAAAATTCCTAGTGATCCTCTTTTGTTTTTCTAATTCTCCTTTTAAAAATATTTTATTTATTTATTTGAGAGGCAGAGCTACAAAAAGTGAGAGGAAGAGACAGAGAGAAAGGCCTTCCCTCTGTTGGTTCACTCCCCAAATAGTTGCACTGATCCAAAGCCAAGAGCCAGGAGCTTCCTTCTGGTCTCTCATGTGCGTGCAGGGGCCCAACCACTTGGGCCATTTTCCACTGCTTTCCTATGCCACAGCTGAGAGCTGGATCCGAAGAGGGGCAGCCAGGACTAGAACCGGTGCCCACATGGGATGCTGGCACCTCATGTGGAGGATTAACCAACTGCACCATGTGGCCGGCCCCTCTAATTCTTACTGTCATAATCATTATACAAAGTACTCTCAGTTGTCCTCTATCATGTTCATCTTTCCATGACTTTTCCTCAGTCTAACTTTATACATAACAGCATGAATTACTCTGTTATTAATGAGAGCAAGGTGTCATTCTGATCGTGCCACCTTTTCTTTTTGTGAACAAGGCAACATGTACAAAGTAGCTACTTCCAGAAACTACTGGCCCCTCAGCCTTCACCACATACAAACCTCTAGATGTGAGAATCCTGACTAAGGAAGAAAGGGAGTATGCATATATGGGCTTTGGGAATGAATCATGCTGGGTTCTCTTATAAACCACCTTACCTCTGCTACCACCACCACACACACACACACACACACACACACACATTTATTTTTCTGATAGGCCCATCTTGATTTGTATTTTTTACTTTGCCCACATAAATGCACATTTCTCTTTTTGTGCCACATGGACAGTCTCCAAACTACTGGCACATAATGTTTCTTCTATTCAAAACTGTGCTGAGAATTAATCTCTATTACACTTTCTAAGCCTCGTCTTCAATCATGCCTTCATTCCTTGACAATGAACACAGCTACCTCCTTATGCAGTTGTAATTAGCACTGTACATTATGTTTCTTGGCTTCTTGTGGATGGCAAAGGAGTACTTCTCTATTTTATTTGTGAAATTTGTAAATATAAAATGCTAAGTAGATCCAATGGTTGGGGAAAAGAAGTCCCATTCCAAGATCAAGAATTGTAAAAAACAACTTTGACAATATGGATGTTAAAGCTAGTAGGGAGGCATGGGCAGTAGAGCTAATAGCTCTGTAACTTTAAGTAATGAGAAATGATATGTAGGTGAATTTCTGTTGATAATTTCACCTTTATGTAATGAAAGGACTTTATACATTTCTTGGAAAATAGAATTAAAAAATTTACTTTGGTAAATAATATTTTGAATTCCATGTATAATTTTTTACAATGTGCATTTTTGAGGACTATTCATATGCATTGGTTTCAAAACTGTTTGTACCAAAATAAAGTTGTCTCTTAATTCCATTTTCCATGAACTTTTTCAATTATCCTCATATGTGAATTTTCTAATTTATAAAAGTTAAACAGGAACAGACAGGTTAAATAAGCTGGTTGGGCATTCGAAGAATTTCTTAGTTTCTTGATCATTCATACTTTGATATTTGATAGACACAGGATGTGAGATTTTTTTCCTTTGTAAGCCCACTATAAGAAAAAATCCCCAACAACACATGTGCCATTGAAAATGGCCACTGACACTTGGGAATTGATAAATGGAGAGCAGGTGCTATCTAAAGGAGACAGCTGTAATTTAGCTCTATCTGTTGTTGCCATGTAGGAACAGGGGCACGATATTGCCACATGTGTATTTGAATGAAGTAGGAAATCAAACTCTTATGTGACATTTCCTAAAAATTTTATGTGGGCTTTAACAAAACAAAAATATGTGGAAAAAAATCAAACACTGAGGCCATATCTCACCTATAGCCACCTCAAGGATGGCCATGATAAGTATTCTAAAAACCCAATTTCCTCTAAAATAATTTTTCAGCCTAAGAAAGGTATGATTTTATGTTCTTTGAAATTGTGCCTTTAACTGTATCAATGACACATTGTGACTATGTACTGACAACTGATCATCACAGATATCACATCAAGACTTCTCTTGGATTGATATTTTGTAGGGTAATTTGACCTACAGCTATATTTCTAGTGGACAGAGAGCATCAGTAATTCTAAGGGCAACCATTTATAAGAAAAGGCTTGACTGTGAAACTGTGGAACATACTAAAATCTGATTAGAAAAGATTCAATGGCATGCAAAGAAAATCGACAGAATTATCCAGAGAGGACAAGATTATGCCTGGAAATGCAAGGCAATGAGGAGTCAAGGAGAAGGAACTTATCCATAATGGTGAACTCTGTTGTTTGGCTTTTTGGAGCAAAGAAACCAAATGATTAATACAAGGAAGAAGCCATTTGATTTGGCTGAGAGGAGGTTATTGGAAACCCTGGAAGGGGTGGCTCATTGCAGTAGTTGGGATGGTAGCCAAATGGAAGAGGAGTAGAAGAGTTAGAGATGAGAAGTTGGAAGTTCCAGAGGTATTCCATGTTCCAAGAGCCTGGGCACAAAGAGAAAAGGGCTAGAGTGAGAGCTGGGGGATCCATCTGTTTCAGTGAAGATGATGTGTTGGATATGGGGAGCACCTGCACTAGCTTGACGTTGGGTGGTGATACATCCTCTTCCCTGTCACTAGTACATAGGAAAGTAAGTGACTCTCTTCTTTTGACTTACATATCTGGTAACATATATGGACTTCTGTATGGTGTGAATAACTGAAAGTTTCTTGGTGGCTTTTGAGTAGGATGATTCAGTTTTGAATCATTATTTACATTTATTCAGAAGTTCAATACCATCACTATGTGACAGGTTACAAGAAACACCCTGTTGTTTCTTGGAACAAATCTTTAAAGGTGAGATTGTACTTCAAGGAATGTCACTGTTGGTCCAGTCTGAGTCTCCGTGGTTATTTTTGCTGATTGGGTAGAACCTGACCTTCACCTGTTTACATGCAGCTGTTCCACTGAAGTCAGAGTCTGTCCCTTTCCTGGGACTATTACTGGAGCTCAGCCACAGGCTCCTGCCCCTGGGACTTCAGCATTATATCAGGTTGCCAGAGCTATGGACGACCTTAGGTCCCCAAGTGTCTTACAGCTCTTTTATTTTATTTCAATTGAAAGATGAGACACATTTCCCACTACAAGACTTTTGTAATTCCTGTGAGCCTACTTTGTGAAAAAACGATCACAAATTCTCTCTTAAGATAAATATCAAGCTAAAATTCTTCTTTTTGTTGAAATTTCCTAAAAATCATAGGAACTTGGCTCATATATAGGAAGGAGACTAGTAGACATATTAGGAAATGGTGATTTTACACAAAATACCTTATTTTATTTTACAATACAGTGTTGTGTTGTTATGTAATGTGGCATCATAACTTTGCTGATATTAAGAATGATATGGTGATATAAAATCTGTGTCCTTCCTACTTGTCTATTTCAAATATTCTTCACTCTGATAATGCTGTTAGCATAGGTGACTGATGGTCATCCATCCAGCAAACATTTTTTAAGCGCTACTTATGGATTCTGTTTTAGTAGTGCTGGAAAATGAATTTACAAATGTTTGTGTGTATCCAGCAGGACTCATGGACAATTAAGCAATTGTAAGAGAGTGAGGCAAGTGCCATAATAGGAGAATGCAAAATACTGTCAGAGCACAGAGTGGATAAGCAATTGTTCAAATGGGACAGGGGTTTCTCAGAGGACGTGAGTGACCTTTAGGGTAAGACTTGAAGGAGATGAAGGTGGTAGTTGAACAAATCGGTGTATCTGAATAGAGGGGGAAACAGTGAAACTGTTAGAGGTCATTTAGGACATAGCAAATTAGAAAAATAGAACATTTTAAAATCTCATTCACATACCAAGTATGCAATATTAAATACTTATTTTGTACCTGACATTGTGGTAGGCACTGGAATTATCAAATGCAGAAGATACTGTTTCATGCTGTTTACTATATAGTTGGGAGATAAATGCATTAGGTGATTGTCAAATGGTATATGTAAATACTAGAATAGAGGCATGTTCAAAGGGCTCTGTAGAACAAAGGAGGAATGACCAAGTATGTTTGGAGACTTGAAAGGGGAGATTTTGCAGCAACCTAAAAATAAGAAATCCTTTTGTGAAGTTTTTGTTTAGATAACATGTTTGCTTAGAGCAGGTTTCAGAATAAGAAACGTAGAGTAAGTGATAAGAATGATGCTTGTGGAGCACATGGAATGTCTTTCCATTCTATTTGGACCAAAAGGAAGTGCATTGTTTCCATGATGAAGAAAAACATTTTGGTGAGTCCTAAGTTGCAGGAGATATGCCTTAAAGACCACCCACTTTTATTATATTTGCATGGTTTCCTTGGATAGGGGACTGAAGTGTTCAGTCAACTCAATCACTGTGAGTTGATATAAATTAGCATATAGGAAGGTGTGTTGCTATGTATTCTGTTAGTGCAGCTTAGCTTCTAAAGACCTGGTCATATCTGGCACCAGCACAGTGGAGTGGCTTTAGAAAATTAAAAGAAAAGCCTGGGCCCAGAGTAGTACAAAAGCCCCAGGGGATTTTTACATATAAATAAAGGTGAATGATATATTGCTTGTCATTGATTCCTAGAAAAATAGTATTTTAAGAAAGCAAAATTATTCTAAAACGAATCTTATGACATATGGTGATTTTGGTATTAAAAATATAGCTATAAATGAATGTGTCAGAAGATTTTGTGATTTTTAAACAGACCTTAGGAGCTTAGGAAGCCAGCGAGGCCCACTGAGACACAGTGGGTGGCCATGACCTGCTCAGAATTATATACACACATGTGCCTGGCTTGTGCACCTCTCATTTTTGCCGGCATTTTTTCTCTGCATCTCCATGTCTCAAGAGCCCCTTCCCCAATTCTCCAAAATGCCCCAGTAGATTAAAAATGTAGTGTTATGGGGATGCCTGTTGGCTTGTGCTTAAATTCTAAGTGAAAAAAAAAGCAATACAGCACATAAACTTTGCCACTTGATTAATATCCACTCAGTATTACAGAGTTTTCTCATTGTTCTACTTGAAATTGAAATGTATAATGTAGTTTATCCTTTGGTTTAAGGTTCAATTTTTCTCAAAAATGTAAACTTATTTTCTAGAATGAAAAGGCAGATTAAGACATATTTGATATGCTATGTGAATTGTAAATATCTTCAAAAGGCAAGAGAATATCAGTGTATAGAAAGGAAAATTGGGCCAGCGCCCCGGCTCAATAGGCTAATCCTCTGCCTGTGGCTCCAGCACACCGGGTTCTAGTCCCGGTCGGGGTGCCGGATTCTGTCCCAATTGCTCCTCTTCCAGTCCAGCTCTCTGCTATGGCCTGGGAGTGCAGTGGAGCATGGCCCAAGTGCTTGGGCCCTGCACCCACATGGGAGACCAGGAGAAGCACCTGGCTCCTGGCTTCGGATCAGTGTGATGCGCCAGCCACAGCGCGCTGGCAGCGGCGTCCACTGGGGGGTGAACCAATGGGAAAGGAAGACATTTCTCTCTCTCTGTCTCTCTCACTGTCCACTCTGCCAGTAAAAAAATAAATAAAATAATAATAAAAAGAAAGGAAAATTGAATATGAAGCATGTATTTCATCTGTAGAATGAAAACACATCACAAGATAGAACACGTTTTAGAAGAGTTTTTTAAAAAGTCAGATGACGTATGAGGGAGGATTCAACTATGTAGGTAACGGAAAGTCTTAAATTTGGATCAATTAATGTTTTTCTAAATGAAGTGGCTATTTCTAGCTAGTTTGGCTGAACTATTTAAAGAGGAGAAAGTTTGAATCAAGAACCTAAATAATCCTCTGCAGATCAGTTCCCTACTAAGGGATTACAGGCAGGTGGATAGAATTTGGGGTTATATGATTTGTTATCTCTACAGGGCAAGGGAACGTTGCATATGTTCATCAGATTTTACTTGATGCTCAAATTAGATGAGATCCTCCAAGCTAGAAATAAAATTAGTTTTACAACTAGAGAATAAAAGTTCTATAGAGAAATATGATACCCGTTGCAATGTGAGTACAGGATTGGGCTCAACACAAGAAATGAAGAAAAAATTGTTTACAAGCTAAATGAGTCAGCAATTCATTGCTATTAAAAAAAAACAAAAGTCCTCACCAGCTGACTGTGGTCTGTATTTTTTCAATTTATGAGTGGCCAATGTACCTTAAAAACTTAAAGAATGCAGAGTGTTAGAAAGTAATTGAATGATAGAAAAGAAAGAAAAAGGAAATCATAAAGTTAAAGAAGTTAATATGGTTCAAGCCTGGTAAAAATATGTCAGATGAGGTGAAAAATTAATTGTGTAGATGTGATTAAGTACTGCAAAGGATTTCTTAAAGACAGAAATGTCGATCATTACTGTTCTATATTGAGGTGGAGTAAAACTGTGTTTAGTGAAAGCTAAAAGAGATTTTGGTAGATGATTAGGGTGATAGGTCTTAGAAGTTACCATTCTGGAATGCTAGACTGAGACAATAAATGATTTCTTTTCCATAGCATTTGAGATATATACTTGCTTAAAAAATACTGAACAGATGATTTGAATTGTCTGTTAGCTCTGTGACTAATTTTAAGTATGCCAAAAATTTGGAAATATATTATAAATTTTAATTTAAATAAATGAAACTATGAAATGAATGAAGAGCTATACAGCATTGTTTTTGAGATTTCTATATAGATGTTTTTAAAATTTAATTTTATAGTTAATTTATAATTTTATAACAAATTAATTTATTAATTTATTTTAAAATTAATTCATTAATTTTTATTTTCTATACGTTGGAAATATTTTCTTTCTCTGAGCCATCCATTCATCTTGCCTTGGATTTATTTATTTAAGGAGAGACAGGATGCCTTCGGGACTGTTGCAGAATAATGGGCAGATAGGCTGATTTCTTGCTTATTAGTAAGCTGCAATGATTTGACATTAAACTTCTTCCTAAGAAATAGGAGCCACCTTAAATGCAGTTTACGCAGTCATGAACTATAATTAAAGATATAGATATTGGCCGGCACCGTGGCTCAACAGGCTAATCCTCCGCCTTGCGGCACTGGCACACCGGGTTCTAGTCCCGGTTGGAGAGCCAGATTCTGTCCTGGTTGCCCCTCTTCCAGGCCAGCTCTCTGCTGTGGCCTGGGAGTGCAGTGGAGGATGGCCCAGGTGCTTGGGCCCTGCACCCCATGGGAGACCAGGAAAAGCACCTGGCACCTGGCTCCTGCCATCGGATGAGCGTGGTGCGCCAGCTGCAGCGTGCTGTCCGCAGCGGCCATTGGAAGGTGAACCAACAGCAAAGGAAGACCTTTCTCTCTGTCTCTCTCTCTCACTGTCCACTCTGCCTGTCAAAAAAAAAAAAAGATATAGATATTATATTATTTACCCCTCCCACCCTGCTTCTATTTTTTTGGTGTTCTTGTTTGACTTGATGCCTTACTCTTATCACTGTTGAAATTTTTTTCTTTTTTTATTTTTATTTAGTAAATATAAATTTCCAAAATATAGCTTATGGATTACAATGGCTTTCCCCCCCATAACTTCCATCCCACCTGCAACCCTCAAATCTCCCACTCCCTCTCCCATCCCATTCACATCAAGATTCATTTTCTTTTTTTTTTTTTTTTATAACGCTTTTATTTAAAGAATATAAATTTCCAAAATACAGCTTATAGATTACAATGGCTTTCCCCCCATAACTTCCCCCCCACCTGCAACCCTCCCCTTTCCCACTCCCTCTCCCCTTGCTTCACATCAAGGCTCATTTTCAATTCTCTTTATATACAGAAGATCAGTTTAGTATATATTAAGTAAAGATTTCAACAGTTTGCCCTCACATAGCAACACAAAGTGAAAAATACTGTTGGAGTACTAGTTATAGTATTAATTCACAATATATAGCACATTAAGGACAGAGATCCTACATGATATATTTTTTTTAAAAAAATTGATTAATTTTCTAGGCAATTTCCAATTTAACACCAAGATTTTTTGTTTCATTTTTAATTATCTATATACAGAAGATAGATTCAGTATATACTAAGTAAAGATTTCATCAGTTTGCACCCACACAGAAACACAAAGTGTAAAATACTGTTTCAGTGCTAGTTATAGCATTACTTCACATTGGACAATACATTAAGGACAGATCCCACATGAGAAGTAAGTACACAGTGACTCCTGAAGTTGATTTAACAATTTGACACTCTTGTTTATGGCATCAGTAATCTCCCTAGGCTCTAGTCATGAGTTGCCAAGGTTATGGAAGCCTTTAGGGTTCGCTGACTTTGATCTTATTCCAACAGGGTCATAGTCAAAGTGGAGGTTCTCTCCTCCCTTCAGAGAAAGGTACCTCCTTCTTTGATGGCCCCATTCGTTCCACTGGGATCTCACTCACAGAGATCTTTCATTTAGGTCTTCTTTTTTTTCCAGAGTGTCTTGGCTTTCCATGCCTAGAATATTCTCATGGGCTCTTGAGCCAGATCTGAATGCCTTAAGGGCTGATTCTGAGGCCAGAGTGCTATTTAGGACATCTGCCATTCTATGAGTCTGCTGTGTATCTTGCTTCCCATGTTGGATCATTCTCTCCCTTTTTCATTCTATCAGTTAGTATTAGCAGACACTAGTCTTGTTTGTGTGATCCCTTTGACTCTTAGACCTATCAGTGTGATCAATTGTGAACTGAAATTGATCATTTGGACTAGTGAGATGGCCTTGGTACATGCCACCTTGATGGGATTGTATTGGAATTCCCTGGCACAATTCTAACTCCATCATTTGGGGCAGTTCCGATTGAGCATGTCCCAAATTGTACATCTCCTCCCTCTCTTATTCCCACTCTTATATTTCACAGGGATCACTTTTCAGTTAAAATTTAAACACCTAAGAATAATTGTTTGTTAATTACAGAGTTCAACCAATAGTACTAGAATAAAAAAATTACTAAAATGGATAAAGTATTACATTGTACAACAACAGTCAGCACAAGAGCTGATCAAGTTACTGTTTCTCATAGTGTCCATTTCACTTCAATAGGTTTCCCCTTTGGTGCTCAATTAGTTGTCACCGATCAGGGAGAACATATGATATTTGTCCCTTTGGGACTGGCTTAATTCACTCAGAATGATGTTTTCCAGATTCCTCCATCTTATTGCAAATGACCGGATTTCATTGTTTTTGACTGCTGTATAGTATTCTATAGAGTACATGTCCCATAATTTCTTTATCCAAATGTATGCTTTGAATTCCCTGTGATCTTTTGCTGTGAGGTTCCCTTCGTTTACCTTCTTTCATGTTGATGGCCGTGTTTCTGTGTTTCTGTGTGTAACACATCTTTAAGTATCTTTTGCAGGGCTGGACGAGTGGCAACAAATTCTTTCAATTTTTGTTTGTTATGAAAGGTCTTTATTTCACCTTCATTCACAAATGAGAGCTTGGCAGGATATAATATTCTGGGCTGGCAGTTTTTCTCTCTTAGTACCTGGGCTATGTCTCGCCATTCCCTTCTAGCTTGTAGGGTTTCTGATGAGAAGTCTGCCGTGAGTCTAATTGGAGATCCTCTGAGTGTAATTTGACGTTTCTCTCTTGCGCATTTTTGGATCTTTTCTTTCTGTTTCACTGTGGTGAGTTTAATTACAACGAGTCGTGGTGAGGACCTCTTTTGGTCATGTTTACTAGGGGTTCTATGTGCTTCCTGTACTAGGATGTCTCTGTCCTTCTCCAAAACTGGGAAATTTTCTGCTATTATCTCACTAAAAAGGCCTTCTAATCCTTTCTCCCTCTCCATGCCTTCAGGAACTCCTAGAACTCGAATGTTGGGTTTTTTAACAGTATCCTGTAGATTCCCAACAATATTTTTTAGATTTCTAATTTCCTCTTCTTTTCTTTGGTTTGACTGTATAGTTTCCTGTGCTCTGTCTTCTAAGTCCGATATTCTCTCTTCTGCCTCACCCATTCTGTTTGTAAGGCTCTCTAATGTGTTTTTCATTTGATCTATTGAATTCTTCACTTCATTATGATTTCTCGTCACTATCACAGTTTCATGTTCTACTAGTTGTTTCATTTCAGCTTGATTTCTCTTTAATATTTCATTTTCACGAGAGAGATTTTCTACCTTGTCCATTAAGGATTTCTGTAGTTCAAGAATTTGTTTTTGAGTACTTCTTAGTGTTCTTATCAATTTTTTGAGATCTGCTTCTTGCATCTCTTCTATCTCATCATCTTTGTAATCTTGAATTGGGGTGTCTTTTTCATTTGGGGATGCCATAGTGTCTTCCTTGTTCTTATTACCTCGGTTTTTGCGTTTGTTGTTTGGCATATTGGTTTCTTCACTGTGGTGTTTTTTTCTTGTTATACTATGACTCTATATTAAGTGGACTGTCTGCTTTTGATGGAGCCCTAGAGGCTTGAGATGGGTGTGGCCTGAGAGCTCTGTTTGGTTCCTCAGGGTTGAGGGTGTGTCAAAGGAGACACTCCCAGGTTAGGCGTGGTAAATCTCTCTCTGTTACTTTTTTTTTTTTTTTGGTTCAAAAGGGAAGTAATTCCACACAGCTGAATGGAATTGGGGGTGGTTAGCAGGCGAATGATATACCCACAGGAGCCAGAGATCAGAAGCTCTTTCCCAAGGACCAGAGAAGGAATCTTTGCGGCCCTTTGTGTGGGCTGAGATTCTCCTGTAGTCTCCCACTGGGCTGCCAAGGCTACTGAACTGGAGCGTCTCTGGAGAGTACTCACATGAATTCGTGATTTCCGTGAGTTCTCTCCCCCACCGTCTCTTTTTTCATAGTCTCAGTTCATTAGCACCACACATTCATTAGGTTCTAATCTCCTGTTATTTCACCCCTCCCACCCAGAGTCAGGTTTTTCTGCTAGGCTCGGGGCTGGTGCCGACCCGAGGTCGCCCTGCTTATGACGTATTCCAAAATGGCGCCTGCTCTTTGTCTTGCTCACCTTTGAGAGGTGAGCGGAGAGAGAGAATCTTGTGTCCGTATGGGTCACTTTTTTTTTTTTCCCCCCTCTCTCTCTCTCTTCTAGTTAGCCTGGTGAACTTTTCCCCGCAGGGTTTCAAGCCTTGTTCGCTCTAGGCTCCCTTTTCCGCTTCCCTGCTGGTAATTCGGGCTATTGATGTTCTGCTCACCTCGCATTCCAGCGCTGGTGTGTTGAATCTGCTGCTGGTGTCCCAAACTGCGGGCTCCCACGCTCTCCACGCAGGTCCACTGTGAATCTCCAGTTCCGGAAGGGTTTTCTCTGCTGTATCTTCCCCTACTCTTCCTTGAACCTGCAGTATCTCCACTTTTATTAAACTGTCTCTCCCCAGACTATCGGTGTGCTCCCTTCCTATTCCGCCATCTTGCCGCTCTCCTCAAGATTCATTTTCAATTATCTTTATACACAGAAGGTCAATTTAGTATGTATTAAGTAAAGATGTCAACAGTTTTCACCCACACAGAAACTCAAAGTGAAAAATACTGTTTGAGTACTAGTTATAGCATGAATTCACATTGAACAACACATTAAGGACAGAGATCCTACATGAGGAGTAAGTGCACAGTGACTCCTGTTGTTGACTTAACAAATTGACACTCTTGTTTATGGCATCAGTAATCTCCCTAGGCTCTTGTCATGAATTGCTGAGGCTATAGAAGCCTTTTGAGTTCACCAACTGCAGTCTTATTTAGACAAGGTCATAGTCAAAGTGAAAGTTCTCTCCTTCTTTGATGGCCTGTTCTCTCTACTGGGATCTCACTCACAGAGATCTTTCAATTATGTATTTTTTGTTTGTTTGTTTGTTTGTTTTTGCCAGAGTGTCTTGGCTTTCCATGCCTAAAATACTCTCATGGGCTCTTCAGTCCTATCCAAATACCTTAAGGGCTGATTTAGGTCATCTGACATTCTATGAGTCTGCTGTGTATCCCGCTTCCCATGTTAGATCATTCTCTCCCTTTTTAATTCTATCAGTTAGTACTAGTAGACACTAGTCTTGTTTATGTGATCCCTTTGACTCTTAGACCTATCAGTATGATCAATTATGAACTGAAATTGATCACTTGGACTAGTGAGATAGCATTGGTACATGCCACCTTAATGGGATTGAATTGGAATCCCCTGGCACATTTCTAACTCTACCATTTGGGGCAAGTCAACTTGAGCATGTCCCAAATTGTACATCTCCTCCCTCTCTTATTCCCACTCTTATATTTAACAGAGATCACTTTTCAGTTAAATTTAAACACCTAAGAATAATTGTGGGTTAATTACAGAGTTCAACCAATAGTATTAAATAGAACAAAAAAATACCAGTGGTTCATTCTTTTGTTCCTTTGTTATCAGTATGGGACAGATGTCACTGCAAGGTTTGGCAGGAGGTAGCTAGGAGAAGCTTCTCATTAAAGAACTGGGAAATCCCATCTGAACCCTTTTTCCCACTATTTAATAAATGAAGAACACATGATGAACAGAATAGTGAAGTTCCTTATATCAAATGCAAGGGTATGCAAAAACCGCAGTGCACACATGTGTGCTTTTTCTTTCTTCTTTTTCTTTTCTAAAATAGAACATTTGTATTTACCCAGGTTAGTAATGTTTATTTTGGGGTAAGTGATGTGTGATCAAAGTGTATCTTAAATCCTCTATGAATCCAATAGAGTACTTTAGAAATAAAGAACTTCTCAAATGAAAATATCTCAAGAATCCGTGGCAGGAATCTTAATGCAATCACAAATAAATCAAAGCATTATTTTGGTTCTAATTAGCAGTTCTAATATGTACAACTCATTGGCTATATGATTTGTTATCTTTACAGGACAAGAGAATGTAAATATATGCAGCTTAAATAGTAAGTCTTTTGGCAGGACAGCATGCAGAATATTTTGAATTCATTGCTTCACTTTTCTGTCTATTTTTGGATTTGGTTTCCACATATAGAAAACCCATTGTTAGAAGATTTGTTCCAGAGCAGGGTGAGAAGTATGTGGGGAGTTAAGGACATGAGTTAACTATGAGGACTGTGAGATGGTGGGGTAGGAGCTGGGGAACTTGTATCACTCTCTCCTCTGCCACTCACCAGTGTTTGCCTTGTGAAGTACTTGAGTGATCTGAGCCACAATTATCTTCCTGTATGAACTGTGAGAACCAAGGGTAACTTCCTCATAGAGTGTTACGGTGTAGACTACAGATCATGATGTAGGTAAAGGCACTTCCCGAATGTCAAGCCCCATGGTACCAGTTTGGCTTCTGATTTGGGAATTCAACTCCGTTTTCATACGGAGCCTACAACTGATTTCAAAGTACTGAAATATCAATCCTCCTTCCTGCTAAGTCCTTCTCCAGCTACTCTTCATTCTAATCTTAACTTTTTAAACTGTTATTCTTAATCGATTATTCACTACAAGGCTAGACCCTTGGATTTTCCAATCTAATCCTGTTGATTTTGAGGCTCTGGAAATAGTCTCTAGGTTTGTTTGTATGGTTCCCGAATCTTCCACTTAACATTGAATAAAGCTGTCACATGGCTATGAAGTATTGGTAAAGGCAGCTTCTATTTTCCAAATTCAATGATACCAGTAAAAGATTTAAAAATCAGTGTTGAAAGCAAATACTGTTTTACAATTAAACATCTTATTTCTTTCATATTATCTGAAATATGGTTACCCTGTAGTGTTCTCCTCTTGATAAAATAGTGATCCTAAGTTGATTGAGATTGCTCATTCAAATACTTGCAGATAAATCTCTTCTGAAAGTACCCAGGGCTCACTTTCAGATGAAACAATCTTCTCCATGGGAAAGCATAGTTCTAGCGGAATCAAATTTTGGAGTTTTAGAAAAGGGTCCCAGTTGACATTCATTATATCATAAATTGGCTTCCAGTTCAGGAAGTGTGCGGAGCCTTGTGGAATCACATGTACTACTTTATTTGTCCACATTTAAAGTAGATTACATGTAAGAAAAGTCAATCCTTTTCTTATATTTGGAAGACTATCATCTTTTTTTTAGAGATTTATTTGAAAATTTTTAAAAAGATTTATTTATTTTACTTGAAAGTCAGAGTTACACAGAGAAAGAAAGAGAGGCAGAGAGAGAGAGAGAGAGAGATCTTCTATCCATTGATTCACTCTCCAGTCAGACTCAAAGACCAGAGCTATGCCGATCTGAAGCCAGGAGCCAGGAGCTTTTTCTGGGTCTCCCACATAGGTGCAGGGTCCTAAGGACTTGGGCCATCTTCTACTGTTATCCCAGGCCATAGCAGAGGGCTGGATCAGAAGTGGAGCAGCTGGGATTCAAACTGGCATCCATAAGGGATGCCAGCACTTAGGCTGTGGCTTTACCCTCTATGCCACAGCTTTGGCCCCTATTTTATTTATTTGAAAGGCAGAGTTACAGTGAGAGAGGGAGAGACATAGAGACAGACTTCCATCTTCTGGTTCATTCCCCAAATGGCTGCAATGTCCAGAGCAGAATGTTTGAAGGCAGGAGCCAGGAGCCCCCTACAGTCTCCCACATGGGTGCAGTGGCCCAAGCACTTGGGGCATACTCAACTGCACTCCCAGGTGCATTAGAAGGGAACCAGATCAGAATTGGAACAGCCAGGACTTGAACCAGCACCCAAATGGGATGCCAGCACTATAGGCAATAGTTTAACCTACACCACAATGCTGGCTCCTATCCTCTGTTCTAAAGTAACTTGATAGAGATTTAAGAAAAACAATGTAGTCACCAATGTTAAGGAAGGATAACATCCAGTCTTGTAATGCCTGTGGTAAGAATGGCTCAATGTGAGGGCTGGAGCCATGGCTCACTTGGTTAATCCTCTGCCTGTGGTGCTGGCATCCCATATGGGTGCCAGGTTCTAGTCCTGGTTGCTCCTCTTCCAGTCCAGCTCTGCTATGGCCCAGGAAGGCAGTGGAGGATGGCCCAAGTGCTTGGGCCCCTGCACCCTCATGGGAGACCAGGAGGAAGCACCTGGCTCCTGGCTTTGGCTCGGCATAGCTCCAGGCATGGCAGCCATTTTAGGGGTGAACCAACAGTCTCTCTCTCTCTCTCTCTCTCTCTCTCTCTTTCTCTTTCTCTTTCTCTGTCAAATAAAAAAAATTTAAAAGAATGGCTCAGTGTGTACAAGTTATAACTTTAGAAATCACAGTTTAACCTTCTTGAGATTAAAGACAGATTCAGGTAAAATGATTTACCCATGATTGTAATTGAATTAGCGATAGATACAAGAATGGGATTCATGTCCTCACTAGTCATCCTGTAGAAGTAGACTAGAAATTCAAGGTCTGTAACAGCTTGATAAGGGAAAAGCACTCTGGGATCTAAGATTCAGAAAAATACTTAAACTCTCACACATCAAATAGTAATTTAGTATTATTGTTCTATGTCTAGTTATAATTTTGGAGAAGATAGATTTCTTTTTCTTACAATAGTTACTGACAATTGGAGAAAGACATTTATATTCAGTTTCAACCTTGGTGAGATAGAAATTGTCACCTCGTTATTGCTCTCATCCAACATTATCAAGAATTCCATTCAGATATGCAGCTATTTATGATTTAAAAGAAAATTAGTGTATAGGTAGGTTCTGAGAAAGCATTGTAAGGAGACTCTGACTATCCATTTGTTGCTAGCACTTGACTCATATGTTGTCAATCTCCAGCAATCATCTGCTTTGATTCTCTTTTCTTAAAATGATTGATTGATTTACCCGGGAGCGGAACCCCAATAAAAGCCTGTGAATTAATTGATTCGTCTGCCTGGGAAGATCTGTTACGCGTCGGACACCTTGCATTTTCAACTAATAAACTCATCTTTTAATTCCAAAAAAAAATGATTGATTGATTGATTGATTGATTGGAAAGGCAGAGAGACAGAGACAGATACAGAGAGAGAGAGAGAGATTCCACCCATTGGTTTACTCCCCAAATGTCTGCGACAATTAGGGCTGAAGTCAGGAGCCCCAAACTCAATCCAGATCTCCCACGTGGATGGCAGGGACCCAACTACTTGAGCCATCACCTTCTGCCTCCCAGAATGTGCAATATCAGGAAGCTGGAATTGGAAGCATAGCTGGAACTCAAATCCAAGCACTCCACTATAGGGTGCAGAAATCCCAAGCAACATCATTTTAACTGCTATGTCAAACACCTGCCCCATTGATTCTCTTTTCGATGTTTCATCACTCCTACTCCTTGGATGTCTGGTGGTCTGAATTTTAGGTGGAGCTTTCTAAACTGTCTTGAACAATGTGCTTTGGCTTCCTGACTAAAGCCCCACCATCAGCCAAGGAGGTCAGTCTAATGGTGGGCACCTTCTCTCCCTGCTTGCTCCATTTTCCTGTGGGAATGCTTCCATGCCAGATTAGCTAACAGAATGGAGTGAATAATCTTTTGGGAATCACCTAAAAAATTCAAAAGAAAGAAGCTGTTGACTCTAAAGGAAGTCCTGGGGTAAATGCTGGAATAGAAAAAACTTGATTTTGAGGTTCATTTGAAACTGAAGATTATACGGAGGGGAGAAATCAAGATACATTTTTACTGCATCACAAATGTTCCTTAGATTGGATAAGAAGAGGAATCTGCTGATTGCATTTTTTGTTTAACTTTTAAGCAGATGGTATTTTTCTGATTAAACTAATAGTAACTGAGTAATCTTGATTTATCTGCAATCTTTTCAACTGATCAAGAAATGCACACTTTGTTGTGTGACCAGCATTACAGGAAAGAAAATATTGATAAGAAAAGACTGCAGCCAACATGAAGGAACCTCCTGGGGGTAGCTTTAACTTGGTTACAGTGAAAGTGGGAGCAGAGAATTTGTGATGAGAATACCTTTTTATGTATGTTCTTGAGGACAAGAATCATGTCTTGCTTATCTTTGTACCTCTAGAATAAAGGACAGAAGCTGCCACTTAGCAGGTGCAGAGTAATGTTTGCTGAAGGAATATCAACAATATTTTTAATCTATCAGCCCTTAAGGCATTTGGATATGGCTATAAGGCCCATGAGAATATTTCAGGCATGGAAAGCCAAGACACTGTGGCAAAAAATGACCTAAATGAAAGATCTCTGTGAGTGAGATCCCAGAGGAAAGAACAGGCCGTCAAAGAAGGAGGTACCTTTCTCTGAAGGGAGGAGAGAACTTCCACTTTGACTATGAACTTGTCTAAATAAGATCAGAGTTGGTGAACTCAAGAGGCTTCCATAGCCTTGGCAGCTCATGACAAGAGCCTAGGGAGATTACTGATGCCATAAATAAGAGTGTCAATTATTAAATCAACAACAGGAGTCACTGTGCACTTACTCCTCATGTAGGATCTTGGTCCTTAATGTTTTGTACTATGTGAATTAATGGTATAACTAATACTCAAATAATACTTTATACTTTGTGTTTCTGTGTGGGATTAAACTGTTGAAATCTTTACTTCGTATATGATAAGTTGATCTTCTGTATATAAAGGTAATTGAAAATGAATCTTGATGAAGAATGGGATGGGAGAGGGAGTGGGAGATGGGATGGTTGAGGTTGGGAAGAAGGTTATGGGAGGAAAAGCCGTTATA
Source organism: Sylvilagus floridanus (assembly GCA_949820135.1). NCBI lineage: Eukaryota > Metazoa > Chordata > Mammalia > Lagomorpha > Leporidae > Sylvilagus > Sylvilagus floridanus. Next base: position 137,325,490 of record OX463225.1, read on the forward strand.
ATCCAAAAGTTGTACTTTGGAAATTTATACTTATTAAATAAAAGTTGAAAAAATTTTAAAAAATAAAGTGAATCAACAGGGGAACAGTATATGTCATATTTGTTTTACAAAGGATTGTTACATGCATTTAAAACTGCAATAAAGCATTAATGTATCAATGCTGCATTGTTTAATCTATAATAAGGGAAAGAAAGGCAGGGAGGAAGGGATGGATGGAAGAGGAAAAGATTATTCACAAAAATTCCTAAACCCTGCAGGTAGGCAGTTAGGAAACACTCTGGAAAAATACATCATTAATATGTTAGCAGTCATTAGAAAATTGTGATGGACTTTGAGACTTTTTTCCTGGTGTTAAATGAGTCTAATTTAAACAGAGCATTTTCATTACAACTTGAAAAAGTTAGTCAAAACCAGCGTGTTATGAAGAACATAGAACATTTTATTGAATTGGTAATATTACTATTTAATTAATCCTCAACATTTCACTTGTTTCTATTATATAAGGCCTCATCTCTCTATCAGCACAGTCTGCCCCAGGCCCTGGGGGTTACTGGCAGGGATTCTCTGGAAAGTCGGTAGAGACAACATCAATGGAAGCTATAGACTGGGGGCTGAAGGAATAGCAGCATTGGTTGCCAGCAGACAGGTGTTCTGCTTAACACCCTTGTGGAGTAAACATCTTGAGCCATGCTATCCAGTTGACCAGGTCCTCCTTCTGTTTATTCTGGTGCAGCCTGTGTCTCTCCTCCAAAGTTTCCATAACTGTCTTGCCCCTTGATCCGGCTGTTGGCTGTGTACCCCAGTTGGCCTCCGGGTTGCCCTGGAGTCCTCACTGTTGGGAGCTCAGCTAAGATTGCAAAATTGGCCTGCACCTTGGGCTCCAGGATGAGAATGCACAGCATGGGGCTGGTCTCCAATAGGCACCCCTGTTTTCCAGTACACTCCTTCTAGAATGTTAAGAAATGGGCAGTCATCCTGGCTGGGTTCTTACATCATGTGAGAGTGAGACTGGAAGCCCACATGGAGGGCAAAGCACAGCTGCATGAGGCTGGGTATGCTGCCACAGGGAGCTCCACAGTAACAATGCCCAGGATGTCATGGATCCACTCCCAGGTGTGGAAGTGGCAGCAATTGATGTTCACAGTCTTCATGACACAGCCCACACAGTCCTGGTCATAGATGGCCTCTGCCAAAAGGAGACCCCTGAGTTGGTGCTGCTGCCCACGTTGCTTGCACTCAGGGGTCACAGGGAGATTACAGGCTGCATAGAACATTGCCCAGCTGTTAGGATCTGCTGTTTCCTTGCCAAGGCATTGAAGGTTCTAGGTCTAAAGCCCAAACACTGAGACACCAGTGCCTACCTCCAGGTTGAGGCCATGACCTTGGCCTTGCTGGTGAAAACTCAACACTCATTCATAGAAGTTGGCCCTTACATGAGCAGTGGCACCAAGGAACACTGGCAGCAGCTGGCCTGGAGGTTCAGGCTGTGCAGCATGATACTTAGGTCCATCTTGTGGCAGATTTGGCACTTGAGCCATGGCAATGTATTTGCTACAGCAGGTCTCTCAGTTGTTCCCCGCCAGCACCACCATGCCAGTTCAGATCAATTGCAGCAATGCTCCTTTGCTCAAAGCCTGCAAGGCTACATCCAGGAAGGGTGCAGAGTTGCTTTAGGGTTCCAAGTGGATGACATCATGGTGCTCTGCTCACTACCCTCTAGTGCCAGTGTGTGGACATCTAAGCATCTGCAAAAATGGGGCTGTACTAGTTGTGCCATTTCATTGAACTTCACATAGCAGTGATTGAGACCCATGACCCAGAGGTGGTGCCATCTGTAACCCCAGATTGGAGCTGGGGCACCTCTAGAGTGAATTGAATGGATTGTATCCAGAAGCTACAAGTCCTCTGAGCACTCACAGGTCTCCCTCACAGATTGCCACCACAGCAGCTCTTGAGGGTTGGTCTGCAGGCCCCAGGTTTCCACACTCTTTTGGATTCAGCCCTTTCCTCATCTCTGACTAGTCTACAACAACCTCTGCAGGTTCTTCCTAGCTGGTGCCTTGATTTGGAGTCCTTTGGCCTTGAGATGACATGAACAGACTTGGTGATCGCTTCTCATGTCAGGTGTTAAGTATGGAATATTTTGGGTCCTGGCCTTTTGTATCCCCAGAAAGTAGAGACAGAAAAAGGAGATGGAGACTGACCTCAACAGAGACAGGTTGCCTTTTTGGAAGCAAAGAGGTTGACAACAGTCTGTTCTTACAAACAGACTGCTCGCTGGGCCTATTTGGTATTCAGGGTTTTATCTAGTTAACAAGGGAATTTACCACTGAGGGCTGGAGATAGAAGGCAGCTGGCAGAAGTGTAGGGAAGCCTTTGAAGTCTCAGAAAACTTTCCTCTTATTTGTTTCACATCTTCTCTATGCAGCTCATGTGCTTTGCCATTTGCATTGCAAGTAGTTAAGAAGGGTCTGGTTAGGCATCAAGGATCCCCACAAAAGGGAGGAAGTAGGGATGGGGAGTGGGGGAGAAGGAAGAAAGAGAGGAGGGGAGGAGCTACAAGTCCTTTATCAGGTCCCCATGAAATTCCTGTAAAGGGTATTAGAAGACCCCATGGTGGAGGGGAAGGTGATCCTCACAGCCCGCTCAGTGGGTGTTGTTTCCTTGGATTCAGGTGGGCTCTCTTCCATGCAGCATTCCATGACTTTCTCCCTCAGTACTGGATCCAGTGATGCTTGGGTATGCCCCTCCATAAGTCAGGATCTACACAAAGACCTCTTTTTTAAAAATAGAGAAATGAATTAGTCTGCACATATTTCTTGTGTTTCTAATATGTGGTGTAATAATGTGATTAAATAAACTTGATATGATAAATATTCTAGAATCACTCACACAACTGAATTTAAGTGTATCTAATACTATGTCAAATAACTTGTTTAGGAAAAGGCCTGTTATTTTAATAGGTCAATGGTCATATTATTTTTAATTATATTTTGAGAGATACAGATAATCAGAAAAAGCACCATCTACTAGTTCTCTTACAAAATGCCCACTGTGGTCAGAACTGGACCAGGACTAAACTGGGAGCTTAGAACACAATCCAGGTCTCCTACTTGATTGCAGGAATCCAGATTTTGAGCCATCGCTTGCCACTTCCCAGGGCACACATTAGCAGGAAGCTACAGTTCAAAGTGGAGCTGAGACTCAAACCCAGGCGCTCTGATGGAACTCAAGTATCTCAACCCATGTGATAATTGCTGGAACAAGTGTTTATCCTGGAAGTATTATCATTTTTAACCTTTTCGTATGTTTTGTGTATAGAAATGTGGAAGAAATGAATACCTTAATTGGTTTTATATGAGTGTTCATTGTCACTGGGAAAGGTTATTACTGCTTTAATGTTTCTTTTGTAGTTTCTTGTATGATTTTTATCATGCAATTTTTAATTTTATGTAGACAAATTAGTTTCTATATAATCCCTTCAATTATTTTCATTTTAAAAAATGATCTGTGCATCCAAACATATTGGCACAAAGTTTTCATTGTGGTATCACAGTAAATCTTAGCATTTCATCAATTATTTTTTGTCTAAGAGGGAGAGACGGAGAGAAAGACAAACTGATAGATACAGAAAGTGAGACATCCCATGCACACATATTGACTCCTCAAATGCCTCAAGTGAGGCTGGGTCCCAATGAGAAGTCAATCCAGGTACCTTACTTGAGTCATCACTTGCTGCTTCTCAGAGTGCACCTTAGCAGGGAACTGAAATCAGGGGCTAGAGTTGGAATCAAACTTAGCATCCCACCATGGAATGCTGGCACATTAACTGCTAGGACAAATGCCCGTTTCTTAAATCTTAACTTATTTTGGCTAATTACTCAACTGGAAAATCCTTTTAAAATACTTCTGGAAGGGCCAGTGCTGTGGCATAATAGGCTAAGCCTGCTGTTCTGGTGCCGGCATCCCATGTGGATGCTGTTTCATGTTCTGGCTGCTGTTCTCTGATCCAGCTCTCTGCTATGCCTGGGAAAGCAGTAGAAGATGATGCAAATGTTTCCCTATGCCTGCACTAGTGTGGGAGATCCCAAAGAAGCCCCTGACTCCTAGTTTTGAATTGGCCCATCTTTGGCCATTGCAGCCATTTTGGGAGAGAATCAGTGGATTCAAGACCTTTCTCTACATCTCTCTCTCATCCTTCTGTAACTCTACCTCTCAAATAAATAAATATCTGTAAAAATGGTTTTAGAATAATATTTTCTTAAAATTATTGTAATTGTACTATTTATTGGGCATGGCAGAATAATTGGACACATCAAGTTAGTATTTCCATCTTAAACATTAAAATGACTTCAATAATAACTACACATTTATGAGGTGTAATGTGATATTTCAGCAAAGGTATACCATTCACACTGGTAAAATCAGGTCATGAACATTTTCTTATCTTTGCCTTTACCTGAAGAGTGAAGCTTATTAAAACTCTTCTGCTTGCTCAGATAATATCTAATAGGTTATTGTGAACTATTGTCACTCCACTCTGTTGTGTAACATTAGGAACTTCTTCCAAATGGTGATTTGGTACCCATTATTCAACCTCCCTCTTACCTCCACACACTTACCATCCTATAGTCATCACTATTTTGTGTGCAGAATGGCTTTTTTAGCTTCAACGCTTGTAGAAGAAAGCATAGTGTTTATCTTTGTGTGGTGTGCATATTTCAATTGACATCGTGTTCTCCACGTCCATCCATTTTGTTGAATATTACACAATTTCATTCTTTTTATGGCTGAAAATATTCCATTGTGAATATATACTACATTTTCTTTATCTAATCATCTTGTGATAAACATCTTGCTATTGTGAACTACAATAAACATTGTAGTTTAAGTATCTTTGTAATATAATTATTCATTTCTTTTGGGCATATGCCCAGCTGAGTATTTTTTTTTTTTGACAGGCAGAGTGGACAGTGAGAGAGAGAGACAGAGAGAAAGGTTTTCCTTCCATTTGTTCACCCCCCCCAAATGGCTGTTACGGCTGGCATGCTGCACCAATCCGAAGCTAGGTGCCAGGTGCTTCCTCCTGGTCTCCCATATGCATGCAGGGCCCGAGTACTTGGGCCATCCTCCACTGCCTTCCCAGGCCACAGCAGAGAGCTTGGCTGGAAGAGGAGTGACCGGGACAGAATCTGGTACCCCAACTGGTACTAGAACTTGGGGTGCCGATGCCGCAGGTGGAGGATTAGCCTAGTGAGCCATGGCGCTGGCCTCAGCTGAGTCTTTTATTAAATAAAATAGTAATAAGGTAAATACTAGGGCCATGACACATAAATTTTTTATTTGTCTTGCAGGAATATTGAGTTTTGTCTGCACATTAAAAAATTGGACCTTTCATATTAAATTGCACTGATCCGAAGCCAGGAGCCAGTTGCTTCCTCCCAGTCTCCCATGCGGCTGCAGTGGCCCAAGAGCTTGGGCCATCCTCCAATGCCTTCTTGGGCTACAGCAGAGAGCTGGAATGGAAGAGGAGCAACTGGGAATAGAACCCAGCACCCATGTGGGATGCTGGCACTGCAGGTGGAGGATTAACCAAGTGAGCCATGGCAGTGGCCCACCTCTACTTCTGATCCAGCTTCCTACTAGTGTGTACCCTGGGAGGCAGCAATGAAGCACCAAGTACTTGGGTCACTGCCATCCAAGTGAGAGACCCAAATGGAATTCTTTGTTCGTGGTACTGGCCAGGCCCTGCCCAGGCTATTAGGGACATTTGTGGAGAGAAGTGGTAGATAGAAATTTTTATTCCTGTGTTTCTCCTTCTAAATCCATAACTGCCTTCTAATGAATACATCTTTGAAAGTAATTGAGGTCTGACCATGCTGGATGCATAACCACAGGGAGCAACAATCGACTGTAGCTAGATGGCTGCTATTCCTTTTATATTTTATACACATTCTAATTCACCACAATCATTATTATATTTCAATAGGTCCTTTTTACTCCTCAATACTGTCTGTGTTAACACAGTAGGCAATGAGTGAGAATTGTTTCAAGTAACAGATTGTCACAGATAGTCACAGAGAAAACCTATCAGGATTTAGCTGGCTTCTTGATTCATAAGGAAGCTACATTATTCCTCTTATCAGGAACAAAATTGCTCTAATAATTGTTGACTTCAAAAGATGCTTATTGGAGAGTGGCAAGATGGTGGAATAGGAAGGCAGCACACCGATAGTCTGGGGAGAGACAGTTTAATAAAAGTGGAGATACTGCAGGTACAAGGAAGAGTAGGGGAAGAAACAGCAGAGGAAACCCTTCCGGAACTGGAGATTCACAGTGGACCTGCATGGAGAGTGTGGGAGCCCGCAGTTTGGGACACCAGCAGCAGATTCAACACACCAGTGCTGGAACGCCAGGTGAGCCGAACCTCAATAGCCCGAGATAACAGAAGGGAAGTGGAAAGAGGAGACTAGAGAAAAAAAGGCTTGAAACCCTGCAGGGAAAAGTTCACCAGGCTAACTAGAAGAGAGAGAGAGAGAGAGGGGAAAAAAAAGTGACCAATACGGACAAGAGTTTCTCTCTCTCCGCTCACCTCTCAAAGGTGAGCAAGACAAAGAGCAGGCACCATTTTGGAATACGTCATAAGCAGGGCGATCTCGGGTCGGCACTGGCCCCGAGCCTAGCAGAAAAACCTGACTCTGGGTGGGAGGGGTGAAATAACAGGAGATTAGAACCTAATGAATGTGTGGTGCTAATGAACTGAGACTGTGAAAACAGAGATGGTGGGGGAGAGAACTCACGGAAATCACGAATTCATGTGAGTACTCTCCAGAGACGCTACAGTTCATTAGCCTTGGCAACCCAGTGGGAAACTACAGGAGAATCTGAGCCCACACTAAGGGCTGCAAAGATTCCCTCTCTGGTCCTTGGGAAAGAGCTTCCGATCTCTGGCTCCTGTGGGTATATCATTCGCCTGCTAACCACCCCCAATTTCCATTCAGCTGTGTGGAATTACTTCCCTTTTGAACCAAAAAAAAAAAAGTAACAGAGAGAGATTTACCACGCCTAACCTGGGAGTGTCTCCTTTGACACACCCTCAACCCTGAGGAACCAAACAGAGCTCTCAGGCCACACCCACCTCACACCACTAAGGCTCCATCAAAAGCAGACAGTCCATTTAATCTAGAGTCATAGTATAACAAGAAAAAAACACCACAGTGAAGAAACCAATATGCCAAATAACAAACGCAAAAACCGAGGTAATAAGAACAAGGAAGACACTATGGCGTCCCCAAATGAAAAAGACACCCCAATTCAAGATTATGAAGATGATGAGATAGAAGAAATGCAAGAAGCAGATCTCAAAAAATTGATAAGAACACTAAGAACTACTCAAAAACAAATTCTTGAACTACAGAAATCCTTAATGGACAAGGTAGAAAATCTCTCTCGTGAAAATGAAATATTAAGGAGGAATCAAGCTGAAATGAAACAACTAGTAGAACATGAAACTGTGATAGTGACGAGAAATCATAATGAAGTGAAGAATTCAATAGATCAAATGAAAAACACATTAGAGAGCCTTACAAACAGAATGGATGAGGCAGAAGAGAGAATATCGGACTTAGAAGACAGAGCACAGGAAAATATACAGTCAAACCAAAGACAAGAAGAGGAAATTAGAAATCTAAAAAATATTGTTGGGAATCTACAGGATACTATTAAAAAACCCAACATTCGAGTTCTAGGAGTTCCTGAAGGCATGGAGAGGGAGAAAGGATTAGATTGCCTTTTTAGTGAGATAATAGCAGAAAATTTCCCAGTTTTGGAGAAGGACAGAGACATCCTAGTACAGGAAGCTCATAGAACCCCTAGGAAACATGACCAAAAGAGATCCTCACCACGGCACGTTATAATTATACTCACCACAGTGAAACAGAAAGAAAAGATCCTAAAATGCACGAGAGAGAAATATCAAATTACTCTCAGAGGATCTCCAATTAGACTCACAGCAGACTTCTCAACAGAAACCCTACAAGCTAGAAGGGAATGGCAAGACATAGCCCAGGTACTTAGAGAGAAAAACTGCCAGCCCAGAATATTATATCCTGCAAAGCTCTCATTTGTGAATGAAGGTGTTGCCACTCGTCCAGCCCTGCAAATGATACTTAAAGATGTGTTACACACAGAAACACAGAAACACGGCCATCAACATGAAAGAAGGTAAATGAAGGGAACCTCACAGCAAAAGATCACATGGAATTCAAAGCATACATTAGAAAATATCTTTGGCAAAAGGCAGGTCAAACTTACCACTTATCAATAGTCACATTGAACGTTAAAGGTCTAAACTGTCCTGTTAAAAGACAGAGATTGGCTGATTGGGTTAAGGAACAAAAACCATCTATTTGCTGCTTACAAGAAACACATCTTTCCAACGAAGATCCATACACACTGAAAATAAAAGGATGGAACAAGATATACCATGCCAACAGAAATGAAAAAAGAGCGGGTGTAGCCATCTTATTATCGGACTACATAAACTTTAACACAAAAACTGTTAAGAGAGACAAAGAGGGGCACTATATAATGATTAAGGGATCAACACTACAGGAAGATATAACAATTCTCAATGTATATGCACCTAATTACAGGCCACCGGTTTATTTAAAAAATTTGTTAAGAAACTTAAAGGGAGACTTAGACCCCAACACAATAGTACTGGGGGACTTAAATACTCCACTCACAGATATTGACAGATGGACAGGACAGAAGATCAACAAGGAGACAGTAGATTTAAACAACACTATAGCCCAAATGGATCTAACAGATATCTACAGAACTTTTCATCCTACACATAAAGCATTTACATTCTTCTCAGCAGTACATGGAACCTACTCTAGGATTGACCACATATTAGGCCATAAAGCAAGTCTCAGCAAATTCAAAAGAATTAGAATCATACGATGCAACTTCTCAGACCATAAGGGAATGAAGTTGGAAATTAGCAACTCAGGAATCCCTAGAGCATATGCAAACACATGGAGATTGAACAACATGCTCCTGAATGAACAATGGGTCACAGAAGAAATCAAAAGAGAAATCAAAAATTTTCTGGAAGTAAATGAGGATAACAGCACAACATACCAAAACTTATGGGATACAGCAAAAGCAGTGTTAAGAGGAAAGTTTATATCAATAGGTACCTACATCAAGAAACTGGAAAGGCACCAAATAGATGAGCTTTCAATGCATCTCAAGGATCTAGAAAATTTGCAGCAAACTAGACCCAAATCTAGTAGAAAAAGAGAAATAATCAAAATCAGAGAAGAAATCAACAGGATTGAATCCAAAAAAACATTACAAAAAATCAGCCAAACAAGGAGCTGGTTTTTTGAAAAAATAAACAAAATTGACACCCCATTGGCCCAACTAACTAAAAAAAGAAGAGAAAAGACCCAAATCAGTAAAATCAGAGATGAAAAAGGAAACGTAACAACAGACACCACAGAAATCAAAAGAATCATCAGAAATTACTACAAGGACTTGTATGCCAGCAAACAGGGAAACCTATCAGAAATGGATAGATTCCTGGACACATGCAACCTACCTAAATTGAACCAGGAAGACATAGAAAACCTAAGCAGACCCATAAGTGAGTCAGAAATTGAATCAGTAATAAAGGCCCTCCCAACAAAGAAAAGCCCAGGACCAGATGGATTCACTGCTGAATTCTACCAGACCTTTAAAGAAGAACTAACTCCAATTCTTCTCAAACTATTCAGAACAATCGAAAAAGAGGGAATCCTCCCAAATTCTTTCTATGAAGCCAGCATCACCTTAATTCCTAAGGCAGAAAAGGATGCAGCATTGAAAGAGAATTACAGACCAATATCCCTCATGAACATAGATGCAAAAATCCTCAACAAAATTCTGGCCAATAGACTGCAACAACACATCAGAAAGATCATCCACCCAGACCAAGTGGGATTCATCCCTGGTATGCAGGGATGGTTCAATATTCACAAAACAATCAACGTGATACACCACATTAATAGACAGCAGAAGAAAAACCATATAATTATCTCATTAGATGCAGAGAAAGCATTCGATAAAATTCAACAGCCTTTCATGATGAAAACCCTAAGCAAACTGGGTATAAAAGGCACATTCCTCAATACAATCAAAGCAATTTATGAAAAACCCACGGCCAATATCCTATTGAATGGGGAAAAGTTGGAAGCATTTCCACTGAGATCTGGTACCAGACAGGGATGCCCACTCTCACCACTGCTATTCAATATAGTGCTGGAAGTCTTAGCCAGAGCCTTAAGGCAATAAACAGAAATTAAAGGGATACAAATTGGGAAGGAAGAACTCAAACTATCCCTCTTTGCAGATGACATGATTCTTTATTTAGGGGACCCAAAGAACTCTACTAAGAGACTATTGGAACTCATAGAAGAGTTTGGCAAAGTAGCAGGATATAAAATCCATGCACAAAAATCAACAGCCTTTGTATACACAGGCAATGCCATGGCTGAGGAAGAACTGCTAAGATCAATCCCATTCACAATATCTACAAAAACAATCAAATACCTTGGAATAAACTTAACCAAGGACATTAAAGATATCTACAATGAAAATTACAAAACCTTAAAGAAAGAAATAGAAGAGGATACCAAAAAATGGAGAAATCTTCCATGTTCATGGATTGGAAGAATCAATATCATCAAAATGTCCATTCTCCCAAAAGCAATTTATAGATTCAATGCAATACCAATCAAGATACCGAGGACATTCTTCTCAGATCTGGAAAAAATGATGCTGCAATTCATATGGAGACACAGGAGACCTCGAATACCTAAAGCAATCTTGTGCAACAAAACAAAAAGCCGGAGGCATCACAATACCAGATTTCAGAACATACTACAGGTCAGTAGTTATCAAAACAGCATGGTACAGGTACAGAAACAGATGGATAGACCAATGGAACAGAATAGAAACACCAGAAATCAATCCAAACATCTACAGCCAACTTATATTTGATCAAGGATCCAAAACCAATCCCTGGAGTAAGGACAGTCTGTTTAATAAATGGTGCTGGGAAAACTGGATTTCCACGTGCAGAATCATGAAGCAAGATCCCTACCTTTCACCTTACACAAAAATTCATTCAACATGGATTAAAAATTTAAACCTACGACCCAACACCATCAAATTATTAGAGAGCATAGGAGAAACCCTGCAAGACATATGTACTGGCAAAAACAGTATTTTCTTGTAAAATACCCCAGAAGCACAGGCAGTCAAAGCCAAAATTAACTACTGGGGATTGCATCAAATTGAAAAGTTTCTGTACTGCAAAAGAAACAGTCAATAAAATGAAGAGGCAACTGACAGAAAAGGAAAAAAAAATTGCAAACTATTGAAAGATAAAGAATTAATAACCAGAATCTACAAAGAGATCAAGAAACTCCACAACATCAAAACAAACAACCCACTTAAGAGATGGGCCAAGGACCTCAATAGATATTTTTCAAAAGAGGGAATCCAAATGGCCAACAGACACATGAAAAAATGTTCAAGATCACTAGCAATCAGGGAAATGCAAATCAAAACCACAATGAGGTTTCACCTCACCCCGGTGAGAATGGCTCACATTCAGAAATCCACCAACAATAGATGCTGGAGAAGATGTGGGGAAAAAGGGACACTAACCCACTGTTGGTGGGAATGCAAACTGGTGAAGCCACTATGGAAGTCAGTCTGGAGATTCCTCAGAAACCTGAATATAACCCTACCATTCAACCCAGCCATCCCACTCCTTGGAATTTACCCAAAGGAAATTAAATTGGCAAACAAAAAAGCTGTCTGCACAGTAATGTTTATTGCAGTTCAATTCACAATAGCTAAGACTTGGAACCAATCCAAATGCCCATCAACAGTAGACTGGATAAAGAAATTATGGGACATGTACTCTACAGAATACTATACAGCAGTTAAAAACAATGAAATCCGGTCATTTGCAACAAAATGGAGGAATCTGGAAAACATCATGCTGAGTGAATTAAGCCAGTCCCAAAGAGACAAACATCATTTGTTTCCCTTGATTGGCGATGACTAACTGAGAACCAAAGGGGAAACCTGTTGAAGTGAAATGGACACTATGAGAAACAATGACTTGATCAGCTCTTGTGCTGACTGTTGTTGTACAATGTAATACTTTATCCATTGTAGTGTTTTTTTTTATCCTAGTACTAGTGGTTGAACTCTGTAATTAACACACAATTATTCTTAGGTGTTTAAATTTTAACTGAAAAGTGATCCCTGTGAAATATAAGAGTGGGAATAAGAGAGGGAGGAGATGTACAATTTGGGACATGCTCAATCAGTCGTGCCCCAAATGATGGAGTTAGAATTGTGCCAGGGGATTCCAATACAATCCCATCAAGGTGGCATGTACCAAGGCCATCTCATTAGTCCAAGTGATCAATTTCAGCTCACAATTGATCACACTGATAGGTCTAAGAGTCAAAGGGATCACACAAACAAGACTAGTGTCTGCTAATACTAACTGATAGAATCAAAAAGGGAGAGAATGATCCAACATGGGAAGCAGGATACACAGCAGACTCATAGAATGGCAGATGTCCTAAATAGCACTCTGGCCTCAGAATCAGCCCTTAAGGCATTCGGATCTGGCTCAAGAGCCCATGAGAATATTTTAGGCATGGAAAGCTAAGACACTCTGAAAAACAAAAAAAAGAAGACCTAAATGAAAGATCTCTGTGAGTGAGATCCCAGTGGAAAGAACGGGGCCATCAAAGAAGGAGGTACCTTTCTCTGAAGGGAGGTGAGAACTTCCACTTTGACTATGACCCTGTCGGAATAAGGTCGAAATCGGCAAACCCTAAAGGCTTCCATAGCCTTGGCAACTCATGACTAGAGCCTAGGGAGATTACTGATGCCATAAACAAGAGTGTCAAATTGTTAAATCAACTTCAGGAGTCACTGTGTACTTACATCTCATGAGGGATCTGTCCTTAATGTGTTATCCAATGTGAAATAATGCTATTACTAGTACTGAAACAGTATTTTTACACTTTGTGTTTCTGTGTAGGTGCAAACTGATGAAATCTTTGCATAGTATATACTGAATCAATCTTCTGTATATAAAGATAATTGCAAATGATTAAAAAATCTTGGTGTTAAATTGGAAATTGCATAGATAATTAATCAATTCTTTAAAAAAATCATGTAGGATCTCTGTCCTTAATGTGCTGTACATTGTGAATTAATACTATAACTAGTACTCCCAACAGTATTTTCACTTTGTGTCTCTATGTGAGGGAAAACTGTTGAAATCTTTATGTAATATGTACTAAACTGATCTTCTGTGTATAAAGAGAATTGAAAATGAACCTTGATGTGAATGCAAGGGGAGAGGGAGTGGGAAAGGGGAGGGTAGTGGGAGGGAGGGAAGTTGTGTGGGGGGGAGCCATTGTAACCCATAAGCTATACTTTGGAAATTTATATTCTTTAAATAAAAGCTTTATATTAAAAAAGGAAAAAAAAAGAAAAAAAAGAAAAATGCATATAAAATGTCTATTATGAGAAAACTATACATTAATTTCAAAATTTTTGCACCCAAATAAACTTGTATTTTAACTAAAAAAAAAAGATGCTTATTAATGGAGGACCAGAATTTTTGATGTATATGTGAGGGATCAGGATACATGAGGAGAGTTTCATGAAACTGGAATTATGGCAAAATTTGGCCTGCACAATAACATGAGCAAAGAAAATATATCTTAGCATTTCAAAATCTTAAATTCAATGGCTTAAAGAAACTGCTTTTTATGCCTAATTCCAAATATATGATTAATTTTTATAATGAATTATGGGTGGATGAATGATAGCCTATCTCATAAGATCTCATTAATGCATAGTTGGAAATTAATTGGATAGTGAGAAGCAACTCAAACTGCCTGAACAAGTTAAACAGAGTTCATAGTATGAGGTGAAAAAGAGTCCTCTATTTGGGTAGGTAAAATATATTTTGAAAATGCAAAATGAGATGCTCTGTTCCTATGTGGAGTAAGGTCTTGTTCCCAAGCTGAACCACCACTTCCTCCTCAGCCTTAGCCTTGGCAGCAACCCTTGTCCCACCCCATCATGTCCAACTGCAGCTCCAGAGGACCCTTGCCCACAATGCTGCCCACTAACGGAGATGGGAGTATTGGGTTTTCTGAAAGAGGTCAGATCGAGCTTGCTCTTAGGCCAACCCACTACAGATTTCTGGTCCAGCTACAACTCATAGCCATCATCCTCTGTGCTGGCATTGATGATGGCTCATGCTGGGTCCAGGCTTGCACACTGTTATATGGCTGCTTGGCTGCCACCGAAGCAGCCACTGAGTCAGAGAAAGTTCTGCTCTTCCCAACTCTGGCTTGTCCTCCAGCTCATGCTCAGGCTCAGGCTCTGGATCCCACTGCCTCAAGGAGTGAGCCCTGATACACACCTCAAACATCTGCATGGGACAGGCTCTAGACTCTGTTTTAAAATTATAATAGACTTGAAAGTGAGGGGGCGGAGCTGCCATAGCTCAATAGGCTAATCCTCCACCTGTGGTGCCGGCACACCGGGTTCTAGTCCCGGTTGGGGTGCCAGATTCTGTCCTGGTTGCCCCTCTTGCAGGCCAGCTCTCTGCTGTGGCCAGGGAGTGCAGTGGAGGATGGTCCAGGTGCTTGGGCCCTGCACCCCACGGGAGACCAGGATAAGCACCTGGCTCCTGGCTTCGAATTAGCATGGTGCACCAGCCATAGCGTGCTGGCCGCGGTGGCCATTGTGGGGTGTACCAACGGAAGAAGGAAGCCCTTTCTCTCTGTCTTTCTCTCTCACTTTCCACTCTGCCTGTCAAAAAATAAAAAAAAAGAAAGTGTGGGAATGCTCCAACATGGGAAAACATCGACTTAGCAGATTCATACAATGACAATTGCTTTAAGTAACACTCTGACCCCAGAATCAGCCCTTAAGTCTTCCTGGTCTGGCTGAGAGACTGTGAGAGGCTTTCAGGCATGGAAAGCCAAGGCCCTGTGGCAAAAAATATTCTACATGAAGGATCTCTGTGAGTGAGATCCAAACAGAAAGAAGTAGCCATCAAAGAAGGATGTACTTTTCTCTAAAGGGAGGAGAAAACTTCCAATTTATTATAGCCTTGTCTAAATACTGGTGGTATTTTTGGATTCAAAAGGCTTTCATATCCTAGGCAGCTCATGTCAAGAGCCTCAGATGGTCAATAACATCATACATAAGAGTGTTAATTGTTAAATTAATAGCAATAGTCACTGAGCACTAACTTCAAGCAGGACCTCTGTCTTCAAAGAGTTGACTGGAATACTTGTTTTCAGTTTGTGTGTGTGTGTGTGGGTATGTGTGGGAGTTTCTGTGCAAATTATTGAAATCTTTATTTAGTATAGAGTTGAAATTCTGTGTAGAATGTTAACTGAAAATAATTCTTAATGGAGAAAGGGACTGGGAAGTAGCAAAGAGGAGAGGTGGGAATGTGGATGGGAAGGGCAGATGTTGAGGGAAGAACAACTATATTCCCAAAGTTGTACATATATAATTTGAATTCCATAAAAACCAATTAATAAAAAACACAATGATTTTGATACTTTCTGCTTTAGGATCATTTTATACAGTCAACAACTATTACAGCTACCAATGAGCTTGTTTAAATGCATTTTTTTTTATATTTTGTAAATATTAGAACTGAATATGTTAAATGCAACCATATATATTTATGCATTTCAATAACAATTAGAAAAATCCATTAACCAATAGAGTTAATGGTGTAACGAAAAGTCATGTCTGTGAAAAACTCTGCTAGGTATTTTCAAGAGAATGACAGTAAACATGCACAGAGCATTTAACAATGGTAGCCTCTTGGTCCTCTGAACATAACTTGAACTCTTGAGATTCTGAGATCAGAACTTAGGCTGATCATTTTGAAGCCTAAATAAGGTTTGTGGGTGTCAGAAAATAAAGAGACCTTTGATTATGAAATTATTTTTAGATTTTCATGTCTATTTAATGTTTTTATACACTTGTCCTTAAATAGCTTACATGTTATAATTTTGCACATAATGGAAAATATGTTTGTTATATACCCATTTTCTGTCTCAGCATTATTTTCTCTTTGAAGCTGCATAGATCTGGAATTATCCTATTATTGCATGGAAGTGATTGTTTTATTTAAGGCTATTATTATTGATTTAAACTTTTCATGGTTGCTTAATGCTTAAAAAGTGTATTATGAAGATATTGGTTCATTTAGGAAAGGAAATCTCATTTTTTTTTTTACATACAAAGATGTTTATTGCAGCATTGTTTGAAGTAGTAAAAAAGAAACAAAACAAACAAAAACACACACACCTGGGAAGAACAACCTGAAGTTTCTGAAACTCAGAGGCCAGCAGAATAAGTAAGGTGCACACGAAGGACTGGTAAATAGCTATAAAAATAAGTTACGCTTGGGATTTTTCTGGAAAGGCTTCTGTGATGCATTGTTAAGTGGAAAGAGCCTGTTACTGAATTGAATAGAGCATAATCCAGTGCTTGGAAACAAAGACTCTCCCTGCATGGGAGAGTGCACGGTGACACGGCCCCGCAGAGGGTGGGCCTGACACAGGACAGGGAGGCCTCCTCTGTGCAGGTCGCCACTTTTGCTAAGGAAACAGACCAGCTAGGGGGCTCCTCCCACCGGACCCTCCCTCCCCTAGGAGGGGGCGCCTTGCCCCTGCAGTGCAGCCCGATATCCAGCCAGAGGGGCTCACTTTGCAGGCAGCCGGCCCCAGCCATCTACCTGCCCCCCATCCTGGTGGCTTGCTAGCCTCTGCCAAGCCAAGGGGGCCTACAGCCGGGAGCAGTTCAAGCCTCGGGCCATGAGTGAGTGCCAGGGCCCCAGCGAGGGCCTGCTGTGTGTGTGCCTGTGTGTGCGTGTGGGTGTGTGTGTGCATGCGTGTGCGTGCACATGCTCCTGGGGGCGGCAGGCACGGGGCAGGGGAGGCCACATGGAATCAGGCCGCCTTTGTACTAATGCTCGTGCCCGCTGCTGGTGTTGGTGTTCAGAGGTAGTCAGACACAGGGAGCTGGCTGTGGGGGCGGAGGGCTGGTTCCTCTTTTTCTCCCCAAGAACTTTTCACAGTTAGCTGGACCCTGCTGGTCTCTGCCAAGCAGCTCTGTGGTCCCCAGATTGGGCAGCCCCATGCCCCAGCCTTGTCCCTTGTCCCTTGGTTTCTGACGTCACTGCTGGCCCAGCCCAGGGCTCAGGCCTCAGTTTCCACAGCCTGGTCTGTGCCAGAGCAGCTGTGGGTGTGTCTCTTCCTGGCCCTCTCACAAGCTCAGGTGCCCCAGGGGAGAAGGGGCGCAGCCTGCAGAAGCCCTGGCTCCCCACAGCCCAGGCCCCCTGCAGTGTGCAGGTCTGAGTGAAGGGGGCGCCCCTCGCACCCTCCCAGGCCACTTCTGGGCCCCTCAGGAGACCTGGAGAAGGAGAAGCAGAGACTCCAAGACCTCTTTGCCACAGGGAAAGACACAGAGGAACGGAGGATAAAGGCACCTTCGGCGCGGCAGGACCTGGGCCCCGAGCTGGACCGCTTTGAAGAATGTGAGCCCCTGGGGGGCTGTGTGACGGTCTCACATGACCCCCCAGCCTGGGCACTGAGGGTCCTCTCCCCTGTGCAGCAGTGAAGGAAATCCAGGAGAGGAGAGAATTCCTGGCCGCCATGGAGGCCCTGGGACAGGGCAAGCAGTACCGAGCCATCATCCTCGCCAAGATCTCCCAGGTAGGAGAAGGCTTCGGGGAGCCGCCCAAGTCGGGGGCCAGAGATGCAAGGACAGGCGGGCTGGCTGCAGCCGTGGCTCTCGGGCCATGCTCTGGCCCCCCGAGCTCCAGCCCCGACACCAGCTCTCTGTTGCCCTTTGGAAGACATTGACGGCAAGCAGAGCGAGGAGCTTCGGAGGGCTCTTGCCATCGCTTAATCAGCCCCGGAGCCTGGCCTTGGCCACTGGGGCCCACTCCTCTCCGAGCAGGATCATCACCCAGTCAGCCCAGCCACTCCGGCCTCCAGCCATGTTGCATGGCCACACAGCACAGCCCTGCCTGGGGGTGCCCAGGGTGCCCACAGCACCCTGGATGCTGCCCAGGGACACCACAGCCCTGCTCTTGGAGCCACTGAGACCCGCAGTCTCAGACAGACTGAATGGTTTCTCGGGAAAAGGGCCCCAGTCACAGCAAAAGCCACGCCCACATCCTGCGACCTTGTCCAAGGTCACCCAGCAGCGGGCTCTCCTCCTTTCCCACCCCCTGCAGCCTGTGCATCCCAGGAGTGAACACAATTGCTTTCATCACACCCATCTTAGGACCAACAAGTTTGACTTCGTACAGCCTTGGGCAAATGTTTGACAACGAATTGGCCAATAGAATACATTTAACCTGGGTCACCACATGCACTGCCTTGCTTTCCGAGGGCTAAGGCTTATTCAGTGAGTCACGCCCTGCACGGGTGCGTGTCCAGCGACCTACTGGGACCTCTGCACAGGTGCGTGTCCAGCGACCTACTGGGATAGTTCGAGTGCCAATGAAGCAACACTCATGAGCACTTGAGTTTCTGTAAGCTTGAGAAAATGGTGGTAGAAAATAAAGCTCTCAAGGTCTTACAACCAAGGGCACTGAACTAGCAAGTGGCCACTCAGGGCTAAGTTAGCTTTACAGCCTAGGGAGCCTGCTGGAAGAGCTTGGCTCAGGAGTTCCACTCCCAGCATGCACTCATGACCTTGAGCAAAACCCATGGCCCCAGCCCCGTCTGCATCTGCGAGCTCCCCCCACCCACCCACCCAGTGCTGCTGGGAGGACTCAGCTGATAAGGAAGGCAGCCCCCTGCCTGGCCTGGGCCCCAGGCTGCGGACACCCACACGCCCTGCCTGCTGCAGCACCCTCTCCTTGTCCTGTCCCCACACATCAGCAAACCACTCTGGGTTTTTCAACCACCGCTTCCTGGCTGTGCAGGTCATGTGACCTGCACTGCAGCATGCACAACCAACAGGTTAAGTGCTGGCTTGGGGGAAGCCTCTGTCCACACGCCCACAGGAACCTGCGGGTAGATGTGCAGAGTGACGGGTCAGCCGCCTTCCACCCTGACGGCCCTGCCCCCAGACAACAGCCCAGTCCGACAACCCCTACTTCACAGGCATGTGAGCTGTCAGCACTCGCGCATGCACACATTCGCACATGCACGAGCATGCACGCACACACACATACCCCATCTGCAGGGAAAGGCCCGGCCTCCCTGTGCCCCCTCCTGCCCAACAGCTCCAGCTCCGGCCGCAGTCACGGGGCTTGGCTGCCCCACCACTCACCTCCTGATGCTGAGCCAACCCTCAGGTGACACGCAGCCGGCTTCACCTCTTGCCTGCTGTCTCCACAGGCCTTGGAGATGGCCATGTCACTCGGCATGGTTGGAAGGAGACGGCTCCCTTCGAGGGCCCTCTTCAGGGGCAGGGGCCCATCGGGGCCGGGGGCTATAGAAGGCCCACAGGGCCGGCGCCGTGGCTCAACAGGCTAATCCTCTGCACACCGGGTTTAGTCCCGGTCGGGTGCCGGATTCTGTCCCGGTTGCCCCTCTTCCAGGCCAGCCCTCTGCTGTGGCCCAGGAGTGCAGTGGAGGATGGCCCAGGTGCTTGGGCCCTGCACCCCATGGGGAGACCAGGAAAAGCACCTGGCTCCTGGCTCCTGCCATTGGACGAGCGTGGTGCGCCGGCCGCAGCGCGCCGACCGCGGCGGCCATTGGAGGGTGAACCAACGGCAAAAAGGAAGACCTTTCTCTCTGTTTCTCTCTCACTGTCCACTCTGCCTGTAAAAAAAAAAAAAAAAGAAGGCCCACAGAATCACCTGGTCTGGCCCTGCCGAGGCAACCGCGGGTGGGACTGGAAATTCAAAACACCCATAGCAGGCTCTGTTTTCAGTTGATCATTTTGTAGGTTCGTGAATGATGGTTTGATATCCCTCGATATCGAGGTTGCCCTCGGTGCACACAGGTCCCCCGCCCTGCTCTAGGTAAACCGCCCCAGTGTGGCCCATGTCCTTCAGGGCAGCCCAGGATGCCTGGCCACGAGGTGTGGCAGGGGCAAGCAGGAAGGCAGGCGTGGCTGTGGCCCGAGTGGTCTCAGTGGATTCCTGGTGAGGGCCAGTGACAGTTCATCGGCCTGGTGTCCTCACAGAAGAGAGGGCAGCTGGGGGCCCTGCGGTGTCCTGGCGACAGCGTAGGGCACAGTGCTCAGATCCACAGCTGTGGCTCATGCCCCAGGAAGGCCATGACCCCTCACCTCCCATGGCCCTCCAGGTGGCCGAGTGGCCTGTAGTCCCTCGCCAGAGGAGACAGGCTACCGATGACCCCCCAGGTGCCTCTTGCTGGGCGGGGGGCACGAGAGGAAGCCGAAGCGAGGGTCAGCCAACAGGACAGAACCAGGGTTAGCACCTACGCCAGCACAGTAGCGGCCAAGGCCTGCCTCTCCCCGCGGGGTTGTTAACCGGGTAGGGAGGGGGTTTCCCTGCAACTGGGGAGAGGAGGGATGTGCGGGCCAGGCTCACTCCTGCCTGCCACAGTGCAGCCCACCCAGCGGCTAACTCAGACCGAACCAGGGACTTCACAAACTGCGCCTGAGTGAGCGGGTGCAGGGGGCCTGCGCTGGCCAGGGAGACTGGGGCTGGCACCCGCCCTGCCTTTGCTCCTGACCAGAGCGGGTGGAGTTCTCAGAAGCCAGTGAGGCAGGGCTGAGTCCCGGCTGCCCACGGCAGAGAACGGGGACCAGCCAGCGGACCCTGAGGAGGGAGAGGCCGCCACCTGGGGCTGCACGCCCTAAGCCATCTCTCTGGCGGGGCTGCTGACCCAGGAGCAGCTCCCGCACCACTAGCTCCTGTCGCCGGGGGCCTTGCTCTTGGCGTCACGCTTGTTCCCTAGCAGCTTCAGCACCTTCATGGTCTTGAACTTCCCCTTCTTCTTGCTCTCGGGTTCCGCCTCCCTCTGGAATTCCTGCTTCCTGATCATGGCTTCCAACATCTTATCTTCCTCTTCCTCTTCCGGTCCTTGTCCAGGCAGTTGACAATGGCGTTACGCTGCTCGATGAGGGTGACAAGCTCCTGCATCAGCACCTTGTCCCGCACCCGGTCCTCCTCCATCCAGTCCTTCTCCGGCTTGTTGAGGAGGCAGTGGAGCTCATACTCCACGTCGGCCTGGCGCTGCTCCAGGTGCTGCTGCTTGAAGACCTAGATGAGCGCCGACTCTCACCACACCTGCAGGTGCTTCTCGTGGATGAGCCTGAACCAGTCCACCAGCATGTCGTCCTCACGGCCCTCGCTCACGCCACCATGCAGCCTCTCCTCCAGCACGACCCCACGGTGCTCCAGTGCATCCAGCTGGCGCTCGATGGTGTCCATCTCTCCGTGGATGTCCTCCTCGGGGATGTGCTGGTCAGCCTGCACCTTGCGTTTGATGAGCAGGAAGCCGTGGCCTGGGGCAGGTGGCCTCACTGGCTTGGATCCTTTGGTGGCCTTCTTGGTGGCTGGGGACGCGGCAGGGGACGGCTTCTGGTTAAAAGGATTCTCCTTGCAGGAACACTTGAGCTGCAGCTGGGGGGACAAGGTTCCAGGCGAAGGTGCAGGGCTCCTGTCTCCTGCCACCGAGAGGGGGCTGGGGGTGGCGCCACTGCTAGGCTTGGCTGGCTGGGGCCCTGGGCCGCCCTGCATCCTGGGGGTGAGGCTGGGGCCAGCCTGTGGCTTCTGCTCCATGCTGGGCTGTGCCAGCTCCCCAGAGGAAGACAGGGAGGAGTCGGCGGAGAGGTTGGTGGAGTTGCCAGGGTCGCTGGGGGTGTGCAGGGCAGGCTCCGAGGAGCTCTTGGGCACAGCGGGAGGCTCTAGCAGCTGGGTCCCGCCACTCTGGCCGCAGCTCTCGGACCACAGGCTTTCCACGCTGACCGCGGGCGATGGCGTGGCCGACGGGGGCTCTGAGTGTGAGAGGCGGGAGGCGTGCAGAGCAAGCGGGGAAGCGCTGGGTGCTCGCAGAGCAGGGCGCTTCTCAGTCTTGGGGCTGCTGGTGGGGGTGATACAGTACCAGGGATGCAGGGACTTGGGTGTGGCCTCCGGGTGGGCAGGGCCAGGGCTGGGGGCCGCCGAGGACTCCTCCCCCTGCTCCTGCTCCTCGTCCTCCTCGAAGGGGTTGTAGGGCTTGGGCTCCTGGGCAGCCGCAGGGCTCTGCTGGGCCACCTCCTCCACACCTTCGCTCAGTGCCTTGGTGGTGCAGGGCTGCCGCTTGGGGGCAGGGGTGCCGGCTTCTTCTTGGGCTCCGCCTGCACCAGTGTGATCCAGGGTGGGTCCTTCCTGGGGACCGGCATCCTCTCCGACAGCTTGGGTGTCCCCCTCGGCCTGGGGACAGTGGGCTCCTGCAGTCTTCCGTTCACAAGGCCACTGCTGCCAGCCTGCTCTGCCGAGCCGTCCTGCTGCAGGCTGGACCTGGGCCGGGGCTTCGGGGAAGTCGGGGTTGGGCTTTCAGGTGCCTTCCTGGGGGCGGGCATGGGGCGGCCGGCTGGGGGGCTGGTCAGCTCCTGGGATTTGCTGGGAACCCGGGGCTTGGCGGCGATCTGGGGCAGGGCCTCCGGGCTAGCTTTGGATTCATCTGCTTTGGCCCCTGCAGCCACGTAAGCGCCAGGGCTGCCTGCCGCCCCATCCTGGGTCTCTTCGGTGGTCTGAGGTGGCCTTGGCTGTGTGGGTGGCCCGGACCTGGGTCCCAGTCGTCCTCCTGGGCCCAGCCTGGCACAGTGTTCTGCACACACGAAGGTGCCCTCCTCGGGCCCGCTCCTGCAAGCCCCGGGGAGCAGGGTGCTGGAGCACTGCCAACACTGGAAGCAGTGCCGATGGTAGAGCCTGCCCTCCACCAGGTACCACTGCACCAGGTGCACATACTGCCGGCAGGCCGCGCAGGTGCTGCTGGGAGTCCGGTGGGTGCCCTGCTCCGACAGGCTGCCCGAGGAGAGCTCCTCGACCCAGGTCGCCTCTCCCGGTTCCTCTGTAGGGGGCGCTAGAGCCGGAGGAGAGGAGGCTGCTGGGTCCCTTCTGGGGGAGTGACATGCCAGCTTGGCCAGGGGCAGCAAAGTGGTTGTAATACTGGGACACGTAGGTCATGATGCTGAGGCTGTTGGGGACGCGCATGGAGACCCTGTCATTGGGGTCCAGGAGAGCGGGGATCCCCAGCTCCCTCTCAGCCACGTCAAAGGCCAGACGGTTATTCTCAAAGACGTTGTCTTTGGAAAGTGAATCGAAATCTAGCAGGCCGGGCCGGTGGCGGTGCAGGATGGCGCAGCAGGCCAGGCCGTCCCGGGAGGAGCTGCTCAGGTCGCGGATCTCCACACCTCGGTAGCCCTCGCACTGGTGGCGGCACCAGGCCAGGAGCGCGCCCCGCAGGCCAGGCCTGGAGCGGCTCGGCTCGGCTCAGGGGCCGCCGCGCGAGACCGATTTCCGGCTGCTGCGGCTGCGGCGCGCCCTGCCCGGCGCCGCTCAGAGCTCAGGGCGCCCACCGGCCGGCGCTGGGCAAAGGGCGTGGGGCGGGCGGGCCTCGCTGTCCCGGTCTGACTCGGACACAGGGCCCGGGCTCGGCTCCCGCCCTGCGCGCCGCCCTGCGCCGCCCTGTGTGAGCAGCCTCCGCCCCGCCCCGCCAGCCGCCACCTGCCCCCCCCCCCCCCCCCCTGCCTGGCTGGCCCTACCCTTCCCCGCCACGCCCTGCCCCATCCCGCCCCGCCCTTACTCAAGGCTGCCCGCTGGCCTCCTAGTGGGCCAGCCATGGGCGCGGGCCTCCCACCACCCCTGTCTCCCAGGAAATCTCATTTTAGTAAGTTTTTAGTGACATATTCATTAAACGTTGTATTCAAGCTCATGTGTAAAACATACACACTGATGTGAAGTGTATTTGAATCTGAAGAAGATACAGATTTTATTATTTAAAGGCTATGTATTCATTAAGAATTTTAATTATTTTGAAAAAAGCTGTCATTTAAAAATGAATTATGTGGTAGAGATTCCTGAGCCAATCGAAGTAATACTAAACAATAAAATTCACATAAAATGAGAAAATGGGTGAATGATAAGCATAGGATATCTAAAATACTATAAGCCATTTATCAATTGTATGTTGAGAAAGAGAAGACATGGGACAGCTTTTCTGATGGAAAGCATATACTAAGATTTTTGTTGTTTATATTAGCTAATAATTGAAAACTTATCGTCAAAAATTTCAGTGTACAATTCTGACAACAGGACCTTCAATATGAAGACTTATCTAAGTTATGGCATTTTGAAAGTCTAAAAATATCTATTTGTATGCCAAAAGCATTACCAAAATCAGATAACATCCACAAAATTTGGATAAATGGGCTTGACATTTAAGAAAATTTGAATATTACAACTGTGTGTTTATTAGGTAAATGTACTAGAAAACAACAATAACAATTGAAGATTTATAGAAGCACTGAGAACCCAACTGTAGAGCAGCTCTGCCTGGCTTCGTAATATGAGAGTCATGGGATTTTTTAAAAATCATTTTGTGGAAAATTTACTTTTGAGTTTATTCCCTTTATGTGTGCTTCAATAAAAATCATTCTATAGCAGGTATTGACAATTTTGACTCTAAATATTTCTGGATGTATTTCTTTAGCTGAGGCCTGTATTGCCCTTATTTTCCACTCTTGTTTTATTTTTCATCACACTCCATCTATCTAATATCCATATCGGAGTAATGTATTCCCAATAAAAATATGACCACTAGCCATTATTTAAAACCTTAATTTGAAGCATTTGAACATTATGTGTTATGCTTTAAAAATCCATATTCGGCTCAACTCCCCATCTTAGTCCTTTTCTGTCTACCCATTGCTTTGGCATTAGTGATCTGTTTGCTGATGCCCTTCTCAGCAACATCTATATTTTATTTTATTTTGTCCATATGTAAACTTATATTCCATTTAACATCATACAAACATTTAAACTCAAAGAATAAAATGAATACATATACATTTCACAAGTGTGAGATAAGCAAAAGTTTCAGCGTTTGAATTATCTGCAAAAAGAAAAAATACATTAGATAGGCAAGCTGCACTATAGTAGGTCTAAAAGAAGTTGAAAACTTAAACCTGTTTTCAAGAATTTTTTTAAAGATTTATTTTATTTACCTGAAAGTCAAAGTCACACGGAGAGAGGAGAGGCAGAAAGATAGAGGACTTGCATCTGCTGGTTCAGTACCCAATTGGCCGCAATGACTGGAGATGCGCAGATCTGAAGCCAAGAGCCATTACCTTGATCCAGGTCTCCCACACGGATGCAGAGGCCATCCTCCACTGCTTTTCCAGGTGACAGCAGTGAGCTGGATCAGAAGTGGAGCAGCCAGGACTTGAACCAGTGCCCATATGGGATGCTGGCACTGCAGGCAGCAGTTCTACGTGCTACACGACAGCACCAGCCCCTGAAGAACACTTTTTACATTCAAATTCATAGCTATTTAAACAATCAAAAATAATATTAATAAACACTGTAACTTGATTTAGCAGCCACACTATTTCTTTCTTGTATGAAAGAAATACTAAAAAAGGTATTTTTACAAACAGTAAGCTCTTATTCATAATAATTTTGTTATGTCTTAACTAAAACATTTTATTTTGGCTTATTGTCTAAAAATTCCAATTCACATTATAATCCTTCCATTGTCCCCAAAAAACAAAATCTGAGACTGAAATAGAAAATAACCTTAACGTTGATCTTTTTGTTCCTGTTGCTTCATGTCACAGGAAGAATAATAGCAGGAAAATGGGAAAGTAATAGGTGTGCTCACTGTACTACACTGCCACAAAGCTTAGGGAACTTAATCTTTTCAAAACATTTATACTGAAATGGATGCTGGGAAACAACTATCTGCTGTAAGAGTTAGTGCTTACAGAACTACAGTGAAAAAATGCATTGTTTCTACAGAAATTTGAACAATCTCGTGAGTACATTGAAACTGTATGAGGTACTAATAATATGCTAACAGAAACACTTGAAGCTTCAGGTCACTATCAATGAGTCAATGAAAACTTAGAGCAATTGTCTAGTGTTTCATGACTCTGGAGTGATTTCATTGAAGTAAAATATTTCATTTTGCTTCAAGTACCTGATGACTGACTTGAGTCTTAACTTCACTAGAGTGGAGTAAAAGAGCAGACTATCTCTTGGAGGTTATATTGTAAGAACTTATCAATTAGACCCTCTTCAAATTTTCATGCATTGTGTCAGTATTAGCAGGTAGGACAACAAACTAAATTTATATCAAAACCTTTATTTGTTCATGTAATTTCCCAGATATATTTTCTCATATCCTGAAAATTCATGCCATAATATGAGTAATTATCAATGCAAACATTTTCAAAAATATCTTAAATCAAATGGTTTTATTCGGAAATGTTGTAATAAAATCTGCAATATCTATGTAATATACCATTTTAGAATAAAACATGAAAACCAAAAGAACACAAAATAAACCATTATGGAGATAAAAAAATGTAAATGACACAGCCACTGTTCTTCATTGGTTGAAGACCTCATCAAGAGAAAGACCAATTATCTTTTCTGTACATCAGCTTTTAAGGGGAGTATACTGTCCATGTCTCTAGTGTTTATCAATATGTGCCATGAATTTAAAAACTTGTCTTTGATCATGTCAAATTTCTGCTTTTTGTGTACAGCTCTGGCTGTGTTTCTTACTTCCCAAAATTTGTCCACACAGATGTACTTATTTCTGCACTCAACACCACATCACAATGGTGGTTTATAACATCACAATTTATTATGACTACCTAAAGATAGATTTGTGACATCACAACAGTTTCTATGAGTTCAAAATTGACTATGACATCACAATGGTAGCTTTATAACATCACAATATGTTATTGACGTAAGAATTGCTTATAATGTTACAATGATAGTTTCATGACACTACAATAACTTTTCAGACATCACATTGATCATGACATCAACTGTTGGATTATGACATCACAATAATTGTGATATCCCAGTTGATTATGTCATCACAAGGATTTTATGACATCACAATTGATTATGACATAACAATGGTAGCTTTTTGACAATGCAAGTGTATATTATAGCAGATGAGGGAGTGACATGCTTTGCAGGGCCAGGAAAAAACAGTGAGGAGAATAGTATAGGTGGTAAATACTTGGTGGAAAAGTGGAGAGAAAACTGCCTGGGAAGCCTCATGTGAGAATGGTAATGGCTTGAACTTGCATGGGGAGTGCTAATGTGTTAACATGGAGCCAGAGAACTCAGAAAAATGGGGCCACTCATCCAGCTTTATGGAAGACGAGGTCTTTCATCTGATGGTTCACTCCCTAGATGGCTGCAATGTGCCAATCTGAAGCCAAGAGCCAGGAGCTTTTTCCAGATCTCTTACATGGGTACAGAGGCTCAAGGACTTGGGCCACCTTCTACTGCTTTCCCAGGCCAAAGCAGAGAGCTAGATCAGAAGTGGAGCAGCCAGGTTTCGAACCAGCACCCATATGCGATGCCAGTGCTTCAGGCCAGGATGTTAACCCTCTGCACAACAGCAACAGCCCCAAAATACAATATCCTTTTATGATGAAAACCTCAAGGCAAATGCATATAGAAGGAACATTTTTTCATCACAATCAAGGCAATATAAGAAAAATCCACGATAAGCATCCTACGGAATAGAGAAAAGCTGTCAACACCCCTACTAAAATATGAAAACCGAAAAAAGATGTTCACTCTCACTATTGTTATTCAATATAATTCTGGAAGTTTTAATTAAAGCCATTAGGCAAGAACAAAATCAAAAGGATGGAAATAAGAAAAAAAGTAACTCAAATTATCCTTATTTGCAGATGACATGATCTTATACTTTAGAGATCCAAAAACTCCAATGAGAGACTATTGGAACTTATAAAAGAGTGGGTACAGTGGCACTATATAAAATCAACAAAAAAAATCAAAAGCCTTTGTATGCACAGACAATGCCATGGCTGAAAAAAAACTTGTAAGATCACTACCATTAGGCTGGTGCCACAGCTCACTAGTCTAATCCTCTGCCTGCGGCGCTGGCACACCGGGTTCTAGTCCTGGTCAGAGTGCAGGATTTTGTCTCAGTTGCCCCTCTTCCAGTCCAGCTCTCTGTTGTGCCCTGGGAGTGCAGTGGAGGATGGCCCAGGTCCTTGGGCCCTGCACCTGCATGGGAGACCAGGAGAAGCTCCTGGCTCCTGGCTTTGGATCAGTGTGGTGCACCAGGTGCAGTGGCCATTGGAGGGTGAACCAACAGTAAAGGAAGATATTTCTACCTCTCTCTCTCTCTCTCTCTCTCTCACTGTCCACTCTGCCTGTCAAAAAATAAAAATAAAAAAAGAAAGATCAGTGCATTCACAGTAGCACCAAAAAGAATCAAATTCATCAGATATCTTGGAATAAAATTAACCAAGGAATTCAAAGATTGCTATGTTGAAAATTATATAACACTAAAGAAAGAAAAAGGCCTGTGCCGCTGCTCACTGGGCTAATCCTCTACCTGCGGCACTGGCACTCCAGGTTCTATTCCTGGTTGGGGCATCTGTTCTGTTCTGGTTGCTGCTCTTCTAGTCCAGTTCTCTGCTGTGGCCTGGGAAGGCAGTGGAGGATGGCCCAAGTGCTTGGACCAAGCACCTGCATGGGAGACCATGAGGAAGCACCTGGCTCCTAGCTTCAGATCGGCTCAGCACGTCAGCCATAGGGGCCATTAGGGGGGTGAACCAATGGAAAGAAGACTTTTCTGTCTCTGTCTCTCTCTCTCACTGTCTAACTCTGCCTGTCAAAAAAGAAAAAAAAAGAAAGAAATAGAAGAAGACATTAAAAATGGAAAAATCTTCCATATTCATGGATTGGATGAATCAACATCACCAAAATATCCATACTTACAAAATCAGTTTAGAGATTCAATATGATATCAATCAAAATTTCAATGGCATTCTTTTCAGATCCAGAAAAAAATGATGCTAGAATTCATATGGAAACACAAGAGGCCCTGGATAGCTAAAGCAATCATGTACAACAAAAACAAAGCATGAGGCATCACAATCCTGGATTTCAAGACAAACTACAGGATAATCAAAATAGCCTGGAACTGGCACAAAAATAGATGTATAGATTGATGGAGCAAAATAGAAACTCCCAAATTCAATCCATGTGTCTATAGAAAGCTGTGATGTTATTATGTTTAATAAATTAGCAAAAAGCAATCCATGTATAGGGATAGTCTCTTTAACAATGATGCTGGAAAAACTGGACCTCTGATTGCAGAAATAGGAAATTGGACCCCTATTTTATACCCTACACAAAAATCCACTAAAAATGGATAAAGGAATTAAATCTATGACCCTATATCATCAAATTATTATTGAACAGTGAGGAAACTCTGCAAGTCATTGGCATAGGCAAAGACTTCTTGGATAGACCCCAGAAGTACAGGCAATCAAAGCCAAAATCAACAAATAAGATTACATCAACCTGAAAAGCTTCTGCCCTTCAAAGAAGCATTCAGCAAAATGAAGAGGCAATTGACAGAATGGGAGAAAATATTTGCAAACTGTGCAACTGATAAAGGGTTAACATCCAAAATATATGAAAAGCTCAAGGAATTCAGCAACACAATAAACAATCCAATAAAGGAATGGGCAAGGAACATACACAGGTGTTTTTCATGAGAGGAAATTTAGATGGGAAACACACTTGGGAAAAAGCTCAGTTTCACAGCCATCAGGGAAATGCAAATCAAAACCACAATGAGGTTTGTCTCACTCCAGTTAGAATGGCTCTCATACAGAAAACAATAATCAACAAATGCTGGCAAGGATGTGGCAAAAAAAAGGTACTCTGATCCACTGCTCATGGGAATGTAAACTGGTGCAACCACTCTGGAAAACATTATGGAGATAACTCAGAAACCTGGTATAGACCTTCCATATTATCCTGCCATTCCACGCCTGGCAATTTAACCAAACCAAAAGATTAGTACATGAAAGAGATACCTGTACCCTCAAGTTCATTGCCGCTCCATTCACAATAGCTAAGATATAGAATCAACACAGATGTCCATCAGCTAAGCATTGAATAAAGAAAGTATTGTATATATGAACTATGGAGTACTACTCAGCTGTAAAAGCAAATAAAAAAATGAAATCCTTTATTTTGAAACAAGATGATCACCATTGTACACCATTATACTTAATGAAATGTGCAAGTCACAAAAAAAAAAAATACCGTATGTTTTCCCTGATCTGATGCAGCTAACAGAATACCTGAAATGTAATGTATTCAAGCAAGATAGTCATTTGGACAATGGATGATTGTTTGTAGCCCTTGTTTCTTCCATTGATGAACAATCTTCAGTTTTGCTTTATTTTGTCTTGTTTTCTGTCTCTTCAAGTTGTTTGCTGAAATCTACTTAGAGTAGGGCTAATTATAAGATCACTAAGTGAACTGATAATAGATCATCATAAAAATTAAGAAAGGGAATCTGAGAAGGGTGGGAGGATTGGAATGTGGGCGGGAAGGAGGGAAAGCCCTATTTTGTTCCTAAACCTGCATACATGAAATATATGAAACTTGTATCACTTAAATTTAAAAAAGACTTCATATTGTTTACAGCATCAAATGGTTGGCTTATGACATCACAATGACTGTTTTTCATATCTCAGTTGATTATGCCAGCACAAGAGATTTTATCACATCACAATTGATTATAACATAACAATGGTAGATTTATGGCAACACAATAGCATGATATGTCATCCCAATATTGGTTTATTCCATCACAATTTATTTTATGACATCTAATTGGTTATAACATGATAATCATCATTTGTGACATCAGAAGTGTTACAAGATCCCAATGGTTTATGTGGCATAACAATTGCTTATGATGTTGCAATGGTGGGTTATGGCAACACAAACTGATTATGACTTCAGATTGGTAGATGTATAACATCACAATAGTCTTTATGAGTTGATTATGACATCACAATAATAGATATATAACAGTGATAGATCCTTGTTTATTAGAAAATTACAAAGGATTTAATGAAATCACAATTGATTATGACATAATGATAGGTTTGTCATTTATAACATGTTTTTTCATGATGTGATATCTGTTGACATCAAAATGGTTTTAATTACATCATAGTTTATTATAACATCATATTGGTAGTTTTACGACATTACAATGGAAGCTTAGGATATCAAAATATTGGTTCATGATTTCACAGTTGATGGTAACATCTCAATGGAAATTCATGTCATGTCCACCCAGTGGTCATTTATGACATCCCAATTGATTATTACCTCACAATGACAGTTTTAAGATATCAGAATGATATCAGTTCATCATGACCACATTATGTTTGGTCTATATATATTTATGGCAGGACAATATTAGTATATGACATGAAAATAGTTTTCATAATATCAGAATTTTTTGTAACTTCGATATTGTGGTTTATGACATCACATTTGATTATGCCATCACAACGGTGGTTTATGACATAGTAATTGACTAAGATAAATTATCGATTTATCACATCACAATAGTTTTGTTAATTCATAATTTAATATGACATCATAATAATTAGCTTATGGGATCACAATTAATTATGATGTCAAAATGGTAAGTTTATGCTGTCCCAGTTATTTCAACAACTTCACATAATTATGAGACTACAAGGGTAGTTTTGTGAGATCACAATCATCATGGCAACATGAGATGTTGCAGTTGATTTCTCAACAATGTTGCAGTGGATTTGTTTCTGAGAGGAGCAGCGTGGTGGGGGCAAGAGGCGCAGTGTCAACACACAGAGCCTGGGAGTTGGGTGAAAGCAGGCTTGAGGTGAGCAGCTGGAAGACTCGTTTATTAGAGTTGGAACTATATAGCCAAGACCAGCCAATCTGGTCAAGGGGCGGTCTCTGCCCCAACCAATCACAGCCTGTTGCCAGGAAGGCTCCGTTGCCAGGTGGGTTTCAAAGCCATTCCTGAGTAACTGACACTCGCTTGCCAGTGGCCACCTTGGCATGGCCTTCTCATTCCACCACAACGAGTATTGTTTATGACATCACAATTGATCATAATGTCACAATGGCAGGTTTATGATACAGGAATTATTGGTATATGTAATCATAAGTATTATTATGACATCACAATGGTAGGTTTATTGCAGTATAAGGCATTTTATGTCATCTCAATACTGATCTATGACATAATTGTTTTTATGACATCACTACCAATTACAGTACCACCAAAATGGCCTATGACATTTCTTCTTTTTTTTTTTTTTTTTGACAGGCAGAGTGGACAGTGAGAGAGAGAGACAGAGAGAAAGGTCTTCCGTTGCCGTTGGTTCACCCTCCAATGGCTGCCACGGATGGCGCACTGCGGCCAGCGCACCACGCTCATCCGATGGCAGGAGCCAGGTGCTAGGTGCTTTTTCCTGGTCTCCCATGGGGTGCAGGGCCCAAGCACTTGGGCCGTCCTCCACTGCACTCCTGGGCCACAGCAGAGGGCTGGCCTGGAAGAGGGGCAACCAGGACAGAATCCGGCACCCCGACCGGGACTAGAACCCGGTGTACCGGTGCCGCAAGGCAGAGGATTAGCCTGTTGAGCCACGGTGCCGGCCTGGCCTATGACATTTCAATTGATTCTGGTGTTACCACACTGGACTGATGGCATCACAATGGCTTTTATCACTTTGCAATTGATAATAACATCACAGTGGTTGGATTATGATGTCACAATGGTGATTTATCAAATCCTGATTTATTATATCACTGTGAATTCGATGATGTTACAATTGATTATAACATAACAATGTTAATTTTATAAAATCACAGATTTTACATGTCACAACAATATACTTATACTTCTCAATCATTTTATGACATCACAATTGACTATAACATGAGGATGATAGTGAATGAAAATTTATTATGCCATCAGAATATTTGTGACATCAGAATATTTGTTAATGACATGAAAATAGTTTTAACATCATCATAGATTTTGGCATTGCATGGAGGTTCATAATGTTACGATTGATTATATCACAATGGTAAGATTACAATGTCCCAACTGGTGCAGTGACTTCACAGAGGTAGTTTTATTTTTTTTTATTTTTTATTTTGGATAGGCAGAGGTAGCCAGTGATAGAGACAGAGAGAAAGTCTTCCTTTTTCCTCTGGTTCACCCCACAAAGTGGCCGCTACAGCCAGCGCATTGTGGCTGGCATGCTGTGCTGATCCGAAGCCAGGAGCCAGGTGCTCCCTCCTGTTCTCCCATGTGGGTGCAGGGCCCAAGGACCTGGGCCATCCTTCACTGCACTCCTGGGCCACGGCAGAGAGCTGGACTGGAAGAGGAGCAACTGGGACAGAATCCAGTGCCCCAACCAGGACTAGAACCTGGGGTGCCAGCGCCGCAGGCAGAAGATTAGCCTAGAGAGCCACGGCACCAGCCACAGAGGTAGTTTTATAACATCACAAAGATCATTATGACACAACAAAAGTTATTCATGACATCACAATTTATTACTACACCACAATGATAGGCTTATGATACCACAATGATTTTTACAACTTTGCTATTAATTATGACATCACAATAGTAGTCTTCTAGGCATTGCTTTGTGATCACAATGATGACTTATGACATCACAATTGATTATGACTCCATAATGCTTGTTTATAATGTCATAGTTTTTTTATGATTTCACAAGTGATCATGAAATCACAATGATGGTTTTAGGATACAATCATGGTTTATTACATCTCAGTTGATTTTTCAACCTCACTATTGATTTAATAAATAAAAATGATGACTTGATTTTATGTCATAATACTGGTTTATAAAATCACAATGGATTTTATGACATCACAATAGAATATAACATAATAGTGGTTTATACTATTATAATTTTGACTTGCAAATCTACTACAAATTGTGGGTTATGATAGAGATTTTTTTATTTCATAATTGATTTTGTTTTGATGATCATTTATGCCATCACAGTAGATTGTGACTTCACAATGGTGTTAATGACATCACAATTGATTATGACATTACAATGTTAGGCTTGTGATATCACAATGGCAGTTTGTTACATCCTAATAAATTATGACATCAAAAGCATCCTTGCATCACAGATTATTATGATGTAACAATGGTAGTTTTATGATATCACACTAGATTTTATGACATCACAATAGACTTCGAGATAACAATTATTTTATGATGTCAAAGTTGATTTTATCTTAAAATCAATGATGGTTTATGAAATGAAAATTGATTATGATATAACTATGGATGCTACATAGTATCAAAATGATTTTATGACATAAAATTAACTATGAAATCACAATGGTGATTCATAACATCATAGTAGATTATGATGTAACAATTTTGATTAGTCCATGATTGATTTGATGTTACAATTTACATACATGAGACCACAGTACTGTTTTATGGCATCACAATGATTTTGTGACATCATAATTGAGTGTGATATCACAATGGTAGCTTTATTATATCACAATGTTTTTATGTCATAATTTGGTTTATGTAACCACACTGGTTTTTATGATAATGAAACTGATGTTAGCATCCTATTGGTGGTTTATGACATCATAATTGATTATGACATCAAATTGATAGATTTATGGGACAACATTTGATTTATAACCTCCCAACTGACAATGAAAACACAATGCTAGGAATATAATACCACAGTGGTGGTTTATGACATCTGAATTAATTATGACATCATAATTTTTTACTATGTCACAATATATTATGTTATAGAAATTTAGATCATGATGTCACCATTCTTTTATATTATCACAATTAATTTTTAACTATCTATCAATCCTTTTTTTTCTCTTGTCCAATTTAATCTATATATTTAAGCTAAATGTTTGGAGGAGGCTTCACCACATGGTACCCAGCCATCACATTTTTAAAGGGAAATCACCCTTTTCCTTTAAAAGTACTTTTAGAAATATGCCAAAAATAGGAATGGGACTGCTAAATCATAATGCATATTTTAGAATGAGAAGCATGTCTTTTCCTCTTTAAAGTGCCATATGGGGAATGGCATCTTGTAACCCAGAGCCACTTAATTTCAAGTCCAATATAAAAGGACTATTATGAGTGAAAAGTCTGCACAATGCCTTGGGGCAGTTAAAATATGCTACATGCAACTCAGGCTATAAAGCACTCAAGACTTGGTAGCTTTTCTGCTTTTGAGTCCCCATCCCATTTCTAATGAAAATTAACATTTACAGAGTGCATTTACATACACTATAATACAGCAATGAAGTCCCTTTGCCAGAAGGTAAAATTGCACATTTCCTTGCTATTTCTTGGTTCCAACTTGATAATATCTTTTTTTAAAAATTATTTGACAGGTAGAGTTATAGACAGTGAGAGAGACAGAGAGAAAGGTCTTCCCTCTATTGGTTTACTCCCCAAATGACTGTAATGGCCAGAGTTGTGCCGATACGAAGCCAGGAGCCAGGTGCCTCTTCCTGGTCTCCCATGTGGGTGCAGGGGCCCAAGCACTTGGGCCATCATCCACTGCCTTCCTGTGCCACAGCAGAGCTGGACTGGAAGAGGAGCAACCAGGACTAGAACCCGGCACCCATATGGGATTCTGGCACCACAGGCAGAAGATTAACCAAGTGAGCCACGGCGCTGGCTCCCAATAATATCTTATGATTGTAAGTTATAGAGTACTCAGCTAAAATATTTCTTCATAAATAGTTACAAAACCTGCCAAAACACAAATGGGAAAGTACTTTTTATTCAAATAAATGACACCTGAATGTCACACAGCACAGGAAACAATGCTTAGAGAGCAGAAGAGAGTGGGCAGTGAACTATTTAACTGAAGAAAAAAGACTACCCTTCCCCAGGACCACAGAAAGAAACATCTCAAACAACAGCAACTCAAAGCAAAATAAAGGTCTGAGGATGAAGCCAGCTCACTTGCAATCCGGTTAAAGAATGAGAGCCATCACTTAGGTCCAATGTACTGGAAAACATTTGCTAGCACAGAATGCTGTATTTGCAGAATTTGTTAGAATTCAACCACAGATGCCAAAGGCATTCACCAGCAGAGGCTTGCTTTTCTGGAATCATTTCTAACTTTGGGATCAGGAAATCTGTGAACTGTGCAGCATCTTCATGGAACCAGCCATACCCTTCCACAAGTACATCAAACAGGCTCCAAGGCTTCATCCTGGTGAAGTGCCACAGTTCTCCATGCATGCCATTCTCCAAATGTCAGCAGGTGTACTGAAACCTGTGCATATCAAAACCTCCATGGACCTATACTACCATGTCTGGATGTCTTCTACGAAGTGTTTATACACTCAACAAGCATTTCCCAGATTAACAATTTTTACTCTAATTTTATCTGCTTTCCAAGGATCTAGAGGCTCACCAATAAGTCAGCTGCCTGAGTTTTTGTTTTTGGCAAATCTCCAGTACTGGAGGCTGAAGCAGTCCTGTTTCTGTCATGAGGTGGACTGTTTTCCTCTTGCTTGTCAGTGGTGATACCTCTGACAGGACAGAGCTGCAGGCCACAGGTTCTTAGGACCCTGAGAACAGGGAA
This sequence comes from Sylvilagus floridanus, assembly GCA_949820135.1. Classification (NCBI taxonomy): domain Eukaryota; kingdom Metazoa; phylum Chordata; class Mammalia; order Lagomorpha; family Leporidae; genus Sylvilagus; species Sylvilagus floridanus. The sequence goes on from OX463225.1 coordinate 137,362,285, forward strand.
GTAGGAAACTCGAGAAGCTGTGACTCGGGAATTTTAAGTTCCATTTGGCAATTCACCATTGAACTGTTCATAGGAGCTGCTATATGTGTAATCACTTTCTGCATTTGGCTCATCAGGGTTATACTCACTGGGATTTGGGCAGTCATCTTCATCATCTTCTTCCTCTTCCAGCTGCTGCTCCAGTGAGAAGGGTCCATTCTCTATAGAGTTGGTTTTCGGGGATTCTATCCATGTGGGATCTAGGTTTGCAAGTTCCTGTTCGACATCTTCATCTTTCTCAATGTTTCCTTTCTTGGCGTCTTCTTTCTCGCCTTGGTCCTCAGCTTCACCGCTGTCCTTTGTGGTCTCCTCGGCAGCCTCCTCCAATTCTGCCACTTATGGTTGCACTTCTGGGCAGTATTCACTATCTTGCTCATTGGAAGTTACAGCTGAGGTGATGTTTTCTTCTATTATTTTCCTTTCAGCTCTGCACTCCAGTTCTTCTATCTCCTGCAGGCATTTCTCCAATAACATTGCCTGCCTCTCCTGCTTCTCTTTCAGCTTTTTCTTTTGGTTTTTAGTCATTTTTCCTACAGGTTTTTGCTGTGGAGACGTACTTACTGCAGACCCTGAAGGGGGAGGAGCACCTGCTTTCTGCCATTCATTGGACTCGGCAGCCATTCTTCTCAGGTAGGAGTCATCCACACACATTAGAATGTTTTGTAGCTTTATGTCAGTATGAATGATCTTGCATTTACTGACCAGATAAACTAGCCCTTGAAGGACCTGTCAGATGATACTCTTCACACAGCACACTGGGAGGCCTTGATAGTTGGACTTGATGATCCATTGGAGGAGATGGTGGCCAAGCACTTCAGATACTGTGTAGACATGCATTCCATTCATGTCTGAAATCTTGAAGTTGCCGATCAGCTGGATTACCATGTCTGTGGGTCACTGGGATCACTTTCTTGAACACATTTGATGAATTTCATTTCATCCCAGGCTGTTTCTATATAATCTTGGGCACTTTTACAAGTTTCATAGCAACAGACCTTTTCCAATGCATATCCCATCATAGCCAGACAGCAGAGAAGTGCCTCCCTCCAGGCTTCCTAATAACATAATGGCCATTGAAGAGGTCTCCAATTTTCACTGGATGATAGGCACCTTTGCAGTAGTCCGCGGGGTCCTCTTGCTCCTCATCGTTTGATCCCTTCCTCTGGTTTGGGGATGTGAGGTTTGGCAGAGGTGGTGAAGGTGGTGGTGGTGGCAGTGGTTGAGGAAATAAAGGAGCAGTCTGCTGATGCTCCAGCTTTTTCAGATGTTTGTCTCTTTTCTGCTTCCATTTTCAGGCCTGAATGCCTAGCACTTTCCCAGAACTCATTGCTACACAGTACAAGTGGGGTGGTAGACTTCATGGTGGTGGCATCTGCGGAGGTCATGCAGGAGCTGAGGTGAACCAAGCCAAGCCGAGCCAAGCCAGGCTGCAGCCTCCCCTTGCTTTGCCAGTGGAGGAAGCTGAACTATGCTTCCACTGCCATCGCCACCATGGCCACCACCGCTGCCACTGCTCCGACCCTCTCAATTCTTTTCAGAACAATGCATTTGATTACAAAATCATAACAGTGGCTTTATGAAATCACAATGGAAATCTATGATATCACAATTGGTTATGTCATCACAATTGATTGTGATTTCAGAATTGTTGGTTTATGTTGTCATAAGAGTTTTATAACTATAGTTCACTATGACAGAACAATGGTTAGTTTATAACATCATTATAGGACTTTATGAGATCAGAATATTTGTATGGCAGCATAAAGGTTTCCTGATATCACAATTGATTATTACATCATAATGCTGCTTTATGATTCACAATTGATTATGATATACACTGGTGGTTTATGGTATAATTAAGTATGATGTCCAGTGATAAATTTCTTACCTCATGGATCTTATGAATTCACAATTGATTATGTTATCACAGTGATAAATTTATGGCAATGGTGGTTTATGATATCCCAGGTGATTATAAATCAAAAGGAATTTTATGATATCACAATTGATCATTATCTGACAATATAACTTTAAACACCACAGTGGCCTTTTTTGTCACAAAATATTGGTTTATTACATCATATGCTGTTTATGACACCACAAGTTACTATAATATCATAATTACAGTTTATGGCATAACAATTGATTAGCATGACTCAGTAGTGTGTTTATGATGCCACAGTGCTTTGAGGGATTTCACAGTGATGATGAAATCACAATGGCAGATTTTCATCATGATTATGATTTATCACATTTCAATTGGTTATGATATCTGAAAGGTTTTTGCATCCCAATTGATTAGGACATAAGAATGATAGCTTAACACAATGTTTTATGACATCGAAATATATTTTCAAATCACAATGGTTTTTATATCACAATTATAGCTTCATAATGCTAGTTTTATTACAATACAATCATTGGTTTATGACTTCACAATAGTACATTAATAACTTCACAATACTACTATATGATCTCATAATGGATTTCATGGCATCACAATTGATAATAAACTCACAATGGTGATGTATGACAAGACAACCAGTTATTATATCATAATACATCACAACTGAATATGATGTCACAATTGTGGGTTCATGATGCCACAGCGTATTTATTTTACTTGTGATTACTTGATTGTGACATCATAACTGTTAGTAAACTGGTGCAGTTTTAGCCAGCTGGCCGCATGGCCCAGCTACATGAGCCAGGCTCCACCCCCATCCTAATGGGATTCACTGTTCCTACTTCCCTGCACACCCTCAGGCAAAGTTTTAAAAGGGCCTGTTCCTGAATATGTGTTCTCTTGACTCTTCTCTCTCAGTTCCTCTGTCTAGCCTCCTCCTCTGGTCTCTTGGCTCTCTCTCTCGGCTCTTCTCTGCTCTATCTTCTCTCCTTGCTAGCTCCTCTCCTCTCTGTTTCTCTCTTATATTCTTCCTCTCTATTTTTCCTTTGCCGTTCCTTCACTCCAGTCTGTAGGGTGTTCCCCAATAAACCCTTTCCCTTACTCCGGTGTCCGGTGTGTTTTGCAATGGCTAACATTAATATATAACAATAGCAGTAGGTTTATGATATCACAGTGGTTGGTTTATGGTGTCAAAATATCAGTTTATGAAATCATAATGATTTCTTTAACATAATAATTAGGTATGATATGACAATGGAGGTTTATGAAATCATAGCTATGATATCATAATTATATATTCATGATATCACAAGGCATTTTATGTGTTTTCAATTGATTATGACCTTATAATGGTAGGTTTTTGTAATAACATTTGTGGTTTATCATCATTATAATATCATAAGGATATTCACAACAGCACAATTGATTATGAAATGACAACTGTATCATTTTATTTTGACAGGCACAGTTCGACAGTGAGAAAGAGAGGCAGAGAGAAAGGTCCTCCCTCCATTGGATCGCTCCCCAAATAGCTGTTATGGCTGGAATGCTGCACTGATCCGAAGCCAGGAGCCAGGTGCTTCCTCGGGGTCTCCCAAGGAAGAGTGGTCCAAGCACTCCACTGCCTTCCTGGCCACAGCAGAGAGCTGGACTGGAAGAGGAGCAACCAGGACAGAATCTGGCACCCCAACCAGGACTAGAACCCAGGATGCAACGCCGCAGGTGGAGGATTAGCCTAGTGAGCCATGGCACTGGCCAACTAGGCTATATTGGTTTATGATATCACAATGGAATTATGATATCAAAATTGATCACATCATAATGGTTGTTTAAACATCACAATTGATTATGACATTCCTTATTTGTACCTACTCAATAGAGGCTGAGCCTGGCTCATCTCCATAGTAGATTTGGAGTCAAACCTTGCAAATGCCTTCTTAGAGATCAAATTGGCACCTTGAAATCAGCCTTGGATGGGAATATTTGCATCAAAGAAATGTCCCAGTGATGCATCCTACGGCTTCCCATGCTTCTAAGGGACTATTTTAAATGAAGTCACTGCTCTGTCACTTGGTTTTGTTTCACTCTTAGGCCAATATAGATTCTTATCTCTGGTTCTTAGTCAAAAGCTGGTTAATTTCAATTTCTAAGCTAGGAGTAGAGTACTCATTTCTGCGTGTAACCCATGTTCAGAGCTTGTGCAGATGAAGAATTTTCAATGAACTTTTCAACTCGTTTCTTCACCCTCTTGTTAGCATCCTTTCACACGATCTTTAGGAAAGAACCTCAGTCGAAGATAATGAGTTCTGTAAGCACAATGCCTGGAAGATGGAGGGAACACTGGCTTCATTGGAAGAAGTATTTTTCTTCCTGATTTCAGAAAACCATCTTTCTATTGAAGTATGTCTTTCTCTTTGAGACTAAAATTTTATTCCAGAACTCATCCATACCCTGAAGAGACCAAGAACATATTGAACACAAGTACCAGGTTACAGCTTTGTCACCCAGCCAGAAAATAAGTCAGAGTAAGGATATTTAGCTTTAACAATTTATGGATACCTTGCCAGTAAAATAGGGCAAAAGGAGGTCAATTTACAGAGTTTAGGCTGTTTTGTTTATTTTTAACTTATTTCTTCTTTATTAGTATTTCTTTTTTCATTTTTTAAAATTTTATTTAAGCTACAGAAGTTTGATGTATTTCATATATACAGATTTAGGAACATAGTGATAGTTCCTTTGTTCCCAACCATGCTCCAACTGTTCTTCCTCCTACCTCTAACATTCCCAATATTAATTTTTATAAAGATGTACTTTCAGTTTACTTAATTACCATAAAGTTAACCCTCACAAATAAAAGAGTTCAACAAATAGTATGAAGAAAAAAAGTGTTCCTCAACAGAAGAGACCAGGACTGTAAGCAATCATCAAATCTGAAAATGTCAGTTTCAGTCCTATACATTGCCATTTAGGTACTCTAATAGCTACCCTTGATCATAGAATATAATTAATTTTGGGGGGCTGGCTTATATCACTAAGTATAATGGCTTCCAGTTGGATCCATTTTGTTGCAAAAGACAAGATTTCATTCCTTTGCAGCTGATTAGTACTCCCTTAGTGTGTGTGTATGTATGTATGTGTGTGTGTGTGTATATATATATATATATATATTCCAAAATTTCTTTATCCAGTCTTCAGTTGATGGACATATGTTAGCTATTATGAATTGAGCAGCAATGAACTGGGGGGTACAGTTAGCTCTTTCAAATGATGATTTCTTTTGCTTTAGATAATTCTCAGGATTGGGATGGACAGAACAAATGGTAGGTCTATGTTCAGATTTCTGTAATATCTCCATATGGTCTTCTACAGTGGCTGCATCAATTTACATTAACTCCAGCAGTGAAGTAGGATACCTTTTCTTCACATCCACAGAAGCAGTTATTGTTATTGATTTCTGTATAAGAGTCATTCTAATTGGGGTGAGTTGAAACTGCATTGTAGTTTTAATTTGCAATTGCATAATGGCTAGTGGCATTGTTTTTTCAAACATCTGTTGGCCATTTGGTATTCACTCTTGAAAAATGCCTGTTTAAGTCCTTTGCCTATTCCATAACTGGATTCTTTGTTTTGTTTTTGTAGAATGTCCTGAGCTACTTATAGATTCTGGATATTAACCCTTTATTGGATACATACTTTATTAATATTTTCTCCCATTCTGTCAGTTGTCTTTTCACTTTGCTGCTTCTTTTGCAGTGCAGAAGCATTTCAGCTTGACGTAATCCCATTTCTCAACTTCAACTCTGCTTGCCTATGCTTCTGGGGTTTTTTCCAAGAAGTCTTCTCCTATGAAAATATCTAGCAGTGTTTTCCCAATATTATTTAGTGACTTGATGGTATCAGGTCATAGATTTAGGTCTTTGATAAATTTTCAGTGGATTTTTGGGTAAGGTGTCAGATAGGGGTCTCGTTTCATATTTTTTGCCTGTGGTAATCCAGTATTGCCAGCCTCATTTGTTGAATAGGATATGATTGCTCCAGGAATTGATTTTTAGTTCCATCATCAGAATTAAATGTATTTTAGATGCATGGACCAGGCTGGCACCGTGGCTCAATAGGCTAATCCTCTGCCTAGCGGCACCGGCACACCAGGTTCTAGTCCTGGTCGGGGCGCCAGATTCTGTCCCGGGTGCCCCTCTTCCAGGCCAGCTCTCTGCTGTGGCCTGGAGTGCAGTGGAGGATGGCCCAAGTGCTTGGGCCCTGCACCCCATGGGAGACCAGGAGAAGCACCTGGCTCCTGGCTTTGCTCAGCACGGTGTGCCAGCTGCAGCACACCGGCCACGGCGGCCATTGGAGGGTGAACCAACGGCAAAGGATGACCTCTCTCTCTCTCTCTCACTGTCCACTCTGCCTGTAAGAAAAAAGATGCATGGACCAGTTTCTGGAGTTTCTATTCTGTTCCATTTGTCTACACATCTGTTTATGCCAGTATCAGGTTGTTTTGAATGTAACTGCCCTGTAGTATGTCTTGAAATCTGGTATTGTGGACCTCCCACTTTGTTTCTATCCTATTATATTGCTTTAGTGTTCAGGATCTCTTGTGTTTGTATATGAATTTTAGCATCAATTTTCCTGGATAAGAGAAGAATATTATTGACATATTGATAGCGATCATGTTCAGTCTGTAAATTGTTTTCAGTAGTATGGACATATTGATGATAGTAATTCTTCCAATCCATAAACATTGATTTATTTTCCATTTTTAATATATTCTACTTCTTTCTTCAATGTTTTATAATTTTCATAGTAGGAAGCTTTGACATCTTTGGTTAAATTTATTACAAAGTATTTAATTCCTTTTGTAGCTATTGTGAATCGATTGATTTAAAAGTTCTCTCTCAACCATGGTATTGTCTGTGTATACAAAGGCTATTGATTTTTGTATGTTAACTTTATATCCTGCCATTTTACATAACTCTTTTATGAGTTCCAGTAGTCTCTTAGTGGAGTCTTTTGGTTCCCCAATATATTGTAATATGGCATCTACAAGTACAGATAATATGACTTGCTCCTTTCCAATTTTTATCCCTTTGGATTCTTTTTCTTGCTTAGTGGCCCTGGCTCAATCTTTTAATCTGGTATTGTGGACCTCCCACTTTGTTTCTATCCTATTATATTGCTTTAGTGTTCAGGATCTCTTGTGTTTGTATATGAATTTTAGCATCAATTTTCCTGGATAAGAGAAGAATATTATTGGCATATTGATAGCGATCATGTTCAGTCTGTAAATTGTTTTCAGTAGTATGGACATATTGATGATAGTAATTCTTCCAATCCATAAACATTGATTTATTTTCCATTTTTAATATATTCTACTTCTTTCTTCAATGTTTTATAATTTTCATAGTAGGAAGCTTTGACATCTTTTGGCTATATCTAGAATCATGTCATATGAAAATAGGAATAATTTGCATTGCTTCCTCTCAATTTCTACACTTTTGACATCTTTTTCTTACCTAATGGCTCTCAGTGAAACTGAGGACTATATTGTGTAGCAATTTTCAGAGTGGGAATTCTTGTCTGTTTGTGAATCTTAGTGGAAATGTTCCCAATTTTCCCCCATTCAGTAAGTTCCTGGCAGAGGTTTTGCCTATACTCAATTTGCTTAAGATTTTCATCCTGAAAGGGTGTTGTATTTTATCAAATGATTTCTCTGTATCTATTGAGGTTATCATATACTTTTTGTTTTTCAGTTTATTAATGTGATGAATCACATTGATTGATTTGTGAAATGTTGAACCATCCATGCATACCATGGATAAATCCCACTTGGTCCAGTGAATTATATTTCATGTGGGTTATTGGATTCAATTTGCTACTCGATTGCTGAGGATTTTTGCAGCTATGTTCAGCAGGGATATAGGTCTGTAGTTCTCTATCTGTGTTGTATCTTTTTCAGATTTAGGAATTAATGTGATTCTGGCTACATAGAAAGAATTTGTGAAGATTCCCTCTCTTTCATTGGCTTTGAACAGCTTGAGAAAAATTGAAGGTACTTTTTCTTTGAATGTCTGGTAGAATTTAGCAATGAAGCTATCTGCTCTTGGGCTCTTGTTTCTTGGGAGTGTCTCTATTACTGAGTCAGTCTCCATCTTGGTTTTTGGTCTGGATAGGTTTTCTATATCTCCTTAGTCAATTTTGACATATGGCAGGTATCCAATAGTCTACCCATTTTGTTCTGAGTTGCCCAATTTGTTGACATACAACTCTTTGTCTTAATTCCTGATAAATTTTCTGTGGTATCTGTTGTTTCACTTCCTTTTTCTCCTCTAAATTTATTGAGTTGAGTCTTCTCCCTCTTTTTTTTTTTTTTTTTGGTTAGTTTGGCAAAAAGTGCATCACTTATATTTATTGTTTTTTTAAAAAAAAAAAAAAAAGCTCGTTCAGCACCACAACTCACTTGGCTAATCCTCTGCCTGTGGTGCCGCTACCCCAGGTTCTATTCCCAGTTGGGGCACCACTTCTGTCCCAGTTGCTCATCTTCCAGTCCAGCTCTCTGCTGTGGCCTGGGAAGGTAATGGAGGATGGCCTGAGTGCTTGGGCCCTGCACCTGCATGGGAGACCAGGAGGAAGCACCGGCTCCTGGCTTCAGATCGGCACAGTGCACTGGCCATTGCAGCCATTTGGGGGATGAACCAATGGAAAGAAGACTTTTCTCTCTGTCTCTCTCACTAACTCTGCCTGTCAAAAAAATAAATAAATAAAAAATAACAGCTCTATTTTACCACTGGTCCTCAATATTGATTTTTGCTTCAATTTTGCTTATTTCTTCTCTAATTTTTATTATTTCCTTCATTCTACTAAGTTTGAGTTTGATTTATTGTTGTTTTTCTAGGTCTTTTAGATGCAGTCATAGCTCATTTATTTGATACATTTTGAACTTCATCATGTAGGCATCAATTGCTATATATTTCCATCTTAACATTGCTTCTGTTGTATCCCATATATTTTTTGATACAAGGTATTGTCTTCATATGTGGGATAAAAAGTGCTGTAGATATCAGTAAGGTCCATTTTGTCCATAATGTTGATTAACTCTATTTTTTCCTTGTTGACTTTTTGTCTAGTTGGTCTATTTATTGATGAAAGTGTGGTGTTGATGTCCCCCATTACTATTGTATTAATGTCTATGCCTCCCTTTAAGTTAATTAATTAAAATAGTTAATTAATTTAAATAGTCTATACCCTTTAATTAGTTGCATATATATTTAGTATAGTCACATCTTCCTGTTGAGTTGATACCTTATGATTACATCATGCCCTTCTTTGTCTGTTTAAACAGTTTTTGTATTAAGTACGTCTATTTGATATTATGATGGCAACACCTGCCCTTTTATGCTTTCTGATAGCATGTGATATCTTCTCACTTCCATCTTTGTGTATCTTTGTTGGTGAGATCTGTTTCTTGTGGGCAGAAATTAGATGGGTCTTGTTTTTCAAATCATTCAGCCTCTGTGTCTTCTAACTGGAGAGACTGGAGTTTTGAGATCATTTACTTTCAATGTTACTAGTAATAAAGAACGACTCAGCCCTGCCATTCTTTCCATAAATATTCCTATTATTTATATTGATTGCTTTTATAATTTTAGTGCAAGGTTTTCTGCCTTCATTTTCTTTCATAATATTGTCTTTTTTCCCTTGTGTTTTTGTGGGTAGCACATCCATAAGAATCTTTTGTAAGGCTGAATGATTGTTGACAAATTTTTTCAAATTTTATTCATTATGAAGGGTCTTTATTTCGCCTTCATTCATAAGTGAGAGCTTTGCAGTGTACAGTATACCGGGTTGACAATTTTGTTCCTCTTAAGATGTAGACTACATCTTTTCATTCCCTCCTAGGCTGTAGGGATTCCAATGAGACATCAGAGTCTAATTGGAGATCCTCTAAAAGAAACCTGGCATTTCCTTTGTGCACATTTTAGAATCTTTTCTTTATGTCTTCCTTCCGAAGGATTGCTTATAATTTGTCATGGTGAAGATCTTTTCTGGTCATCTCTGTAAGAAGTTCTATGTGTTTCCTGTGATGGATGCCTCTTTCTTTCTTGAAACTGGGAAATTTCTGTAATTATTTCACTAACTTGGCCTTCTAGACCGTGCTCTATTTCCACACATTTAGGAATTTGTATGGCCCATATTTTGGTCATTTGAGAGTATCCCATAAATCTCCAACACTGTTTTTAAGTTTTCTGATTTCTTTCTTTTTTTTTTTTTTTGGATCTGACAGAAATTTTAAAAGTTTTATCTTCTAGATCCAATATTCTTTCTTTTGCCACACCAAGTCCACTGTTAAGGCTTTCCACCATATTTTTTTATTTGATCTATTGCATTCATCACTTCTAATATTTCATTTTTGTTTATTTTAAAATCTGAATTTCATGGGAGAATTCATATTTATGTCATGTATGGGTCACTTTAGTTCATGGATTTTCTATTGATTACTTTTTTTGACAGGCAGAGTTAGACAGAGAGAGACAGAGAGAAAGGTCTTTCTTTTCCATTGGTTCACACCTGAAATGGCTGCTACAGCCAATGCACTGTGGCCAGCCCGCTGTGCCAATCCAAAGCCAGGAGCCAGGTGCTTCCTCCTCCGCATGGTCTCCCATGCGGGTGCAGGGCCCAAGCACTTGGGCCATACTCCAATGCCTTTGAGAAATTCTATGATAAATCTTTGTATTCCATTTCTTGCATATTATCAATCTCATCATCTTCAAATTCTAACACTGAAATGTTGTATTCCTTTGGGCAGGTCATGATGTCTTCCTTATTTTTGTTTGTTGAATATCTGCATTTATTTTTAGGCATTTGTGAAAATACTTGTTGGTATTTTTATCAATGCTTTTTTTCTTTGAACTATGCCATTGTGGCTTAGTGGATTATTTGCAGTTTCTGTGAATACCAAAAGTTGTGTGCTGGAACAACATATCAGAAAGATCATACAGCCAGACCAAGTGGGATTTATCCCTGGTATGCAGGGATGGTTCAATGTTCACAAATCAATTAATGTGATACACGACATTAGCAAACTGCAGAAGAAACACCATATGATTATCTCAATAGATGCAGAGAGGCCGGCGCCACAGTTCACTAGGCAAATGCTCTGCCTGTGGTGCTGGCAGTCCAGGTTCTAGTCCCAGTCAGGGCGCCGGATTCTGTTCCAGTTGCTCCTCTTCCAGTCCAGCTCTCTGCTGTGGCCCGGGAAGGCAGTGGAGGATGGCCTGAGTGCTTGGGCCCTGCACCCACATGGGAGACCAGGAGGAAGCACCTGGCTCCTGGCTTCAGATCATTGTGGCATGCCAGACGCAGTGCACCAGCCATAGTGGCCATCTGGGGGGTGAACCAATGGAAGGAAGACCCTTCTGTCTGTCTCTCTTTCACTGTCTAACTCAGCCTGTCAAAAAATAATAATAATAATTAAAAAAAGATGCAGAGAAAGCATTCTACAAAATACAACAACCTTTCATGATGAAAACTCTAAGCAAATTGGGTATAGAAGGAACATTCCTCAATACAATCAAAGCCATTTATGAAAAACGCAAGGCCAGCATCCTATTGAATGAGAAAAAGTTGGAAGCATTTCCACTGAAATCTGGTACCAGACAGGGATGTCCACTCTCACCACTGCTATTCAATATGTTCTGGAGGTTTTAGCCAGAGCCATAAGGCAAGAAAAAGAAATTAAAGGGATACAAATTGGGAAGGAAGAACTTAAACTATCCCTCTTTGCAGATGACATGATTCTTTATTTAGGGAACCCAAAGAACTCTACTAAGAGACTATTGGAACTCATAGGAGAGTTTGGCAAAGTAGCAGGATATAAAATCCATGCACAGAAATCAACAGCTTTTGTATACACAGGCAGTGCCATGGCTGAGAAAGAACTGCTAAGATCAATCCCATTCACAATAGCCACAAAAACAATTAAATAACTTGGAATAAACCGAACCAAGAACATTAAAGATCTCCACAATGAGAATTACAAAATCTTAAAGAAATAGAAGAGGATACCAAAAAATGGAGAAATCTCCCATGCTTATGGATTAGAAGAATCAATATCATCAAAATGTCCATTCTCCCAAAAGCAATTTATAGATTCAATGCGATACTAATCAAAATATCAAAGACATTCTTCTCAGATCTGGAAAAAATAATGCTGAAATTCATATGGAGACCCAGGAGACCTCGAATAGCTAAAGCAATCTTGTACAATGAAAGCAAAGCCAGAGGCATCACAATACCAGACTTTAGGACATACTACAGGGCAGTCATAATCAAAACACCCTGGTACTGGTAAAGAAACAGATGTATAGACCAATGAAATAGATTCGAGACTCCAGAAATCAATCAAAACATCTACAGCCAACTTATATTTGATAAAGAATCTGAAACCAATTCATGGAGCAAGTACAGTCTATTTAATAGATGGTGCTGGGAAAACTGAATTTCCACATGAAGAAGCATGAAGCAAGATCCCTACCTTTCACCTTACAGAAAAATCCACTCAACATGGATTAAAGATCTAAGTCTACAACTCAACACCATCAAATTATTAGAGACCATTGGAGAAACCCTACAAGATATAGGCACAGGCAAAGACTTCTTGGAAAAGACACTGGAGGCACAGGAAGTCAAAGCCAAAATTAACAATTGGGATTGCATCAAATTGAGAAGTTTCTGTACTGCAAAAGAAACAGTCAATAAAATGAAGAGGCAACTGACAGAAAAGGAAAAAAAATTGCAAACTATTGAAAGATAAAGAATTAATAACCAGAATCTACAAAGAGATCAAGAAACTCCACAACAACAAAACAAACAACCTACTTACGAAATGGGCCAAGGAACCCAATAGATATTTTTCAAAAGTGTAAATCCAAATGGCTAACAGACACATGAAAAAATGTTCAGGATCACTAGCCATCAGGGAAATGCAAATCAAAACCACAATGAGGTTTCACCTCACCCCAGTTAGAATGGTTCACATACAGAAATCTACCAACAACAGATACTGGAAAGGATGTGGAGAAAAAGGGACATTAACCCACTATTGGTGGGAATGCAAACTGGTAAAGTCACTACGGAAGTCAGTTTGGAGTTTCCTAAGAAACGTGAATATAGTCCTACCATACAACCCAGCCATCTCCCTCCTTGGAATTTACCCAAATGAAATTAAATTGGCAAACAAAAAAGCTGTCTGCACATTAATGTTTATTGCAGCTCAATTCACAATAGCCAAGACCTGGAATCTACCTAAATGCCCATCTACAGTAGAATGGATAAAGAAATTATGGGACATGTACTCTACAGAATACTATACAGCAGTCAAAAACAATGAAATCCAGTCATTTACAATAAAATGGAGGAATCTGGAAAACATCATGCTGAGCGAAATAAGACAGTCCCAAAGGTACAAATATCATATGTTCTCCCTGATCAGTGACAACTAACTGAGCACCAAAAAGGAAACCTGTTGAAGTGAAATGGACACTATGAGAAACACTGATTTGATAGGTCTGTGTACTGACTTTTGATGAACAACTCAATACTTTATCCCTTTTAGTATTTTTTCTGTTCTACTTAATACTATTGGTTGTACTCTTTAAATAACACACAGTTATCCTTAGGTGTTTAAATTTAACTGAAAAGTGATCCCTGTTAAATATAAGAATGGGAATAAGAGAGGGAGGAGATGTACATTTCGGGATATGTTCAATCTGACTTGCCCTAAATGGTAGAGTTAGAAACATGCCAGGGGATTCCAATTCAATCCCATCAAGGTGGCATGTGCCGATACCATTTCACTAGTCAAAGTAATCAGTTTCAGCTCACAATTCATAACAATGATAGGATTAAGAGTCAAAGGGATCACATAAACAAGGCTAGTGTATGCTAATGCTAACTGATAGAATTAAAAGGAGAGAATGACCCAACATGGGAAGTGGGATACACAGCAGACTCATAGAATGGCAGATGTCCTAAATAGCACTCTGGCCTCAGAATTAGCCCTTAAGTTATTTGGATCTGGCTGAAGAACCCATGAGAGTATTTTAGGCATGGAAAACCAAGACACTCTGGAAAAAAAAAAACTAAATAAAATCTCCACAAGTGAGATTGATCCCAGTGGAAAGAACGGCCCATCAAAGAAGGAGGTACCTTTCTCTGAAGGAAGGAGAAAACTTCCACTTTGACTATGGCTTTGTCTAAATAAGATCAGAGTTGGAGATCTCCAAAGGCTTCCATAGCCTTGGCAACTAATGACAAGTGCCTAGGGTGATTACTGATGCATAAAGAAGTGTGTCAATTTGTTAAGTCAATGACAGGAGTCACTGTGCACTTACTCCTCATGTAGGATCTCTGTCCTTAATGTGTTGTACAATGTGAATTAATGCTATAACTAGTACTCAAACAGTACTTTACACTTTAAGTTTCTGTGTGGGTGCAAACTGTTGAAATCTTTACTTAAGATATATTAAATCGATCTTCTGTATATAAAGATCATTGAAAATGAATCTTGATGTGCATGGAATGGGACAGGGAGTGCGAGATGAGAGGGTTGCAGGTGGGAGGGAATTTATGGGGGTGGGGAAACCACTGTAACCCAAAAGCTGTACTTTGGCAATTTATATTTATTAAATAAAAGTTTAAAAAAGAAAGATACATGCTTTCAACAGCTTGAATTAGGACATCTCCTTGAGTCTTATCTTTCTGTTGAAAAGATTCTGGGATGCAACAGTGACATCACTGCCTAGGGTGTGCAATATGCTTGGTGTCTTGATCCACAAATATGCACATCTCAGCTGAGTGGTGTGTGACTTGTCTGTGTATTCTTCATTGGGTCAGTCCATGTTGGGATGTCTTGTTGCATTGGTGCCTACCCATGTTATGCAAAAGCTGGAAGTGATAAGTGATATGACATGGAGGCTGCTAAGGTAGCATGTGTGAATCTTTTCCTGCACCAAGTCAAAATCCTATGGATTTATTTATACAATGAAGAGAGTTCTCCCCATGTAGGATCTCTGTTCTTAATGTGCTCTACTATATGAATTAATGCTATAACTAGTAATCAAACAGTACTTTACACTTTATGTCTGTGTGAGAGCAAACTGATGAAATCTTTACTTAATATATACTAAATTGTTCTTCTGTATATAAAAATAATTGAAAATGAATCTTGATGTGAATGGGATGAGAGAAAGAGCAGGAGATGGGAGGGCTGTGGGTGGGAGGGAAGTTATGGGGGGGGGCACTGTAATCCAAAAGGTGTACTTTGGAAATTTATATTTATTAAATAAAAGTTTAAAAAAGAACCAAACAAGAAAAAAAATTGAGAACAAACAAAAATTTGTTACTCAAAAGGATGAATTATCAGAAGGCTTAAGACTTGTTATTATGTGTGCATGATAACTTAAGGATCAGTATTTGTGAATAAATGAGTAATCTATTAAGAGTAATAATAGAGTAACAACCAATTGGAAAGACAGTTGAGGAAAAAATAAATCATTCTTACATTTATAAAGAGAAAAATAAAGAGAAGTTAAAAAAATCACATTTCTTTGAGAATAAAAATAAATGCAAGAGGATTGTAAGTAGAAGTACTCAATTGGATATTTTAAATATCACAGTAAAATTCAAAGCACCCAATAATTAATCAAAGATTTAAACAAATAATCATCAATAAAGGTGAATAATTTGTGGGACCTAAATTGGCTCTATGATTTTTGTAAATGTAGATTGCCAGAACAAATTATAGTTTTGATGTAAATGATGCTGTCACATTGAGAAAGAATATTTGTATGTACAAATAAAACACATACTATCAAATACAAAACTAAATAATTAGAAATTTGAAATAAAAATATGGCATAAACAATGGAATACTACTCAGTCATAAAAAATAATGCAGTCCCATTTTTTACAACATAATGGATTCCATTCTCCCAAAAGCAATTTATAGATTCAATGTGATACCAACAAGAATACCAAAGACATTCTTCTCAGATCTCAATAAAATGATGCTGAAATTCATATGGAGGCACAGGAGACCTTGAGTAGTGAAAGCAATCTTGTACCACAAAAACAGAGCAGGAGGCATCACAACACCAAATTTCAAGACATATTATAGGGTAGTTATAATCAAAACAGCATGATACTGGTATGAAACAAATGGATAGACCAATGGAACAGAATAGAAACACCAGAAAACAATCCAACATTTGGTGTTAAAAGATATTCCATAACACCTAATGAAATATAGGACCTGCGCTGTGGTGCAGCAGTTAAAGCCCTGGCCTGCAGCACCAGCTGGCTGGAGTGCCAGCTGCTCCACTTAAATCCACTCCCTGCTAATGCACCTTGGAAAGCATAGGGGAATGGCCCAAGTCCTTGGACCACTGCAGCCATGTGAGAGACATGGAAGAACCTTTTGGCTCTTGGCTTTGGATATGTTAACCTCTAGCCATTACAGCTGTGTGGGGAGTGAACCTGCAGATGGAAGACCTCTCTCTCTCTCTTTCTCTCTAATTCTTTCAAATAAATAAAATAAATCTTTAAAAATAAATAGAATATTTCTTAATATCCTGAATCAAGGAATGATCTAACACCATTTTAGAAAATAAAATTAAAGGGATCATCCTAGTATCTAGAAATATCCTTTAGCCTTGGCATCTCATGACAAGAGGATCTAAAACCAATGCCTGAAGAAAGGACAGTCTATTTAATAAATGGTGCTGTGAAAATTAGATTTCCAAGTGCAGAAGCATGAAGCAAGATGCCTACCTAACACAAAAATCCACTCAACATGGATTAAAGATCTACATCTA
This sequence comes from Sylvilagus floridanus, assembly GCA_949820135.1. NCBI lineage: Eukaryota > Metazoa > Chordata > Mammalia > Lagomorpha > Leporidae > Sylvilagus > Sylvilagus floridanus. The sequence continues at coordinate 137,379,100 of OX463225.1, forward strand.
TGACCCAACACCACCAACTTATAAGAGAACATCAGAGAAACCCTCCAAGATATAGGCACAGACAATGGCTTGTTGGAAAATATCCCAGAGATACAGGCAGTCAAAGCCAAAATTAACAATTGCAATTATATCAAATTGAGAACTTTCTGTACTGCAAAAGAAACAGGAAAGTGAAGAGGCAACTGACAGAATGGGAGAAAATATTTGCAAATTATGCAACTAATAAAGAATCAATAACCAGAATCTACAAAGAGATCAAGAAACACTAGTCCACTATTGGGGAGAATGCAAACTGGTAAAGCCACTTTGGAAGTCAGTTTGGAGAAACTTGAATGTAGCCCTACAACATGATCCAGCCATCCTTTAGCGTTGGCAGCTCATGACAAGAGGATCTAAAACCAATGCCTGGAGAAAGGACAGTCTATTTAATAAATGGTGCTGTGAAAACTAGATTTCCAAGTGCACTCCTTGGAACTTACCCAAAGGAAATTAAATTGGCAAATAGAAAAGCTATCTGCACCTCAAATTTTATTGCAGCTCAATTGACAAGAGCTAAGACATGGAATCAAATTAAATGCCCATTAACAGAAGATTGGGTAAAGAAATCATGGGATATGTACTCTTCAGAATACAACATAGAAGTAAAAAAGAAAAAAATGAATCTCGATCACTTGCAACAAAATGGAGGAATCTGAAAAACATCATGCTGAGTGAAATAAGCCAGTCCCAAAGGGACAAATATCTTATGTTCTCTCTGATCTGTGACAACTAACTGAGCACCTAAAATAAAACCTGTAGAAGTGAAACTGACATTATGAGAAACAATGACTTGATTAGCTCTTGTCCTGACTGTTTAGGAACAGCTTACTATTATATTCTTTTCAGTATTTTTGTTCTACTTAATACCATTGGTTGAACTCTTTAGTTAACACATAATTATTATTAAATTGTTTAAATTTAACTGAAAATTGATCCCTGTTAAAAATAAGAGTGGGAATAAATGATGGAGGAGACATACAGTTTGGCACATGCTCACTCCAACTTCCCCTAATGGTAGAAATAGAAACGTGCTATATGACTCCAAATTTCATTATGTTGGCAGGCATCAATCCCATCTTACTAATTAAAATGATCGGTTTAAGTTCATAATTGATCATAAAGACAGAGTTAAGTGTCAAAGGTATCACATAAATAACACCAGTGTCTGCTAATAATAATTGATAGAATTAAAAAGGAGAGAATGACCCAAATGGGAAGTGGGATACACAGCAGACACATAAATGGAAAATACCTTAAACAGCCCTCTGGCCTCAGAATCAGCAATTAAGGCATTAGGATCTGGCTAAAAAGTCCATGTGAGTTTCTCAGGCATGGAAAGCAAAACACTATGGCAAAAAATGACATAAATGAAAGATCTCCCTGAGTGAGATCCCAGTGGAAAGAATAGGCCATCAAAGAAGGAGGTACCTTTCTCTGAAGGGAGAGGAGAACTTCCACTTTGATTATGGCCTTGTCTAAATAAGGTCGGAGTTTGTGAACTCAAGTGTCTTCCATAGCCTTGGCAGCTCATGACAAGAGCCTCGGGTGATTACTGACACCATAAATAAGAGTGTCAATGATTAAATCAACAATAGGAGTCACTGTGCGCTTACTCCCAATGTAGGATCTCTGTCCTTAATGTGTTATACTATGCAAATTAATGGTAAAACTATTATTCAAACAATACTTTATACTTCGTGTATTTGTGTGGGTGCAATCTGATGAAATCATTACTTAGTATATACGAAGTTGATCTTCTGTATATAAAGATAATTAAAAATGAATTTTAATGAAGAATGGGATGGGAGAGGAGATGGGATGGTTTGCAGGTGGGAGGGAGTTTATGGGGGAGGAACCACTATAATCCAATTTGTCCTTTTGAAATTTATATTTATTAAATAAATTTTTTAAATTGTTAAATACAAATTAAGAAAAACATAATGGATGCACCTGAAGATGATTATGCATAGTGAAATAAGCCACTGACAAAAAAGAGATTATGTATTTTCCTTTATATGTTATCTAATATAGAATACAAAAACCCACAATGCATAAAAATGAAATTGACATAATGATATAATCATTGTTTATATTGCTTCTCTTTTTACTGTGTAATAATGTTTTTTTTTCTATTTACTTGTTGAACTTTGTCTTTAGTGGTGCATTAAGCCTGTGATTGTAAAGGACATTTTAATACTTATTGCAAAAACTAAAGATAAAAGGGAAGAAAGGAGGGGAGATGGGGAGGGGGAAGAAAATGTGGTTGTACTCCTCATATTGTATCTATAAACTGCATCAAAATTACTATCTTTATAGTAATAAAAATTTAAAATGAAATACAATTCATTTGCCAATACTCTGAAAATTAATGAGTAATTATAGTTGGAACACTGTACAAAAAGGAGATATGAGACATTACTCTAAATTAGATCAATAGAAGTACACTGAAAAAGGGAAAATAAAAAATATATCTCAGGAAAGATAAATCAAAGGTCATGTAATTACCACAATAGTTTCTTTCTTTTTAACCACAATTATTCTAAAGAAAATATGTATCTAGAACTATTCTATTGAGACTTTCAAAAACTGAATATAAGAATCTCAAATAATCAGAAAAGATAAAGCTTTGTTATTTGCAAGAAATGAATTATAAAAATAACCAGATGGCTCTAGGATGCCTCTGAAAAATGTGCCCATGTTGACTGCCAGCAAAAAGTGTCATATCTGGATTGAGTTGGTGATCTCATAATGAAAAAGCCAACCAGGATGACCATGAATTCACAGTGCTAGGGTGCTTAAAGTACAAAGTTAAAGAGATATATAGGTGTTAGCTATGAACTCAAATGCAAACGCAAATATAAAAGATGTTATGAAATAACATATTATGATTACTAAGAAAAAATGAACAGTTTTTTTGTAGCAATTTTAGAATGACAAGAAGATAAAAAAGCAGTTGAAAACTAGACTATTGGGGCTAGCATTGTGACATAGTGCGTAAAATCACTGCAGTGCGGGCATCCCATATGGGTAAGAGTTCAATTCCTGGTTGCTCCACTTCTGATCCAACATTCCCTGCCTGGAAAGCAATAGATGCTGGATCAGCTCCTTGACCCCTGCATTTATAGGGGAGACCTGGGAAAGTCTTCTGGCCTGTGGATTCAGTCTGGCTTGGCCCTGGCCATTGTGGGCATTAAAAGAGTGAATCAGGATGGAAGATATCTCTCTTCTATCTTTCTCTATCCCTCTCTCTCTCTTCTTACTCTTCCTATCTCTGTGTCACATTGTAACTCTGACTTTCAGATAAATAAAATATTTTAAAGGAATACTATTATAATTAATGTAAAAAGGAAAATGAATAAAAGCTTTTCATGAAATGTGAATCAAAGAAAACACCAAATGCCAGAATAAAAACACCAGGAAGACATCACTATTTAGAACTAACCTAGTAACATTTCCAAAACAAACAAACAAACAAACAAAAAAAACAAAGGCAATATTAAGTTCCATGAACATTCACAGTTACCATGATTCTGATACCTTGAATGGGGGTATCGACAGGAATCTCCTAAAATGGCTCATAAAATTATTCATGAAATTCCAAAAACAACTTATACAATTTTGTGGTAGTTGATAACCTCATGATTAAAACACCAAGCAAGACAGCATAAGCTTCAAAGTGGTAGGATTTGCAGAGAATAGATTACTAAAGATATATAGGTGAGGCAGTGCTGTGGCAAAGCCACTGCTTGCAATGCCAGCATCCCACATGGCTCCAGTTCGAGTTCTGGTTGCTCCAGTTCCAATCCAGTCTTTGAGATGGCCTAGGAAAGTGGTAGAAAATGGCCCAAGTCCTTGGGCCACTGCACATGCATGGGAGACCCAGAAGAAGCTCCTGGCTCCTGGCTTTGGATCAGCACAGCTCTGGCAGTCGTGGCCAAGTAGGGAGTGAATTAACGGATGGAAGACCTCTCTCCCTGATTCTCCTTCTCTCTCTGTGTAACTCTGACTTTCAAATAAATAAATAAATCTTTTTTAAAAAGATATACATAGGTGATAGTAACAAGAACATAAAAATTAAATAAAGATAGAGATGCTATGAAATCAAATTACTGAAAGAACCAATCATTTCAGAGAAACAATAGTAGAACAACAAGTAGATATAAGTATTTGGCTGGAAACTATATGACTACAATTACCCCAAAAAGTAAAATGGGTGAGAAAAATACAAAAGGGAAGTCAAAGATCAACTAAGTTAGCAGTGAAAAATCAAAGAAGCCAATGTCTGTACCCATTCTACTGCAACTCTCATGCACTGATAGTAAATATAGAGTCCCATAAAATTCAGATAAGTTAAAAATATGTTGCATGGGAGCATCTTGGTGCAGCAGGTAAAACTTCCCTCTGTGAAACAGGCATCCCGGATTGGTGCTGGTTCCTCTCCTTGATGCTTCACTTCTGATCCAGCTCCCTATTAATGGCTTGAGAAAAGCACTTCAAGATACACCAAGTGATTGGGCCACTTGCACTAATGTGGATGATGGGAAGAAACTCCTGGCTACAGCCTGGCCCACCCAGCCATTGCAGCAATTTGTAGAGTAAGTCAATAGATGGCAGATCTCTGTCTCTCTGCAACTCTTTCAAATAAGTAAACAAATCTTTAAAAAAGAAAACAAGAAAAGATGGCTTTAAAAATTCATTACATGGATACTGTAAATTATCAGGAATACAAAGACTTCTCAAAATATATGAACATAATCGTTTATGATCTCGTATTCAAATTTAATTTGTTCACAGGTTCGCAATGGAAGTATAGACTTAGATTAGGATATTAAAAACACATACAGGTAATGGTACTCTGAAAGATGAAACATAAAAAATGGATGTTTTCTGAATTAAATATATTGTGACTAAGTATAAATGAATAATCTAGTGGGAGATATAATAGATTAATAAAAGACATGGAAAATTGGCAGTAGACTATTACAACACATTAAAAAGGTAAATAAAGATTCAAGAAAAATCCAAGTCAATGGCACCTGAATAGGCTTCAACTTCTTTAGCTTTCACAATTAAAGGGAAATTTAGAATCCCATAAATATCCATAAAATGTACAAAATATATTACCTGGAAATGATGAATGATTACCCCAGTCTAAGGTCTCTCTGAGAAACTGTACTTGAATGTTGCCAGGACAACTTACAGAACTTTAAGGAAGCTGATGACCTCACAATGTAAAACCCAAGTAAGATGGCCCCCATTTCACTGGCCAAATACTGACTTAAACTAGGATATTAAAGATACATATAGGTGGTAGGTAGAAAGTCAAAGAACAAAAAATTCGAATGTGCTGCAAATATGAATTGAAAAGCAACATGCTATCTTTACTGTGAAAAGGAATGAGTGCTTTGTTAGAAACAATACTAATGACAGGAGATAAGGGAAGTTATCTAAAAATAGCCCATAAAATTACATTAAATCTGTATAGGTAGTTAAATATTCAAAGACTTCAACAAAACATAAAGGTTGCAGATATTTTAAAATAAAATATGGTAATTATCATGTGAAGGAATGATTCATTTTGTAGGAGCATCTGATTTAAAATGAAAAAGCAGGATTATATGTTTTTGGTCCTTTCAGAATTTCATGTTTCTAGTAATTTACATTTTACTTTATTTTACAAAATACCAATCCACAATGTGGTGGGGAAAATATTTGTCCTTTCCTACAGGTGGTTTGAACAGCACCATTCTAGCAACAGTGTAGAATGCATTATTAAAAATTTATTTTCATTATGCTGAGTACAAATATTTAAATAATTGAATAATAAAAACATTTAAAAGATTTATTTACTTGAGAGACATTTATAGGGATGGAGAGAGGGAGAGAAAACACACATGTGAGAGAGAGAAAGAGATCTTCTATCCACTGGTTCACTCTGCAGTTGGCCAAAATAACTGGAGATGTGCCAATCTGAAGCCAGGAGCCAGGAGTTTCTTCCAGGTCTCCCACATGGATTCAGGTTCCCAAACACTTGGGCCACCTTCTAATGCTTTGCCAGGCAATAGCAGAAAGCTGGATAAGAAGTGGAGCAGCAGGGACTCGAACTGGTGCCCATATAGGATGCCAGTGCTGCAGGCGGTGACTTTACCCACTATGCCACAGCACCAGTTCCATAAACTCATTCTTTTTTTAAGATTTGTTTATTTTTTATTTGAAAAGCAGAGAGAGGCAGTGGCACAGAGAGAGAGAGAGAGAGAGAAGTCTTCCATCTTCTGGTTCACTCCCTAAATGGCTGCAATGACTGGAGCTGGGTTGATCTAAAGTCAGGAGCCAGGAGCTCTTCCGTGTCTCCCACTTGCATTCAGGAGCCCAAGCATTTGGGTCACCTTCTGTTGCTTTTGCAGGCCATAGCAGAGAGCTGGATTGGAAGTGGAGCAGCAGTGACTTGAATTGATGCCCATATGGAATGTCAACACTGCAGGTGGCAGCTTTACACACTATGCCACAACACCAACCCCATAAACTCATTTTTAAGAAAAGGGCCCATAAGCTTTCTAATTATGCTCACCTTCCATTTCTCATATAGCATGCAGATATGCTTATTACTAATTTAATTTTATATTTTCTTGTCTGAATTTATTTATTGATTCACTCTGGGTTCATAACAGAGGAATTTGCTTTAATGAGTATAATCTCCCTAACTTAGTTGATGGCAGAAGTTAATAACATCTACAAAATATCTACACAATATCAATAACAGAGTTTTGCCAAACTCAGCACAATAGTGCAACTAAGTTGACCAAGTTGAGTTGTTGATTGCAATGATCTTCTTATCAATACTGAATCTATAACATGTACTTAAATCAAATTTAAACTTCAAATAAATAACAGACCTTCTTCTGTGTCAAATAATACAAGTATATGTGTAACCAAAGATGCTGGTTGTTCTTTATCTCATGGGAAAAACTTCATTTCTATTTATTGTACAAAACACATCATTCCACTCAATTACTGTCACTATGTGAGTTATACCAAATGGGCAAGATCTAAACAATACATTCCATACCTCAATAAAGCTTGTGTAAGAATGTGAGAGGTAAACTGTACCAAGATTCAAGGCTTTCATATAAATAATTATGCTAGGATCCAGTGAACTTGGGTAGGCTGGGAAATATTCTTATAAAAAAAGACCCTTTATTGGACTGTACTTCAGTTACTACCAGGAAACAAGGTTGACAATTGGTAGGCATTCAAGAAGCAACATAATTTGTACTCCTCAAACTGTTTTACATGGTAAACAGGAGATCTGCTGAGCTTAAAAATGGACTCAAACACAGAGAGAATTTTGTAATAGTTCTGAGTTGTGGGTTGCAAAACCACAACATGGATTATAAAACCAGAAAGATACTCTGGTAGCAGAGATATTCCTGGTGAGAAAATACATTGGATTTCATGGCTAGCCTTGATAATATCATAACAGAAAACATACATGTTCTCAAGAAAAAACATATTATCTATGGCAACAAAATATATACCATTGTAGCCTCAGCAGACCATGGGGTAGCAGTCTTTTCCAACACTTACTTCAGAAGTTACTTTTGGCTGCCATCGCACATCCCTTAAACATTTTCCAGAACACACCCAAAGGCAACAAAGAATGCTGTATGATAGTCATCCCAGGGGCAGGCCATCACTATAAGCGTGCAATTGGGAATGCCACTCTCTCCTATTTAATGTGTGTAAGGTGAATGGGAGACATAGAGTACAATCATGGCTAGGAGCAGGTTTTATCCTGGTGGCTCTATCATATTCATACTCCCTGCCATGACTGACTGTGGGAAAACCACCTGAGGCATTTGTAATCTGGCAGGATGTTATTCCAGATCTCTCAGGTTGTCCTTAACTTTTTTTTTTTTGACAGGCAGAGTGGACAGTGAGAGAGAGAGACAGAGAGAAAGGTCTTCCCTTGCCATAAGTTCATCCTCCAATGGCCGCCGTGGCCAGCGCGCTGCAACCTGCTCACCGCGCTGATCCGAAGGCAGGAGCCAGGTGCTTATACTGGTCTCCCATGTGGGTGCAGGGCCCAAGGACTTGGGCCATCATCCACTGCACTCCCAGGCCACAGCAGAGAGCTGGCCTGGAAGAGGGGCAACCGGGACAGAATCTGGTGCCCTGACCAGGACTAGAACCCAGTGTGCCGGTGCCACAAGGCAGAAGATTAGGCTGTTAAGCCACTGCGCTGGCCTGTCCTTAACTTTGAGCCAGGCTTGCTCTCTGATTCAGGGTTCTCAACACCTGTCTTTCCTAGGGGAAGGCTGCAATCTTTGTATCCATTTGTACACATAAGAGTGGCTCTTTACCATTTCAATTAACCTTGCTGTGATCATTTTGCACTCCCTGTTTTACCATGTTTTCATCTCTATACCCTGCTGTCCAGGGAACAGTGTGCTGGCTAGATCTTCCGCATCTTCTCCAGGTTTCAAACACCATCATGAGTATTAGGGCTATGTTTCCCAGTAAGCACAGGGTCATCTTATAGTATATTCCTTCTTCTGGATCCTGCTGAGTACAAGAAAATATCCAATGTCTTCTCTAGGTATGTAACTATCTCCACATTTGGCTGTGCAAGTTCTAGAAGAGAAGCAGTTACTATATTGACTCAGACTTTATCTAATTTGAGAGATGCATGTGATTCAGCAGTGCTGCAAGGAACACACTACAGGTACTAATACACTGCTCCTTCAACCCCACATCAAATATTATTTTCTCATATCTAAGATGAGATGTTTTTCAAGACTGGAACAACTGTCATAACAGAGTGAGCTACTACCAATACTCAGTTGACCAACTGGTATTAGGGTATTCCTATGATTCAGTATTCTCTTCTGAAGTATCTTTTGAAAATGAATATATATTTTTTTCTGATAGGAAAGCTAATGACTCATTTCTGAACAGTAGTCATGTGTATTTTTTAAAAATAACTTTTGTGGGACCAGTGCAATGGCACAACAAGCCTCCACCTTACGTTCTGGCATCCCGTATGGGCACCAGTTCAAGTCCTGGCTGTCCCACTTCCAATCCAGTTTCCTAGGTGCACCTAGGAAATCAGGGGATGGTGGTCCAAGTTCTTGATTCCTTGGTAACACGTGAGGGACCTGGAAAGTGTTCTTCACTCCTGCAATGGCCCAGTCCTGTCCATTATGGCCACTGGAGGAGTGAACAAGTGGGTGTTTCTCTGTTTCTATCTCTCTTTCTCTCTCTGTAACACTACCTTTAAAATTAATATATAAAAATAAATTAAATTAATCAAGTAAAATAAAAAAATCCAAATTTAGCTACTATGTTTAGTCACTGGACTGTTACTATCAAGTGAAAAATATTTCCTAAGTAGAACAAAAACATTAACCATAAACTTTAACTTTGTGAGGAGTTAGATTAAAATTATGTTAAACTTACTAATAGTGATTAAGGGGTGAATATTATTATTAAAGTTTCTTCAATTTACCCCACTATACCTTAAATGAAACTCAAAGTGCATTTAAATACTTTTCTAACTACATATTTGAGAATGGGAAGATTTTAAAAAATTCTGATCCAGAATCAATTAACCTTAATAAAAAGTGAAAATTTTCATTTTAATTCACATTATATACTTTGAAAGCTATGTGCATCTATATATACATTTTCCCCAAGTAAGGTTTTGATATCTGCTATCTTACCCTAATAACAATTGATAAAACATTCATGTAGATTACCTGCTGGAAATGAAATAAGGTAGGAATTTACCTGAAATAAGAAACTAGAAATTTTGAAACCCTGAAAGTGATTGTTCCTTTCACTTTAATTCATCATATTGACTAACACGTTTATACTGCACACAATTTTAAATGCATAATCAAATAGCCCATAATAAACATTACTTTCTTTATAATGGAAAGAGGATATAAAATAGGTTGAACAATCAGTATTTGGAAGATTTTGCTTCAATTTTATGAATAAAATTTAGATTAACTTACTACAGTGCCTAAAAATAATTTGTTTAGTAATTAGTTTTCTTTTAGATTTATTTATTTATTCAAAAGGCAGTTATAGAGTTACAGAGTGGCAGATGCAGAGAGAGAGTGAGAGAGAAATCTTTCATTGACTAGTTCACGCCCCAAATGGCCCCCCTTGATTGGAGCTGGGCCAATCCGAAGCCAGGAGCTTCTTCCAGGTCTTGCACAGGGGTTCAGGGGCTCAAGCACCTGGGCCATCTTCTGCTGATTTCCCAGGCCATAGAAGAGTGCTGTATTGGAAGAGCAGCAGCCAAGATTCAAACTGGTGCCCATAAGGGATGCTGGCACCTCAGGAGGCAGTTTTACCTGCTATGTCACAGTGCCAGCCCCGTAATTAGTTATTTTAAAATTAAGAGTGCACAGTAAAGGGATTCAATTGTGGCGTACTGGGTTAAGCTGTGAACTGCCACACTGATATCACTTTTGGGTGCTGATTCCTGTCCAGACTGTTCCACTTCCGATCCAGCTACCTGCTAATGTTTTGGGAAAAGCAGGGAAATATGACTCAAGTTTTTGGGCCTCAACCACAAATGTGGGAGACCCAGATGAAGTTCCGGGCTCCTGGTTTTGGTCTGGCTCAGCCCTGGCCATTGTGTCCATCTGGGAAATGAACCAACTGATGGAAGATCTCTGTCTCTGTCACTCTGTTTCCCTCTGTAATTCTGATTTTCAAGTAAATAAATACACATTTTTAAAATGTAGATGGAGTGTTTTCCTACATTCTCTACACTCCCCCATCAGTTGTCAAAGCCACATTCATTTTTCTATCCATCATCCCATTCATACATGTCTAGTGCTCTCTCAATTCTCCTGAATAATAGACATGCCTGCAATTTCTGGATGCTGTTGAAAACTCATGGTGAGGGGACAGTGACCCTCTAGGGTAATCTCAGACACCTGTGGAAAGACCTTTAGGAAGTCCAAGGTGGAATTCTTATAAAAGCAGTGAGACTTTACTCAAAAACCATTGGCTAGGAGTTAGCATGTGCCTGGGATTCCACAGGAGCAAATGCCCTGGGTGAAGAAGGAAGGCAAGCCCAGGTGAGATGTAAAGATCCATCAGAGGGTGCCCCAGGCCCCCAGCACCACAGCCTTGAGTATCAGTGTACGGACAGCCTGCAGAACTCACAATTCTACCCCGTCTCTGGTGGATGGTCCCTGCCAGACCTGAGAAGGTTCAGATTGCCTGTTTACATCACTGCCTGTTTACATCCCACCAGCTGGTTTCCTTGGCAGGGCACTGTACAGGGCTTCCATCACATGCCAGACTCAAGCCTACATATGTCTGTGGAGCATAGGCTTGGGGTTTGTACTGCTCAAATGCTTCTGCAGGCCACTCTTTGGTTTACAGCCAGATAGCTAGGGGAGGCTGGCTGCCTGTGCTAGGACTCCAGTCTCCATGCACAGTGTTGGTTGAGCTTTTGCGGAGCCAGATCCTCAGCATCTCATGGCTTTCATCCAGGCTTCCTAGGTAGGCATTGAGTGCCAGGTTCCTGAGTGGGGTTCAGTGAGGAGCGGCTGATGGGGTCTGGCTTTGGGATCACAGTTGCAGGGCCGCTCTGGTTCAGGCTGTGCAGTGCTGTTGGTGGGAGGCACAGCAGCAGGTCATCAGAGTCTCAGCCTGTGGAAACTGCTAGCAGCCTGGCTCCCCACTAAGCTCACTTCTCAGCCACAGTTGTGACCCAGGAAATCACCTTGCAAGCATGCCTGGCACTGGTAGGTGGCAGACCCAGGCCATTGGATATGGACTTCACAAGGCTTCTGCCATTCCTAGTGGCAGCATCCCCTGAGGAGAGTCCTGGCCACAAATCTGGCCCCCAGCATGCATGGGGACCCTGCAGGAGCAGTTGTCTGGAGGTGGTGCTGATACAGGTCCCCTCCCAAGCAGGAGGGAATCTTGAAGGGGTTCATGGAAAGCTGGACAGCGGGGAATGAGGTGACACTGTGGAAGATTAGAACCTGGTGAAGCACACACTCCACAGCACACACCACCTGGCTTCTGGCACAATAGCGTAGGAAACGGAATTTGGTGCCCCTGCACAGCCCAGCTGCAGGAGCTGTAGGCGTGACCCACAAGCACAAACCACTGCCTCCATGGGGAGAGTGCTGGTTCCCTCACTGGGTCAGAGACAGGAATTCGCCCAGTCAATGCTCCATGCTCAGTGCATTCCAGGGAAGCATCCAGGAGTGGTCCAGGACAGTGAGGGTGCAGCTTCCATGCTGATCCCGGGTACTGGCTCTGTGCCGCGTCCAGATCCCGGGCTCCAGCACTGTTGCGACTCAGTGAAGAAGCTGGCGTTTTAGCCTCCTTCACCCATGAGATTGGGTTCTTGGGGGTGGGGGGGAACAAGTGAACCAGGAGTGGCCAAGCCATGAGTGACCTCTATTTTTTTCCCAACCCCTGTCTTTCTTAATGCCCCATTGAAAGTCAGGAGGTGGCATCACTCGAGAGTCCTGGCTCCTCTGCTATGTCACTGGGCAGCAGGAAATTGCTACCTGAGAGAGGCAAGTGTAAGTCACGCTGGCAGAAGCAGTGGGGGGCCAGGCTGCAGACACAGGGGACCAGGGTGGCGATGGCCCCAAACTGGTGCCCAAGGTGAAATGCAAGTCTGCTGGGATCCATGTGCCAGTGGAGAGGCTGAGGCATGGGCAGCCCATGGCAGTCTCTGCACAACTGGCCCACACAGAACTCCTGACATTATTGGAAGGCAGGACTGGAGAGAAAGGAACTTGGCACAGGTAGGAGAATAGCTGATTGGCCAGTAGGCTTGCACATGCGTACCTGTGCAGGATTGAAACTGCCTTCTGGCTTTGTGCAGGACTGCATGGCCACCCCCATGTGGCCTTAGTGCCCACCTTTCCTGTCACCATGCCCTCAGGAAGACAGCCACATTCTCCCTCAGCTCAGTGTTCAGAGGCAATCTGAAAAGAAAATTTACAGTTGTGCAGGGTGACAAAACTGAGAATTATAACGGAAACAAACTGTTAAGCTAATTATTTTGTTACTTTGTAACCATTAATTTGTTAATTTTATATCCAGATCTGATAATCATATTATTATACATGCAATTTTATTGTGGGAAGTTAAGATTAATACCATTTTAAATCCTTGATTAAGATGATGTTCACTCCACATACATCTCATAATATTTAGACAGCATTGCATAAAGTTTCAATAAAGACAAGCTTAAATACTCTGTATTTCCATAATCATAAAATCTCAATCTGCGAGAGTAATTCAATATTTAATTATTTATTATAAGAGTGGGAATAAGAGAGGGAGGAGATGTACAATTTGGGACATGCTCAAGTTGACTTGCCCCAAATGGTGGAGTTAGAAACTTGCCAGGGGATTCCAATACAATCCCATCAAGGTGGCATGTACCAATGCCATCTCACTAGTTCAAGTGATTAATTTCAATTCACAATTGATCACACCAATAGGTCTAAGAGTCAAAGGGGTCACACAAACAAGACTAGCGTCTGCTCATACTAACTGATAGAACCAAAAAGGGAGAGAACGATCCATCATGGGAAGCAGGATACACAGCAGACTCATAGAATGGCAGATGTCCTAAATAGCACTCTGGCCTCAGAATCAGCCCTTAAGGCATTCAGATATCGTTGAAGAGCCCATGAGAGTATTTTAGGCATGAAAAGCCAAGACACTCTGAAAAAAAAAGAAGACCTAAATGAAAGATCTCTGCAAGTGAGATCCCAGTGGAAAGAACAGGGCCATCAAAGAAGGAGGTACTTTCTCTGAAGGGAGGAGAGAACTTCCACTTTGACTATGACCCTGTTGGAATAAGATCGAAGTTTGTGATCTCAAAAGGCTTCCATAGCCTTGGCAACTCATGAATAGAGTCTAGGGAGATTACTGACGCCATAAACAAGAGTGTCGATCTTCTGTATATAAAGATAATTGCAAATGATTAAAAAATCTTGGTGTTAAACTGGAAATTGCATAGATAATTAATCGATTCTTTAAAAAAAATCATGTAGGATCTCTGTCCTTAATGTGCTGTACATTGTGAATTAATACTATAACTAGTACTCCAACAGTATTTTCATTTTGTGTCTCTATGTGAGGGCAAACTGTTGAAATCTTTACGTAATATGTACTAAACTGATCTTCTGTGTATAAGGAGATTTGAAAATGAATCTTGATGTGAACAGAAGGGGAGAGGGAGCGGGAAAGGGGAGGGTAGCGGAAGGGAGGGAAGTTGTGTGTGGGGGGGAGCCATTGTAGTCCATAAGCTGTACTTTGGAAACTTATATTCTTTAAATAAAAGCTTTATAAAAAAAATTATTAAGTCAACAACAGGAGCCACTGTGTACTTACTCCACACATAGAATTTCTGTCCTTAATGTGTTGCCCAATGTGAAGTAATGCTATAACTAGTACTGAAACAGTATTTTACACTTTGTGTTTCTATGTGGGTGTAAACTGATGAAATCTTTACTTAATATATACTAAAATGATCTTCTGTATATAAAGATAATAGAAAATGAATCTTGATGTGAATGGAATGGGAGAGGGAATGGGAGATAGGAAGGCTGCGAATGGGAGGGAAATTATGGGGGGTAAGCCATTGTAATCCATAAACTGTACTTTGGAGATTTACATTTACTAAATAAAAAATAAAGAAAGAAAAAGAAAAAGAAAAATTAAAAAATATTTATTTACAGTTTCTTTACAAAATTATTAATTTTCAAGCTCATATTTGAATAACTTCCTCCTTATATGTCTACATATTTTAGTTTATAAAAATAAACAACATTCTCAGGTATATTTGTATTAGTCATTTATCTGAATAATAATTAAAGCATTATTTGTACTATCGTTATTAAATATTTAACATTTTAAAACCTTGATACATTTTTTGTTCTTTCAGACAATTCTAGTGAATTATCAAAGTACACTACTCTTTTAAAACATTTTTGGCAAGAAAATGTGGGGTATCCCTTTACCTAGAATGTCTGTTCATGAATGTCTATAAAGCCTAAGTTTTTCTTGAACTTGAGAGAATGTTTTCAAGAAATCTGCATTCCCTTCTTTATTTAAATTTTACTATTTTACAAAGAAATTTCATTAAATTTGTATATAGAGAAGAAAGCTATATGAAGGAAAAGGCAAGCCCTTTTCCTGCCAGAAAGCCACAAGCTGCCAGAAAGAGATGTGGACCCAATTCCCCCACAGCCTTCAGAGGAACTCAGCCTGCTGATATCTTCATCTGCCACTTTAATGCTCCAGAACTGTAAGACAATAATTTCTGTGTTTTAAACCACTCAGTGTGTCTGATTTTGCAATGAGAGCCCTACCAAATACATCAAATCTGCACTCAAAGTTTGACTTAGAATTACGGAATCTGGTCAGCATCAGAGTGTTTACTTATCTTTTCCACTTTCCTACATGCAACTTTGGGCACCTTCTCATTGCAATACTGCCCTTCAGGAAAAAATATTTAGAGACACACTTTGTTATGTGGAACTACTGTTAAAAACACCATTCTCACACAAATAGAGAGTGACCATCTGACAAAACTGTATTTAATGCATTAAGAAGTAACCTGTAGAGAAAAATGCAAATTTAAAAGACATAGCTAGTGTTTATAATAGAAAAGAAATGGCTAATTACTGACTTAGATGTAAGAATAATTGACTTTATGTAGGTTAATAAGATCTTAATGTCTATTGCATTAGGTTACCTTAACCTTACAGGAGTATAAATTGTCAGTACCTCCACCAGTCTGTGACAAATAACCAAACATGCAAAAACAAAAATTGAAAAATCCAAGAGCATCAAATCAGAATCAATCATTACATAAGAAGCTTCTGTTTTCAATGGAGTAGGCTAATTAGAACACACTTTAATAAAATAACATTTAAAAATCATACCTAACTACTTTTTTCTTGTTTAGAGTTTGGGATAATTTTATTCCCTCTATTCATGATGTGACTATAAATTATAATTCTATCTGTGTGTGTGCTTGTGTGTGTGTGGAATATGATACAAAATCTTTTGAAATAAGTTATTTTACTCTCTGAGGATTTATAAAGTTGGCCAGAGCTGTGACACAGAAGGATGTGTCTGGGGAATGAGGCAGCTAAGGGAAAAACTGGACTCTGACATTTTTCTACAGGTCCCTGCCCTGTTAGGACATAATCTGGGGTGCTGAGTCCAGCAAGGGATACCACAGTTGCCAAGTGGCTATTCACTGTTTAGTGACCACATCTGAGGTAGAGAAAAATTGGACATCCACATGACAAAAGTTGAAATGTGATATCATTATATTACATCAGCCATGAAAGACAACTCAAAATGAATTGAAGGCTGCTTACATAGAAGATCTGAGAATTTAAAACTCCTTACAATTCTGAGCAAATTCATTGACATCAGTCTTAACAATGATTGTTTACATGTGACTCTGCCTTTCAAACCAACCATCACTGTGCTCACACCATCATGTGCTAATTGACTGCCCATCTGGAGGGCATAACAACAGCAATCTTATTCTTCCCTCGACCAGGACCATGCCTAGTATCTCATGTTTATTGTTTACCCCACAGTATCTGATGTTCACTTGCATCAAGCAGGTGTCAGTAAACAAATATGTTTAATGATACTGGGTAAATATCATCTGTGGATCTATTCTTTGTTCATCTCTACCACACTTTTAAATTTCATCTTCTACAATCAAAATAAATTTAAATATAAAAATAACTTACACCACTTTTATTTGAGGTCTGAGGTATAACTAAATTACTTTCTTATTTTTGAAGAAAATTTCTATACATATATGAATTATCTGAAAATTATTTCCTCTTTCAAATTTAGAAGAATGAAAAGCTGTAATCAGAAATTACTTCCTTTCCCACTATTTCATTTACATATTTATTTACTCTTTTTCTTATACATGAGGGGTATTAAAAATAGTTCATGGAAATGGATATTATTAAAAAAACTAAGTATACATTAAAAATGTTTGTGCCAAAATAAACTTACCTTTTAATTTTCATTTTCCATAGGCTTTTTGGAGTACCTTCATAGATTTCTTTGTGAGTCTCATTTACATTTAGAATCTGGCAGCCATTTCAGTTTCTTTTTACTTACTTTTCTCAAATTAATGTTGTGCATCATCAGTCGTGTTTTAAGATTTATTTATTTGGGGGCTGGTGCCATGGCTCACTTGGTTAATCCTCCACCTGTTGCACTGGCATCCCATAGGAATGCTGGGTTCTAGTCCCAGTTGCTCCTCTTCCAGTCCATCTCTCTGCTGTGGCCTGGGAGGGCAGTGGAGGATGGCCTAAGTGCTTGGGCCCCTGCACCCACATGGGAGACCAGGAGGAAGCATCTTGCTTCTGGCTTCAGATCAGTGTAGCTCTAGCCGTGGTGGACATTTGCAGGGTGAACCAATGGAAGGAAGAAGGAAGACCTTTCTCTCTCTCTCTCTCTCTCTCACTGTCAAAAAAAAAAGATTTATTTGAAAGGCAGTGTTAGAGATAGAGATAGAGATAGAGATAAAGATAGAGATAGAGAGAGAGGGAGAGAGAGGGAGAGAGAGAGACTGTCTTCCATCTGCTTGTTCACTCCCCAGATGGCTGCAATAGATAGGGCTTAGGGCAAACCCAAGCCATAATACAGGATTTCAACTTCAACTTCTTTCCCAGGAGTGTTAGTATGAAGCTGGATCAGAAGTAAAGCATTCAGAACAAAAACTGTGCAGGCGGTGGCTTTACCCAATATGCAACAAGGCCAGTCCAGCAGCATCATTCTTAAATTACTATCCACAATGAGTAGTAAATAGCCAGAAAAAACCTTTGCTTGGTTTCTATGAAAAGGCCAGAAAATCATGTCAATTCAATATAATTCCATCCAAGGTTAAATACTTGCATGTCTTTTACACTGCATTGCTGTTTTAGAGACACAAACATCTCTTGTATCATAGTTTGATTATTTCAACAATTTGCTCCCAGTCAGTCCTAATTTGCTCCCAGTCAGTCCCATGGTTTGTCCTGGGGTCTGATTGTTGAAGGTTATTTATTTATTTATTTATTTATTCATTCTCTTTCATTACTTTCAAAATATTATATACAGTGAACAAATTTCATGTGTTTCATAGTTACAGTTTGAAGACCATAATGACACTTCTCACTTTATCCACCTTCTCTCCCTCACTACCATCCTTCCTCCTTCATTCCTTTTATTTCTTTAAAATTTTACAATGGCAAACTTTTAATTTTCTTCCTAATCAAAAACTTAAGCACTACTAAATACAGTATTCAATAAACAGTAATTAGAAAAAAAACACTATCCTCAAGTGTACAGACATGGTATATAACAATAGTTAAATCTGAAAATATCAATTTTTTAAGAAAAATGCATTATTTTGTACTCTGTATTAGTTACCACACATCAGGAAAAACATATGATATCTGCCTTTTTTATAAGGTTTTCTTTATTTGAGAGGTAGAGTTACAGACAGAAAGAAGGAGAGGCAGAGAGAGAGGTCTTCCATCCACTGGTTCACTCCCCAAATGGCTGCAATGGCAGGAGCTGAGTTGAACCAAAGCCCGGAGCCAGGAAGATATTGATCTTTTTGAAGCTGGGTTATTTCATTAAACATAACAGTCCCAGCAATAATGTAGGTGTACTTTCTATTCCCCATCCTAACTAGCATTTGTTATTCTTTGATGGTGGATGAAAACCATTCTAACTGGGGTGAGGTGAAACCTCATTGTGGTTTGTATTTGCATTTCCCTGATGTCTGTGATTCTGGGCATTTTTTTTCACATGTCTGTTGGCCATTTGTATTTCATCCTTTGAAAAATAGTGTTCACATTGTTAATCTATTTCTTAAGTTTATCCTAAGGTATATACAATTTTGTAACTATTGTGAATTAGTGTAATAGTCCTAAAACCTTCAATATTCTAATTTGTGTTACCCTGTTAATGAGATTACATGGCTCCACTTGTTTCTCATTACATCATCCTCTGACAAGTTAATTCTTTATATTCTATACCTATTTTATCAGGGAATTCATTTTATTTACTTAAGTTCATGGAAGTTTTAATTTAATTTAGAAACTAGAATGTTTTATTAAGTACATGCCAGCATTCCTTTATGTTCTTTTTCTTATTTTTAAATATTGTGTAACAGAAGTCTTGAAGATTTTATTCAGTTGAATAATCTTTCCTTTATGTTTAATATTATAGAGCTATGGGCCTATAGAAGTTGAAAAATCTGAATTGTAAAATATTACTCTTTATTCTCGATGTTATTTAATTATATATTTAAATTTAAAATTTTGCATTATATGTTTGCTTTTATGTGTTATATACTTGTAGCCATTTTAGAGTCTATATAAAATTCACAATTCTCAAAATGCACAAAAATATTGTCCAGTTTACAAGAAAATTAACAGTTGTCTAGACTTGGGCCATCCTCCACTGCCCTCCTGGGCCACAGCAGAGAGCTGGACTGGAAGAGGAGCAACCAGGACTAGTGCCCACCACCCCAACTGGGCCTAGAACCAAGGGTGCCAGCTCCAAAGGTGGAGGATTAGTCAAGTGAGCCATGGCGCTGGCCCATCATCAACATTTTGAAAACCACTTATCTTCTATAGGATGCAGATAATTTATATTTTTCTGAAAAGCACTATAATTCTTTGCTAACCTCCTAAGCTGTTTATTATTTAATGCTATTCTCTTGATATATAAAAAGGAGAAAGTAAAGGACAAAAGCACTATGTTGTGATAATCACTCATGTTTTTCTTCTTGCTTGTATGAGGGAATGAGAGTCAAACTTAGATTTAGCAGAGACAATGTTACCACCCTTCCCTGAAAAATAATGCAAATTCTTCATATAAAACACTAGATGAATAAGTGGGTACCCAGGGAGTGAGAAAATGTATTTTCAAGTGAAAAGATTGATAAATAACTAAGCTTTAAGCTTCACAAAGTGAAAATTTTAATATTGTTAAATTATATGAATTTTAATATGATAATTTGTTTAAATTATTAACAATAACTTACATTGATTTAGACATAAAACAAATTCTCCCTCATTTTTTGATATATATATTTTGATCATTATACATTCAATAATAATTTTACAATATGGATTTCTCTAGATACTAGAGAAGACATTTGATCCTTTCTATAGCATAATTAATAAAAAATTTAGATAGTTTAATTAAGAGGCTTGCATTGCAATGATGCAAATTACTCTGCCACCAGTAACACTAGTATCCCATATGTACAACAACTTGAGCTGTTGAGCAACAGTTTGGCTGCTCCACTTTTGATGGAAACACTATGTATTTATAAAATGGTCTTAAACAATCATAATGGTAGCAATTGTTTACTAGGATGTAGAGTATTCAAAAATATTATTCATTACTGGTCAAAAAGATATCTGGATAAGTTATTACAAAGCCTATGATAGTATCATCATACAGTGCAGGAAAGATATCCTGATAGATTTACTTGAAAGCTTAAACCCACAATCTAGGATAAAAACATAGACAGCAGCTTTATTCATACTGCCTAAAACCTGAATGAAATCACAATGTTGTTTAGTAGATAAGCAGAGAGCCAAGCTGTCCCAGTAGGTGGAGGCTCTTGAAGGCTCTTGAAGGCACATGGAAACATGGGGCGTGGACACTGGACATGGGGACACAAGAGAAAAGGCGTGGACTGGAGTCACAGGGGTTCCAGAGACACAAGGAGGACATTGGCTTCAGGTAAGTAGCATGCAGACAACTGAAGGAAGCTGTAGTTGTAAGCAAAGGGCAGAGTGGTACCCAAAGACTTCCATGAACTGGGAGTAAAGGGAGGAAGTCACTGCAGGGCAGGAGAAAGGTCACTCTATAAAGAGAAGGATTGGAGACACAGAAGTCCTGACAGGTTGTATGGACAAGGGAGGTCAGCATTTAGAGAAAATTAGGGCTACACACAGTGTGACTGGGGACCCATGAGGACTGGCATGGTGTGCAGGCCCAGCAGGAGACTTTCAGAGAGATGTGCTGTACATAAAAGGGATGAGGATTCTCACAACTGGTACATGCTGCAGACACAAGGAGTAGAAGCTTTAAAGAGCTGGCTTGGTGACACTTTTTAAATGACAAAACTAGCAAAATGAACAAGAGTCCCAGATAAAGGAGATGTTGAAATTGCAAATAACATATGGGTTTTAGGAACAGGATTAGAGATATGCAAAGTGAGCAGACACATGGAACTGGAAACATTAGGAGGCAGACAGGGCATGTTATTACAGGATTTGGAAACACAGCAAAAAATACAGGAGGAGCAATATAAATTGTCACAGTAGGTGGAGACCTGCTTAGAGAAAATTTAGAGCCTCAAGTGATTGAGAACCAGTCATTATGGATTCCTTTTTTAAAATTGATTTGTTTATATATCAGAGAGAGAGAATCTTCCACTGGTTCACTCCCCAAATGGTTTTAATGGCCAGAGCTGGGCCAGTCTGAAGCCAGGAGCTAGGAGCTTCTTCTGGATTCCCCAAATAAGTGTAGGGGGCAAGCATTTTGGCAATCTCTTGCTGTCTTTTCCAGGCCATTAGCAGGAAGCTAAACTGAAAATAGAGTAGCCTGGACTCAACTGGCACCAATATGGAATGCTGGGGTTGCAGGTGGCAGCTTTACCCACTATGCCACAATGCCAGCCCCCTGCAGATTCTTTCTTAAGAACTAAAATTAACTATAGAATAAACCATACAATAGAAGCAAGTAAAAACAGGCAGGCATCAATGAAATACCTGTAGAAAAATGCACAATAGAAATAAGGAAAAAGTTTTGAAAGCATTATTAACAAAATTAATAAAAACTAGTATAAGTCATTAAGGAAAGAAAAGAGAAATACCATACAAATAACCAACTTCAGGAATCCAAATAGCATCATCTTCAAAAACTTTCTTTTTTGGTTTTTAAAGATTTATTTATTTATTTGAAAGAATTACAAGAGAGGCAGCAGAGTAAAAAAAAAAAACAATTATGAGCTGGTGCCATGGCTCACTTGGCTAATCCTCCGCCTGTGGCGCCAGCACCCTGGGTTCTAGTCCCGGTTGGGGTGCTGAATTCTGTTCCAGTTGCTCCTCTTCCAGTCCAGATCTCTGCTTTGGCTCAGGAAGGCAGTGGAGGATGGCCCAAGTGCTTGGGCCCTGTACCTGCATGGGAGACCAGGAGGAAGCACCTGGCTCCTGGCTTTGAATTGGTACAGCACGCTGGCCATAGTGGCCATTTAGGGGGTGAACCAACAGAAAAAAGAAAGACCTTTCTCTCTGTCTCTCTCTCTCTCTCTCTCTCTCTCTCTCTCTCTCTCTAACTGCCTGTCAAAAAATAGTTATTCACAAACATATGAACACACACACACACAGAGAGAGAGAGAGAGAGAGAGAGAGAGAGAGAGAGAGAGAGAGAGAGAGAGAGAGAGAGAGAGAGAGAGAGAGAGAGAGAGAGAGAGAGAGAGAGAGAGAGAGAGAGAGAGAGAGAGAGAGAGAGAGAGAGAGAGAGAATCTTTCAACCTCTGGTTCACTCTCCAAATGGCTACAGTGGCTGGGGAGGCAGAAGCCAGGAGTGAGGAGCCAGGAGCTTCATCTGGGTCTCCTGTGTGGGTTGCAGAAGTTCAAACACTTGGGCCATCTTCAGCTACTTTTCCAGGACACTTAGCGGGTGCTACATCAGAAGTGAAGCACACAGGACTTGAACTGCTGCCCTTATGGGATGCTGGCATCCCTGGTGCAGCTTTACTCATTACACCACAAAGCCCCTCAGCTACCCCCTCCATTTATAAACCTTAAAAAGATAGTAAAGATTGTGAAAAACTGTTAGGAGTAAAAATTTTTTAGATATATCAAAAGTCACCATATTTTGGAAATCAATATACCATAACACAGATATTGCATAACAGAGAACTTCCATATAAGTTAAATAAGACTAATCAGTATTTGAAAAATCAAATCAATGAATTTAAAAATTCCACAAGCAAAATTTCAGACTCAGACTTAGAAAATTCTAGACATTCAAGGAAGGTTGTTCCTCATTTTCCCAGATTCATCCAAAGTGGCACTAGACAGAGAATATATTTGAATTTCTTTTGAATTCATTGCTTTACATTAGTGACATAGATTAGGTCAAAGGAACTTAACATAGATCTTTAATAAGAGATACAGGTATTTTAAGCAAAATATGAAAACAGAAATCAATAACAAGCAGGATACATTAGATCATGCAAAGATGATTAACATTCCAAAATAAACCAAGTAAATAATTCATGTATAAGGAAAATATAAGTAAATCACATGATCATTGAGATTAAATGTTGAAAAGCTTTTCATGAAACAGCTTATAACCATAAAAAGAACAAAAAAATAGCAATTCCCTAATTGTAATTAAGACTGGCTACAGAGAAGTAATAACAAACAGCATAATTCACACAGAACACTAAATGATGTTTCCCTGGAAATAATCTTGGACAAGGTTTTCTCATCTCTTTCTTCAACATTGTCCTGGATTCATAATTAGAGAAATTAAACAAACAAAAAGAAATGTAAGGTACAGGGTCAGCTTTCAAGAAATAGAACTCTTAATGTATGTTAATGATACTAGGATATGTAGAGAAAATCCAACACTAGCCAAAACCAAATATGAGCTTATAGGTGAATTAGACAAAATTATTGGGTACAGGATCAACACAATCAAGTGGGTTACCAGGTCCCCATAAACGCAAATAGAAAACAATGGTAACGGACAAAGTACAATCCAGAAAATGAATATCTGTATGAGAAATGCTCTTCAAATCCATACTTAACACAATCAAATGACCTAACAGAAAAATAGGCCAAGAACACAAAGAGAAAAAGGCCCAGAATCCAGTAAACAGACACTGTAACTCACCTGAGGATTATGGCAAGCTCCAGTTTCAAGGTCTGAACAGGATCTCAGGAGATGGGATCCTGGGGCGGGGCAGCGCCCCCTGCTGTCAGGAAGGCCAAGTTTCAGGCCTGAGGCCAAGCCCCGCCTCTCACTCCCACACCCGGCGCAACCCCAGGGCCCGCCCTCAGGCTAGGGACGATGCTGATTGGGTGCATCCTCTGTGACATCGTGCGGCTTCTGTGACTGTATAATCAGGTGCCAGGGCAGCACTGCAGACCCTCGGGGATCCTCTTCCAGGTTTTGCTCCTGAGAGTCCCGGTCGGCTCAGAGCTCCTACCGTGACCTCCCTCAGCACAGGCCCTGAGAGGACGCCCAGAGTCCCTGGACGCCAGCAGCGGGGAGTGTGAGGTCCCGGGCCCACAGGAGGGGAGGGACGGGCAGCTGGGACCCTGGTGTGCGCCCTGTCTCAGCGCGCAGCGACTCAGCCTGACCCAGCCTCCCTTCTCCAGGTTGTGCGGGGAGAAGGAGAGTCTGACCTCATGCGTGACCTCATTTCCTTGGGTCGGGCACCGGGGTCTCAGGCCCACAGCTTTCCCTAGGGTCTGAGTCAGCGTTTTGTTGCTGTGATGTAACAGCAGAGACTCATGGTGTATTTACCACACGCTTTGGGCAAGGCCGAGGGCAGGGTGTGGGGACGGAGTGTCTGCTGGGGAGGCTGGGATGTCACAGATCCTGCGTGGACAACTGGAGTGTGGGGGAGGCTGACCCCAGGTGCTGTGAGCACTGAGACCTGGGCTCTGGGGCACCTGAGTGTTGGTTCAACAGGCTCCTCCCAGCGCTCCTTCCACTCCTGTCTTTGTAGAAATTTGCTTCTGTTCACTCACAGTCTGCCCACTTGTGTGGGAACTGTTTGCTGTAATGTGAATGTTACACTGTGGTTTTCTTTGATGGAACCTGAGTTTATTCAGTGATAAGATTTGGAAAAGGAAAGAGAAACTTTTGTTTTCTGCTAAGTTTGATTAATAATGTGAACACTAATGGAATGGCTGCCCAGGTGAATGAATGGGCCTTGGTCAGTTCTGGGCTCTTATTTTGTTTTTTAAAGATTCATTTCAGGCCGGTGCCGTGCCTCAATAGGCTAATCCTCCGCCTGCGGTGCCAGCACACCAGGTTCTAGTCCCGGTTGCCCCTCTTCCAGGCCAGCTCTCTGCTGTGGCCCAGGTGTGCAGTGGAAGATGGCCCTGTTATGCCTGGTTCAGTCATCCCCACAGACCTCCAAGGAGCCGATACCCCTGTAAAGCACATAGGAGTTTTATTGCAGGTCCGGGCCTGGTCTCTCAATCAACACCGACACAGCGGGTCTGAATTGAGAGCCCCGACCCTTCAGTTAACAGGGTTTTTATAGGGTTTTCAGAGACATTTTATACATTATGGTATCATTTAGCAAATCATCTCATCCCACGGGAAATTTAAAGGACATCTTCTAGAGTTGATTAATGCATCCAGTGGCGGGAACAGACCTACTAAAGGTGGTTGGATGGCTTTGGGGTTGATGCCTTTTGAATTGATTGGCTGAAGAATAGGGTCCGAGCTGCTGGGGTGTACGTGCTGAACTGTAGGGTCTCTGGAAGCTATTAATCACCCTATCTGCCCTGAGAAGACAACAGAAACTCTAAGTATTTCTCTGTTATCTGCTAATTGGCTGTTGCTAGGAGAGTTTATCGCAAGGGGAGTTCATGTATTTACTTTTAGGAGCTTCTGGCTCAGAGTTCAGGGCCTGGTCAGGCCCAAGTTACAAGATAGAGGCCTAATTAAAATAGTTACACCTACCCAGTCGGGGCGCTGGATTCTGTCCCGGTTGTCCCTCTTCCAGGCCAGCTCTCTGCTGTGGCCCAGGAGTGCAGTGGAGGATGGCTCAAGCCCTTGGGCCCTGCACCCCATGGGAGACCAGGAGAAGCACCTGGCTCCTGCCATCGGATCAGCACAGTGCGCCAGCCGCGGCGGCCATTGGAGGGTGAATCAATGGCAAAGGAAGACCTTTCTCTCTGTCTCTCTCTCTCACTGTCCACTCTGCCTGTCAAAAATTAAAATAAATAAATAAATAAATAAATAAAATAGTTACACCTTGATCCATGCTCAGGTCTCACAGCCCAAGTCCTTGGGCTTTGCACCCGCATGGGAAACCACAAGAAGCACCTGGCTGCTGGCTTCAGATCAGCGTGGTGCGCCGGCCATGGCGGCCATTGGAGGGTGAACCAACGGCAAAGGAAGACCTTTCTCTCTCTCTCTTTCACTGTCCACTCTGCCTGTCAAAAAAAAATTAAAAACAGAATATTTATTTATTTGAAAAGCAGAGTTACAGAGAGAGAGAGGTCTTCCATCTGCTGGTTCACTCCCCAGATGGCCACAATGGCCAGAGCTGTGCTGATCCGAAGCCAGGTTCTAGGGGGTTCTTCCTGGTCCATGGGGGTCCAGGGGCCCAAGAACTTGAGCATCTCCCACTTTCCCAGGCCATAGCAGAGAGCGGGATGGGAAGTGGAGCAGTGGGAGGGAACTGGCACCTATATGGGATGCTGGCAATGCAGGCGGCTGCTTTATCTGCTGTGCTGCATTGTCGGCCCAGGGGTCTTGATCTCTCCTACCTCTGCCTCTGTTATATATTAATGTTAGCCATCACAAAACACACCAAACACCAGAGTAAGGGAAAGGGTTTATTTGGGAACACCCAACAGACTGGAGTGAAGGGGCAGTGAAGGAAAATGAGAGAGAAAGAGAGAGAGACAGAGAGGAGGGAGAAGAGAGACGAGAGGAGGAGAGAAGCCAAGAGAGGCCAAGAGAGAGCCTGTACAGGAACAGGCCCTTTTAAAACTTTGCCTGAGGGTGGGCAGGGAAGCCAGAGCAGTGAATCCCATTAGGATGGGGTGGAGCCTGGCTCAGGTAGCTGGACCATGCAGCCACCTAGCTAAAACTGTGCCAGTTTCCTAACAGCCCCCACTGGTGAATGAGTTGAGGTTCTTTTTAATGTTTTTCGTGGCATAAAATCTATTACTCTCAACAGTGAGTTTTTCTTGGTTTATTTTGTGTTATTTGTGATAATATTTTACTTAATTTTTTTCTCATGTGTTACTTCACAGTAATTTTTCAAAATAACACAAAAATGTTGTTTGGCTATAGATTGTGAATAAATTCTCCTTCTATAAGAAGTCTTAGTGGAGTACAAGGATTAAGTATCTAACCCTTCATGCATATGCAGTTAGTTATTGATTTCCCAGCACTTAGATTTACCTTATTTATTTATTCCACCTTGTGTTAACTGGCATTTCTGCTTGGTAACATATTCCTAGTTACTAATGACCACTGGTTGGATATTTATACTGTTGATCTATTTGTACTGATTACAAATGGTGAATTTCTATTTTTGCTTGCAGTTATATAAGTTTTCTCTTAGGTGTCTTAATGCTCTATTTATGGACACTGGTAGGAAGCCTTGTAATGCCTTCTTGGAGAGCTGCTGGTTGTCTCACTGTGTATCCCTTGTAGTAGTCTGACCTAAATTCTGATTAGTCTGAAATCAATGCTGTTTTTCTACATTTCATTGGACTAGTATTATAATTGACTATTTTTCTGCATATTTCTATTTTTAAGCAGTTGTGTCTTAAGTTGATAAGAATGGAATTTGGAAATATTTATGTAATTTAAATGAACAAAGCAGGGCAGTTATCATATCCACTACATTATATACCTATTTTTAATGATTAGAATACTTAAAAGTCTAAACTCTTATTTATTTTCCTATAGTAGAACATTGTTATTAACTATTCTCACCCACAGACAAACAACAGACCTCTTGAACGTATCCCTACTCTGCAAACCAAATGTGATTGGCCAGGATGACTTCAAATACCCTTTATGTGTCTGTATATTTAAATGACTTCCTATAGACAGCACGAAGTTGGGTCTTGGTTTTATTTTTCCCATGTCAATCTCTATCTTTAGTGTATTTAGCTAATGCACATTTAAAGTGATTATTGATGTAAGTGGGTTAGTATGTAATATGGTTGCAATTATTTTGTTAATCTTTTTTTTTTTAAGTCTTTATTGATTTTTGTTTGAAAGCTAGAGAGACAGAGGGAGGGAGATCTTCCATTGGCTGTTTCACCCCCTCTGAAAAAAAAAAAAAACCTACAACAGCTGCAACTCAGCAAGATTGAACACAGGAGCCAGGAAGTCCATCCTGGTCTCCCACGTGTATGGCACAGACCCGATAACTTGAGCCATCACCTACTGCCTCCCAAGGGGTGCATTCACAGGTAATTGAATCACAAGTGGGGTTGCTGAAATCAAAGCTGGCACTCTGATATGGGACATGGTTATCAAAATTAGTGTGTTTAGCTGCTGCACAAAATGCCCATCCTGATTCTTGTTTTTAAATATTTTTAATTTTATTTTATATTTTAACAAATTTTATTTATTTAGTTCATTAAAGGCAGAAATACAGAGTGATCTACCATGTGCTGGTTCACTCCTTAAATTTCTGCAAGATAGGGCAACACTGTGGCATACCAGGTAGAGCTGCCACCTGTTGGTTTATTAGTTTCTGTTAATAGTCCCAGTGATCTATTATATTTCTATGATAATAATTATCTCTTTTTTTTAAAGATTTATTTATTTGGGAGGCAGTTACAGACAGAGAGGGAAAGAGAGAGAGAGAAAGGTCTTCCTCCATCCACTGCTTCACTCCCTAAATGGCCCCAAGGGCTGGAAGGTGGTCTGATCCAAAGCCAGGAGCCAGGAGCCAGGAGCCAGGGTGCTTCCTCCAGGTCTCCCTCATCAGTGCAGTAGCCCAGGGCTTGAGCCATCTTCCACTGCTTTCCTAGGCCATAAACGGAGAGCTGAATTTGAAGTGGCACAGCCAGGTGACAAACCAGTGTCAATATGAGATGCTGGTGCTGCAGGTGGAGTCTTAGCCTGCTGTCCCACAGAGCTGGCCCCCAGCCATGGCTTTTAATTTCTGTGTTTGTCTGATAATTGTGGGGGCCTTCTAGGTGGCTGTAGGAAATATAGGCAGAGATAAAAAGTGCATTGCTTTGCTTGGGTGGCCATAACATAATGCTGTCAAATATGTGGCTTGAATCACAGCAATATATTTCTCATAGTTCTAGAGATTATATATTTGAGAGCAAGATGATAATGGGTTTGGTTGCTCCTGAGACCTCTCTTTCGTTACCACATAGCCACCATCTTGCTGCACCCTTATATGGTATTTCCTCTGTCTATGTGCATCCCTTCTTATAAGAACATTGATTAGTTTGGATCAGGGCTTCATGCTTATGATATCATTTGATGCCAATTATCTGCTTAAAGTCTTGTCTCCAAATAGTGTCACGTTGGTTGTCAGCATTTCATGATATAAATTTTAGAGAGATACAGATCAGCCTGTAGTACTTAAAAGGCCCCAGGGATTTGCCCTGTAGGCAGCTGTCTCCAAGGAAGACTTAGTTTCTGAAATGTGTGTTAATGTTTCTCACAGTATTATTTTCAATACCGTATGTAAATATTGGTGCATGCATGCACACACATGTGCACAAACCCCTGTATACATATAGATACATTATTGTGAAGATGTTTAATGGTTGCATGGAGGTAAAGTAAATATAGTAATCCACATGATGACATAGTGGGGCCAACAGTGTGGAATAGAAGTTTGAGCCTCTGACTGCAGTGCCAGCACCCCATATATGTGTGGGTTCAAGTTCTGGCTGCTCAACTTCTGATCCAGCCCCTTGCTGATGCACCTGGGAAAGCAGCAGAAGGTGGCCCAAGTACTTGGGACCCTGCAACCACGTGGGAGACCTAGAAGAAGCTCCTGGCTCCTAGTTTCAGCCTATTGTAGCCCCAGCTGTTGATGCCATTTGGGGAGTGAGCTAATGGATGGATGTTCCATCTCTATCTCTCCTTCCCTCTCCCTTTCTTCCTTTCTCCCTCCTCTTCCTTCCCTCCTTCCCCTCCTCTCTGCATCTCTGCCTTCAAATAAATAAACAAATCTTATTAAAAAATGACACAATAACATTAATACATGATGAAAAATAGAAAATGATAAAACTAAATAAGTGTGTTATCCAATGTCTAATTTCTAAAACATAAACAGCAAACAGAGGGATGTTTTCTTAACATGTTCAAAATTTTAAATTATAATTACTCAAAACTTAAACTTTTCATTATAGGGACACAATGGCAAGCTACATTAACAACATAAATCGAATACCACTGTAGTACCTTTTTCATTGTTGTTTCATATTTTTTTCAATATATCTACTTAATGAAATCATGAATTATGGTGGGCTTTTCTGCTCTTTGAATACCAATTATAGCATTTAAGAAATTTACAAATTTATCATCAAGTGTGTTTTTTCAACACAGGCACTGATATTGCCAGTTCAGTGAACACTGGGGTGACCATTGCAGGATTTAAAATGAAATTTATATTATAATGACATAGGTCTCCCTAAAATCTTCAAAGCCTCCAAAGCACATAAATTATCACATCAGTAATTTATTAGAGATATTTGATTTAGTTTAATTTTTATGGCTAATGTGTCATTACTGTTTGGATGTTAGAAATATAATTGATAAAGCATGTAAGCATTAAGATTGTATGTTTCCTAGAAAGAATTTTGGTATGATAGTGTGAGTATATGTGTGCCTTCATTTTAGTAGGATTTATAAAAACTGTTTTAAAAAGATATATTACTTATTCATTTGAAAGGCAGAGTGACAAGGAAAGGCTGGGGGAGTTTACTCCATCAGTGGTCCAAGGATCCAGGCATAGCAAGGCCAAAGCCAGTAGCCCCAAATTCCTTTTGGTTTCCCATATATGTGGCAGGGACTGAAGCATTTGGACAATCATTTGCTGTCATTCCAGGTACATTATCAGGAAACTAGATCAGATTCATAGTAGCTAAGACTGGAACTGGTTTTCTAATGCAGATGCCGAGTAGTTCAAGTGGTGGCTCTACCTACTGTGCCACAATGCCAGCCCTGACAAATTTTATTTAAAAAGAAAAAAGAAAAATTCTTATAACATCCCTAGAAATGATCCCAAAGACACAGCAAGTAAAGAAATATTTACTGAAGACAGATTTGTTAAGAGCAGAGAGACTCAGTGCTTATGGATCCAGACCTGTTTCATACCTTCCCTATCATGACTCAGTGCAATGGAAACTCCACTCCTAAGTGCAACTGAGAACACATGGCACTCTCTTCTGCTATCTGTCATCTTGAGATGACATCCTCATTTTTCTGTCCTCACTTGCCTGCTTCCAGAACTATGCACTGGGTGAGTGTAGCTGAGAGGTAGGGCCCAGACGACACTTGAATAATGGAGACTGTATTGGGCATTAGGACACTTGGATCTCATCTCCCACAACACGCAATGTCCACTGTAGGCACATCCATAGAAACAGTACATTTGCAGTGACTTTGGGTTGAAAGTATTGGGGATATTGAGGAGACAGCCTTCTTTTTATTTATTTTTTATTTTATAAGAGAGGACAAGTAGCAATGAAAGAAAGCTTCCATCTGCTGGGTCATTCTCCATTCAAAACAAATAAGGCTGAGCTAAGTTAAAATTGGGAGCTGGTAAGACAGGCATGATAACACTGAGAATTAAGTATTAATTAGGATGCTCACTTCCCTTTTCAGAGGGCCAGTTCAGCTCCCAGCCACTTTGCTTCTAATCCAGCTTCACCTAATATGCCTGGGAATGCAACACATGTTGGCCCATACCAGTATGTGTAAGACTTGCATAGAATTCCTCAGTCCTAATTTTGTCTTGGCCCAACTTTGGCTGCTGTAGGCATTTGGGGACATGGGGGCATAAACCACCAGATGGAAAAATTTCTGTCACTCTCTCTGAATTTCAAATAAATTAATTTTTAAACAGTTATAGATTGGGAGCTAGGCACTCAATTTTGGTCACCAATGTAGCTAGGTGTCCCAACTACTTGAGCCTCTCCCTTCTGGGTGACTCCTGGCTTTGGCCTAGTGAAATCCGGCTGTTGGGGGCATTTGGGTAGTGAACCACCAGATGGGAGATTTCTCTGTCTTCCACACCATGATCCAGATCTGTCTTTCAACTAAATAAGCCATTTTTAAGACAAAATCAAAGCTCCCTTTGTCATTAACTTTGTCTAGTTAGATAGGATGAATAGATTCCTAAACACTGAATACATGAGGCAGCAGAGGCTTAAATCCTCAGGATGAACTCCCCAGGCTTTGAAAAAAAGAAAATACATACATAAATAAAAATCTCCAAAATGTTTCCTAGAATTTGGTGTACAATAGTTGTGGTTTCAGATTACTTAAGATGGCTTTCAATAAATGTTAAAGGAAATGGGCTAGCCACCTAGAGGGAGGAGGAGTTTAAAC
This sequence comes from Sylvilagus floridanus, assembly GCA_949820135.1. Classification (NCBI taxonomy): domain Eukaryota; kingdom Metazoa; phylum Chordata; class Mammalia; order Lagomorpha; family Leporidae; genus Sylvilagus; species Sylvilagus floridanus. The sequence continues at coordinate 137,411,518 of OX463225.1, forward strand.
CACACAGTTGAGGCAGGTAAAATAACACACAGCTTGAATAAATCATAGAATACTATGTTTCAGTGATGTAAAGCCACTTCCAATGTGACAGTAAATCCAACAGACTCAAAGAATGAAATATTTAAGTTCACAAAGTAAACATTTTAACACAGAATGCATCATAAGGAATTTTATTTTGCACCTACTTTGAACCTTATTTGCGAAAACCAGAAGCTTAACAGCATCAAAAGGGCACACAGGCGGGTGCTGGGGGCTGGGCGGTGCAGGAGGCAGCTCTACTTGGCCCAGGCTGCTCCGACTTCCCGGCTTCTGGGCACGGCCTCGAAGGTGACCGGGATGGCAATCTCCGCAACTGCGTGGCTGGCTTGGGCAGCGGCGCTTGCGTGGTGAGTGCACCCTCAGGGGACAGCGAGGAGGAGACCAGCATGGGGTCCACGCGGGGGAAGCATGTACTTCCCGGTGAAACAGCGGGCGAGGTGGCCGTGCTCGTCCCGTTGCTCCTTGTGTGTGCCCGTGAGCTCCACCACGCCATCCTTGGTCCTGCCCGTCAGCTCCTGGGGGCGAAGTGGTTCCCGTCCAGGGACATGCACAGCGGTCGGCCGTGTGCCGCATCTCCGAGACGCCGCTTCTGAGCTGCCGGCTGAGCGCAGGGCTGTGGGCGGGCGTGGGCACGGTGGGGCCTCGGCGGAGGGCAGGGGCCGCAGTATCCTGGCCAGCCGCTGGACCAGAACCACTGTGCTCACTCCTCGGGCATCCGCCTCAGTGCAAGGCCTGGTCGAAGAGGCCATCCTGTGTGCCCTCTTGATACTGTTAAGCTTCTGGTTTTCGAAAATAAAGTTCAAAGCAGCTGCAAAAAAAAAAAAAAAATCTTAAATATTTATAAGATATGAATCACACAATTTATCCTCTAGATAATGGGTGACTTACTCCATTACATAAGAAACTGCTACAAATCAATATAAAATCTAAAAACCAAACAGAAAAAATGGACAAGAATATGTATATACATCATATGTATAACTGTTTAAAGAAAAAGACAAACACCTTTAGATTTAGTCTCACTTGTAGAAATAAAAAACCAAAAAATTAGCAATCATCATTTTTACTTGTCATATTGGTAAATTTCCTAAAAATCTGAAAAAGATCACGTTGTCAAGGCTGACTAGAGAAACAAACCATTGTAAGCAAACCCAGCAAACTGGGGTAGCCAGTTCCAATGATCACATCTACAAAAGGCAGTATGACTTCATGCATCAGAATTATAAATGCCTATGCTCTTTAACTCAGCAATTTTAGTTCTAGTAATTTAATCTGGAAGTTTACTTCACCTCTGTGAATGGGCATATGTCAATGGTATCTATTACAGCATGTATTGTTCTAAAAACAAAAGATTGAATTGATCAGCTAGTTAAAAACTTAAACATCTGTATGATAGAACATGAGTTTCCAAGAAAAATGAGGAACCACTTCAGGCAATGATACTCTGAGGGCATGAGCACCATGTACTATAACTTTTGGAAATTTTATTGCCTTTTAATTACATAAATATAAAGGAAGTACAAGCCACAATAAAATTATTACATGATACTCTAGTGTGCATTTCACTTCAACAGGTTTCCCCTTTGGTGCTCAGTTAGTTGTACTATAGAAAAGCAAGCTTGTACATTTTTTTCTTTTTTTGACAGGCAGAGTGGACAGGAGAGAGAGCGAGAGAAAGGTCTTCCTTTTCCATTGGTTCACCCTCCAATGGCCACTGCAGCTGGCACACTGCACTGATCCGAAGCCAGGAACCAGGTGCTTCTCCTGGTCTCCCACGAAGGTGCAGGGCCCAAGGGCTTGAGCCATCCCCCACTGCACTCCCAGGCCACAGCAGAGAGCTGGACTGGAAAAGGAGCAACCCGGACAGAATCTGGCACCCCAACTGGGACTAGAATAAGGTGCGCCGGCGCTGCAGACAGAGGATTATCCTTTTGAGCCATGGCGCTGGCCTTGTACATTTGAAATAAATAGAACAAAATCTCTAGAGATGAAATATAGTCAGTTACATAGAAAATTACTGAATAGATTAAATAGGACAGTGCACAGAGCTGAACAGAGAATTGGGCCAGTACAAGATGCATCTGAAGAAATTATATAGAATATACCAAAGATAAAGAGAAGTAAATATAAATAAATTGTTCAGGGACCTGAAGTAAACAACAAGAAATCTGAAGTTAATCTTATTGGAGATGCATAAGGAGACACTAGGCAGCAGTGGCTGAGGTGACAGCTGAGAATGATCTAGAATTGATGATGGATGTAGGATTCTCACAATCAGAGAGCACAAATTAGCTCAAGTAGGATGCAAAAATAATCTACACCTAGGCACATTGTGGTGAAACCTCAGAACGCCAAAAACTTAAAATATAAGTAGTGTCAACAGTAAATAGATGGAGGACAGAAATTACTCTATGTACATCAGCTGACACCACTTGGGGTCTTTCCTCATCAAGGACTGTAGTCAGAGGACCATGAGTTGGCATCTTCATATGTTAAGGGTACGGACCATTCCAGAATTGCACACGTGGAAATTAGGATTCTACAGATGAAATTTATCTTTCATACACTTATACAAAAGAAACATTGAATTGCATTGTTCAGGACAAAGAAAATTGACTTAATACTTTGTTCTCCCTCGGTGATCTTTTGGATTGTTTCTATTTTGAAAAAAATGGTAGTTTTAAGTAGTTCTACAATTATGAATAAGCTATGAACCTTCCAGTTAGATCTATAAGTAGACTCAGACCTCTACCTCTCTGCAGACACCTAAGAGTCTCATGAAGTAAGCCTATGTTTAATGTTACTAGAAACTGCCAGAGAGTTTTTCTGTTCATGCTAATAGACTAATAATAACTGAGGATCTCTACGTTTAGGAATAGGAAGGGAAATACAACAACCAGTCCTATGCATCATGCTCAGTAGTAAAGCATGGGGAATATGAGGCACTTCAAAGCACTTTATGGGAAAACAGAATTAAAAGATCTGTTCTTCTGGTGCTAACATTTCTTGAAATCCATGAATAATATTTGCATAGCATGCACTTTATATGAACTTTTTAAAAGCTTCCCATTTTCCCTTTAAAGGAAAGACACAGACAAAAATTACTACTATTATAATTTTATACAATATTGCCTCAAGAAGCTTTACAAAAAGAATAATATATGATACAAAGATTAGAAATTATAAAAAGTATATTATTTGCAGATTAATATACAAATAAGGTTAATATACAAAACAATTATATGCCTATACAACAAACAATCAGCTAGAAAAGTAAATTTAATACAATCCCACTAACAGTAACAATAAGAGCTATGAGGTACCTCATAAGAAATTTATGAGAAAATATTTTTGGAAAATAGTATTACAAACCATTTCAGTAGGACATAAAAGAAGATGGAAGCAAATGAAGAAATTTAGTACATTCATGGGGAAAATATAGCAATTAATTAATCTATACTCAATAAATTTAATGTAATTCTAATTAGAATCCCACAAGGATTTCTGAAAGATATTGATAAGCTCATTAAAACTGCAAAACTAAGCAGGACACTAAGTATAAGAAAAGAGATCAAGGTCTTACAGACCCCTGTTTTAGTATCATTGCAGAAATTAGGGCCATGTGGTATAGTGGGGGGTTACAGAGCTCTTTCCTGAGACAGAATAGGATGCTCAGAAAGAGCCCAGGTACATACAGGGACTTGGTACATGACAAAGAGGTTATTAAACCTTCAGTGGGGACTGCACCAAAAATATTTTTGACTTGAAACTAAGCCTCTAGATATAACTTCAAATTTTCAGGAAATATGAGGTTAACTTATCATTAATTGATACCATTAGGAAATACTCAGACAAAACAATACGATACATTCTTCAAAGGCATGAATTTTGGCCCTTAAAATAATTAAAACAACATTTTTGTGACAATGGGGAAAATCTATTTGGAAATTACTGCTAGTGTTTCAGGTGTAATAATAATATTGTGTTTATATAAGAGACTGTCAGCTGGTGCCATGGCTCAATAGGCTAATCCTCCCCCTGTGGCACTGGCACACCAGGTTCTAATCCCAGTCGGGGCACGAGATTCTGTCCCCGTTGCCTCTCTTCCAGTCCAGCTCTCTGCTGTGGTCCGGGGGATGCAGTGGAGGATGGCCCAGGTGCTTGGGCCCTGCACCCGCATGGGAGACCAGGAGAAGCAACTAGCTTCTGGCTTCAGATCAGCACTGTGTGCCTGCCACAGCGCACAGGCTGCAGTGGCCATTGGAGGGTGAACCAACAGTAAAGGAAGACCTTTCTCTCTCTCTCTCACTGTCCACTCTGCCTGTCAAAAAAAAAAAAAATGAGACTGCCCATAGTTTTAATATGCATAATGATATACTGAGGAGTGACATGTATGATGCTTGCAATTTATCTGCAAATAGTTCAGCAAAAAATGTGCCCACACACAAATTGATACACAACAAAGTGTTAGAAATTACTAAATCTACATGGTTTATATGCAGAATGTCACTGTATGATATTTGATTTCTATATATTAAATTTTAATAATAATATATTGGAAAAATAGGGGGAAACATTATAAACTCAACAAATATTTCTGAGAAAATCAAGTGTTTTTAGAAAATTATATTCCTAGTTCACATTTTAGGAGAAAATAAGAAAAAAAAAGTATGGAGTATCTATAGAAGAAAAATATCTATATTTTCTCAGATTCAGACAATTTCTTAAGGCACTCAATAAAAGTCATGAGAGAAAGATGGGATTGATTATACTAAATTTAAAAAGATGTAAGTAAAAATACCAAAAACAAATAAACAGAAAAATCAGAGTAATTAGGAGATACAACATGGAAAGATTAATATCCCAAGGAACCCATACATACCAGTAAAAAAAAGTAGAAAAACATACATGAGACTAACAAAAACCCTCATCTTCAGAGAACAAGATCAGCATACCATAAACATATTCCAAGATATGTGATCTTGAAAATACCACCTGAAACAGGATACTCCATCACAAATAGATTTGTAAAGCATAGGAATAAATGCAAATATGGCAATAGTTTGAAGGATCTGAAATTCATTTATAATTTTGGTGATCTAGCTTTTCTGAAGTAATATTTGACAGTTGTTATAATGCTGAAAACTGGCATACTAAACAATTAAAATTTTCAATTCTAGAAGATTCATTTCACAACACAAATCTGTTCATTGCAATATTATTTAATACTGCAAATATTAGAAACCCCTCTCAAATCAGTCAATACAGACAGAATACCTAATCTAAGTCTATTCATACAATAGGATATGACACAGCAGTAAAAACAAATGATCTTGCATTCATAGAAACATATATTTAGAAAATTTAATAATAAAATCAACAGCTACACAGTGACTCCCAAAGAACCCTCCTTGCTGGTGTTTAGGTCTTCTAGTTCCTTTGCACATGCAACATATTTTCCCAGTGCAGCCAACAGAATATGGCAAAAGTGATGGCTGTCACATCCAAGATTTGATTATAATAAAATGACAGCTTCTGTCTCTGATGCTCAGTTGCACTCTCTCTGAGATGACTTGCTACGGGATGATCAAGTGCCCTGTTTTGGAGATATCCAGGCAGTTGTGCTGATGATCACAGGATGAGGAATGGAGCATTTCTGCCAGCCAGTAATTTAATAAATAGAAGTGACCTGTGAAGACACAGGGCTAGACTCAACTGTTCAACCATTGCAGCCACTCATCCATCCCTAACTCTCAGGACCAGTGCAGGGTGGCAAACAGCTGCTATGTTTTGGGGAAGACTGTTACACAACAATAACAAGTTAGTTATACCTATTCAGTAAAATTAAACATGCACAGTAATTATGAGCATATTTGTCTATTTCAGGATGAAGTGTAACTCTGGGGAAGCAGATGGGTGGTCTTTTGCTTTTTTCAAATAATTATTATTTGAAAGGGAGGAAAACACACACACACACAGAAACACAGAAAGAGAGAGAGAGAGAGAGAGAGAGAGAGAGTGCTTCCACACAGTTATTCATTCCCCAAATGACAGCAATAGCTTAGGTCTAGGCCAGCCTGGAGACAGGAGCAGAATTCCAACAAAGCCTTCCACATCAGTGACAATTACTGAAATACACAAGCCATAGTCTGCTACTTTCCAAGGTACATCAGCAGGAAACTGGATCAAAAGCAGAGCATCTGGGACTTGAATTGGCACTCTGATAAGGAAGCTGTATTGAAAGCAGAAGCTTAACATGCTGTGCCACCATGCCAGCCCAGGGTAAGGCATTAGCTGTTTGTGTTTTCATGAGAAAGTTTCATTTTTCTTTTTTTGTAAAGATCAATTTACTTATGAGAAATGGCCCTATGCTGTGGAGTAGTAGATTAAGCCTCTGGCTGCATTACCAGCATGGGTGTTAGTTCAAATCCCAGCTGCCCCTCTTCTGATCAAGCTCTCTGAACAATGGCCTGGAAAGGCAGTGGAAGATGGTCCAAGTGCTTGGGCCTCTGCACCCAGGTGGGAGACCTGAAGAAGCTCCTGGATCCTGGATTCAGATAGGCCCAGCACCAGCTGTTGCAGCCATTTGGATAGTGAACGAGTGAATGGAATCTCTCTCTCTCTCTCCCTCTCCCCCCCATTATGTCTCCCCCTTTCTCTGTATCTCTGCCTTTCGAATAAATAAGCTTTAAATAAGTTACAGAGAGAGTTACACTAACATAACACACACACACACACATACACACAAGAGAGAGAGAGAGAGAGAGAGAGAAAGAGAAAGAGACAGAAAGAAGGAGAGGGAGAGGGGGAGAGAGAGAGAGAGAGAGAGAGAGAGAATCTTCTATCTGCTGGTTCACTTTGCAGATGGCTGCCAAAACCATGGCTGAGCCAGGCTGAAAGCAGGAGCTAGTAACTTCATGCAGGTTTCTCACATGGGTGACAGGTGCAGAAACATTTGGGCCATCTTCCTCCACTTTTCCCAGGCTGTTAGCAGGGAGCTAAATTGAAAGTAGAGCAGTTGACATAGAATGGCAGATGTCCTAAACAGCACTCTGGCCTCAGAATCAGCCCTTAAGGCATGCAGATCCAGCTGAAAAGCCCATGAGAGTATTTCAGGCATGGAAAACCAAGACACTCTGGCAAAAAAAAAAAAATGACCTAAATGAAAGATCTCTGCAAGTGAGATCCCAGTGGAAAGAACAGGTCATCAAAGAAGAAGGTATCTTTCTCTGAAGGGAGGAGAGAACTTCCACTTTGATTATGACCTTGTCTAAATATGATCAGAGTCAGTGAATTCAAAAGACGTCCATAGCCTTCGCAACTCGTGACAAGAGCCTAGGGTGATTACTGATGTCATAAACAAGAGTGTCAATTTATTAAGTCAACAACAGGAGTCACTGTGCTCTTACTCCTCATGTAGGATCTTTGTCCTTAATGTGCTATACATTGTGATTTAATGCTATAACTAGTACTCAAACAGTATATTTCACTTTGTGTTTCTATGTGGGTGCAAACTGTTGAAATATTTACTTAATATATACTAAATTGATCTTCTGTATATGAATATAATTGAAAATGAATCTTGATGTAAATGGGATGAGAGAAGGAGCAGTAGATGGGAGGGCTGTGGGTGGGAGGGAAGTTATGGGGAGGGGGAGCCATTGTAATCCATAAGTTGTACTTTGGAAATTTATATTCATTAAATAAAAGTTTAAAAAAAAAGAAAGTGGAGTAGTTGAGACACAAAATCCATAAGGGATGCAAGCATAGAGGTGGAAGTGTTTATCTGCTATATACAACACTGGCCCCTGAGACACTGTTTCACAGAATAATAAAAAATAATACATTGGATCCAGCACAGTGGCATAGTAAGGCTACCACTCATGGCACCATTATCAACTATGGGCTCCAGTTAAAGTTCTAGCTGCTCCACTTCTGATCCAACTCTCTGCTAATAGACATGGGAAAGCAGTAGAAGGTGGCCCAAAAACCTGGACACCTGCACTCAGATGGGAGACCAGGAATACCTCCTGGCTCTTGGCTTTGGATTGGCAAAGCTCTGGCCATTTGGGATGGAACCAGTAGATGGAAGATCTCTTTCTCTCTCTAATTCTGCTTTTGTTCAAATAAAGAAATAATCAAAAAGAAAAGAAAATATGTTAGCATTTTTTATATCTGGGTGTCCCATCAGTTTGTACATGGTTTGTAAGGTCAACACCTTTTATCTGTGGATCCAAATCTGTGTACTCTACCTACTGAGGATATAAAATACGAAAAAAAATTGTGCTTGTACTGATGCATACAGGTCTTTTTCTTGTCACTAACTCCTAAACAACAAATTACAACAACTATTTCCATAGCATTTACATTGTAGTCAGTGTTAAAAGTCATCTAAAGGTGAATTAAAGAATAAAGAAAATATATTTAGGGCAAATGCAAATGATATGTCTTTTTATGTAAAGAACTTGAGCATCAGTAGATTTGCATATCTAGGAGGTTCTTGGAACCAACTCAAGTATATCGAGGGAAAATTGTATATTATCTTTATAATCTAAAAAAATTTATTGCTATTTAAAACATCTCATAATTAGAAACAAACACTTTTTTGACAGGCAGAGTGGACATTGAGAGAGAGAGAAAGAGACAGAGAGAAAGGTCTTCCTTTTCCGTTGGTTCACCTCCAATGGCCATTGTGGCTGGCACACTGCACTGATCCGAAGCCAGGAGCTAGGTGCTTCTCCTGGTCTCCCATGTGGGTGCAGGGCCCAAGGACTTGGCCCATTCTCCACTGCACCCCTGGGCCACAGCAGAGAGCTGGACTGGAGGAGGAGCAACCGGGACAGAATCCGGCGTCCCGACCGAGTCTAGAACCCAGGGTGCTGGTGCCACAGGCAGAGGATTAGCCTATTGAGTCATGGCGCCAGCCAGAAATAAACACTTTTAAAAAGTCTGTTCCATTTATTAAAGAGCTACAGAGCACTAGCTGGCTCCTCCAATTGCAGTCCTGAGGAAAGTAATTAAATAATGGCTAAAGAATTTGCACTGTCTGCAATTTGCAGTGTCTGCTCCCACAGCTGACAACATAAAATGTTTACATACCAAAACCAGAAGTATATTTTAAAAGGCAGCATGAGCCAGCACCACAGCTCAATAGGCTAATCCTCCGCTTGCAGCTCCAGCACCCCAAATTCTAGTCCTGGTTGAAGCAACAGATTCTGTCCTGGCTGCTCCTCTTCCAGTCCAGCTCTCTGCTGTGGCCTGGGAATGCAGTGGAGGATGGCCCAAGTCCTTGGGCCCTGAACCCCATAGGATACCAGGAGAAGCACCTGGCTCCTGGCTTTGGATCAGTGCAGTGTGCCGGCTGCAGTGGCCATTGGAGGGTGAACCAATGGCAAAAGGAAGGCCTTTCTCTCTCTCTTTCACTGTCCGCTCTACCTGTCAAAAAAAAAAAAAAGGCAGAGTACCTAACAAATTCATGGTGAGAAGTGGGAAGAAATGTTGCCCTAAATCTAGAGTAGTTCACAATTACAGCATTTACAACAGAGATTCACTTCCATTCTCCAAATTGTTCATTTACTTTAGAGAAATGCTAATGTATTTAACAAGAATAGGAAGCATGGTTTTCTGGATTTATTTACCAGGATCCCTACATTAAGAATAGGGTTTACATATCAAAAGGTAGTAACTGAATTCTCTTTCCCCTCTAACAGTTGTGCCAGGGCCATTGGCATTTAGACCACACACCCTCCTCTGTGATCCTCTTCCCTGTTCTTTGGTTTAACTGAGACAGTGGTGAAGGTCTGAGCTGAGGCTGTGTCTCCTGTCATATGCTATATGAGTCTACACCATGTTTAAGGGTCTCTTTCCAGCAAATCCATGTTACTTTTCCTTCCACTACAGGGAGATCTGAAATTTCATTATGACTCCCACCCTTGCCCCTGACAATTTTCTACCCCATATTCTTGATGTTATTAAATTTCAAATTAAAACAAATATTTTCTCCCACAGCACATTCCACACACTTCTTTGGGGCTTCATTCTGTTCCTGACTCCAAATCAAGTGTACCCCCAATTATTCCAGTCTTCATAAATTTTATTTTGCAGGATACAGCTCTCCTAGCCACCACCTGATATAGGTGTTCCCTGTTCTATTCTCCAAAAATCCAGTCCCCCACCCCAGGCTACAGTTTGCCTCTTTCTTGTGGTGTTATCCAAGAACAGAAGCACTCAATCTTCCCATTCAAACATGAGCTATGTGGGCATCACCTGCAAGCATACTGTGAAATCTGAAGACTTCTCAGACTGCAGGGGTGTGACCATTCTCCTGCCAGTCTTCTCATGGGCTTACGCTTTCTCGGAAGCTCTACCCATCCTCCAGCTAGACCTTGAAGAAAAACATCCATGCATCAGACTCCCATCACTCCTTCAGAGTGATGGAAAATGGGATCTTCATGTTTAATTATTAACAAAAAACATAAGCAGTGGCTGGCGCTTTGGACTAGTGGGTTAAGCTTCCTCCTGCAGTGCCAGCATCCCAAATGGGTGCCGCTTCATGTCCCAGCTGCTCCACTTCTGATCCAGCTCTCTTCTGTGGCCCGGGAAAGCATGAGAAGGTGGCCCAAGTCCTTGGGCCCCTGCACCCACATGGCAGAACTGGAGGAAGCTCCTGTCTCCTGGCTTTGGATCAGCACAACTGTGGCTGTTGCAGCCAGGTGGGCAGTGAACCAGGGATGGAAGACCTCTCTCTCTTCTCTCTCTCTTCATCTCCTTCTCTCTCTGTGTAACTCTGACTTTCAAACAAATAAATAAAATCTTAAAAAAAAACCAAACATTAGGGATTTATTTATTTAATAATGAGGACTGCTTTCAGAGAAAATATATAAGCTTATAGATAGATTTCTTTGTAACAAGGCCCTATATTCCTGGATGGGATGTGTTATTTTTTTAATATGATAAATAATTATAAAGACTAAAATTTATTAAGCACGCAGTTACTGTTTCATACCAAACCCTGAATTAAAAGTTCTACATGTGATATCTTATTTAATCTGCCCAGCAACTCCAGGATCCGTTTTATTGGTAATATTTAACTGCTGATGACAGATATGAGGAAAACAATCTAACAGCAACTAATCTGTCATCAAGAACATGATGGAGAATTAACAAAGGTGCCCCTCAACAGACAAATGGATAAGGAAAATGTAGACATCTACATACAGTAGAAGATTTGTCAGTCATAAGAATGCAGCCCTTTTATTTATAGCTAAATAGTTGGAATTGGAGGACATCATGTTAAATTAAACATGTCAGCCACAAAATGACAAGCAATACATGTTCTCTCTCATATGTGGAAGCTAATATAAACCACAGATTGGGGAATTGGTGACTCCTAGAGGCTGTAGGTTGAGGGGTAGAGGGAAAGGTAGTGGGAGGTTGGAAAATGGGAACCAGATAAAAATCATGTCTGAGTTCCCAATATCACATAGCACAGCAAGGTAAGTGCTGAGGAACTTGGAGATGACAGCCACACAGTGGCAGTGATCTCACCTATATGGGGAAGATCTAGGTGTAGATGGCCTGCATGGAGGTGAAGAAGGGATGCAAGTGGCCCAGAGGTAGAATGGATATGTGGGGGAGGTCTAAGTGTAGAAGGGTTAAATGGGGGCACTCAGGTGTAGAAAAGAAACCTGGGAGTGCTTAGGGGATAGAAGGGATCCATTGGAGTGCTTGGGTGTGAAAAGGAGCAGTAGGGACACCCCAGTGTTGACAGAATGCATGGGGGCACCAGGGTGTAGAGGGGTATGTGGAGTTGATCAGGGTGTAGAAGGGATGTGTCAGGGTTCCTGGGTCTAGAAGCGATGCATAGGGGAGGCCTGGATATAGAAGGAATGTGTACAAGTGCACAGGTGTAGACAGTAAGTGTGGGGGCACCCAGGATTGCTCAGGTGTAGAAGGAAATCAAGGGGGAGCCCTAAATGGCTGGGCTTCATGGAGCAGTGGATCTAATTCCCTCATACATCAGAGAGTTGAGAAGAGAGTTGGAGTGTGGGGATGAGGGCTTTTCACTCTCTTTAGAATAAAAAATTTGAGGGAGCTGGCACCTGTAGTAGGTTAAGAGTGCCTGAAGTACCAGTATCCCATATGAGTAATGCTATAAATTTCAGCTTTCCCTCTTCAGGTCCAGCTCTCAATGCTGTGCGTGCTGTTTTCTGTCCTGGCGCCCCACTTCCAATCCTAACATACCTGGGAAAGCAGTGGACGATGGCCCAAGCTTGGGCCCCTGAACCCACATAGGAGATATGAAAGCGGCTGCTGGCGCCTGGCTTTGATCAGCCCAGCTGAGGAGTGAGTCAGTGGATGGAAGACCACTCTCTCTGTCTCCTCTCTGCCTATAACTCTATCTCTCAAATAAATCTTTAAAAACTTTAAAAAACAGTTATTTTTAAGACAGGAGTGGTGGGGGAGAGGAAGAGACAAAGCAAGGGTGGTTTAGTCACATCACTCCAACACCACCCCCACACTAGCTGCCACTGCATTCTGCACTGTAGCCTCTAAATCCATGCAGGTGGATTGGAAGTGGAATTCAGTGAAGCACCCAAAAAATGGCTAAGGATCAGTGTGCAACCCAGAGGACACTGTGTGTGCCTGTCAGTCAATGGCACAGTGTGGACAAGAGTGCGGTCTCCTCCCTGGCATGGCCTTGGTGCATTTATGATAGTGGTCCTGCCTCATGGCTCCCAAGTCATAATGTGTTCACCTGTTTAGTTCATTCAGTATTGACTACAACTGTGAGGCAATCTGGTGTAAAATGAGTTCAGCTCCATTCCCAGAGTTGGGTGTCTCTTGGGCATGGGAGTAGAGGGAACATTTTTTCAGGGTGTTCCTGGGGTCTGTCAGTTAAATGAAGATCTGGGGAACCAGTGTCTTTCATTGGAGAAATGGGTGCACATGGGGAAGAGATATCCCTTCCCTGGAGTAAGTCCTGGCCTGGGGATGTGTGGTGTGGGTCAGTCCTCTCCCAACATGCTGGCATTTGCCTCTCCTATGCCTCTATAGAAAGGGGGGAAAGGCGAGAGACTTCTCTGTGAGTTTTGCTCAGAAACTATGGGCTACAAGCTGTTTTTCCCTCCCCTGTGCCTCGGTTTGCTTTTCCTAAAAATGGCAATGCTCCCTAACTTAATTTTGAGTGGAGAACATGCTGGCCCATGCCTTGTTCCATAGAGGATGTCGATCATTACTGATGCTTCAGTTTAGCGATCCCAATTTCTCTATCTCCCAGTGTTTGTGTAGGCCTAGTGATGGAGCCTGTTTGATTTCAAAGAATGAGTCCTAAAGATGAGGGACTTAAATTTTGTTTTTTTTAAAGATTTATTTATCTGAAAGTCAGAGTTATACAGAGAGAGGAGAGGCGGAGAGAGAGAGTGAGAGAGTGAGAGAGAGAGAGAAAGAGAGAGAGAGAGAAGAAAAGAGGTCCTTCATCCATTGGTTTACTCCCAAAATGGTTGCAACAGCAGGAGCTGTGCTGATCTGAAGCCAGGAGCTTCTTCTGAGTCTCCCACATGGGTGCAGGGACTCAAGGACTTGGGCCACATTCCACTGCTTTCCCATACCACAGCAGGAGAGCAGGATCGGAAGTGGAACAGCTGAGACTAGAATTGGCACCCATGTGGGATGCCAGCACTTCAGACCAGGGCGTTAACCCACTGCACCACAGCGCCAGCCCCAAGGGGCTTAAATTTTCTTCCCCACACTTCCCTGTGCTTGGCTGACTCCCTGGCCCTTCCGAAATATTTTAATGACACAAGAGCCAACATTTTCCAGAAATACTGAGCCACGTGGTTTGCCTAAACCTTTCAGAGATGCTTCTTCTTCCACCTTCATTCACCCCAACCACACAGGTTCCTGTCATTCCACCTCCTTCATATGGCTGTGTTGTCTACTTCTTGGGGATAGAAGCCCATGAGGGGATACTGAGTCTTGGACTTAAGTACTTTCTATTTTAACATGCCTGGCTTTTCTTCCCTGCCTCTGTGGCCACTCAGCTGGTCTGTTTGGAACAAAAAGCCTATGGAGGTTGCCTCTCCCAGCAGTGGGACCTTGTCTGTGCCACATACACTGGCTTGCAAGTACCTGCGGCTCTGGGCTGACTTGGAAACAGAGCCCAGGGTGGAACAACTTATCTGCTGGGCCCTCTTTCTTTTGTGTCTGGCACTTAGGGACTACTAATTTGAGTGATGGGGGTGTCAGACACAGGATTGCTTCACCCTGTGCCTCTGAACTCCCCCTTTCCTGCCCACTGGCCTACTACTAGGGTTAATGTTCTGCTAACATCTCTGAAACTACCACTTTCTTTTTCTGTAGGGTTTCCAGCCTGTCTCACTGGCTCTGCCTGTTCCTCCTCATTAAGGCCTTTTTAAAGAAGTGGGGGTCAGTGTAGAGGTAAGGCCTGTAGGGATGATGAGCTCATGAACAAAGGAAGTGCCTGCCGCCCAATACAGTCTCTGCTGGCAGACCCATTCAGTGTAGGCAAGGTTATCCAAGTACCCACTGTGGGCTCAGGATGCTTTGGGGAAATCATTTTGGATGCCAGAGAGACATGGGCTCTCTGCATACACCTCCAATGATGGATTCTGTATCCTCTTGGAAACTCTTCCTTCAGACCCTCTCTTGTGACCCTGTGCACTATAGATCTGCCTTTGGAGACACACAAGATGGCTTCCTAGAGCTGTCATTGAGGAGCTTCAAGCTGAAAACACAGTTCTGGTATTCTCCAGATTGAACAACTGCAGCTGCTCCTTGTAAATCCATGTGAGTCCTCTGTGACCCCTCAGAGGACCCTGCAATGGGGGCAGCTGCACAGGGAAAGTCCTTTCTCTGCACAGGGTCAGGCCATCTGCAGCCAAAGAGCTCTCAAGGCCACTTCCTCTGCATTGTGCAGCGGATGAGAGCACGTGCTCAGGCCACATCAAATCATCCCATGGCACTTTGTGGATTTAAGTAAGTATGACCCTGTAGTCCTCCTGGACCTCAGTTTTGATCCCTCTGTAAGGTGGAACTGTTCATTCCTACTGTCTGTCTTTCTCAGCCAGCAGCCCCTGAATCACTCCCCCATTGTCCATCCCTTATCACCCTCCAGAGACCATAAGTAGGCATTTTCTTGAAAGTGGATTTCATGATCCTCTTCTCCTCAGCCCAAGGTGGCCAAGATGAGTGGTCTTCAGAGGGTACATAAGGCTGCCATTTGAGATGAAGATTTTTTTTTATTTTACAAAAAAAAACCTTAATTTTAATATATGCAGATGGAATTAGTAAATAGCAGATGAACATATCCACATTCATGCATTAGGACTCACAAAGTTTGCTACTCAGGACCACGATCTGGAAAGCCTGAAAAGCTCTGGCCATTCTAGGCCCCACAAGCCAAACTCAGCCTCTTTGCATCCATTCCAAAACATTCCTGGCCTAACTCTTAAAATATGTCTTATTTTCATCAAAGCACTCTGCTCACCAAAGCACCCAGAATGACATCCTGGACTATCCTGGTGTTAGCTGCCACAAGTCTCGTCTCCAGACTTCCTCCAGAGTCACCCTCATGTGAAGGCTTTTGGTAGAGAGTACATTGCCCTTCTCCATCTCTGCTGTGCTTTTTTAACATTCTATTGATTTGAAATGCTTCTTTTAATATTCTATTTATTTGAAATACAGAGTGACCGGAGTAAAGAGAGGATAAGAGAGAAAGAGAGAGAGAGAGAGAGAGAGAGAGAGAGAGAGAGAGAGATACTTCTATCTACTGATTCACTCCCAAATGGCTGTAACAGCCAAGGCCTGGCCAGCAAAGCCAGGAGTTTGGAACTCCATCCACATCTCGCACACAGGAGCAGGGACACAATTATTTGGTCATCTGCCTCAACTTTCTCTGTGAAAGCTTATTAGTATAAAGTTGGATTGAAAGCAAAGCAGCTGGGCCTCCAACTGGCACTCTGATATGGGATGCCAGCTTTGCAGGTGAGGCTTAACCCACTGCACCACAGAACTGGCCCCTGAAGCCTTGTTCCATTGTCATCTTCAACACTGAACTCCCCCAGAGAGCCACTGTGGCCCATCCAGTGCTGCAATTTCCTGGGCTGGCACTGCATCAGGGGTACACCGCTCATGGTCAGTTATGTTCATTCCAGCTGCTCTAACCAAGCACATCCACATGCAACATGCTATAACCTGGGCGTGGGGTTGAGTCAGTGGCTTGCTGGAGAGACAGACATCAGACAAATAATCACATAGGAGGATGTATAACTATCAGTGCCAGGGATTCATGAAGATTTAAGAACATTATAATTGTATCAAAATATAGTTGATAAATGCATGTTTTCTCATATTTACAACAGGATATGTTCTCAATGGTTCAAAAATATCAGCGTAGAAATTAAATCAGATAACTTTCCTTTCAATACTTAGTTGAAATCTCCTGGCATAATAACAACAAGACAGCAAGGAATGCAATATTCAGGTAACTGAGTGAAGAAAATCTCACAAGCTAGCACTAAAGTTTTTGGCTTTTTCTTGGGAAAATTAGCTTCCTATTGCACAATGGATTGGATTTAAGGAGGGCCTATGCCTATCAACAGCAAAAGCAATCATATTACAGTGCAGCTAATTTAGGTCTAACCTGTCCACAGAGGGAAATAAAGAGTAGGAAACGTAAAAGATATTATCTTGAGAGCTGGACAGTCTCCACAAATGCATGAGAAAGGGATGGCCAGCATGAAACTACGTGAGGTGATGTGAGGAGAATATGCTGTCAGGATGGAGTGGAAAGCATATATCACAGGCTATTTAGTTTGCAGATAATCCAAGTGCTAACCTAATGAAGACACTGTTAGCATATCATTAAAATCAAAGTTACCTAAATAAGATATCAGAGGATTGTATATTAGCAGTAAGAAATCTGCACTACAGTAAGGCTTAGCTTCGATCTTCCTACAATTCCTGGTAAGATGTGTGAGAAAAAATATTTGGAGGTATGAGGTCTTCATAGTTACCTATGCTGTTTGATAATTAGATGTTGATAGACCAAACAAGTTCAAGGTGATAACTCAAGATCTGGATTATCTATTTGAACAAATGTACACATAGGAGTCAAAGAAAACTGTGTGCTTCCTTGGTAACAATGGACTAGCACTGAACAGTCTCCCCAATAAAATCATATAAAATTCTCAACTGGCCGGCGCCGTGGCTCAACAGGCTAATCCTCCGCCTTGTGGCGCCGGCACACCGGGTTCTAGTCCCGGTCGGGGCGCCGGATTCTGTCCCGGTTGCCCCTCTTCCAGGCCAGCCCTCTGCTGTGGCCCAGGAGTGCAGTGGAGGATGGCCCAAGTGCTTGGGCCCTGCACCCCATGGGAGACCAGGAGAAGCACCTAGCACCTGGCTCCTGCCATCGGATGAGCGCGGTGCACCGGCCGCAGCGCGCCATCCGCGGCAGCCATTGGAGGGTGAACCAACGGCAAAGGAAGACCTTTCTCTCTGTCTCTCTCTCTCACTGTCCACTCTGCCTGTCAAAAAAAAAAAAAATTCTCAACTAATGGTTTTTAAATTGCCCTTTAAAAATATTGGATTTGAGGGATGGCGCCAAGGCTCACTTGGTTAATCCTCTGCCTGCAGCGCCAGCATGTCATATGGGCACCAGGTTCTAGTCCCAGTTGCTCCTCTTCCAGTCCATCTCTCTGCTGTGGCCTGGGAGAACAGTGGAGGATGGCCCAAGTGCTTCGGTACTTGCACCTGCATGGGAGACCATAAAGAAGCACCTGGCTCCTGGCTTCAGATCAGCACAGCACCAGTCATAGCAGCCATTTAGGGTTGAACCAATGGAAGGAAGATCTTTCTGTGTCTCTCTCTCACTGTCTATCTCTGTCAAAAAATAAATAAATAAAAAATTGAAAAATAAAAATATTTGATTTGTAAACTGCAAGAAGGGATGGACAAATTCCTAGACACAGTACGCCTCAATTCACACCAGAAGAAATAAACATTCTCAATAGGTCTGTATCTACTGAAGGAATTGAATCAAGTGGTGTTATTTTCTGAATTAATTAGGATGCTGGTTATGATGCCTGCATCCCATATTGGAGGATCTGGGTTTCAATTTTTGGTTCCATTCCAAGTTCTTGCTTCCTGCAGGCAGCAATCAATGGCTCAAATCACTAGGTCCCTGTCACCCACAAAGGATACTTTGTGTGTTTATGATGAATAGCTTTATCATCGCCCAGTTGCAGCTACTGTCATAATTTGGGGAATAACAAGATGGGATTTTTGTCTTTCAAATAAACTTTTTTTTAAAAAAATGAATTGGACTGATATTATATAATCTTCCCAAATAGAAAGCATCAGGCTCCTGATGGGTTGCAGGAAAATTCTATAAGATAGTTAGGGAAAATATGTACCAACTTTTTAATATTTTTCAAGAAAATAGTCAGAATACATGGTCTGAGGCTAGCATTCCACTATCATGAAACTACACACCAAGAATAAAGCAAAAAGAACTAGAGATCAGTATCTCTCAAGAACATATATGTAGATATACTTAACATAATATTCTCAATTGAATCCAAAAGGCATGAAATTCAAAATGTCAGATATAAAAAATATCTACCTTAAATAGTTGAATAACAGCACACACAAAAATGATCATAGCTACAGACTTTGGACAATGTAACTCAAAATGAATCATATCCATAAATAAAAAAATACAAAACAATACCACTTTTACATGGAAAGCTTGGGTGTGATAATTAAATTTCACAATATCTAAGCAAAAAATTAAGAATTGTGTAGGTAACATTTAATGCTTCTGAATGACACTGTTGATGTGAAGATATATTACAACTAAAAAAGAAATGTCATTATTGAGATAAAAGGCTGTTATCTAAAATATAATCATTAAAGTAAAACTATAAAAAGCACCCAATTGAAAAGGAATAAAGATCCAAGAAGGCATACTATATTACATCTATAAATGATTGCAAATACTTGAAAAAACGCTAACCATCATATCTCATCAGAGAATTGTAAAAGAAAACCACACTAATGTCACTACATACACATTACATATATGAAAAATTGAATCATTGACAAACAGTTGGCAAGAAACAAGAATCATATTCACTGCTGATGGAAATGCAATATGGGGAAGGAACTGAAGACTGCAGTTAGACAATTTCTACTACTTTAAGTTGTCTTTTATTTAGAATATTCTTTTGAAATGCAAAGAGACACTGACACAAAGAGATGGTGAGATTCTCCAACTGCTAGTTCCAATCAAATTCCCAAATATCTAAGGCTGGGCTAGACCAAAATCATGGGCAGGAAACTCAGTCAAGAGCTCCCATATTGGTGGCAAGGACCCAACTCCATGAACCATTACCTGCTGCCTACCAGTGCACTAAAATGAAAGATGAATCAAAAATGGAGCCAGGGCTTTAACACCAGAACTCTGATGCGCATGAGAGGTCTAAAGTAATGTCTTCACCAATGTGCCAAATGTCTACCCCGCAGGTTAGCAGTTTCCTAGACAGATTTTAGAGTCTTTAATGAGGATCACGGGATTGCATAGCTAGGGATTTACTCAGATGTTTGAAAACTGGCATGCAACCTTCTCATTACCACTTTATTTCTACCAAGAATAGGAAGTTATCAATATGTTGCCATAGGTGCATATAAAACAATCTCTGTGATACCCATACAACATAAGTCTGCTCAAGAATAAAGGGAATGGGTATCATATTATATAAATTCTGATGGAACTATTAATGTATACCTCCAGTTAAAAAGCTGAAACTAAAAAGATGGGAAAGATATAAGAAAAAATAGTTTCTATGAGGTATGGGAGAAAGATGCATATAGGTTAATCACAGTGGATTGTTAGAGAATTGATTTTATACTATAGGATAATATAATGTGGATACATTGCCACATGTGCTTTTCCAAATATATAGGACTTTGATATAAATTAAAGAAAAATAATGTAGAATGTCAGGCAATTCAGAAACTGTATGCAGAATGTGATGGAGGAACCTAAACTATGTTCTAAATTCGAAAACCTCACTTAAGGAGACGTTAATGGTGCTAACTTAGGTAATTAGGAAAGTGACTAGAGTGGCCCATGTTGTGGCATAGCAGGTAAAACAACCACCTGCAATACTAGCATCCCATTTGGGCACAGTTTCATGTTCCAGTCGATTCACTTCTGATCTAGCTCCCTGTTGATGGACTGGGAAAAGCAGTGGAAGATGAAAGAAGTGTTTACAACCTTCCATCCATGTGGGACTCTGGGATGAATCCCTGGCTCCTGGGGTCAGTGTGGCCCAGTCTTGGCCATTGAAATCATCTGGGCAGTGAAAGATCTCTCTCTGTGTGTCTATCTCTATCTCTCTGTCTCTCTTTCTCTCTCTCATTCTCTCTCCCTTTCTGTCCCCCCCCCCTCTTTTAAATAAATACATCATTACAGAAAAAAAAAATGGATTGGAGTTTCTCAGTCTCAGACAACAGCACTGTGGTTTAGGTAAGGAAGAATTTACCAACACAGGAGCAGCTTCAGAATTTTTAGATGGTTAACAATATGTTCCAAGGTGGAATAACTAAATGGAATGAGATAGAATTGTTACTATTGGAGTGGGACTCTATAATTAAGCAAGGCAATGCCCAGAAAAATACATGGGGTGAAGGATCAGTGTTGAAGACATCATTATTAACTCATACACACAGTTGAATATAGGTACATAATGCTACATCGAGACATGTTTGTAGAGACATGAAATTATTAGGTTATGAGCTACACATTTATTTAAAACCTTGTGGTCAAAGGGCCTAAATGTGGAGTCACTGCAGGGAGAAGCCTGCCCAAGTAAATCATCTTCCCAGTGAGTGACTCACCCATTTGGAGTGGGAGTTATCTAATATTTTACCAAGAAATCCTGTAAGACACAGTTACTCATGACTGATGAAGACATTAATATCACTTAGAAGATATGCTAAGGGTAGAGAATATCAGCAAAAGAGACAAATATCTTTTATGTATAAAAATGCAGGCAGCAGTACTGACGATGAGTTTACAACATTTTTATACATGCGTCACAATTTTATATAGAGTAATACACAGAACAGTTATGCAGAAAGAACCAAGACAGACTTCTAGAGGGAGAAGCTGTAGTGTCCAGTGGAAATTGTGTAGATTAGACATTTCAGAAGAAAATGTGGGTAAACATGAAAACACAGCAATATAAATCACCAAAACAAAATTTGAAGAGAAGGCTAAAAAGGATGGAGCCCAATTATATGTTTAAATAGGATCTATGAAATGGTCAGGTGGATGTTTTGAGAAATTATATACAAATTTTCAAAAATTATAAATCCATAGTTCCAGACTTCACATTATACTCCAAGAACAGGATGGAAAAACAAAACACTATGCCAAGGTAGATCAATTAAACTGCATAAACTCTGAAATAAACTTAAAATGTGAAAAGCACTGGAGAGGAAAAAGTACCTATTCATAGCAGATCAATAAGAAAGATCACAGATGTATTGCTGGTATGAATGTCAATTGTATGACCCTGGGAAGAAACAGTTTCAAATACTGAATGGGCCCTTTCTCATCAATGAGGCAGTAGTTCCACAGATGAGGAGGTGCAAATCTTTCTGAAGACCACATCAGGTAAGACCATCCCCCCTTGAGACTGAGCCCAGTGACACCACTGAGAATGTCAAAGCCAAAATCCAAGACAAAGAGGACATCCCATCTGACCAATGCACCCCTTATTTCCAGGAAATAGCTTGAGGACTTCCACACTGTCAGACTACAACATCCAGAAAGATTCTCTTCTGCAAGATGGCATCATTGAGCTCTCCCTATGCCAGCTTGTCCAATGTTACACTTATCCACACCCGGATGCTGTCAATTGTGCCAAGGAGAAATGCAGCCATACTCAATCTGTGCCCCAGGATGAAGGTCATTTATGGCTCTGCCCCCCACAGGTCAACCTGCTTACCAAGTCCTATGGCCCCAAGACCTCAGTAAAATTTCCATTTTTAATGAAAGGCTGTACTTGATTAAGTCTATGTACACATAGCATTTTTACATGGGCAAAATCTTCAAAAATAAAAAAAAACAAAGTGAGTGCTCATGAATTAGGTATTTTATGTTATTATTATGAGCATAATATTCATAATGTGGTATAAGCAATATCATATGTGAGTTTTGATGGAAAATATTTCACTACATTTAAGAAAGAAAGCTGAAGAACATTTCCCATACCTTGCATCAAGGAATGATCAAGCCACTTTAAAAAATAACTTTAAAGGAATCATCCTAGAATCTCAAACTACATTTTATAAAATTTCTAAAATGAAAGGTTAATTTACATTCTATAAATTATCTTTAAAGAAGATATGATGGAATTTGTTGAAAACATTTTCAACCTAATTGAAGTGAATGTAAAAGTAAAAAACAATGAATGTATAAAAAGCAACATTATACCTACTGGAATAATTCTATGATAAATTGTATCTAGAGATGCATATTGGAAAATTTCATTGATAACTTTGGAGTCATAAAAATCAAGGCAGGCTAAAGAAGAATGTTAAGACTAAACTTACCTTAAATCAGAAATTTACAGAAATTTGAGCGGGCTTATGATGTCACAATGAACATGCAAACCAAGACCGCCACAGGTTCACATTATCACTATTGTTTTACTAAGATGTTAGTGATATACACAGGTTACAGGAATAGACTCAAAAACAAAACAATAATAAAAAAAGTATGCACATGTTATGGAATGGGAAGCACTGTGATTACTGTGAGAACCAAGGAGTGCTTTTTGAAAGGAACAATGGTGGTATTAAAAGCAGATACAGGGAACTTTCTGTTAGTAGTTACATTAATATTGGACAATACGAAAACATCTCAGAAACATAAACAAAACAAGGACCATGCCAGATTTTACAGTGTATCAAAGAATAAATTCAAATGTCCCGAGTTATACTATCGAAGCTTTAAAATCAAAGGCAAACATAGAGTTCCATAATCATCCAGAGTTACCTGAGTATAGTGAATGAACACAGTAGACTAACATCTCCATGAAGCTGTGCAAATGGCAGTTTCCAGGAAACCTACAAGATTTTTAGTTGATGACGTCACAATCAAAATGCCAGCAAGCAATTCACAGTTTCATGGCTCTGGGTCTGCTTAGATTAAGATATTGCATATATGCACTAATAATAGGTATAATATCAACAAAGTAAGGATTTAAAAGGACATGCAGTTATGAAAAACTACTGTTATTGCTGAGAGAAAAAGTTAATTGGAGGAAGAAATAATGAAAAATGCAGATATAGGCAAATTGGCTGAAACCAATCACAATCACATCACAAATAAATATAAATTTTTTTCTAGAGTTTTAGCAATCAAAGATCATGCCACCTATTACAAAGTTAAAGATGCCAAATGACAGGTGCTATAGTGCAGTGGATTTATTTATTGTTTGGGATTTCCTCTTCTCATATTGGAGTGCCTGGCTTTTGTCCCATCTGTTCAGCACTAATGATCCACCTTACTGCTAATGTACCTTGGAGGTACTAAGTACTTAGTTTCCTGCCATCCATATGGATGAACATCCATATGAAAGACCCATGTGAAGTTCTGTTTACTAGCTTTGGACTGAGTACCAGTAGTTATGGAAATTATGTGGGCAAACAAGTGGATAATACACATCTCTCACTCTCTGCTTTAATCACTCCTTTTTAAACTCTGCACTTAAAATTTGTGTTCATATTTTATGTTATGACAGATCAGGGAAACCATTTGCTATTTGTCTTTTTGGTACTGGCTTAATTTCAATAAGTATAAGGGATTCAAATTGCATCCATTTTGTTGCAAAAGACAAGATGTCATTCTTTTTTATCTCTGAGTAATATTCCTCTGTGTGTGTATTAAGAGAGTACAAAAATATAATGTGTATGAGTAAAACTGATATTTTCAGAATTTATTCTTGTTAATAGATTTATCTCTACTGTTGTTGAACAATTTTTTTTGTTTGTTTTACTATCTGTTGAATTCTATACTAAATGGAGGGTTAATGTAACTAGTATAATACAAACTATAAATATGCCCTTGGGGAAAACAAACAAAAACTTTTCTAGAAAACATAAATCAAGGATATGTTATGAAATCAAGGACATGTTATAAAATTTAAAAAGTTGATAATTACTGGGGAGAAATTAATGATTTGGAGGAATCGTAATTATAAGAAAAGGATATATAACAGAAGTTAGTGAGAAGTAGGCCTATGAAGCTACACAGAAAAAAATAAAAATTAAAAAAGTGAGGAAATCTAAACCAAAGATCTTGTGACTTACCATAATGATATTAAAGAAAAGATGAGTATATCTAGAACTATTCTGTCGAAACTTTCAAAAATCAAAGATAAATGAAGATTCTCCAAAAACTTGGAAAAAAATAAAAATTTATTATGTGGAAAGAATGAACAGATGAGCCTTACATTTCTCTGAAAAAGTGTAATATTTTGATGGATTTGATGAACTTATAATTAAAATAATCATCAGGATGGCCATGCATTTATAATGTTATTACCAGCCTACAATGCATTATTTTTTTTTAATTCTTTTTGACAGGCAGAGAGCACAGTGAGAGAGAGATACAGAAAGAAAGGTCTTCCTTTGCCGTTGGTTCACCCTCCAATGGCCACCGTGGCTGGTGCACCGCGCTGATCCGATGGCAGGATCCAGGTGCTTCCTCCTGGTCTCCCATGGGGTGCAGGGCCCAAGCACCTGGGCCATCCTCCACTGCCTTCCCAGGCCACAGCAGAGAGCTGGCCTGGAAGAGGGGCAACCAGGACAGAATCCAGCGCCCCGACTGGGACTAGAACCCGGTGTACCAGTGCCGCAAGGTGGAGGATTAGCCTAGTGAGCCGTGGCACCAGCCCTACAATTCATTATTAAAGAGACATGTTAGTGTTAGCTGTAAACTCAGATACAAAAATAAACTATAAATGTAGGTGTTATATAATAAAATATATTGTGATTATTGTGAAAAAAACTTATTTCCTGTGGTAAAATAATGACACATAGATATAAAGAAAAAATCAGATTTATTATAATTATAATAAAACATTAATAAATGTAAATAAAATAAACATCTGTTAGAATAAGATAACCATATTTAGAACTAATCTATTGGCAATCTCAAAAAATCAAAATTAATCTCATTATTTTATAAACATTCACAATTGTCAAGAAATATGACACTCTAAAGGGTGGTAATGACCGCATTTACCTAAAATGCATCTGAAAACTGTACATGTATATTCCCAGAACTTAAACAAAATTGTGCCAATTAACATCTTCATAATGAAAAATGAAGTATGATGGCCTGAGGTTCACATACTCAGATTTGCTTAGAAAGGATACTAAAAATTTATGGAGGTGACAGTTAAAAACCCAAACACAAAAATTTTAAGTAAGGAAGTAGATGTTATGAAACACTGGGTAATTTTGCAGAATTAACAGAGCAATAAGCAGATATAAGGGAACTTGCTGGAAACTATTCAACTACAATTACCTTATAAAGGAAAATGAAGGAAAAAAGTTTCTATGAAATGTAGATCAAAGATCAAACCAGTTAGCATAATAATATTAAAGAAGCCAGTATCTGGGTGTATTCTATTTAAACGTTCATGCATTGATGCTAAATATAGTCTCAGAAAAATTCAGATAAGTTAAAATGCATTAATATGGAGAGTCTGAATTATTATGGAGGCCTAAGATGCCTTGGTAATACATGTACATGATGCTTGTCAGAATAACGTAATGAAATTTGGTGGAGTTCATGATCTCATAGTAAAAACTCAGTCAAACTGGCAACAGGTTTACAATAGTACAACTTACTTAGACTAGGATGTGATGGTAATCTCAAAGACAAGATGAAAAATTAAAAAGTGGATATTTATAAAGTAAAATATATTGTGATTGAGAAGAAATGACTAACTCAGTGGAAGAAATAGAGAAATAGACATAAGCATCATGAGTGAAAAATAGGCCAATGAAACTAATTTTAAAAAGGGGAAATTAAGAACAACACAACTACTTTAACCTTCAAAATTAAAAGAACATTTAAAATCTCATTACATCCATAAAAGGTAAGAAACGTATTTCCTGGAAATGGTGAATGATTACACAGGCATCACATACACTAAGGTGGTTCTGTAAACATATGTACTTGAATGTTGCCAAATATTGAGTAAATTCAAGATGTAAAAGCCAAACGAGAGAGCATCAGTTTTACAATGTAATTAATGGCTAAAACTGAGTTACTGAAAACTTAAATAGTTGATAGAGATGATAGGTATAAATCAAAGACAAAAAAGCAAAAATATTAAGATATTAAAAATAAAATTCAAAATACTTTCATTACTGTGAGAAAAAAATGGATATATTTTAGAAACTATACTAATGTTATAGAAGATAAAAAGAAAAGTTACCAAAAAAGGCCATTAAAATTACATTAAAAGAGGAAATTTTCCTGGAAATGTAAATTGAAGATGATATCAATTAGCAGAAATAAAGAAAAATATGTCAGTGTTCAAAAGGCAGAGGCAAATGTAGAGTTCCACAAAATTCAGAAATACTAAACAAAGTTATCTTGAAATAGTGCACAATTTATTTCCTCAGGATGACTCTGCAAAAATAACTGAATAATTTTGAGATGCACACATACACACACATTTGAGGTTGCTGCTATTTCATAATAAAAAAGTTCACCACATGAACTACAGAGGCTTCCATAGCCTTGGCAGCTCATGACAAGAGCCTTGGGTGATTACTGACACCATAAATAAGAGTATCAATTTTTAAATCAATACCAGGAGTCACTGTGCACTTGCTCCCCATGTAAAACCTCTGTCCTTAATGTGTTATATTATGTGAATTAATGGTAAAACTACTACTCAAACAGTACTCTATACTTTGTGTGTATGTATGGTGCAGCCTGTTGAAATCTTTGCTTAGTATATACTAAGTGTATCTTCTGTATATAAAAATAATTGAAAATGAATCATGATGTGAATGGGATGGGAGATGGAGTGAGAGATGGGATGGTTGTGGGTGGGAGGGAGGTTATGGGTGGGGAAAGCTGCTATAATTCAAAAGTTGTACTTTGGAAATTTATATTTATTAAATAAAAGTTTAAAAAGAGTTCACCATAAATGATCACACTTACACAGGGCTATGATAGCTTTGGACTGTGAGATTCAAATATCCACAGCAGGTTATTATATATTTCAAGAGGAAACAAAAAATAAATGTTGCAGATGTTGTAAAAATAAATCATAAGGTAATTACTGGGAGAAGGAACGATTAATTATGTAAGGGAAATAATTAGACCAAGGAATTTGTCATTTCTGTGTCATCGAATTTAAGCTGAAAAAATAAGTTTATATTTTGAAAATTTTACATTTCTTAGAATTTTGTTTCAATTTACTTTATTTTATAAAACTTCAAACACGAAGGGCTGGAGAAACACTTGGCCCTTTAATATAGATCATTTACAAAGTACTGGTCTCCCAATGATGTAGAATGCAACATTAGAGAATATAGGCACATGATACAGAGTATACAATGTTCATCAGTTTAATTCAAATGGATCATTAAGTGTTAGATCCATAACTTTATTAATTATTTCCAAATTTCATTCTCAGGGAGCATGCAGATATGCATGTTACTCGTTGAATTTTTATGTTTTTGTTTGTATTTGCTTATTCTGCAGAAGAATTTGCATCAGCAAGTGAATCTCCTTTACCTAGTTTATGATAGATGTTAATCACATCCACAAAATATCTACACAGCAACATCAGCAGCAGTGTTTGGCCAAACTACTCAACACAAAGCCTAGCTCAGTTGATAGCTAGTGGTAAAAATTACAGTAGACCCTGTATCAGTACTGAATCCACAAATATCTCCTTAAAACAAATATAAGCTCCAAGTAAAGAAAATAACAATATCCTGCTTTCACATGAAATGATACAACTTTCTTTCTTAAAACAAAAACCTTTTCCCTAGAAGAGGACGCATGGTCCTTGTGCAATAGCCTCTGGTTTCCTTGATATCCTGTACCTTAACATTCTAGGATTTTCTTCCACAGCAAAGAGAAATTGAAAGAAAATGTAAATACACACACAGTCCTAGGAAATATGCTCAAACATGTAATGCTTACAAATACGGAAACAGGAACATTTCTGGAGAAGTATATAATTAACAAGCAAAAAAAATAAATGAAATCCAATGTACATAAACAGAACTATTTACATAAACATGATGGGCAAAGTCAGTAGTTAACAATAGTACCACTGGATATAAATGATCTCAACTATCCCGTAAAAAGACACACATTGGCTGAATGGACTTAAAGAGAAAACCCATCTATTCACTGCCTATAAGTAACATCTTACCAACAAATATGTTCACAAAATGAAAGTGAAAAGATGGCAAAAGATAATCCATGCCAAAAGAAACCAAAAAAAAAACAGCTGGTGTGGCCATTCAGACAATATCAGACAAAATGTACACTAACAGAAAAACCATCAAAAGAAACAAAGTAGGACACTATGTAATGGCCAAAGGATCAATTTAACAGAAAGATGAGACCATTATAAATGCATATGCACTCAACCACAGGGCACCTGCCTATTTAAAAGAAATATTAAAAGATTTAAAGGGAGATATAGATCCAAATAGTAGACTTCAATACCCCATGTTAAGTAATGGACAAATCAACAAAACAGAAAATCAGTAAGGAAACAGAGTTAAGGACACCATAGAAATACACCTTGTTGCAGTTGATTTCTCAACAATGTTGCAGTGGATTTGTTTCTGAGAGGAGGAGCCTGGCGGGGGCAAGAGGTGCGGAGTCACCACACAGACCCCAGGAGTTGTGTGAAAGCGATTGAGGCAAGCATCCTGCAGACTAGTTTATTTCAGTTAGTACAGCTTATATAGTCAAAACCAGTCAATCCAGTCAAGGGGCGTCTATGCCCCAACCAATCACAGCCTGTTGCCAGTCAGGCTCTGTTGTCATGTGGTTTCCTCTGTTGTCATGTGGTTTCTGGAAATAAATGAAGATTACAATACAGCACACCAAAATCCTGGCTAATCGAATTCAACAACACATCAGGAAGATCATTCACTCAGACCAAGTGGGATTTATCGCTGGTATGCAGGGATAGTTCAGCATGCACAAATCAATCAATGTGATACATCACATTAACAAATTGAAGAACAAAACCCAAATGATTATTTCAATAGGTGCAGACAAAGCACTTGATAAAATACAACACCCTTTCATGATGAGAACTCTAAGCAAATGCAGTCTAGGAGGAACATTCCTCAACATAATTAAGGCAATTTATGACAAACCCACAGCCAGCATCCCATTGAATTGGGAAAAACTGGAAGCATTCCCACTGAGATATAGAACCAGACAAGGATGCCCACTCTCTCCATTGTTATTCAATATAGTCCTGGAAGATTTAGCCAGAGGCATCAGACAAAAAAAAAAAAAAAGAAAAGAAAAAAAAAGAAAGAAATCAAAGGGATTCAGATCAGTAAGGATAAAGTCAAACTATCATTATTAGCAGATGCTATGATTTTATATATATAGGTGAACCAAAGAACTCCACTAAGAGACTACTGAAGCTCATAAAAGAGTTTGATAAAATAGCAGGATATAAAATCAACACACAAAACACAACAGCCTTTGTATACACACACAATGCCTTGGCTGAAAAAGAACTTAAAAGATCAATTCCATCCAAAATAGCTACAAAAAATTGAATATCTTGGAATAAATTTAACCAAAGATGTCAAAGATCTCTACGACAAGAATTATAAAACTCTAAAGAAAGAAATAGAAGAAAATGGGAAAAAACGGAAAAAGCCTCCATGTTCATGGATTGGAAGAATCAACATCATCAAAATGTCCATTCTTCCGAAAATAATTTACAGATTCAATGCAATACCAGTCAAATACCAAAGACATTCTTTTCAGATCTAGACAAAATGATGCTGAAATACATTTGGAAACATAAGAGGCCTAGGATAGCTAAAGCAACCTTATACAACAAAATTAAAGCCAGAGGCATAACAGTACCAGATTTTAAGACATGCTACAAGGCAGTTATAATCAAAATAGCCTGGTACTGGTACAAAAACAGGTGGATAGACTAGTGGAACAGAATAGAAACCCCAGAAATCAATCCAACCATCTACAACCAACTTTATATTTGACCAAGGAGCTAAAAACATTCCCTGGAGCAAGGACAGTCTCTTCAACAGATGGTACTGGGAAAACCAGATTTCCACATGCAAAAATAGGAATCAAGAACCCTACCTTACACCTTACACAAAAATTGATATATTTTAGAAACTATTCTAATGCTATAGAAGATAAAAGAAAAGTTACCACACAAGGCCATTAAAAGTACATTGAAAGGGGAAATTTTCCTGGACATGTAAATTGAAGATGATATCAATTAACAGAAATAAAGAAAATATGTCAGTTTTTAAAAGTCAGAGGCAACTTTAGAGCTCCATAAAAATTCAGAAATACTAAAAAATATTATCTTGAAATGGTGCACAATTAGATTTCCCTAAAATGACCGCAAAACTGTATAACTGAATGTTTTTGTGATACACACACATACACACACACACACACACGCACACACATTTGAGGTCACTGATTATTTCACAAATAAAAAGCCAGTCAAAAATGACCACAGTTAATGATTGCTTTAGACTGTGAGTTTCAAATATCCACATGTGATCATTATATGTTTCAAGGAAGCAATAAAAGTAAATTGTTTATCAGCAAGTAAATCTTCTTTACTTAGTTCATGATAGATGTTAATCACATCCACAAAATATCTACACAGCAACATCAGCAGCAGTGTTTGGCCAAACTACTCAACACAATGCCTAGCAAAGTTGATAACTGGAGGTAGAAATTACAGTAGACCATGTATCAGTACTGAATCCATAAATATCTCCTTAAAACAAATATAAGCTCCAAATAAGAAAATAACAGTATCCTACTTTCACATAAAATAATATAACTTTCTTTCTTAGAACAAAATACAAAAGCTTTTCCCTAGAAGAGGATGAATATTCCCTGGGTAATAGTCTCTCTTCTCCTTGATACTGTGTACCTCAAAATTCTAGGATTTAAAGTTACTAAATAGTATGAGGCAGACTTGTAAGAAGATGACAAGACAGTACATGATGCACACAAATATACACATAAACATCTTCATAACAAAATAATGAAGAAAGTCATAATATTTGCCACTGCTATTGCTTTTTTTTTTTTATTTGACAGGCAGAGTGGACAGTGAGAGAGAGAGACAGAGAGAAAGGTCTTCCTTTGCCGTTGGTTCACCCTCCAATGGCTGCCACAGACGGCGCGCTGCGGCCAGTGCACCGCGCTCATCCGATGGCAGGAGCCAGGTGCTAGGTGCTTTTTCCTGGTCTCCCATGAGGTGCAGGGCCCAAGCACTTGGGCCATCCTCCACTGCACTCCTGGGCCACAGCAGAGGGCTGGCCTGGAAGAGGGGCAACCGGGACAGAATCCAGCGCCCCGACTGGGACTAGAACCCGGTGTGCCGGCGCCGCAAGGCGGAGGATTAGCCTGTTGAGCCACGGCGCAGGCCAACTGCTATTGCTTTAACTGCTCAGTTAGCAGTAGTATTTATAACTACCTTCTTTCAGGACCCATTCCATACTCCTTTTGTCTCAGCAGTCACCTAACCTGGTTATTCTCCTGTTTCTCTTGAGGAGATGCAGGCCTTCATTTCTGGATATTGTAAAGAACATATCATTCCACTCTATTTCTGCCACTCTCTCAAGTGACATCAAATAAAAACCTGACCAATGCATCACAATAAATAATAAATAATATTAATAAAATATAACAATTATTTTATATTATTTTATAATTATAATTATATATTATATGATTATTGTTTTATAAATATTATTAATAAAATATAATGGAGAATTTGGGAGATAAATCCTACCAAAGATCAAGACTTTTATAAAGTCAGATTCTCAACTTTTAAAACACTAACCATTAATTAATTAACTTATAAATGAGAAGTAAAATGTTATTTTATTTAATTACAGTGTGATGTTTTGATGTATGCAATAATTGTGAGATAGTTAAATCTATCTATCTCTAACTTCTTTTAACTCTATTAGGGGCTGAAGTAGCAGAGAATCAAACCAATCCTACATCCACTGAAACACAGTCCCCTCTTGGTAGAGATGAGAGTTGAGCATTTCCTTGCATGGTGTAGATAATTCAACTACAAAACTTAATAAATTACAAAGCACAGTGTTAGCAAGTAAGATACTATAAAGTCATAAATGCATCACAGAAACAAGCAGAAGTAGTTCTCCCAAGATTGTATTATTGGGGCCAGCATTGTGATGTGGTGGGTAAAGCCACCATCCGCGATACCAACATCCAACAAGGGTACTGGTTTGAGACCCAGCTGCTCCACTTCTGATCCAGCTCCTTACTATTGCTGCTAGAAATACAGTGGAAGTTGGCCAAAGCCCTTGGGCCCTGTACCCATTTGAGAGTCCATGATGAAGCTCCTTGCTTATAAGTTTAGTCTGGCCCAACCCTGGCCTTTGTGGCCATTTGTGGATGAGCCAGTGGGTAATTTCTGGCTGGGGAGCAGATTCCATCACCTGGTAACCTGGTCAAGAAGGTGGAGCATTAGACAACCTAGAGGCTCCATTTCTTGCCAGAGAGTGGACTTTTGCTCCAAGATAGAGGCCTCCATCAGAAACATGTAGTTGTCAAGATGTCAGTCCCCTTGAAGGACTTCAGGTGAACACTATGCTGGCTCCCATGGGAATTTTTGCCATTACTGGAACATAGGCAACAGACTCCACCCCAAGATAGCAGCCCACATGGCCTGCCACATGTCCGTGCCTGATTAAGAGATTGATTTTTAATTATTTGTCTTTAGCATGGCTTGTTATTTTGGCTATAAACACTGGTTTCTTATTTAACGTTTTGTTTTGACTTCACTCTGCAGTTTTAATGCTGTTTTTTTCTTTAGTTTTCTTTTTTAGCTCCATGCTGTTCAGTTTTAATACTCATTTATTATTTTAATTGGAATGTGCTTTGTGTGAGGTTTGACAATGAAGTCCATTTTAAAACAAGGTGAGATTTCTCATCTGAGAGTGTTTCATAAGTTAATGACATTCTGTTCCTAAAAGTATTATTTGTGGGAAAAAGTCATCTTAAGTGGAGAGGAAATAATCTTACTGTTACAAATTAAATTGTGTCCTCCAAAAGTTTCATAATTTGAAGTCCCAACCCCAGGACCTCAGAATATGGCCTGATTTGAAATAAATACTTTGTAGAGGTAATCATGAAAAAAAAAAAAAAAGGCCATTAGAAGAGGATTATGAACCAGAATGACTGGCATCTTTGTAAAAAGTAAAAGTCTGGATGCACATGAAAGTAAAGGCAACCCCTAGCCTGCCAGGGAGATGTGGATCCAGTGGACTCCCCAGCCTTCAGCTGAACTCACCCTACTGATACCTCCATCTCAGACGTCAAGGCTCCACAACTCTAAGACATTAATTTCTGTGTTTTAAGCCACTCACTGTATGAAAATTTGTGATGAGATCCTTACCAAATACATCAAAACTATACTCAAAGTTTGGACTGAGTATGGTAGCATTTGGCTAACCTCAGTGTGTTGCCTTATCTTTTCCAATTGTTGCCATGAAACTTTAGGCACCTCCCCATCACAATGCTGCCCTTGAGAAACAAATATTTAGGAACACACTTTGTCATATAGAAGAACTGTTAAAGACATTATTCTCATACAAATATTAAGCATCTGACAAAATTTTATTTAATGCATTATAAAAGTAACAAGGAGAGAAAAAAAGCAATTTATCATGTATGTAAGAAACTGGGTTTTATTATAGGAAAGAAATGCCTAACTACTAACCTAGATGTAAAAGTAATTGACTTTCTGCAGGTTAATAATATATTAATGAACTTCTAACCTTAGAGGAATATAATGCCAGTACCTCCACCAGTTTGGCATTAATAATCAAACACACAGAGACAAAAAATTATAATATACAACAGAACCAATTATTAAATAACAAGGTTCAGTTTTCACTGGAGCAGCCTAATTAGAACACAGTTTAATAAAATAATATTTCAATGTAAAACTTAACCATTTTTTTCTTATTTAGATTTTGGGATAATTTTATTCCCTCTACTCGTGATTCAAATGTGAATTATAATTCCATGTATGTGTGTGTGTGCGCGCGAGTGAGTGATAAATACCCTAGACAATCTCTTGAAATAAGTTATTTTATTTTCTAAAGAGTTACAACAGTGGCCAGTGCTGTGACACAGCAGATTAATCTGCCATCTGCAAGGCAGGCATCCCATATGGGCATGGATTTGAGTCCTAACTACTCCATTTCTGATCTAACTCCCTTCTAATACTTGTAAGAAAGCAGAAGAAGGGGGTCAAGGTTATCGGGCCCCTGTAATCACATGGGAGACCCAAGAGAAGCTCCTGGCTTCTGCCTGTCCCAGCCTTGGCCATTACAAACATTTGATGAGTAACCCACAGATGGAAAATCATTCTCCTTCTTGCCCCCTCTCTCTCAACTTTGAATAATAAATAAATAAAAAAATAAATACACACAATAATTTATTTGGCAGCTAATAAGAGTTTGGGATTCTTTTAACCTTCTTCCTTGGATGAGAAAGACTCTGACACAGGAATTTTCAACAGACATATTGGAAAAGGCTTGCTGGAGAGGAAAGCATATCAGCGAATGAGAAGCTGAGCTGTGCTGCAGCCACAAGTGAAGCCTAAACTGAACTCACAAAAAGATCTGAGGTTGCAATGCCCCTTCAGAAAAAGTCTAGTTTCAAATAAAGGGAAGACTTTGAACATCAACCAGTCTTTAGGCATAGTATCCACGCAGAAGAACAGCACCATGAGTGATACACAGATGATACCTAGGAGAGAACTCAGAAGAAGACCACCAAGAGCTAACATTACTGTCAGGTGGCAAAATAAGAACAGTCTTGATCTTGATGAAGGCAAGTGGACCCCAAGCCACAGCACACCACTTATCAGAGTATTATCACAGCAAACTTATTAAATCAATCATTTTATCACGGCCATTTTACAGGTTGTGACAACTGATCTTAGAAACTTTAAGTAATTTAGATAAGTCATATGGGTAATTGGTAATAAGGCCAATATTGGAGATCTTCTGTCAGTCTCCAATGTTTCCATTATTCCTCATGCCCTTTTAAAGGGGAAGGGAGAGAAGACAAGAAAGGCCATACACAGGGGATAGAGAAGAATCTACAACATGGTACTGAAATTTCCCATTGCTGTGGATCTATGACATTATAATAACCCTGACAAGGCCAGGAATTCACTTGCAAATGTGACGCCTCATGATGCATCTTCCGCTTGTATAACTTTCATAAGGAAGAAATCTATGTAGTGTCACAGGTGGGTGTTAGGTAGTAGCTAGAGGCCAGCTAGGCACTGTCACCACAGACAGTGAACCAGTGGTAGACCAATGAGTTATCCCTTAAAAGCTTCAAAGAGCTGTATTATTGGCCTCCAAATGTAAATGCAAATAGTGTCTGCCATGGACACTGAAAAAGACATAGTTTTCAAGTCAATAATAGCAAACTGAAGGCAGAGGCCTCTGGACATCTTAGAAGATAGTAAGAATGGCTGGTCAAGTGGATGTAAAAGGAGACATGACCTTGCTAAGGTTGTGGTAATCACCAGTGTGCCTCCATTCCTTTCCTTGAGCCTTGACAAGGAACAAGGCTAGTGAGTCAAGAGACAAATTTCAGAACACATGCTTCTAACACGTGGTGATTAACTGACGTGATTCCTACCAGGGCCTGCTTGAATGTTGATGCTCTAGAGAGGTTTGAGGAACTGTGCTGGCCCTTAGTGGGTACAGCCCATCAGTACAAAGCATTAGGCTTTATAAACAAGAGATGTTCCAGATTGTCCATGCTAAGGTTCAGAAATGGTAATGAGAAGTGAGGAGGAGCAACACCAGGATTTATGGGGAAAGAAATAATCCTTCTTTAACATATTGACCAGGCAGGTATTCTAAGGGCTTGTCCTCCTCTTTGCCAATGACCCAATGGGACTGGTTCACTGCACTGATGAAGTGATGCCTGATTCAGTGCTCAGCAAGGCCACAATTATCCAGGCTATGAGCCCAGTAATGGGTGACTGAAACCCAAGGGGTACCCATGGGATACATGAACAACTGTACCAGGGCATCTGCCATTATTGACTCTCTGTGGGGATGAGCCACATCTGTGCCAAGAAATGTCTGGAGCAACACATGAGGCTTGTCTGAAAAGAGCCAACTTGGGATTTCCCTTCAGCACAGCATCCAGTAGTGATCACTCTTTGATGTGGATGGCCAGATTGGGTACATGTGAAAAATGGATGAAGAGATGTCATGGAGAGCAGTGCCTGGTGGCAGGCCTCTATCTACATAGCTCTAAGTGGTGAGAAGGGCAGAAATTGCTGCCATGAACATTCCTTTGGATGGTTGTGTGTGGGCATTTTCCAGGATGTTAAGGATCTGCACAGCTTAGCTTCAGGCTCTATGGTTATCAGGGCCAGGAGAGTTGGTTTTGCCCACGGTAGAAGTCCTCTTAAAATAACATAGGGATGACCATTGGGGAATGACACCTAAGGTGGCTATTTGGAGACCCATATCCTACATCAGAGTGTGTGGGTTTGAGTCTCCCTCCACTTCCAATCCAGCTTTCTACTAAGAGGCAGCAGATGATAGCTCAAGTACTGGGGCCTGTGCCACCCATACTGAGTTCTGGGTTCTTCACTTCAACTTGCTCAATCCCAGATGCTGTGATCATCTGGAGAGAGAGCAGTAGATGACAGATCTCTGTGTTTTTAATGTGAATAAAATGAATTTTCAGTTAAAATAAACCTCCTGCTCCTGTGTGGCCAGATTGTGACTATTACAGTTGTACCCATCCCCCATTGGGATGGCAGCTGCATAGACTAATTGAAAAATGCCTGAAGACCTCAGTATCTGCCTTTTCTCACTGTGCACCATCATTTGACATTAGGAAGCTCATGCTGGAGTGTGCTAGTTTCCAGATCACAAACACACATTGCAGCAAAGAAACACCTTATTCCATCCTCTCTGTCCTGAGGACCTCATCAGCTTGCTTCCTAGATAATATGAGTCTCTCAAGTCGGTGACAGGACCCACTTACTTCAGCCATCACTCCCTTCAAAAGTGTATATTAGCAGGCACCTGGAAAAGGCAGCAGTGAATCTAAACTAGGCACTCTGATATGGGATGTGAGCATACTAAGCAGGGTTGTAACACAATGCCAAATGTCGATCTCTTCATGAATTTTTGAAGTGCTTTCATATATCCCTGGCTCTCGGAGAAAGGGGACAGAGCCCTCTGGGCCCACCCCCTTTACTACATAGTCTGCACTTCTCCCCATCATTGCACATGACTTCATGTGTGTCCCTCCCTGGAAAGACTTCTGAAGTCTTTTACTGCAGACAGGGAAGAGCAGCAGAGTGCAGCAGGATGAGTTTGGGGGATGAGTGAGATTAGGGAAAAATTGGACTCTGACACTTTCTATCTGGTCCCTGTGCAATAAAAGGCACATGCTCTGGGGTGCTGGTCCAGAAAGTGACATCACAGCTGCCATATGGCTACTCACTATTTAGTGATGACATCTGAAGCAGAGGCAAATTTGTCATCCACATGCCAAAAATTGAAATATAATATCATTATATTACACCAGGCAAGAATTTCACCTTAAAATGAAGGCTTACATAGACGATGCAAGAATTTAAAACTTCTTACTAATGAAAGCAAAATCATTGACATCTCAAAAATGATTATTTAGATGTGACACTAAAAGCACAGGTGAAAAAAGCAAAAGTTAAGACTACAAAACCTAACAAAAAAAGCATTATGCATACTAAAGGTAAAACTGAAAAGATAAAGCAAGGAATGGAAGAAAACAATGGAAAACCTCAGTCTGACTGAGGGAGTAATACAATGAACACAGACACTGCAAAAACACAAATTGCAGTAAAAATGCACAAAGGATTGATCACTTTTTCCAGTGAACATGTACATGTCCCTAACAGGTAACTGAAAAGGGGCTCAACAC
The DNA here is from genome assembly GCA_949820135.1 of Sylvilagus floridanus. Classification (NCBI taxonomy): domain Eukaryota; kingdom Metazoa; phylum Chordata; class Mammalia; order Lagomorpha; family Leporidae; genus Sylvilagus; species Sylvilagus floridanus. Next base: position 137,449,892 of record OX463225.1, read on the forward strand.
TGTTAATTAAGACTGCAATGCTAATTACCACAGTGGTTATCACTTCACATATGTTAAAATGGTTATTGTGCAAAAGCAAAAGATAAATTAGACCAGATGTGGGGAAAGGGGAATACACAAATCACTGGTGGGAATAAAACTTGGTGGTACATCCAATACAAAAAACACTGTGAAGGACTTCAAACAAATTAATTATAGGACATACGAGAAACCTACTACTGCATTTGTTTCCAAAGGAAATCAGTATCTCCAAGAGATACCTGTATCTCCGCATTCATTATCAACAAATATTAAGATACATAAATAACCACATTGTCAACAGATGAATGAAAAAAATGTGACATACACAGAAACACACACACACAGGAATCATATGCAACCTTAAAAAGGAAATTCTGCCATTTTGTCAATTGGGAAGAAGGCCGTAAAAGATAAATGCCACACAATCTCAGTTGTATGTGGAATCTAAGAAAATCACAATCACAGAAAAGAACGGTGATTGTCAGGGGATCAGAGCAAAAGAAATGGGAAAACATTTGCAGTTATGAGAAATTAATTCAAGGTCTTAAACACAGTATTTAAAATCTTCAACACAGTATTTAAATGAATACTCTATTACATACTCACAACTTGCTAATGTCTTATGTATTCTTTAAAAATGTAACAATGTAAGGTGATGGATATGTTACCTTGTCCTGATCATTTCATAATGATTCGTGTATATGCACAAGAGGATTCCAAAAAGTTTATGAAAAAATGGGATTAGAAGATAATTTGAATTTTCCATAACTTTTGAAAATTCCCTCACATATAAAACATTAGGTTTCCTATCTTGATTTTACACAAATTCTGTCAATTATATTCCAATAATCTTGAAAAAATTAAAACAAGCAAAAAGAAATGGGCTCCTATATGAAAATATAAATTCAAAATAACAGTAAAATAGACATATCTTCGGGATTGGAAATGCTTTCTTGGAACAAAATTTTTAAAACACTCATAAATTTAAGTAGCCAAAATTTCTGTTTTGAAAGTGTTAATGCAGACTACAGCCTGTGAAGGGAGCCTGTAAGTGCTAAGATGATACCCAAGTGTCTAATTACAGGCCCTCCTGCTGTCTAAAACCTGGATAAAAACCCAGAGTCACACAACACTTCTCTTTTTATCTTACCTAATCTATGTTACTAGGTAACTGGAAACAGAAAACAGAGACCCCTCTAGGAACAGCTAAGCAGAGAGGCCAGCATCCTGGACAAGACCCTGCTGCACACGTACTTAGAAAACTGGGGGATCACGTCCTCACAGGGAAGGAAGGAGGAACTGAGGGCCGTGTTAGGACAGCTCCAGTCCCGCATGAACCCCATGCACAGAACCCACAGCCTCCCTAGTGACAGCTCAGGCCCCACTGCACACCTGGGGAGACGCGGGGCTGCCGCTACACAGCTGCCCAGGGAGGCTCCAGGGAGGCTCCAGGGATGCGAAGTCGCTGCGAGCAAGGAAGGCCCAGGGTGTAGGGGTCTCAGGCCAGTCTCCCCCAACCCAGGTCAGAGGTAGGAAAGTTCTGCACCTGCGGCAGTGTGGTGCCCACGGATCCCAGAGATGACCTCTGGGAGGCCCGCGTCCTCCTGGCCCTGCAGCAGCTCCAGTGGCTCCGCTTTCCCCCGGACACCCAGGCCCACACACTCACCGTGTCGGGGTGGTCAGCTTCCTGGGTGTCCAGCATCGCTGCCCTCCAGCCCCACACCGTCAGTGAAGGTGGAAAGCGGCGGATTCCGAGTGGCTTGGGAGCCTCGCGGCACCAGCACCGTCTCCTAGGACATGGCGCATGCGCAGAACTGTAGGACAGACGACTATGGCGTCAAGATTCCTGGATGTCACCTCCCTGATTGGACAGTTTGCTTAACACGTCACAAACGACACAGCCAATCAGAGTCCTCCATGGCTGGGACGCCCTAAGCTCAGGTTGTGTGGATGGAAACAGCAGGAGTGGAGGCCTGGGTCAGGTGGGAAACTGCCCCTCCTGGGCCTCCTCCCTGCTGCAGGAGGGCCCCTCACCTCCCTGCTGCAGGAGGGCCTCTCCCTCCCCGCTGCAGGAGGGCCCCTCACCTCCCCGCTGCAGGAGGGCCTCTCGCCTCCCCTCTGCAGGAGGGCCCCTCACCTCCCAGCTGCAGGAGGGCCTCTCCCTCCCCGCTGCAGGAGGGCCCCTCACTTCCCCACTGCAGCAGGGCCCCTCACCTCCCAGCTGCAGGAGGGCCTCTCACCTCCCTGCTGCAGGAGGGCCCCTCACCTCCCCGCTGCAGGAGGGCCTCTCACCTCCCCTCTGCAGGAGGGCCCCTCACCTCCCCGCTGCAGGAGGGCCTCTCACTTCCCTGCTACCACTGCTGTCCTGTGTCCCCATGTCCTCCCTGGTGGATTCTTTCCGGAGCTTGCGGTAACCTGCTTCAGGTGAGCTAAAATTTTGTCTGTTGGCTTATGGGCCTCTCTTTTCCCTCGTATTTTTGCTCCTTTTTCTGTTTGGTCGTTTGTGTTACTATTTAAATATTTATTTAAAATGCTTAAAGACATCATATTTAATCTTTTTTTTTCCTTTTCTTCTGTCAATATCTGTTTTCTACGCTGCCTGTTAATCTTTCCTATTTTCTATTTGTTTCTTGCTGGTGCTTGGTGATCTATTGGATTTTATATATTAATCTTTCCAGCAATCTGATAAATTCATTCAGCAGTTGTATTTGTTTTTAGATTTTATGGACAATCTATTTTAATATCTCCAATATATTGACCATATATTGCTTAGAAATTGATCTTTGTTGTTGTTTTTTTCCCCCTGACTACCTTTCTGGTAAGAAGTTGGAGATAGTGGAGGAAGTCTGTTCTAGGTTACTTCCAGGAAAAAGGTTTCAGTGATCCTGTATTAATTGTGTTGTTGTTATAGGATCCTTTTAAAGAATCTTGATTAGCAAGGAAACCATTGCTTTACTATACTGCTAGCAGGTTTTCTTTTTAACTAGATGTTGAATTATTAAAGTAATTTTCAATATCTCATCTAAATGATCTTGCAATTTTCTTAAATTTATCAACTATCTGGAAAATTTATGTGGCTTGTTTACCAAAGTTAACAGCTCTTGAAATTTTTATTATATCGCACTTGTTATTAATTATGTTTTCATACGTGATTTCCTTTATTAAACTAATATTTACTAAGAATAAATGTTTCTGTTTATGAAAGGGATACTTCATTTGTATTTCAAGTTCTGGTCAATTTGCATCCTCATCAATGTTATGCTGGCTTTCCAAAAGAAATTTTAAAGGAATCTCTGTTTATTTACATTACGAATATGTGTGAGAAACATAGGTGTGTTTATTTCTTTCTTAAATATTTGGAATATTTTATAATTCTAGATTTGAAATTTTTCTTCTATAACTTTTTTATTGGTTGGTTGCTAGTTTTCAAGTTGTGATTCAACTTGTTTGTTCTAAGTAGGAGTTTTCCTATTTCATGTTATATTTGTGTTGTTGGGAATTTGGTTTTCAATATATAATGAATTTCGACTTGTATTCAAATTTTACTCCTAAGACTATCACACATTTCTTCTAGCATCTTGAGAAGGATAAATTATCTATAAAAATTATTTTTAATTCTTAAAATGTGATATTAGTGTTACTTTTCCATTTGTATTTATAATTACTTTTACTTGTATGTTAATTTTGTTAACATTTAAAATATATTCTGGTTTGTGGTACTCAAAAACATATCATTTATATCTGTTATTATCATTTTGAATGCCTTTCTTCTATTTACTTTCAATTTCCTTTTTCTTTTTAATTCTTGATTAGGAAGCTACAATGATTGATTTTTAGCTTTTTATTCTAACATTCATATAAGGTTATAAATTTCCTCTAAGCATTGATTCATCTGCAGCCTATTTATTCCCTCATAAATTTCCAATCCCTATATGTGCAGAGCCTGGCCACTTCCCAGTGTCAGCATTCCTGAGTGACTGTAGCCATCACACGCTACGTGTATTTCCATTCTTGTGCCTGAAGTACATCTGTTGTGATTGGTAAATCAATGCTTCAAACATTAGAGAGAAATTCTTTACAGCTTGAAGAACAGGCAGTCACACCATATCAGCTACCGTTTACATGTCTTCAAAATGGCTACGGAGCCTGCAAATATCTTGAAATAAATATAGAGTTTTTTAAAAATACACATTCCATGAATATTTGAAAAATTATTCTATGCATAAGTTTACAGTTTTCTAGCACCAAAATAAACTTACTTATCAGTTTCATTATCACAAAAAATTAAAATCCTCATTGTTTATAATATGTATATATAAACTTATATGCTTATATTTTAATTTTTAAAAATCAAATATATAATTTATTTTTCAAATAAGTACATGAAAATTTTTAAAAAATGAAAAGTCATTGGAATGTTTTCAGCTGGTGTTTTTATTTGTCACACATATTTTGAAGAGATCACTTGTTCTTGACACTGGACAGTAGGATAGAAACAGTAAATGCTAACACACAGAAAGGAGACAGTGGAAGTTCTGCAAGAGAGAGTAATGATATCTTGAATCAGGTAGCATGAGAGAAATAGAGATCCTGACTTCACTCACAATCTATTAGAAATATTTCATAAAATTTACTGAGTGATTCTATGTTAGAGAGTGGCATACTTATATATGATTTCTATGTTTTGATATTTTGGGGCTAAAATATGGATTTATTAACATTTTTATAGAAGGGAAAGCTTAAATCAAAACAAAAATTTAGTAAGGTGATTAAGATTATTTAGGGTGATAGGAAATTAGTAATATTGGTGAAATAAGGACTACAGATGAGCCAAAGTCTTTACAATACAGAGAGAATGTTTTCAAAATGAATGGTATGATACTTCCACTGATTTTATTGAGAGGACTAAGAAATCTAAGAAAAGATACAAAATGCAATACAGACAGTTCTTACCTTATCATGCTTAAGGATTTTTCCACTTTATGAAGGTGAAAAAAGTGATTTATATTCAATAGAAGCCATACATAAAATTTTTAAATTTGTTCTTTTCTTAGGATAGCTGTCTGTTCTGTGATACTCTCTTGTAGTGCTGGGAAATGACAGCAAGGCCAGCTCCCCACCAGCCCTGAGATTACAAGGAAAAACCCTAATCCTTTACAGTGTGCTGTGTTTTGGGGCTCTAAAGTACAGTGATATTGTGTATTGGATAATTTTTATCTTAATTCTTTTTTTCCAAATTCTTATGTAAGTCACAACTAGTAAATCTAAAAAAAGTGAAAACCTCAGGATAATCCATAGCCCAAGTATTACAGAATGAGCTGCAGACTGGTTTTGCTGTTTCTGATGGGAAGTCCTGAAGACTTTGGGCATGTTGACTTTGAAAAGTGAACACACACTGTACACATCTATTCAAAGCATCATTGTTAGGAAAAGCATGGTTAGTTGAAGGGATCTGGGCCCACTTCATCACTGGAACAGCCTCTCTGTGGGCTCACTAGCTTGCCCAGCATGGAGCCCCTGTGCCTTGCCAGCATTTGCTTTGAGGAAAGGGAGTTAAAAATGTAATTCCATGAGGCCAGCGCTATGACATAGTTTGTTAAGCCACCATCTGCAGTGCTGGAATCCCATATGGGAGTTTGAGCTGTTGCATTCTCCTCTCACAATCCAGCTCCCTGCTAGTGTGCCTGTAGGAGCTCCTGGTTAATTGCTTTGGCCTGGCCCATCCCTGGAACATTGTAGTCATTTGGGGAATGAACCAGCAGATGGAAGATATCTCTCTTCACAATCCCCAGTTCCCTAATGGCTTGTCCTTGGATCCTTGGGAGTTACCTGAACCCTTTTTCTTTGCCACTACAACTCTCACCATCCCTCTTTGATTTCAGTTTGGAAGGCATTTTCCTGGGAAGCAGAACTATTTCCACCTTCCCCAGCCATCAGTGTCTATTTCTGCTTGTTCCTGGGGACCTTAGTGGTCAGCAGGCTTCTGAAAGCTTCTGCTGTGCAGAGCCTGTGAGCAGCCTCTTGCTGACCTTGCTGGAGTCCATGGTTTCTTGTTGCTTCAGCTGCTCCATGAGGACCTTCACCACAAAAGCCTGCACATTTTTTTTTGTATTTTTTTAAAAAAAATCTTATTTAAGTTACCAAGGTTTCATGCCTTTCTTTTTTTAAACTTTTATTTAATGAATATAAATTTCCAAAGTACAGCTTATGTATTACAATGGCTTCCCCCCCATAACTTCTCTCCCACCCACAACCCTCCCCTTTCCTGCTCCCTCTCCCCTTCCATTCACATCAAGATTCATTTTCAATTCTCTTTATATACAGAAGATCAGTTTAGTATATATTAAGTAAAGATTTCAACAATTTGCCCTCACATAGCAACACAAAGTGAAAAATACTGTTGGAGTTGGTGTTAAATTGGAAATTGCATAGAAAATTAATCAATTTTTTAAAAAATAGCATGTAGGTTTCATGCATTACATACACAGGTTTAGAAAGTTAGTGATCCACTCCATATTATCCTCTGTCGCACCAACACCCCAGTCCTTTTACTTCCTACCTCTGCTGTTCCCACTCATAATTTTTACAGGATCCATTTTAAGTTTACTTTATACTCATAAGTTTAACCCTACAATAAATAACGAGTTCAACAATTGGTGTAAAGAAAAAACTTCCTCAACAGAAGAGATGAGGGCTGTAAACAATCAACAAATCTCAAAATAACCGTTTCACTCCAGTGGATTATATTACAGGTACTATATTAGTTACCACAGGTCAGAGAAAACACAATATATCTGTCTTTTTGGCACTGGCTTATGTCATGAAATATAATGACTTCCATCTGCTTTGTTGCTAAAGACAGAATTTCTTTTATTTTACATCTGAATTGTACTCTATACTATAATTTCTTTATCAATAAACAGCTGCTGCACATCTGGGTTGATTCCATGTCTTAGCTATTATGAATTGAGCTGCGATTAACATGTAGGTACAGATAACAATTTCAAATGCTGATTAATTTTGTTTTGGGTAAATTCCCAGGAGAGGGCTGGCCTCACCATATGCTAGATATATATTCAGATTTCTGAAGTATATACATACTGTCTTCCACAGTGGCTGGACCACTTTACCTACCCATAAACACTGGGTTAGCGTACATTTTTTATGCTGCATCCTCACCAGGAGTTGTTGTTTATAGATTTCTGTGTGAGAGCCATTTGAACTATGGTGAGGTGAAATTGCATTGTGGTTTTATTTGCATGTCACTAATTGCTAATGACCCTGAGCCTTTTTTCTTTTCTTTTTTAAAAATATGTATCAATTTATTTGAAAGGCAGAGTTACAGAGAGGAAGAAAAAGAAAGAGATGAAGAGAGAGAGAGCCAGAGCGAGAGCGAGAGTGAGAGAGAGAGAGAGAGCTTCCATCCATTGGTTCAGTCCCCAAATGGCTGAATCAGTCAGAGCTGGGCCAATCTGAAGCCAGGAGCCAGGAGCTTCTTCCCACACAAGTGTAGGGGCCCAAGCATTCGGTTCATCTTCTACAAGTTTCCCAGGCCATAGCAGAGAGCTGGATTGAAAGTTCATCTTCTGTATATAAAGATAATCGAAAATGAAAAAAAAAAAAAACTCAGTGTTTTGTTGGAAATTGCATAAAAAATAATCAATTTCAAAAAAAACAAAATCATGTAGGATCTCTGTCCTTAATGGGCTGTACAATGTGATTCAATGCTATAATGAGTACTCAAATAGTATATTTCACTTTGTGTTGCTATATGAGGGCAAATGGTCGAAATCTTTACTTAACACATACTAAACTGATCTCCTGTATACAAAGAGAATTGAAAATGAATCTGGATGTGAATGAAAGGGGAGAGGAAGTGGGTGAGGGGGGAGAGTTGCAGGGGGAGAGGGAAAGTATGGGGGGGGGAAGCCATTGTAATCCATAAGTTGTACCTTGGAAATTTATATTCTAAATAAAAGTTTAAAAAAAGTGGAGCAGCCAGGACTCAAACTGGCACTATGGGGGATGCCAGCACTGTAGGCAGCGACTTTACCTGTTTGCCACAGTGCACTCTCTTTGAGCCTTTTTTCCAGTATCTGATGGCCATTTGAATTATCTCTCTTAAAAAATGCCAGTTCAAGTCCTTCACGCATTTCTTAACTGGAATGTTTGTTTTGTTGCTATTAAATTTCTCTAGCTCTTTATAGATTTTGTTTATTAATCATTTATCATATTCAGAGTTTGTAAACATTTTCTCCCATCATGTCAATTGCCTCTACACTTTGGTCAGTGTTTCTTTTGCAGTGCAGAAGCTTCTCAGCTGAATGTAGTCCCATTTGCTAATTTATTATTTGATTTCCTGTGTTTCCATGGTGTTTTTTTAAATGACTTTGCCTATGCCAATATGTTAAAGAGTTTCCTAAATGTTCTTTAGTAATTGGATGGTATTGGATCATAGATTTAGGTTTTTGATACATTTTGAGTGGATTATTGTGTAAGGTATAAGGTGGAGGTCTTGCTTCATATCTCTGCATGCAGAAACCCAGTTCTCCCAGCACCATTTTTTGAAGACACTGTCCCTGCACCAGAGATTGTCTTTAGCTCCTTTGTCAAGGATAAGTTGGTTGTAAATGTGTGGATTGATTCCTGGAGTTTCTATTCTGTTACATCACTCTGCACGTCTGTTTTTGTGCTAGTACCAGATTGTTCTGCTTATAATTGCACTGTAATATGTCTTGAAATCTGATATCGTGATGCTTCTAGCTTTGATTTTTTTAGCTTGATTTTATTATATAACATTGATTTAGCTACTTGTGATCTCTTGTGTTTCCATATGAATTTCGTCATCATTTTCTCTAGATCTGAGAAGAATGTCATTGGTATTTTGATTGGGATTTCATCAAATCTATAAATTGCTTTTGGTAGTATGAACATTTTGGTGCTGTTAATGCTTCCAATCTGTGAAAATTGAACATTTTCCAACTTTTGTGTCTTCTATTTCTTTGTTTAGTGTTTTGTAATTTTTATTGTAAGGATCTTTGACATCCTTGGATAAACTTATTCCAAGGTATTTAATTCCTGATAGCTATTGTGAATGGAATTGATCTTAAAAACTCCTCAGCCAATGCATTGTTTGTGTATACAATGCCTATTGCTTTTTGTGTGTTAGTTTTATATCCTGCCACTTTATGAAACTTTTTCTATGAGTTTTAGTAGTATCTCAGTGAAGTCTTTTGGATCTCTGTGATGTACAATCATTTCATTTGCAAATAGGGATACTTTATTTCCTCTTTTTCAATTTGTGTCCTTTGGATTTCTTTTTCTAGTCTAATGGCCTTGGCTAACACATACAGGACTATATTGAACAGGAATGGTGATGCTTGGCTGGTTTTGGACTTAGTGGGGATGCTTATAACTTTTCCTCATTCAATAAGATGTTGGCTATGAATTTGTCATAAATTGCCTTGATTGTGTTGAAGAATGTTCCTTCTATACCCAGTTTTATAAAATTTTTTTATCATGAAAGGGTATTGTACTTTATCAAACGCTTCCTCTGTATCTATTGAGATAATCTATGTTTTTGTTCATCAATGTGTGAATGTGATGCTATCACATTTATCATTTGCAAATGGTGAACCATCCCTGCATAGCATGGATAATTCCCACTTGGTCTAGGTGAATGATCTTTCTGAAGTGTTGTTGGATTTCATTAGTTATAGGATTGTGTGTGGGGTAGTCTGCACTGAGGTAGTCTACACTGCGGCTCAACTGTTAAGTCTTAAGTGGTTGGACAGTTAGGGTTTAGATTCCTCCCTCTACAGTTGAGGGACCTTAGGCTAACACTCTGGTTTTTCTTATCTAGAAAATGGGGATATAGTAGTGGCATCACACTGAGAATGATGTTTGGAGTCTGCTGTGAGTAAAAGTGTTGGGTAAACAGATGTGTGCCTAGTACATAAAAGTGTTCAAACATGAACAGGCAGAGACAGATGTGTGCATTGTACACAAAGACATCCAAACAAGCACATGTGCATTCCTGGATGTGTGCCAGATACCTGTAAGGTGATCACACAGAGACACAGCTGCATGCAAAAATTTACACCAGGCGCACAGGAGGTGCTCATACCTGCACATGGGCCTGCATGAATGTGTGTCTGGTATACAAACATTCCCACACCTGAACATGTACACATAGATATGCAGCTGTAACACAAAGATGTTCACAGAAGCACATGTATTTGCATGGCTGTGTGTCTGGTACACAGAAGGAGTTCATATTCATGTGCACACATAAGTCCCCAAGGATGGGAGTAGGCACAGGTTATGTTGGGTGCCCAGGTACCCAACACAGACAGGGTGTCCAGATAGGCACCAGGCAGAGGTAGACTATCAAAAAAGATGTCAGAACAATTTGGCACACAGCAGGTACTAATAAAAGTTGTCCCCTTTCAGCCTGAAGAAAGTGTGTGACCTACAAGAGAACAAGCCACATTTGTTTCAGAAAACATTTTCTGGAACAAATGACCCGCATAAGGAGCACTTTACAGGCCTCTCAGCTAAGAGGATCATTTTCCCTCTGGATTTTGCCTTTATCATCTGTACTTTTACAGAGGACTTACTGCCACTGCATTTTCTTAGCACAGGAGTCCATCACCTTTACATCTCTCATGACAGACACAGATCCAGACACAGGACACAGGAAATTTAAGGGACACCTGGTAAAACTAAGACAGAAGATTTGGTTTGTTTTCCTATCTGGACATCCTGCAGAAATAGGCTCGGTCTCAGGTAAGAACTGCAATATTATGGCTGAAGGACAGCAGAAGTAGCTCCCAGATTCTGAGTGTTACAGACATCTTATGAAGATTTATTCATTTATTTGGAAGGAAGAGTTACATACAGAGAGGGAGACACCACACACACACACACACACACACACACACACACAGAGAGAGAGAGAGAGAGAGAGGAAGAGAGAGAGAGAGAGAGAACGAGGAAGAGAGAGGCCTTTGTCCACTGGTTTGCACCACAGATGACTGTAATATCTGGCGCTGAGCCAGGCAGAAGCCATGAGCCAGGATCTTCTTCTGAGTCTCCCACATGAGTAGCAAGTCCCCAAACACTTGAGTAATTGCCCACTGCTTTTCCCAGGCCATTAGCTGGGAACTGGACAGGAATTGGAGCAGTGATGATGTGAACTGGTGCCCAAATGGGAAGCCAGCCTTTCTGATGGGAGCTTTAGCTGCCATGCCACAACAACAGCAACCTCCAATGAGAGGTTTTTACCTGCTTGTTTTGTGCACCCTTATTTAACTATAAGAAAATTATTTCTTTCATTCTCACATGATGTAGCAATTAAAAATACAGGAAACACAGGGAAATTTTAGTTTCAGATAAATGATGAATGCCTTCTATTGTGTTCTTCATTGCAATATTTTGAAAATTAATTGTGCCAAAACATTGTTATTTGTTTGAAATCCTAATTTAACTGAGAATTCTGAATTTTATCAGCAACCATTTGTTTGTTCCTGCAAACCATAGAGCAAAATTTGGATGAACTACTCCCATTCTGCTTAGGGAGTTCCCTTGGGGGTATGGGAGATTTTATCCACTACTTTCACTAGGATACCTTAGCTTTATTTTCTCTCAAGTTTTATTTAAATAAGTGATGAAAAAGGTGATATAACTCACTTATGGATGAAATTTCCCAGTTTTGCAGTCAAGAAATTATAGGTCCTTGTTCAGTCTCATTTCTTTAAACCCCTTTCTTGTACTCACTCCTTCTGGGATACCAGGAACAGAGTTAGAGGGGATTACTGAATACAAACACCTTACACCCCTTTTCCTCAAAAGGCCCTGAAAAGTGAGTAAGGAAACCATAGCTGTTCAGTCCTCCTAGAGAACATTAATATATTGATTTTTATAATTCAGAATTCATTGCCATTAGTCTTCATATTCCACAATACATCACCCAATCTTATAGTTCCTTGGTACTTTCTTTTTAAAAATTCTTTACTCCAGAGAGACCTAGGAAGACAGTTTATAAGATAACTTACAATCCAGAAAGCATTACATTGGGAATGCTAATCTCTTTTCCTAAGAAAGAACTGATAAACACATATGTATGCCCATTTGAGGGCTATCTGTACACCAGGCTATTGCTAGCTGAATGCATTTTGTTCACCAGAAAAAAGCCTCATCTCTCAGAAAAGGAATTTCAGTTAGGCATCACCTGCACCTGGACAACTCAAAAGCAAATATCTCAACAGGTGGACAGCATCTTCATGCAACAAAAAGTGCCACTCCCACTGTGAAGGTTCAGTCCTCACCAGGCAGGATGTGTGCTTTGATGAGCATGATGAAAGCAACCAACCTTTCAAAAACCCTACACTGCATATCTGGGGCATTTTGTGTTTCACACAAACTAAATAAGAAGGTAGAGCGGCCCTGATCATGCAGCTCTTAATTATAATAATGATGTGACAAAATAGTCAAATGTTTGTGCTGAGTGCCATCTAGGAGGCAATAAAAGTGCAGGTAGTTATAAAAATATAAGGCAAAGGAAATGAAAGACAATTTGGAAAATACCTATTAACATATAAATGGTGATTGTGGGAGTACTATGTGCTTAAGTTTTTTTTATGATTTATTTAAAATCTTAGCAAAATTTTAAATTTTAAAACAATTTAAAAGGAATATTTTTCACTGGATTACATAAATAGCAAGTATTTTTGGAACTGTCGCAAAACCAACAATAAATATCAAAAAGCTCAAAGGATAAAAAGTGAACATGAGGGGCTGGCACTGTTTTGTAGCAGTTAAAACTGCCTCCTGCGGTGCTCGCATCCCATATGGGCACCATTTTCAGTCCCAGGTGCTCCACTTCCAATCCAGCTTTCTGCTAATCAACCTGGGAAACTAGTAGAAGATGGCCCAAGTTCTCGTGCCCCTGCACCTGTGTGGGAGATTTGGAAGAAGCTCCTGGCTCCTGGCTTTGTATTTGGCCAGCTCCAGTTGTTTCGATCATTGGGGAAGTGAGCCAGCAATTGGAAGACTTTTTTCTCTGTCTCTCTCTCTCTCTCTCTCTCTCTCTCTCTCTCTGCCTCTGCCTCTCTGTATCTCTGCCTTTCAAATAAATAAACAAAAAAAGTGAACATAAAAGACCCAACCTTAACAAACATTGAGAAATCACAGATATCCTAAGGTTTACAGATTTGCTGGCACCCTGTGTTGCTTATGTAATGAAGACCACTGTTGCCCTGAAGAGGTTCACTGGACTGGGCAGGTTCTTTTGGGGTAGGATATGTGGTAGGAACTTGGATGAGGACAGGAGAGATGGGGAAGGCATTGATGCTAAGGACAAATGTCAAGATAAAGGAAGAGAGGTGGGGAAGCATGCTTGTTTAATTAGAGAATGGTTATTTAGAAAGTGGGCTCAAAAATAGATGCAGGTAGCCCATAAACACATATCAATATTAAGGTTTTTCTAGAGGGATGGTGCTAAGTTTTTAGCAAGGATAGGAGGCTGTGGTAGTATAACATCTTGTTCTTTATCAGCAGTCCTATTTCCTTTTAATCTTTCTCATATTCATGGTAACTAGCCTGTAACCACTCATGGGGATCTCCTTGTAAAGAATCCAAATAGATCATCTGCTTTGGTCACTATAAATTTCTGAAAGGCCCAAACACTGATGACCATTCAAGCCTGGGCATCCATTAACACCTTCAGAAGTCCAGTCCCATATTTCTGAAGGATCAGAGGCGGAAGCTACTTGAGCCATCATCTGGCGCTTCCCTGGGTGTGCATTAATATGAAGTTAAATCACCAGCAAGCTTAGATACTTTGAGATGAGATGTGAGCATCCAAAAAATCAGCTTAACTCAATGAGCGAAAATATCTGCCTTGTTTACCTCATATTTTATAGCAGTTACACTAGATATAGAATCAAAGATGGAAGTATATTTTCTTTCAGTGTAGTGAAGATTTCTTTTACTAATTTCTGAGGAGAAGTCAACCGTCATTCATATGTAGCTGACCCAGTAAGCTGTTGTTTCTTTCACGATGTTCAAGGCTGTTTCTTTGTATTTAGAATCTTTCAGTTTGATATTTGCCTATAACAGTTTTGTATCTGCTGATTAAGGGGTCCTCAAGCATTTCAAATCTATAAATTAATTGTTTTTATAAAATTTGAGAAGCTTTTCACCATTTCAAAATACATTTTTTTTTTCATTTATTCTCTTCCTACTGAAATTTATTTCATTTATGAGGGACTTCACAAAGATTGTAGAAAGTTGAAAGAAAAAACAACTTTATTTTAGTGCAAAAATGTTAGTAACCCATCATAAAAGTGGTCTAAGAAGTTCAGTGAAAATGCATACTGTAAAACACAATGTATCAAGATTCTGAGAAGTGTGTATTTGTAGATTTAAGTTTTTTTTACCAAAGTGAATTTTTAAAATTATTTTAAATGGTAGATTACTTTCTATATTGTTCCTCAACTTCTGAAGCTTTGCATATTTAGTATCTTTTGTTAATTAAAAAAGGCTTTTGGGGGATGACACTGTGGCATGGTGGGCTGAGCCTCTGCCTGTGGTGCCGGCATCCCATATTGGTACCAGTTTGTGTGCCAGCTGCTCCTCTTCCAATCGAGGTCTCTGCTTATGGCCTGGGAAGGCAGCAGAAAGTGGCCCAAGTGCTTGATTCTCTGTACCCATGTGGGAGACCTGGAGGAAGCTCCTGGCTTCTGATTGGCTTAGCTCTGGCTGAGCCATCTGCAAAGTGAACCAGTGGATGGAAGAACTTTCTGTCTCTCACTTTGTCTGTAACTCTACCTCTCAAATGAATACATACAGTCTTTAAATGAAAAAGTCATTTGGTCTATGCCCATCTTAGTCTATTTGTGATAAGAATGTCACACAGTAGGTTATTTAGAAAGAAAACATTTTTTGTCAAAATGTATTTACTTTAAAATGCTTTTTCAAAATGTATGTACTTTCTCTTATTGTTAATAAAAGAGAGAGGGAGAGAAAGAGGCAGATTCTATCACTTGGTTCACTCCCAATAGGAGCTACAACAGCCAGGACTGGGCAAGGCGAATGCCACCAAGAGCCGGACCCTCCATCTGAGTCACCACATGTGTTCAGGAACCCAAGTACTTGGGCAATTATACATTGCCTTCCTACTTGCTTTAGCAGGAAGCTGAATTGGAAGTTGAGTAGCTAGGACTCAAATCAGGCTCTATGACAAGAGAGCCTCACCAGTGGTGACATAATCTGCTATGCCACAAGACCAGCCTCAAGAAAACAGTTATTTCTTCTAGTCTGGGAGCTAGACAGTCTAAAGTCAAGAGGCCAATCTAGAAAGGGCCATCTTCCTGCACCATAATGTGGCAGATAACATCACATGGTAAGAGAAAGAAGGGGAAGTCTTTTTAAATTGGTGTTAAGCTATTCTTTATGATAGCAACTTTTACTTTGGGGATTAAGCTTCCATTATGTTATTTTTTTTCCTTTTCCTACAAATAGTTATTCACTGCAGTAACTGTTACCTCTATAGAATTTAAATAGTTTATCAGTCTTTATCTGACTTTATATGATTTATAAATACTGGAAGATACTTGCAAATTGCTTATGTATCATTTCTACTGCTTTTTTTTAAAAAAAGATTTACTTATTTATTTATATATATATTATATATATAATTACACAGAGATAGATGGGGAATCAGAGAGAAAAAGAAACATAGAGAGATAAAGAGAGAGAGAGAGAGGTCTTCCATGCTATGGTTCACATCTCAGTTGGCCACAATGGCCAGAACTATGCTGATCTGAAGCCAGGAGATAGTAGCTTCCTTCTTCCATGGGTGCAGAGGCCCAAGGACTTGGGTCATATTCTATTGCTTTCCCAGGCCATAGCAGAGACTTTGATCAGAAGTGGAGTAGTCAGTACTCGAATCGGTGCCCATATGCGATGCTGGCACTGCAGGCAGCAGCTTTACCCACTATGCCACAGCACCGGCACCTATCTACTACTTTCAACATCTAACTTAATTAAAGTTTCTTTCTAGTTTCTAGTTTCTTTCCTTGCGTATATGTCAAATTTTCATTTTTTCCCTCAAGTGTAATGATCTTGAATTTTATCCTGAGTATTGTAGGCATATGTTGCAGAAATTGTGGATACTGTAATATTCTTCAGAATGACTTGCTTTACATTAATTGGCTGGATTCAAATTCCAAACTCCATATTCTTTGCAGTGAGCAATAACTACTTTAGGTTTCAGTGGCACCTTTTCTGATGTTTCCTCTGAGTTTCCCCCACACATGTGTATTGTAGTAGTCAGCCAGTAATTTTGGTGAGTTTTCAATTCAATTTAGGGGCTTAAGTTCTTTGATTATCTATCTTGCAGTACTTCCTCATTTCCCATTTTCTGTTCTTCTAAGCCATGACATGTTCATAACATGTTGATTCATTAAATTTGTAGCATTTCCTTTCTTGATTTTTGTGTAAGTAGGAGAAGGTCCTCTTGTAAATTTTCTAAAATTGTTGAATTTCTCCTCTTTAAGTTTCCACTGTTGAGTTCCTGACTTTTATTTTGATGGCTCTCCATAACCCATTTATTTGTGAGACAACTTTTGTTTACATTTCTTAACTTTTCTTTCTTTGAAGAGTTCATCTTTTCAAATGATTTTGAGCTATTTGTGGTATAAAATCTATCTTTACTTAATCTTAGTTTTCTTCTGAACTTAATCGCACCTGTCTATAGTTTCATTTTTTTCTATCCTGGATTATTGCTTCAGAGAGTTGCCAGTCTTATTTTTTTTACCTTCTTTCATAGGAATAACTTATACAAAATAGGAATATTCCTGTCAGATTTAGCTCACTTCCAGCTTTGGTATGGCCTGTAGGCTTCTTTGTTGGTTAATTGTTGCAACTTTTAAAATATATGTTTTGTGGTTCTTAGTGGTCACCTTTGATTAGTGGTCTACCTTCAAGAGGGTACCTCTTTATGTATAATACAATTTTCTGTTGCTATACTTCCAGTTATTTTTCCAGTTTATTATGTTTATATTTTATTCTTAAACATTATAAACCACTATATACATATTTATTATCTTTCTTCAAATGTTCAGTGACTTTAAAGAGTTTGAAAATATAAGTGAAAAATATAAACTATTCATGCTGTCTTATTTACCACTTCTAGTATCTACATTTAACTGGTTTCTTTCTTTTCTTTCTTTCATGCTTTCATTCTTTATCTTTCTTTCTTCCTTTATTTTTTGATTGCAGGTTTTTGAATGTTTAATCATGGTAATCCTTGTCATAATTATTTTTTCTTTTTTAACAGAAGACTTTTATTTTATAAATATAAATTTCTTAAGCACAACTTTTAGATTATTAATAGTTCTTCCCCCATACCCACCCTCCGACCTCCAAGCCATCCTACCTCCTACTCCCTCTCCCATTTTTATAAAGATTCATTTTTAATTATACAGAAGATCAATTTTATACTAAATAAAGATTTCAACAGCTTGTACCCACACAGACACACAAAGTATAAAGTACCGTTTGAAGACCAGTTTTACCATTAATCTCATAGTACAACACATAAGGAGAGAGATCTTATAAGGGCAGCAAGTACACAGTGACTCCTATTGTTGATTTAACAATTGATACTCTTTTTTTATGATGTCAGTGATCATCCGAGGCTCCTTTCATGATCTGCCAAGGCTGTGGAAGCCTCCTGAATCCACAAACTCTGACATTATTTAGACAAGGCCATAATCAAAGTGGAAGTTCTCTCTTCCCTTCAGAGAAAGGTACCTCCTTCTTTAATGGCCCTTTCTTTCCATCAAGATCTCACTCACAAAGGTCTTTCATGTAGGTCATTTTTTTGCCACAGTACCTTGGCTTCCCATGCCTGAAATGCTCTCATGGGCATTTCAGATGTGTACATCTAAATGCCGTAAGGGCTGATTCTGAGGCCAGAATTCTGTTTAGGGCATTTGACATTCTATGAGTGTGCTAAGTGGCCTGCTTCCCATGTTGGATCATTTTCTCTTTTAATTCTATCTATTACTATTAGAAGATACTTGGTCTTATTTATGTGATCCCTTTGACAGTCCTATCATTATGGTAGGTTTTGAACTTAAACTGATGTCTTGAACTAGTAAGATGGCATTGGACCTACCAACTTAATGGGATTTGGGGTCCCATGGCAAGTTTTTAGCTTTATCCTTAGAGTAATACAAGGGAATGCATGCCAAAATGTACACCTCCTCCTTCTTTTTCCCGCTCTTATTTTTTTAACAGGGATCAATTTTCAATTGGATTTAAACACCTAAGAATAATTCTGTGTTAGGTAAAGAATTCAACCAATGGTATTAAGTAGAAAAAGAATATACTAAAAAGATTAAAATAGTAAGCTCTTTCTCAACAGTCAGGATAAGGGCTGATCAAGTCATTGCTTCTCATAGTGTCAGTTTCAGTTCTACAGGTTTCCTTTCAGGTGCTCAGTTAGTTGTCACAGATCAGGGAGAACATATGATATTTGTCCCTTTGGGACTGGTTTATTTCACTCAGCATGATGTTTTCCATATTCCTTCATTTTGTTGCAAATGACTGGATTTCATTTTATTTTATCACTGTGTAGTATTCCATGGAGTATGTATCCCATAATTTCTTTATTCAGTCTTCCATTGATGGGCATTTAGGTTAATTCCATGTCTTAGCTATTGTGAATTGAGCTACAATAAACATTGAGCTGCAGATAGCTCTTTTATTTGCCTATTTAATTTCCTTTGGGTAAATTTTGAGAGGTGGGATGCCTGGGTCATACAGTAGGGCTATATTCAGGCTTCTGAGGAATCTCCAAACTGTCTTCCATAGTGGTTTTACCAGTTTGCATTCCCACCAACAGTGGGTTAGTGAGTCTTTTCCCCCACATCCTCACCAGCATCTGTTGTTTGTTGATTTTTATATGAAAGCCATTGTAACCAGGGTGAGGTGAAACCTCATTGTGGTTTTGATTTGCATTTCCCTGATGGCTAGTGATCCTGAGCATTTTTTTCATTTGTCTGTTGGCTGTTTGGATTTCCTCTTTTGAAAAATGTCTGTTTAGGACTTGGCCCATCTCTAACGTGGGTTGCTTGTTTTGTTTTGCTGGAGTTTCTTGATCTCTTTATAGATTCTGATTATTAATCCTTTACCAGTAGCATAATTTGCAAATACTTTTTCCCATTCTGATGTATGTTGTCTGTTCACTTTCCTGACTCTTTATTGTGTATAGAACAACTTCTCAATTTGATGTAAGCCCAATTCTATATTTTGCTTTGGCTGCCTGTGTCTCTGGGTTCTTTCTCAAGAACTCTTTGCCTGTGCCAATATCTTGCAGGGTATCTCCAATGTTCCCTAATAATTTGATGGTGTCAGGTCATAGATTTAGAATTTTAATCTATGATGAGTTGATTTTTGTGTAAGGTGTAAGGTATGGGTCTTGCTTCATACTTCTGCATGTGGAAATCCAGTTTTCCCAGCACTGTTTGTTGAATATACTGTCCTTGCTCCAGGAATTGGTTTTAGATCCTTGATCAAACATGAGTTTGTTATAGTTGTTTGGATTGATTACTGGTATTTCTATGCTGTTCCATTGGTCTATCCATCTGTTTTGTACCAGTACCAAGGTGTTTTGAATATGACTACCCTGTAGTATGTCTTGAAATCTGGTATTTTGATGCCTCCAGCTCTGTTTTTGTTGTCTAAGATTGCTTTAGCTATTCGAGTTCTCCTGTGCCTCCATATAAATTTCAGCATCATTTTTTCCAGATTTGAGAAGAATGTTTTTGGTATTTTGATTGGCATTGCATTGAATCTTTAAATTACTTTTGGAAGAATGGACATTTTGATTACATTGACTGTAACTGCCCTGTAGTATGCATTGAAATCTAATTTTGTGATGCCTGATGGCTTGTTTTTATTATATAGGGTTGCTTTAGCTATTTGGGGTCTCTTGTGTTTCCATATGAATTTCAGCATCATTTTTTCTAGATCTGAGAAGAATGTCTTTAGTATTTTGATTATTATCACATTAAATCTGTAACTTGCTTTTGGAAGTATGGACATTTTGATTATATTGATTCTTCCAATCCATGAACATGGAAGATTATTCCATTTCTTTGTGTCTTCTGTTTCTTTCTTTAATGTTTTGTAATTCATGTTACATAGCTATTTGACATCCCTGGTTGAGTTTATTCCATTGTATTTAATTTTTTTTTTTGCAAGCACTGTGAATGAGATTTGTTTTAGAAGTTGATTCTCAGCCTTGGCATTTTCTGTGTATACAAAGGCTGTTGATATTTGTGTATTAATTTTATATCCTGCTACTTTATCAAACTCTTCTATGAGTTTTAATGTTCTTTTGGTGGAGTGTATTGGATCCCCTATATATAGAATTGTGTCATCTGATAACTGGGATATTTTGACTCTTTCCTTCCCCATTCGCATCCCTTTGATTTCTTTTTCATGTATAATGGTTCTGGCTAAAACTTCCAGGACTATATTGAATACCAATGGTGAGAGAGGACATCCATGTCTGGTTGCAGATCTCAGGGGGTATGCTTCCAAGTTTCCTTCCTTCAGTTGGATACTGGCTGTGGGTTTGCCATAAATTGCCTTGATTGTATTGAGGAATGTTCCTTCTGTACACAATTTACCTATATTTTCCTCATGAAAATGTGCTATATTTTATTAAATTTTTCTCTGCATCTATTGGGATAATCTAATTGTTGTTCTTCAGGTTTTTAATGTGATGTATCACATGGATTGATTTGTGAAATTGAACCATCCCTGCATACCAGGGATAAATCTATTTTTTGTGATATTAAGATGGCTATGACAACTCTTTTTTGCTTTCTGTTAACATTGAATATCTTTCTATCCTTTCACTTTCAGTATGCATGCATCATTTTTGTTGGTATGTGTTTCTTGCAGGCAGGAAATAGATGGGTTTTGTTTTTTAATACATTCAGCCAGTCTATGCCTTTTAACTGGGGAGTTGAGATTATTTACATTCAAGGTGACTATTTATAAGTAATGATTTAGCCCTACATTTTACATAAATATTTTTATTGTTTACCTTTGATTTCCTTTGTACTTTTACTTGGAGATTTCCTGCTTTCTTTTATAGTGATGACCATGTGTTTTTTGTTTGTTTGTTTGTTTCTGTGCGTAACACATCATTAAGCAAGCATCTTTTGCAAGGCTGGATGGGTGGTGACATTTTTTCAATTTCTGTATGTTATGGAAAGTCTTTATTTCACCTAATTCAAAAATAAGTGTTTTATAGGATTTACTATTTTGGGTTGACAGGGTTTTCCTATTAAGATTTGGAATATATCTCACTATTCTCACCTAACCTGTAGGATTTCTGGTGAGAAGTACACTCTGAGTCTAATTGGAGATCCTCTGAAAGTAAGCTGACATTTCCCTAGTGCACATTTTAGAATCTTATCTTTATGTTTTACTGTGGAGAGTTTGATAATAATATGTTGTGTTGTAGATCTTTTCTGGTCATTTCTTTTACAAGTTGTGTGTGCTTCCTGTATAGGATGTTCCTTTCTCCAAGTTAGGAAAGTTTTCTGTTACTATTTCACTAAAAAGGCCTTCTAATCCTTTTCCTGTTTTCACACTTTCAGGTACTCCTAGAACCCCTATGTTGAGTCATTTGATAGTATCCCGTAGATTCCCAACACTGTTCTTTGGTTTTCTTTTATATATATATATATATATATATATATATATATATATATATATATAAAGCTTTTATTTAAAGAATATAAATTTCCAAAGAACAGCTTATGGATCACAATGGCTCCCCCCCCCCACAACTTCTCTCCCTCCCCCTACCCTCCCCTTTCCCGCTCCCTTTCCCCTTCTGTTCACATCAAGATTCATTTTCAATTCTCTTTATACACAGAAGATCAATTTAGTACATATTACGTAAAGATTTCAGGCCGGCACCGTGGCTCAACAGGCTAATCCTCCGCCTTGCGGCGCCGGCACACCGGGTTCTAGTCCCGGTCGGGGCGCCGGATTCTGTCCCGGTTGCCCCTCTTCCAGGCCAGCCCTCTGCTGTGGCCCAGGAGTGCAGTGGAGGATGGCCCAAGTGCTTGGGCCCTGCACCCCATGGGAGACCAGGAAAAAGCACCTAGCACCTGGCTCCTGCCATCGGATGAGCATGGTGCGCCGGCCGCAGCGCGCCGACCGCAGCAGCCATTGGAGGGTGAACCAACGGCAAAAGGAAGACCTTTCTCTCTGTCCCTCTCTCTCTCACTGTCCACTCTGCCTGTCAAAAAAAAAAAAAAGATTTCAACGGTTTGCCCTCACATAGAGACACAAAATGATAATACTGTTGGAGTGCTAGTTATAGTATTAATTCACAATGTATAGCACATTAAGGACAGAGATCCTACATGATTTTTTTTTTAAAAAATTGATTAATTGTCTATGCAATTTCCAGTTTAACACCAAGATTTTTTAATCATTTGCAATTATCTTTATATAAAGAAGATCGATTCAATATATACTATGTAAAGATTTCATCAGTTTGCACCCACTCAGAAACACAAAGTGTAAAAATACTGTTTCAGTACTAGTAATAGCATTATTTCACATTGGATAACACATTAAGGACAGATCCCTCATGAGACGTAAGTACACAGTGACTCCTGATGTTGATTTAACAATTTGACACTCTTGTTTATGGCGTCAGTAATCTCCCTAGGCTCTGGTCATGAGTTGCCGAGGCTATGGAAGCCTTTAGGGTTCGTGGACTTCGATCTTATTCCGACAGGGTCATAGTCAAAGTGGAAGTCCTCTCCTCCCTTCAGAGAAAGGTACCTAATTCTTTGATGGCCCCGTTCTTTCCACTGGGATCTCACTCGCAGAGATCTTTCATTTAGGTCTTCTGTTTTTTCCAGAATGTCTTCGCTTTCCATGCCTAAACTATTCTCATGGGCTCTTCAGGCTGATTCTGAGGCCAGAGTGCTATTTAGGACATCTGCCATTCTATGAGTCTGCTGTGTATCCTGCTTCCCATGTTGGATCATTCTCTCCCTTTTTCATTCTATCAGTTAGTATTAGCAGACACTAGTCTTGCTTGTGCGATCCCTTTGACTCTTAGACCTATCAGTGTGATCAATTGTGAGCTGAAATTGATCACTTGGACTAATGAGATGGCCTTGGTACATGCCACCTTGATGGGATTGTATTGGAATCCCCTGGCACAATTCTAATTCCATCATTTGGGGCCGTTCCGATTGAGCATGTCCCAAATTGTACATCTCCTCCCTCTCTTATTCCCACTCTTATATTTCACAGAGATCACTTTTCAGTTAAAATTTAAACACCTAAGAATAATTGTGTGTTAATTACAGAGTTCAACCACTAGTACTAGGATAAAAAAAAAATACTACCATGGATAAAGTATTACATTGTACAACAACAGTCAGCACAAGAGCTGATCAAGTCACTGTTTCTCATAGTGTCCATTTCACTTCTACAGGTTTCCCCTTTGGTGCTCAGTTAGTCATCGCCAATCAAGGGAAACAAATGATATTTGTCTCTTTGGGACTGACTTAATTCACTCAGCATGATGTTTTCCAGATTCCTCCATTTTGTTGCAAGTGACCGGATTTCATTGTTTTTGACTGCTGTATAGTATTCTGTAGAGTACATGTCCCATAATTTCCTAATCCAGTCTACTGTTGATGGGCATTTGGGTTGGTTCCAAGTCTTAGCTATTGTGAATTGAGCCGCAATAAACATTACTGTGCAGACGGCTTTTTTGTTTGCCCATTTAATTTCCTTTGGGTAAATTCCAAGGAGTGGGATGGCTGGGTTGAATGGTAGGGTTATATTCAGGTTTCTGAGGAATCTCCAGACTGACTTCCATAGTGGCTTCACCAGTTTGCATTCCCACCAACAGTGGATTAGTGTCCCTTTTTCCCCACATCCTCTCCAGCATCTATTGTTGGTGGATTTCTGAATGTGAGCCATTCTCACCGGGGTGAGGTGAAACCTCATTGTGGTTTTGATTTGCATTTCCCTGATTGCTAGGGATCTTGAACATTTTTTCATGTGTCTGTTGGCCATTTGGATTTCCTCTTTGGAAAAATGTCTATTGAGGTCCTTGGCCCATCTCTTAAGTGGGTTGCTTGTTTTGATGTTGTGGAGTTTCTTAATTTCTTTGTAGATTCTGGTTATCAACCCTTTATCTGTTGCATAGTTTGCAAATATATTTTCCCATTCTGTCGGTTTCCTATTCACTTTCCTGACTGTTTCTTTTGCAGTACAGAAACTTTTCAATTTGATGCAATCCCAGTAGTTAATTTTGGTTTTCAGTGCCTGTGCTTCTGGGGTCTTTTCCAAGAAGTCTTTGCCAGTACCTATGTCTTGCAGGGTTTCTCCTATGCTCTCTAGTAATTTGATGGTGTCGGGTCGTAGGTTTAAATTTTTAATCCATGTTGAATGAATTTTTGTGTAAGGTGAAAGGTAGGGGTCTTGCTTCATGGTTCTGCAGGTGGAAATCCAGTTTTCCCAGCACCATTTATTAAACAGACTGACCTTACTCCAGGGACTGGTTTTGGATCGTTGATCAAATATAAGTTGGCTGTAGGTGTTTGGATTGATTTCTGGAGTTTCTATTCTGTTCCATTGGTCTATCCATCTGTTTCTGTACCAGTACCATGCTGTTTTGATAACTACTGCCCTGTAGTATGTCCTGAAATCTGGTATTGTGATGCCTCCGGCTTTGTTTTTGTTGTACAAGATTGCTTTAGCTATTCGAGGTCTCCTGTGTCTCCATATGAATTTCAGCATCATTTTTTCCAGATCTGAGAAGAATGTCCTCGGTATCTTGATTGGTATTGCGTTGAATCTGTAAATTGATTTTGGGAGAATGGACATTTTGATGATATTGATTCTTCCAATCCATGAGCATGGGAGATTTCTCCATTTTTTGGTATCCTCTTCTATTTCTTTCTTTAAGGTTTTGTAATTTTCATTGTAGAGATCTTTAATGTCCTTAGTTAAATGTATTCCAAGGTATTTGATTGTTTTTGTAGCTATTGTGAATGGGATTGATCTTAGCAGTTCTTCCTCAGCCGTGGCATTGTCTGTGTATACAAAGGCTGTTGATTTTTGTGCATTGATTTTATATCCTGCTACTTTGCCAAACTCTTCTATGAGTTCCAATAGTCTCTTAGTAGAGTTCTTTGGGTCCCCTAAATAAAGAATCATGTCGTCTGCAAAGAGGGATAGTTTGAGTTCTTCCTTCCCAACTTGTATCCCTTTAATTCCTTTTTCTTGCCTAATAGCTCTGGCTAAAACTTCCAGCACTATATTGAATAGCAGTGGTGAGAGTGGGCATCCCTGTCTGGTACCAGATCTCAGTGGAAATGCTTCCAACTTTTCCCCATTCAATAGGATATTGGCCGTGGGTTTTTCATAAATTGCTTTGATTGTATTGAGGAATGTGCCTTCTATACCCAGTTTGCTTAGGGTTTTCATCATGAAAGGGTGTTGAATTTTATCGAATGCTTTCTCTGCGTCTAATGAGATAATCATATGGTTTTTCTTCTGCAGTCTGTTAATGTGGTGTAATACGTTGATTGTTTTGCGAATATTGAACCATCCCTGCATACCAGGGATGAATCCCACTTGGTCTGGGTGGATGATCTTTCTGATGTGTTGTTGCAGTCTATTGGCCAGAATTTTATTGAGGATTTTTGCATCTATGTTCATGAGGGATATTGGTCTGTAATTCTCTTTCAATGCTGCATCTTTTTCTGGCTTAGGAATTAAGGTGATGCTGGATTCATAGAAAGAGTTTGGGAGAATTCCCTCTTTTTCGATTGTTCTGAAAAGTTTGAGAAGAATTGGGGTTAGTTCTTCTTTAAATGTCTGGTAGAATTCAGCAGTGAATCCATCTGGTCCTGGGCTTTTCTTTGTTGGGAGGGCCTTTATTACTGATTCAATTTCTGACTCACTTATGGGTCTGTTTAGGTTTTCTATGTCTTCCTGGTTCAATTTAGGTAGGTTGCATGTGTCCAGGAATCTATCCATTTCTGATAGGTTTCCCTGTTTACTGGCATACAAGTCCTTGTAGTAATTTCTGATGATTCTTTTGATTTCTGTGGTGTCTGTTGTTATATTTCCTTTTTCATCTCTGATTTTACTGATTTGGGTCTTTTCTTTTTTTAGTTAGTTGGGCCAATGGGGTGTCAATCTTGTTTATTTTCTCAAAAAACCAGTTCCTCGTTTGGCTGATTTTTTGTAATGTTTTTTTTGGATTCAATCCTGTTGATTTCTTCTCTGATTTTGATTATTTCTCTTTTTCTACTAAATTTGGGTCTAGTTTGCTGCAAATTTTCTAGATCCTTGAGATGCATTGAAAGCTCATCTATTTTGTGCCTTTCCAGTTTCTTGATGTAGGCACCTATTGATATAAACTTTCCTCTTAACACTGCTTTTGCTGTATCCCATAAGTTTTGGTATGTTGTGCTGTTATCCTCATTTACTTCCAGAAAATTTTTGATTTCTCTTTTGATTTCTTCAGTGACCCATTGTTCATTCAGGAGCATGTTGTTCAATCTCCATGTGTTTGCATATGCTCTAGGGATTCCTGAGTTGCTAATTTCCAACTTCAATCCCTTATGGTCTGAGAAGTTGCATCGTATGATTCTAATTCTTTTGAATTTGCTGAGACTTGCTTTATGGCCTAATATGTGATCAATCCTAGAGTAGGTTCCATGTACTGCTGAGAAGAATGTGAATGCTTTACGTGTAGGATGAAAAGTTCTGTAGATATCTGTTAGATCCATTTGGGCTATAGTGTTGTTTAAATCTACTGTCTCCTTGTTGATCTTCTGTCCTGTCGATCTGTCAATATCTGTGAGTGGAGTATTGAAGTCCCCCAGTACTATTGTGTTGGGGTCTAAGTCTCCCTTTAAGTTTCTTAACAAATTTTTTAAATAAACCTGTGGCCTGTAATTAGGTGCATATACATTGAGAATTGTTATATCTTCCTGTAGTATTGATCCCTTAATCATTATATAGTGCCCCTCTTTGTCTCTCTTAACAGTTTTTGTGTTAAAGTTTATGTAGTCCGATAATAAGATGGCTACACCCGCTCTTTTTTCATTTCTGTTGGCATGGTATATCTTGTTCCATCCTTTTATTTTCAGTCTGTATGGATCTTGGTTGGAAAGATGTGTTTCTTGTAGGCAGCAAATAGATGGTTTTTGTTCCTTAACCCAATCAGCCAATCTCTGTCTTTTAACAGGACAGTTTAGACCTTTAACGTTCAATGTGACTATTGATAAGTGGTAAGTTTGCCCTGCCATTTGCCAGATATTTTCTAATGTGTGCTTTGAATTCCCTGTGATCTTTTGCCGTGAGGTTCCCTTCGTTTACCTTCTTTCATGTTGATGGTCGTGTTTCTGTGTTTCTGTGTGTAACACTCTTTAAGTATCTTTTGCAGGGCTGGACGAGTGGCAACAAATTCTTTCAATTTTTGTTTGTTATGAAAGGTCTTTATTTCACCTTCATTCACAAATGAGAGCTTTGCAGGGTATAATATTCTGGGCTGGCAGTTTTTCTCTCTAAGTACCTGGGCTATGTCTCGCCATTCCCTTCTAGCTTGTAGGGTTTCTGTTGAGAAGTCAGCTGTGAGTCTAATTGGAGATCCTCTGAGAGTAATCTGACGTTTCTCTCTTGCACATTTTAGGATCTTTTCTTTTTGCTTCACTGTGGTGAGTTTAATTACAATATGTCGTGCAGAGGATCTCTTTTGGTCATGTTTATTAGGGGTTCTATGAGCTTCCTGGATTAGGATTTCTCTTTCTTTCTCCAAGCCTGGAAAATTTTCTGCTAGTATCTCCCTAAAAAGGCCTTCTAATCCTTTCTCCCTCTCCATGCCTTCAGGAACACCTAGAACCCGAATGTTGGGTTTTTTAATAGTGTCCTGTAAATTCCCGACGATATCTTTTAGTTTTCTAATTTCCTCTTCTTGTCTTTGGTTTGACTGTTTCCTCTCCTGTTCACTGTCTTCTAGGTCCGATATTCTCTCTTCTGCTTCACCCATTCTGGTTTTAAGGCCCTCAAGATTGCTTGTCACTTGATCTATTGAATTCTTCAATTCATTAAGATTTTTTGTCACTATCGTAGCTTCTTGTTCTACTAGTTGTTTCATTTCGTTTTGATTTCTCCGTAGTACTTCATTCTCGCGAGAGAGATTTTCTATCTTATCCATTAAAGATTTCTGTAGTTCAAGAATTTGTTTTTGAGAACTTCTTAATGTTCTTATCAATTCTTTGAGATCTGCTTCTTGCATTTCTTCTATCTCATTATCTTCATAATCCTGACTTGGGGTGTCTTTTCCGTTTGGGGTCATCATAGCGTCTTCCTTGATCTTGCTCCCTCGGAATCTGTTTTTGTTTGGCCTTTTTTTTTCCCCACACTCTTTCTCTGGGTTGTCAAGGTAACGTAGTTTGTGTGCGCGGTGTGTTCCCAGTTTTTGGATCCCCTTCAGGTTTCTACAGCCTCGGGTTTTTGGTTCCGTCTGCCTCAGTGATGGGCGGGCGCACCTTGTCCCACTGCGTTTAATCAAATTCGACTTCGCAAGGTGGGCGGTGAGAGGGGCTAGTGTCCGTGCGGGCTCGCCTCAACTGTGCTGTTTCCCCCGTGGGGGTCTGCTTCCCCCCGCCAGTGTCTCGGGATCCCTGTATCGGCTCCCGTTCAAGTGCGCAGATCCTGCGGTGATTGTGTTCCGCCTGGCTCCTGTCGCAGCCTGCGGGCGCGCACCGTGCCACTGTGTTCGATCTAGCTCAATTTCGTAGATTGGGCGACGAGAGAGGCTAGTGTCCATGCGGGCTCGCCTCAACTGTGCTGTTTCCCCCGTGGGGGTCTGCTTCCCCCCACCAGTGTCTGGGATCCCTGTATCGGCTCCCGTTCACGCGCGCAGATCCTGCGGCGATTGTGTTCCGCCCGGCTCCCGTCGCAGCCTGCGGGCGCGCGCCGTGCCACTGCGTTTAATCTAGCTCGAATTAGCAGGGTGGGTGACGAGAGAGGCTAGTGTCCGTGCAGGCTCACCTCGATTGTGCTGTTTCCCCCGTGGGGTCTGCTTCCCCCCGCCAGCGTCTCGGGATCCCTGTATCGGCTCCCGTTCAAGCGCTCAGTTCCAATGGCGACTGTGTTCCGCCCGGCTTCCGTTGCAGCCGGCGGGCGCACGCCGTCCCACTGCGTTCAGTCTAGCTCGAGTTAGCAGGGTGGGTGACTAAAGAGGCTAGTGTCCGTGTGGGCTCGCCTCAATTGTGCTGTTTCCCCCGTGGGTTCTGCTTCCCCCCGCCAGTGTCTCGGGATCCCTGTATCGGCTCCCGTTTAAGCGCTCAATTCCAATGGCGACTGTGTTCCGTCCGGTTCCCGTCCCTCCCGGCAGCTCCCGTGCCACTATGGCACGATTTGCCGTTCGCAAACTTACTTTCCCCTAGGTCCTCTGCGTCTCATTCACTGGGTCCGGAAGAATTTCCACTGCATTTTTTTCCCTGAGATTTTTCCTGAGGCTACAGTAACTCTGTTTTTATTAAACTATCTTTTTGCGGACTGCTAGTGCGCGTCCTCACTGTTCCGCCATCTTGGCTCCGCCCCCTGTTCTTTGGTTTTCTATTTTCTTTTTCTTGTTTTTGGGCTGACTGTATAGTATCCTGTACTTTGTCCTCTACATTGGATATTCTTTCTTTGGTTCACTGGTTTATGTTGTGAAGGCTCTGCACTGCATTTCTTATTCTATTGAAGTCTTCATTTCCAATATTTCATATTGAGTCCTCTCAATTTCATGAGAGAAATTTTCTTTCATATCATGTATGGATTTTATTAGTTTGTGTATTTGCTTCTGATTACTTATAAATCCTATGGTTAATTTTTTTAATTCTATTTCTAGCATTTATTCAGTTCTCTTCATCTTCATATTCTAGTATTGAAGTGTTGTTTTCTTTTGAGTGCGTCATTTTTTCTTCCTTATTCGTGTTTCTTGAATTGGTGCATTTGTAATCCAGTATTTGTGGAGATACTTGTTAGTTTCTTTGATTATTTCCATTGTGGTGGCTTTTATCTTTGTGCTATGCCTCTGAGTTAGTGGCGCGTCTGCCTTCAGTGAAAACCTAGAGGTGTGTGGTGGGTGTGGCAAGGGAGCTCTCTTCAGTTTTCCAGAATGAAGTGTTTGTCTAAGGTGACATACCCAGCTTTGGCTTGGTAAATCTTTCTCTTTTTTAATTCAGAGAGGTGGGTTGTTCTGCTCTGTTGATGCACACTCAGCTGATGTCATAGACCAGTGCCTGAGTGCTAACCCCAGTGGGTATACAATTTGTCCATTCTGACACAAGGACCACACAAAGGATCAGTGCTGTTCTCAGCATAAGCTCAGATTCCACAGCAATGTCTCACCAGGTAATCAAGGAGCTCTGAGCATGTGGAGCCTCCCGCAATGACTGTCCCAAGTCCTAGCCACACCCTGAAATATCCCATTATAGCCTCAGGGTTTTCACCGTCCTAGGTCATGAACCTCCCATAGTCATGAGCTCCTAGCCCCCTGTCAGTTCTCCCCACTAGACTCAGGAGTCTCAGCTCAGCTGGTTGCTGGAAACATACATGAGCTGGTGCAGCTGTTTCATTGTCCAAAATCATGCCCACTCTCTTTCAGCTTGTTACTGGATGTTGTTGCAGGGTGACCGGGGAGAGAGAAATGTGCCCTCTCCTTTGCTGTTTTATCTCCTCTAGTTTGGCAGGTACACTATCCCCCACAGGGCTCCAAAGGATTCCCTCTAGGCTCTTACTACAATGTTATTCCCAGTGGCTTGGACTGCTGTAGTCTGGTCTCACTTCTTTCCAAACATGGTGTGGAGGCTCTCTTAGCTGCTGGGGTTCTGAGTTGTGTGCATCCATACCCTCCATGTACGTCCACTGTGTCCCTCTAATTTGCATAGAGTTTCTCCTAACTCTTCCCTGAGACTGAACTCTCCTCTTTTAAAAAAATATTTTCTGGAACAATAAGCTCCCTTCTTACTCCACTATCTTATTCCAACCCTTGCTCCCTCCCACCACCTTTTAAAAAAGTGTAGGAAATAAAAAGCCATCCATACATGTTTGATAATTTTTTTTTAACTCCTGCCTCTTGCACTTTTTTCTTTTTAAAATTTATTAATTTGAAAGTGTTAGAAAGGAGGAACAGATCCTCCATCTGCTGGCTAACTCCCCAGACTATCACAATTGGTCAGGCTGGAGGCATGAGCCACTTAAGGTCTTAAGGCACACAGGATTCTAGTCCCGGTTGGGGCACCGGATTCTGTCCTGGTTGCTCCTCTTCCAGTACAGCTCTCTGATGTGGCCTGGGAGTGCAGTGGAGGTTGACCCAAGTCCTTGTGCCCTGCACCCGCATGGGAGACCAGGAGAGGAACCTGGCTCCTGGCTTCGGATCAGCACTGTGCACAGGCCACATTGCGTGACCACAGCAGCCATTGGGGGATGAACCAATGGAATAAAAGGAAGACCTTTCTCTCTGTCTCTCTCTCTCACTGTCCACTCTGCCTGTCAAAAAAATAAATAACTAACTAAATAAAAAAGGTGAGTTTAGGGGTTCAGAGACTTGGTCCATCTTCCATTGCTTTCCCAGGTGCCTCACAGGGAACTGGATCTTAAATGGAACAGCTAAGACTTGAACTGGCACCCATATGGATGTCAGCACTGTAGGCCTTTGTTTAACCCACTACAACTCAGGGCTGCCCCAACCTTGATGTTTGTAATTCTCCTAATGTCTGCCTCAGTTACTTCATCTGACTCACTGCATCACCTACACTTTGAGATATATTCTAAGTGCTTAGCAGGAGCCACATCATTACCACTTGCCAAGGGTCTTAATAGTGACTTGTTTAAACTGAGAGATTTTTTGTTCTACAACAATTCTATGTTGACGCTAAATACCTGTAGATTTAAGGCACACAATGAACTTCCAGCGACTGTGACCCAATAGTGAAATAGTGAAAGGGCATGTGTGTGCCAGATGAATGAGGAATGAGGAATTTGTCAGGAAAAAATAGATATGAGGCCTGACTCCTGCTATTTGCCTGCCTGTCCTGTCTGATTGCCAGTGCCAGACATCATGCTCCCAAAGCATGCTTGCATATCAGGGAGCACATATACCTTGCTTTGCATCCTTGGAGGTACATTAGCAGGTGCTTTGAATCTCCTAATTTGTTGGCATAGTGCTGAACATTGTCACTTGAACACCTCACATCCCCATTCCTCCTGAACATGCATAAACTCCAAGGCACTTTGGCATCTTGCCTCTTGCATGAGAAAGGAGGCACTGAAAGACATGCTGGCTTCTGGGCCCCCATCTCTGAAAGGCACTGTTAGGCATGCTGCTCTTGGGTGCACAGACAGAGAACTCTACCTACTATTGAGATCTCCAGATTTGCCTTAGCTTGTATCAAGTATTTCTGCCATTATGTTGGCTCTGAAAGCTCCTACTTCATTCCTATCCAGGTGGCCTGGGGCAACAAAGAATAAGCAATATGCATATGAAATTCTATTTGGAAACTATTGGTTTCCAACATCTTTACAAACTATGAGCTATAGCTGTCCACTGCTTCATCCTGAAGACAGAGACATAGCCCTGAGAGAGGAGACTTCAGTTTGGTATGAGAGTCCTGGGATACAGTAGTTGCTAACATACAGGCTGTGAAACAGCTCCACACAGCCTTTATCCCTGGTAGGCACCCCAAGTTTTCCCTTCATTGGACTGAATTGTCCCCAGAAGCAAGATTGTGTCTCAAGGCATTGAAGTTTATGAGTGAGCACCAGCTGAGTGTGAACACAGTGCACAAGCTGCAGAGCAACTTCTACTGGAGCACCATAACTGTGGTGAAGCAAGCCTGTTCAGTGTGAAGCCTATTTTCTTCTTCCTGTGTAATGGCAGGACTAACACATGCTTGGGATCAAGACCCCTTCAGGCACCAAAAATCTGAGCATCGAATGCAAGGGCAGCAATTTTGATCTACAATGCAATCCCTGGTTCATGTAGACCATGCTGCATTTAAACTTATGCTGAAGTTTGTGTGCATCACTACACCCTGTCCCCTCACCCCAAGACTCTTCTGTGACCCTCAGAGGGCTGGCCCTCTGAAGGGATGCTTGGGCAGCAGTCTGCCCAGATACTCCTTGCAGCCCATCCCAGAGTGTCTATTACATCTACTTTAGTGGTGATAGATTCCCTCTTTTCTCAAAATCTCAGCCTCCTTGTACAACACCCTGTCCTGTTTGGTTGTCTTCTCTTCCTCCTAGGAAGAGGACAAAGTGGGCCATGTGGGTTGAGGAGGGTAGACCCAGGTGCCCAGATGTTGTATACCCAGCCTCTGGGACCGGAAGGATGGAACCAGGTGTCCAGAAGTTACTAACCAAGTTTCTGGCTCTACCCACCTCTATAGAGTGACTTGGACTTACTTATGGTACCCAGTGTTTCTCCCTCTATTCTCCTTCCTT
Organism: Sylvilagus floridanus; assembly: GCA_949820135.1. Lineage (NCBI taxonomy): Eukaryota > Metazoa > Chordata > Mammalia > Lagomorpha > Leporidae > Sylvilagus > Sylvilagus floridanus. The sequence continues at coordinate 137,483,501 of OX463225.1, forward strand.
TTTTTTTCTTCCCCATTCTCGCCTGACTATTCTTGGATTGGTGGGCTTTTCTGTCATTTACTAGAAACATTTTTCTGTGCTTAAATGTATTATCTTCCAGACTTTAAGGTTTTCCCAAGATTTCTAGAGTTTTTAGCAGCACTTTGGTATAGTTACATATACAAAGCAATAATATTTTTATTTCATGTGTAATTCCCCTTCTGTTCAAAAATAAAGTAACTCTAGTTTAAAATTCTATATGTTCTTAATTTTTTATGTAAATTCAAGAATCCTGAAGGTAGGGGAAAGAGAAACATAAAGGAAGCTTTAATCATGAGAATGTCTTGGTAAATAAAGCTATGGGGTATGAAAGAAGCTGATTCAGGGGAAATTCAAGTAATACTCATCTTAAATTGAAAACGCTGGTGATCTTTAAGAAGCAAGGGGAACAGTATATGACAAATAAGTGAGGTAATCAAGAATATTGTAGAAGGTTGGTAGAAGATGAATCTTGGGTAGGATTTGGTTGGCTAAGACTAGAAAACATTCTTTATATGTATTTCTAAACATCAGCAATGCAGTAACATTAAAGGCACACTGTTATAAGACTAGAATTTCGTTCTGTAAATTAAAGCAACAAGGTTTTATATTAAACATTTCTCACAAAATTTTCAACTTTTTAACTACAAAATCTCAATAACCCATCTTCTAGGTTATAGTGTTCTTTTGTATTTAATTTGTGGCTATTCTCTTCCATTTTACTCAGCTTCTGTCTGATTGTCTACCTCTCTCTTTGTCTTTATGTATTTAAGTTGTATGAAGTAATGAGTTAATGTCATGTGGTATTTTTAATTTTATGTGTTAATTATTTTATTCATTTTTTTCTAAGTTTTTGTATTGATTTAGGAAACTAATCTTAGTTTTGTAATAATTGTATGTGTCATTGGATAGAAACTATTTGCATTTCCTTCTGTATATAATATTAGGCTTAGAGTCTGAAGGCAAGGTGCACTCTTTCTTAATGACCCTGCATGTATTTTTGAAGTATCATTTATCAGGGACTCAAGCAGAGAACTGGGAATTAGGAATTTGGTAGGAACTTTGTAGTCTTAAAGATAATTTTCCTTAGTGTTCCTGAGGAGACTGAGAAGTTTCAAACATTGCATTTGGTTTGAGGTCTAAGGGATGCAGTTACCTTAATATAAACCATTTAAAATTCTCTGATAACACAAATGAAAATGTTAAGGAAGAATGAAAGTGTTGGGAAATCTAAGAAACGATTCTGTGGTCCTGGAATAAAATGGGTAGGTGTAAAGGAGAGACAGGAATCCAGGTTGTAGGAATTGTAAGAGTGTTGGGGATGATAGCATGAGCAGAGGGTGGAAGAAGAGCATTAACTTATTGCTTATGGGCAGAAAGAAAACAAGTTATGAACTTTGCAAATATTTCAGAGAATGCAAAATATGCCCGAGACTATTCATTCCAGCAATGAATATTCTAAAATGATAAGCCAAGCTTAGAATGAACATAGCCTTTACTAAGAAACTGATTACAATGATAGCCACTTAAATGGACAATGTAAACAAAATAAGTTAAACCACTTTCTAAGTAGGAGTTCTAATATTATTCTTATTAAAATGTCTTCTGTAGTCAATAGGATTCACATCCCGTCTTCTAACTCCATCCCTCATTGTCACCCTGATCTTGGTCAAAGAATTTAAATGTTCTTAATATGTTGTCCAATGTGAAGTAATGCTATAACTAGTACTGAAACAGTATTTTTACACTTTGTGTTTCTGTGTGGGTGCAAACTGATGAAATCTTTACTTAGTATATACTGAATCAATCTTCTGTATATAAATATAATTAAAAATGAAAAAAAATCTTGGTGTTAAATTGGAAATTGCATAGAAAATTAATCAATTTAAAAAAAAATATCATGTAGAATCTCTGTCCTTAATGTGCTATACATTGTGAATTAATACTATAACTAGTACTCCAACAGTATTTTTCACTTTGTGTTGCTATGTGAGGGCAAACTGTTGAAATCTTTACTTAATATATAGTAAACTGATCTTCTGTATATAAAGAGAATTGAAAATGAATCTTGATGTGAATGCAAGGGGAGAGGGAGTGGGAAAGGGGAGGGTTGCAGGTGGGAGGGAAGTTATGGGGGGGGAAACCATTGTAATCTATAAGCTGTATTTTGGAAATTTTTATTATTTAAATAAAACCATTATAAAAAATTTTAAAAAAAGAATTTAAATGTTTGACCTATAGTTTCCTCAGCTGTTAACTGAAATGATGATCATATTTACCTTTTAAAGGTTATTGAGCAGACTTAGACTAGCACATGGTGGACCCTCTGTAACACATGCATCTTACGTGAGTACATTCAATGTTGGTTTGAGCAGCCACTATCTTGAAACCAGGAGTAATTAACCTAACAGCTCTGCATGTCCCCCCTCACTAAAAGCGGAATAACAATAATGTACTACTAAATCAATATTTCATGGCTGCACAACAAATCATCACACACAGCTCCAATTTATTAGTTCACAATTCTGTAGATCCCAAGCCCAAGTGATCTTGATTGCATTTTTTTGACAGGCAGAGTTAGACAGTGGGAAATGTCTTCCTTTTTCTGTTGGTTCACCCTCCAAGTGGCCCCTATGGCCGGTGTGCCACGCTGATCCGAAGCCAGGAGCCAGGTGCCTCTCCTGGTCTCCCACGCGCATGCAGGGGCCCAAGCACTTGGGCCATCCTCCACTGCCTTCCCGGGCCACAGCAGAGAGCTGGACTGGAAGAGGAGCAACCAGGACAGAACCGGCACCCAAACCAGGACTAGAACCCAGAGTGCTGGTGCCGCAGGTGGAGGATAAGCCTAGTGATCCACGGCGCTGGCCAATCTTGATTTCATTTTATCCTTTGAGTTTCAGAACCTGAAATCATGCTATAATTATTTAGCATGCTATAATACTTTTGATATTAAAAAATTTTAATGCAAATGTTTAAAAATACAAAATGATAAAAATCATAGCATTTATTGTTACTTCTTCCTTGATGAATTGAAAGATTTTTTTAAAAATCTCAACTAAGTTAACTGAGATTGGGAGAGGAGGAATGGAGATAATAACTACTATTAGTGTTTCTTGATTCTGTATAGGATCATTGTCTTCTCATTTATTGTTATCATAATTGTCATTCAACATCCCTTTGAGCTCCCTTCTGGGCCATGCCCTTTTGTGCACTACAAAACCCGCCATTATGAACTTGGTACTCTTATTAACTCAGTTTTACAAATGAGAATACTGAGGCTTGACAATGAGCTGAATTTAAATTAAAAGGCTTGTAGAGGTAGAGAGAGTATTCCAATGTAAGTGTCCTAGATCCAAGACATACCTTTACCTAAGTGTGCTACAGCACCCAAACCTTAGCCAGTAGGAATAATTCTGAACTGTTTTAGTCAGTTGGAACTGCTGGAACAATTCATAGATGGCTGTCTTCTTTTTGTGTCCTCACATGGCAGGAGGCAGAAGGAGAGCATCTCTCATCTTTTCTTGCAAGGGCACAAATAACTGTTCACGAAGCTCCACTCCCAAGACTGAGACTCCATCTCCAAATACCATCATACTGGGGATTTAGGCATCAATATAGTGACACTGGGAAGACAGAAACATTTAGTTCAAGTGAGATAGAGTGGAAGGCTGGCTGGGAAATAATTCTAAAGGCTGCTAAGGAGGAGGTGAGATATCATATTATAGACAAATAATTAGAAGAACCATTTCAGAGCAAGGTTTGTTCAAACTTCATATTGAGTAATGTGTAAAAACACATTTAAAAAATAAAAACATCTTAAATATCACTTTGCTAAGAGAAAGGGAAATTCATTTATTTGCTCTCTCTTTTCATGCTTAAATCCACAAATGTTGGAATAAGAAATCAGAGTTGTAGTAAAGTAGTTTCAAACATATTCCAACTTCCTGGTAAGTCATCATTACTCAGTTTTGAAAACATGCTTTAGTCATCCTGTGACACAATCATCAAAAAATATTTTTTGAAATGCGATACGTGATATTACTTTTATGATATTGTCTCCAGAGGATAGTCCTAAATCCCCAAATTGGAAGACTAGTAACCACTTTCTTTCTGATGTGATATTTAAGGAAAAGGGCTAAGAATTTTATTTCTCATTTTCCCTATTTATTTCCACTATTCTGATAATATGTGGATCTCAGTAAGTGTATTAGGAAGTTAAAAAGCACAGTTGTAGGCCCTGAGCTGCATTTTTGGTTTAACCACTTTCACTGTAAAGACTAGTCCATTTCTCTTGGCATTGGTGGGCAGCAGTGAAATCTGTTCCGCATGACGGATGTGTGAAGCATCTGTCTTTCCTTCTGATTCCCTGCTGGTCCCTGAACTCACCCCATTATTTCCCATTGGAAACAGATGCCCTGCTCAGGAAAGGGTGGTCTGCTCCTGGTGTTGGCCCTGCCCCTGTGAACAGAGGAACCCACCGCCCTCACCTTCAGTCCTGAGTGGGAACACAGCAGAGCAGCCTCCTGCCTGGCTGTGGATAGGGTGGCATTTCCTGACAGATACTGTACAATCCACTTTGAGTGGTTCAGTCTCTCTACCTCTGCCACAGAGGCCACTTTTCAAAATCTCCCAACTTCTTTTGCTGGCTATATTGAGGAAGGAAGTTTAGGGGAGTCCCTAAGGCAGGTAAATCCCTAAGGGAGAGTTAATGTTGTCATCGATGTTATCCTCTTAAACCCAGGCTCTGTTAGCTGCAAAGGTCCAAGCAATGTAGGAACTATGGAGGGGGAAGTTGTGATTTATTCTCTATTCTATCCCAAGCAGAAGGAAGCCAAACAGTGGGAGGAGAGGGAAAGGAGAAGAGGAAAGGAAGAGGAAAGGTGGGGATGAAGAGAACAAGAGGGAGGGGTGGTGTCTGGTCTCACACGCCTGCCACCTCTTTACACAGTATGCTCCTGGCCTGTGCTCGCCCCCTCTGGAAAACACTTCACTGTTTTCCAAGTCAGAATTCTGTCCAGCAATGGTGGCAGGGAGAGTGGCATCAATCCCATGCACAGCACCCCCTCTCCCACCCCATGAACAGTCCTGGGAGTTCCCATCATCTGCTCACCCCAGGCACAGGATTGGCAGGACACACATTGGCAGGTCAACCATTGTCTGCAATGGGCACAGACTCTCCAATAATTGCTTTTGGAACATACTGGGGAAAGAAGCAGTGTTCCTGAATTCACACAGGGGTGCAGTCTCAGCTGTGCTGCCCATTGTGACCACCCCTGACCAGTGTGTCACCTCCAGAGCCAGGATCATGAAGTGCCATGTAGCTGCCAGGCTCCTGGTTGCCCTCAGCCTCTGAGTCCTCCAACTTCACAGAGGTGAGGCCGTGGGATATGGGTGGCTGGGAGGACCTGGGATACACTCCCGGGATGCCAGGGGTGGCCTGGGTGCAGGTCACATGGTGGGAACTACACAAATGGCATGGAGGAGGTGCATCTGGGGTGCCCAGAGAAAGCATTGCAAAATCCAAGCAGAGTGAGTTGGCCTGACCTGGGAGCAGGATTCAAGGTACCAGGGTGAGATCCAGGAACGAGAGTCATTGAGGGGATGCAGGAAGGGATGGTGCCAGAAAGCAGCAATGCCTTGGCATCCTCAACCAAGACCCTGAGTGGTTGCAGGAACCCTGTTTAGGTTTTGCTGCAGTGGCATTGGTGGATGCCAGGGTGGAGCAGCAGGAAGGACACACCTAGGCTGAGCTCCTTGCTAACCTAGCCCTGCCATGGGAGTTTATTCTGTGAGAGAGATAGCGTTTACCAAGTCACTTGGGCCACTTCCTGCTGTCTCAGCCCACAGGGAAACATCTCTGACCACACATCCTGAGGCCTCTCCCACATCCTGGGGCCTGGTGCTGGCTCCATGCTCCCTGGGTCACGAACATCCCCTACACAAGGTGCAGGTCAGGTGCAGAAAATTTAGAGCCCAGCTTTCCGGGCTTTCTGTGACAAGCAGGAAGGAGAGGTGGGGGTGAAGTCTGTTTAAGAATTTTGTGGATGTGGGCGAGTCTCCTGCTGAGTTGTGCAGGTGACTTTCATGTTCTCTGTGCGTAGTGACTCTCAGGACAAGCCCTCTTGGTCCAGGGTCTGGGAGCTGGCTGCTGATGAGTCTGGAAAAAGCAAGAGGGTAGAGGGGCTGGGAGGCAGGGGGCAGTGCCCTTCATGCACCCCTGGTGTGTGGCTGTCATAAAGGATCCCTGGGTAAGTCAGCTGCTGGCAGCTTGAGGGAAAGGCTGGGTGCAGTACAGGGTTTTAAATGCCATGACTGTGGGAAAGGTGGTTGCTTTAAGAAATGCACTTGCATCTCTTTAAGACCAGGGATTGTGTGAATAGTCTACAACTGCCATCCATGCACCTGTGTATTCCCAAGGACAACTGGGGGCTCTTAGGTAATGGCCCAAAACACAGGTGTTGCTGGGTAGATTCCCTAGAGGCCCTGCCAGGGAGGAGGCATGGCTGTACCTCACCTGTGCCTCCTGCACCCATCCCCCTCCATGTGTCTCTCACCAGTGCATGCAGGAGTTGCCATGCTGAGCAAGCAAAGGTCTCCCCTTGTGGAAGGTTAGCAGCAGCAGCAGTGGGACTCCTGGCGGAAAGCAGAGAGTCTGCTCCAGCCTGTTTTTCTCTGCTCTGATTTCCCGACTGGATTGCTTCTGCACTCTGGTCCTTTACAGTGAAGAACTGCGGGCACTCTGATCTCCTCCTTCCTCTCCCACTTCCCAACATGAACATACATGCACCACTATCCCACCACCCCTCGCTGGGTGCAGGCAGAGGTGCAGGGCATGTGGCTAGAAGAAGGGAAGCTGAACCTGGAGCTCCACTCTGGTCTGCACAGACAATGGGGGCAGCCATGTGCTACCCACTGTGCACTCCCTGGGAGGCTTTTCTCCTGTGGGAAAGAGAGCTTTAGGAAAGTGCTTCTGCATTCACTGTGCTTGTTAAAACTTAACATCTCTCCTTTTCTATTTCCATTGATTCTGCAGAAGGCAGAATGCAGCTTGTATGACATCTCTAACCTCGGTACTGAAGCCACTGTTAACAGAGAGAATTTTCCTTCTCGCTTCCCTTCTCCCGTTTTATGCAATGATTCTACTTCTTGTGGGAATTGGTGGGTTACCTTTTACATACTTTTTTTCTGGGAATTGATGAGGATATGCAACTTCTTTGTATTAGTCACCTTTATTTTAAAATTAAACCAATGGATCAGTAAGATAAACTATTTCATTAACTCAAATTATTCACCATTATGGGTCGCTCTAAAAAATTCAATAACATGCATACTGGTGCAGTCAACAGGTGATATCTTACATAATCTGTCCTTATGCATGTAGTTTGTTCCAGAAGTCTTTAAGTCTAACATGTCTTTAAGATATTTCTAAAAATGTCTAGACATATACAAAAGGCTACATGTCACTGGCCTTTGCTTTTCTTTTTCTAATTGGTAGTGCTTTATAGTTAATTCAACTTAAGAATAAGTTGATACCTGAACAGTCTCACTCCCGATAATGAGAGATACTTTTATGACTACACTTTTATGACTGGTATAATAATATTTGTGCTGAAGTAACAGAGTTTGCTTGATGTCTTTATTATCTAATTTCTTGTCACTAATGCTAAACCTTAAAATTAGGTGTGAATTCAGATTCAAAGTAATGTCTGAAAACTAATTTTAAAATATTTACAAATAATAAGTGAAAGTGAAGCTTGCAGATGTGCTAATTTTATGCTAGTGCAATATCTGGGACATGCATGACTATAATATAAGTCAAGTTTACCCCTAGTCTTGAAGTTTTTCTCTCATTCCTGAAATATTTTCTGAGAGTTGAAATATGTTTTGTTTCAAATGTAAATGGTTTTGAGAAAACGTTTATAATAAGCAATAATAATGAAAAAGTTAAGTTCCCTATTCTTTTTCTAGTGTGGAAGTTGCAAACACTCCAAAACCAGGCAGATGAATTGTCTTTCTTTTCTTTCTTTTTTTTTAGAAAACACTTTATTTATTTATTGACAGGCAGAGTGGACAGTGAGAGAAAGAGAGAGAGAGAGAAACGGAGAGAAATGTCTTCCTTTTCCATTGGTTCACCCCAAAATGGCCACTGTGGCAGGCGCACTGCAGCCAGTGCACCGTGCTGATCCGAAGCCATGAGCCAGGTGCTTCTCCTGGTCTCCCATGTGGGTGCAGGGCCCAATGACTTGGGCCATTCCTCCACTGCACTCCCAGGGTGCAGGGCCCAAGGACTTGGGCCATCCTCCACTGTACTCCCGGGCCACAGAAAGCTGGACTGGAAGAGGAGCGACCGGGACAGAATCAGGTGCCCTGACCAGGACTAGAACCTGGTGTGCTGACACCACAGGCAGAGAATTAGCCTATTGAGCTGTGGCACTGGCCCATTAGTTGTCTTTCTGAACACTTCTCTTAATGAAAGCCTTATTGGATTTTTCTCCAATATCTTCTGATCAATGTTGATATAAAATATGTATCCAGAACCCAAGAATTTTTTAATAAATATTTTAATAGACCTTGTTTTTCTTGTGAAATACTTACCTTTCCTTTTCACAAAATTTATAGTAGTATAAGGCAATACAATAAACAAGACTAAAATAATATGATTATTCAATACCACTGCTCAACATCAGTATGACAGTTTATAAAGTCTAAAATTGGCAGTTCAAACAGTGAATTTCATTACTATTGATCAAGGTAAAGTTTTTAATTTGATTTTTTTCTTTTTTAAAAAGAAGATTTATTTATTTATTTGAAAGTTACAGAGAGATAAAAAAAGAGAAAGAGAGAGAGAGAAATCTTTTGCCACAAAATGGATGTAATTTGACACCATAAAGTTCAGAGAAATAAGCCAGACCCAAAAAGACAAATAGCACATTGTTTTTCTGATTTGTGATAGCTAATATATATAGTACAAAAGTATATAAGTTGGAAATTGGCATCGTGGCATTTTATTACTTACAACAATTTTCTGTGTGCCTTTGAACAATGTTCTTTCTATGTTTAATTTGTTCATCTCTTTATTTAATGGAACATTAAGCCTATAATTATAAAGTAAATTAAAAATGTTATTGAAGAAGTTAAAAAGTTGGGAGGAGAAAGGATCTAAGAGTTATATCTGTGAACTACTTACCATCTTAAAATCACTAAAAATAAAGTTGAGTTAAAGTTGTTATAAGAATATGTTGCATGAAACAAAATGCTTACACTTCTGATTCTGTATGTCTTTTTGAAAAATGTATCAAAAGCAGGCATTGGAAATTATTGTTGAGATCTCCAGTGATTACCATAAAATAAAGCAGCTTATCTGTAATGCATATATATGTGTATATATATGGAGAAATGTGTATATATATGACATATATAAAAATATATGTTAAAGTGCAGCCAGGATATAAGTGATTTCTCTGATATACGCCTTTTGTTGGAGCAGACATTTGGCTGAGTAGTTAAGACACTGGTTGACATGCTGTGCCCCACATCAAGTGCCTCAGTGTGAGTCTTCTCAGACTCCTGACTGCAGTTTCTTGCTAATGCAGACCATGGGATGAGTCCATCAGGGCTCAGCTAACAGGGTGCTTGCCACCTACAGAGCAGACCTGGATTCAGTTTCTAGCTCCTTTTTTTTTTTCTTGACAGGCAGAGTGGACAGTGAGAGAGAGAGGGACAGAGAGAAAGGTCTTCCTTTTGCTGTTGGTTCACCCTCCAATGGCTGCCGCGGCCGGCGCACCGCGCTCATCCGATGGCAGGAGCCAGGTGCCAGGTGCTTTTCCTGGTCTCCCATGGGGTGCAGGGCCCAAGCACTTGGGCCATCCTCCACTGCACTCCCGGGCCACAGCAGAGAGCTGGCCTGAAAGAGGGGCAACTGGGACAGAATCTGGTGCCCCAACTGGGACTAGAACCCGGGGTGCCAGCGCCGCAAGGTTTTAACCTCTCACTTTCCTGCTGAAGCCATGTAGGAGGTAAACCAGGAGATGGGAGTTCTCTGTTTCTTTCTTTGTCTGCCGGTTAAACAAATATTTTTAAATTAAAAAGAATGTAACATGTTTTACCTAGAAACCTTTTTTAATGCATAAAATTTCACACATTTCATATGTACAAATTTAGGAACATAGTGGTCCTTCCCACCCTACACTCCCTCCCAACTGCACTCCCACCCTTCTTCCTCCTCTCTCTCTCCTATTTCTATTCTTTTTTACACAGATCTATTCAGTTAACTTTATACATGTAAGATTAACTCTACAAGAGTTCAAGAAACTCAACAACAATAAAACAAGCAAAGCAGTACTATAAAGAATATGAAAAAGAAAAAAAACTGTTGTCCAACAGTTGAGATAAGGACTGTTCAAAATATCGCCTATCACAGTGTCTATTTCACTTCTGTAGATTACCTGTTAGGTGCTGTATTAGTTACCACAGATCAGAGAGATCTTATCAATTGTGAATTGAGTTATAATGAACATGGGGTTACAGAAAATACTTCCATGTGCTGATTTCATTTTCTTTGGGTAAATTCCTAGGAGTGAAGTGGCTGGATTATATGGTAGGTCTTTGTTCAGATTTCTGAAGTATCTGCATACTGTATTCCACAGTGGCTGTACCAGATTACATTCCCACTAACAGTGGATTAGGGTACCTTTTCCTCACATCCTTGCCAGCATTTGTTTTTTGTTGATTTCTGTATGAGATTCATTCTAACTGGGGTGTAGTGAAAATTTATTGTGGTTTTGATTTGCATTTCTATGATGGCTAGTGATGCTGAGAATTTTTTCATGTGTCTGTTGGCCATTTTAATTTCCTCTTTTAAAAATGCCTGTTTAAGACATTTGCACATTTCTTAACTGGATTGTTTTGTTGTAGTCAAGTTTATTGAGCTCTTTATAGATTCTGGATGTTAATCCTTTATAGTTTTCCTGGTTTGCAAATAATTTCTCCCATGCTGTCAATTGCCTCTTTGCTTAGTGTTTCCTTTGCAGTGCAAAGCTTCTAAACTTGATGTAATCCCTTTTGTCAGTTTGGGCTTAGATTGTGTGTGCTTCTAGGGCCTTTTCTAAGAAGTACCTCTGTATGCCAATGTCTTGCAGAGTTTCTCCAATGTTCCTCTAGTAATTTAATGGTCCTCTAGGTTTAGGACATTGATCCATTTTGAGGGATTTTGTGTAGGTGTAAGGTAGGGGTCTTATTTCTTACTTCTGCATGAGATCCAGTAGTCCCAAAACATTTGCTGTAGAGACTGACCTTGCTGCAGAGATTGATTGTAGCTCCTTTGTCAAATTTAAGTTGGTTATAGGTGCATGGATAGATTTCTCGAGTTTCTATTCTGTTGCTTTGCTCTACCTCTCTATTTTACTATCTTGTCTTTTACTTTTGGCAGTACCAGACTGTTAGTTATAACTGCACTGTAGTATGTTTTGAAATCGGGTATAATGATGCCTCTGGCTTTGTATTTGTTGCATAAGATTGCTTTAGATATTCATAGTCCCCTATACTTCCATATGATTTTCAGCATCGTTTGTTCTACATCTGTGAAGAATGTCTTTGGTGTTTTGATTGGAATCACACTGAGACTATAAATTGCTTCTGGTATTATGGGCATATTAATGATATTGCTTCTTCCAATCCATGAAAATGGAAGAATTTTCCATTTTGAAATGTCTTATTCTATTACATTAATATTTTGTAATTTTCATTATAGAGATATTTGACATCATTGGTTAAATTTATTCCAAGGTATTGAATACCTTTTGTAGCTTTTGTGAATAGGATTGTTCTCAGAAGTTCTTTCTCAGCCATGGCATTGTCTGTATATACAAAAGATGTTGGTATTTCTATGATGATCTTGTATCCTGCCACTTTACCAAACACTATTTTTTACAAAAAAAAAAGATGATTCATTTATTTGAAAGTTGGAGTTACAAAGAAGCAGAGGCAGAGAGGTAGAGAAAGGCCTTCCATCTACTAGTTCACTCCCCAGATGGCCGCAATGGCTCGAGCTGTGACAATCTGAAGCCAGGAGCCTTTTCCAGATCTCCCACACTGTTGCAGGGCCCCAAAACTTGGGCCATCTTCTGCTGCTTTCCCAGGCCACAGCAGAGAGCTGGATAAGGAGCAGAGTAGCTAGGACTCAAACCAGTGCCCATTTGTGATGGCAGCACTGCAGGCTGTCTTTACCTACTCTGCCACAGCACCTCCCCTACCAAACTCTTTTATGAGTTCCAGTAGTCTCTCATTGGAGTCTATTATATCCCCTATACATATAATCATCTGCATATAGGGATAATTTCACTTCCTCTGTTTCAATTTTTATCCCTTTGATTTCGTTTTCTTGCCTAATGGCTCTGGCTAAAAATTCCAGGACTATACTAAAGTGCAATGGTGTGAGTGGGCATCCTTGTCTGGTTCCAAATCTTCGTGGAATGCTTCCATTTATTCTCCATTCAATAAGATGCTGCCTGTGGGCTTGCTACAAACTGTCTTGAATATGTTGAGGAATATTCCTTCTTGGAATATTCCTTCTATACCCAATTAGCTTAATGTTTTCATCTTTAAAGGTGCTGATTTCTACCTTTGTTTCACCTACATTCATAAATACAGTATTCTGAGATGAAAGTTTCTTTCTCTTAAGACTTGGACTGTGGTTTGAACAGCCCTTGTCTCAAAAGTTGAATAGTTTTTTTTTTTTTTGTCTTTCATACTATTTGTTGAACTCCTTACTTAACATAGAGCTAATCATATGTATATAAAGTTAATTGAAAATAGATCTTAGTGAAAACATAAGAATAGGAATGGGGAGGGAGGAGGAAGAGGGGTGGGAGAGTGGGTTGGAGGGCAGTACAGTGGGAAGAATCACCATGTTTCTGAAGTTGTAAATATGAAAATAATTAAATATTAAAAATAATTAAATATTAAAAATAATTAAATAAAAGGTTTTTGGAGAGGGGAGGAGAAAACTTGTACTGTATCTTGCCATTTTCTCCTACCCTTCAAGTTTCTGATGAGAATTCAGCTGTGATTCTTATTGGAGATCCTCTAAAATTAACCTGGAACTTCTCTTATGCACATTTTTAGAGTATTTTCTTTATGTTTTACTGTTGAAAGTTTAACTACAACATGTTGTGGTGAATAATTTTTCTGTTCAGGTCTGTTCTATTTTTTTTTCCTGTACCTGGATATTTCTTTCTTTTTCCCAACTGGGTAAGTTTTCTGTGAATATTTCACTAAATAGCCCTTCTCATCAGTTCTTTCCACATCTTCAGGAATTATTAAGATGTGTATGTTGGGTCATTTGATAGTATCCCATAAATCTGCAACACTGCTTTTAGGTTTTCTAATTTATTCTGTTTTATGGTCTGATTGTAAAATTTCCAGAGATTTGTTTTCTAACTCAAATATTCATTCTTCCATCTCACCAATACAGTTGTTAAGGCTTTCCACTTCATTTTTATTTGACCTAATGAATTATTCGTTTCTAATATTTCATTTTGATTTCTTTAAAATTCTGAATTTTGGCCAGCACCACAGCTCAATAGGCTAATCCTCCACCAGTGGCACCAGCATACCAAGTTCTAGTCCCGGTTGGGGCACTGGATTCTGTCCCAGTTGCCCCTCTTCCAGGCCAGCTCTCTGCTATGGCCCAGGAGTGCAGTGGAGGATGGCCCAATGTCCTTGGGCCCTGCACCCACATGGGAGACCAGGAGAAGCACCTGGCTCCTGCCATCGGATCAGCATGGTGCGCTGGCTGCAACGCACCGGCCTCAGCACCCATTGGTGGGTGAACCAACGGCAAAAGAAAGACCTTTCTCTCTGTCTGTCTCTCTCTCTCTCACTGTCCACTCTATCTGTCAAAAAATTAAGAAAAATTCTGAATTTTATAATAAATGCATAAATTTCATTCATGTTATGATTGGATTTCTTTAAATCGTCACTTTAACTCTGTTTCTGAGTAATTCTATGATTACTCTTTTGAATTCCATTTCCAGCACTCATGCATCTCTTCGTCTTCACATTCTAGTATTATAATGTGTTCCTGTGGGGGCATCATGCTGTCTTCCTTATCCTTCTTTCTTGAATTTCTGCATTTATTTTTAGGCATTTTGGAGATACTTGTTTTTTTTCCCCAGTGATTACTTTTATCTTTGGGTTATCCCTCTGTGGCTTAGTGGAGTGTCTGCTCTTTCAATGAAGACCCAGAGACTTGTGCTGGCTGTGTCTAGGAGCTCTGTTCAGTACTCCATGGTTGGGGGAGTATCATGGGTGACACCCAGGCTGTGGTAGATCTTTATTTTAACAAAGAAGAGAGTTTAAAAAGCTGTGTTAGTATAATTTCCTCTTCACTTCCTTTCTTCTAAGGTGAACAATGCCTGGGTGCTAACCCCATTGGGTATAATATTCATCTATGCTGCCACAGGAACCACATAAAAGATCCATGCAATCATCAGTGTGAACATGAATCCCACCACAATTATGCACCCCAGTTAGTCAGGGAGCCCTTATTATGGGGAGCCACCCACAGTGACTACCCAGAGAACCAGGAACACCTGTGCCTTGCCATGCAACATAGCATATCCACAGTCCCAACATGCAAGGATCCTACAGTCATGTGGTGCCAAGGATCCACTCTACCCTGCCAGTCCATCCCATACAGAGAGGCAGAGACAATCTCAGAGCCAGCTGCCTATGGGTGCTCCTCCTAGGCAGGTGTTCCCAAGAGTTTGTAATATGTTGGGAGCCTGGAGCTCCTCACAGTCCTATGTGGGTTCTCAAGCCCTGTCAATCCTCGCAGCCAAACACAGGCATCTACTTGCAGTTGGTTGCTGGGCTTGTGGACACAAGTTGGTGCAGCTGTTTGTGTGTCCCAAATTCTTCCCTCCCTCTCTCAGCTAATTGCAGGACATTTTTGGGGGGCTGAGGAGAGACAACTGAGCCTCTATTTTTCTTCTAGTTTGTCAAATATCCTGTCCCCCACAGGGCTCTAGGCCAGACCTATGCTAGGCTCTCCCTGCAGCTATATTGCCAGTGTTTCTGATCTCAACTAAGTGTCCAAAACTGGCACTTAGAATCTTGGCTATGGGGTCCTGTGTTGTTCCTATACTCATTCTGTGCTCATCCTATACTCATTCATTGTGTTCATAATGATCCATGTAGAGCATAGCATCCCTCTTCCTTCTGTGGAATTTCCACTGTAGTTTTTTCCCTAATTCTTGCCTGAGATTGAGCCTTCCAGAATATTTCATTTTCAAGTGAAATAAATAATGCTGTTATGTACTGAGTGAATTCAGTGTATTTCATTTCTCTAGCTATGATTCTTAATTCTATCAACTCTATGAGGAAGTTACCATTACTGTCATATCTGATTGAGAAAATGGAAGCATGGAGTGGTTAAATATTTGCCTATGATCGCACAGCTACTCAGTAATTTGATATAACTAAAACCCAGTTCAGATCCAGAGCCTGCCTTTGACTACAAAAGAAAATTGTGTCTCAATGACACATACTGTACATCACAGAGATATTTCATTAAATGATTAGATTATTTATAGAAACATACCTTATATCTAACAAAATAATGGATGGTTTGGAAGTGATGGGTTATTTTCTTGAGACAATAATTGGGAATTTAAAAATTTAATTTGACCAAGTGTCTTACATCTTTTCAACATCAAGAATAAATGACTATGCTATTTCAGTAGAAAGAGTTAATATGACTTTCAGAATGCTTCACCAGTAAGAATGGAGAGAGAATAAGAGCATTTGGGAAATAAATTATCTTCAAAGTTTTGCCATGGAATTTGAATTTGACATGAACTTTATGAATTCTTATGGTTTTCTAGGATTCTAATATTTATGTACATTGTTCATTGCTATTCAATTTGATGTGTTGGGACAGACTTTCTCTGTGACTCTCAGACAACTAATATTCCTAGAGCCTGTGGGTGCTCTTCCTTGGCTGTTTATTTGTTAGTTTACCTATCTAGAACAGAGAGGGGGGAATAATCAGAGACATAATATCTACCTATTGGTTCACTCTTCAAAATACTGCAATGGCTAGAGCTGGGATAGACTAAAACCAGGTGCCTGGAATTCCATCATGGTCTCCCTTGTGGATAATAAGGACCTAAGCAGTTGAGCTATTTTTCCAAAATGTGTTAGCAGGAATTTGGAAAGGAAGTGGAGCTGTAGAGACTCAGCCAGCACCCTGATATGGCATTATGGCTTCCCAAGTGGCAGCTTATTCCATTGTGCTACAATGTTAGCACATGGCAAATATCTTTAAAGTGTTTGAATTTTTCTGTTTCTGATCTCTAGGAATTACTCTTTATTCTTCACTAAAATAAGAAACTAATAGTGAAAAATTTACATATTTTCTTGTCCACTGCTTTCAGAAATTGTGTTGTCTATACTAAACTATCATTGTGTCTGTGACTTAGCAATCCAGAGTGAATCTGTATGTAGCACAGAAAAGCACCTGCATCATCTGAACTTTCCCTTTACTCTCAGTGACCTGAATCTGCAGGAAGACTGGTGTACACACACACACACACACACACACACACACACTCAGTTCCCCCTTTCTCATTCCTTCACCCATATCCCCTCTCCTTTCCTCTCTATTTGCCCTTTCTCCACAACAAATAGAAATCCTTTTCCTCCTTTTTAAGAAGGTACTTCCTGATTACTCTGTTCCCAGAGAATAACCTAAGTTGTACATCTTCCTATCTCTTCAGCTTGGGGAGAGCATATATTTTCTTTTCTTTTCTTTTCTTTTTTTTTTTTGACAGGCAGAGTGGACAGTGAGAGAGAGAGACAGAGAGAAAGGTCTTCCTTTTGCCGTTGGTTCACCCTCCAATGGCTGCCGCGGTCGACGCGCTGCGGCCGGCGCACCGCGCTCATCCAATGGCAGGAGCCAGGTGCTAGGTGCTTTTTCCTGGTCTCCCATGGGTTGCAGGGCCCAAGCACTTGGGCCATCCTCCACTGCACTCCCTGGCCACAGCAGAGGGATGGCCTGGAAGAGGGGCAACCAGGACAGAATCCGGCGCCCCGACCGGGACTAGAACCCGGTGTGCCAGCACCGCAAGGCGGAGGATTAGCCTGCTGAGCCATGGCGCTGGCCAAGAGAGCATATATTTTCTACAGGAACTGTCCTTTGTTTCCATTTTGTGGTCCACTTTCGGAAAGTTACTCAAGCCTACTACCTTTCTCTCTATGGTTCTGCACTCAGAGTTAGTTCTGATAAAGAATGAAATTGGAATGAAAAGTTCTGTAGATATCATGTCCATTTAACCTATAGTGTTGATTAGTTCTGTTGCTTGTTTTTCGATTTTATGTCTAGTTTACCTGACCATTGATGGAAGTGTTTTGTCAAATTCCTGCATTACAATTGTATTGAAGTCTGTGTCTCCCTTTAGGTCAATTAACATTTATTTTAAGTATCTAGGCACCCTGGTGTTAGGTGCATATACCTTTACTATAGTCAATTTGTCCTGTTGGATTATTCCCTTAATCATTACATAGTGCCCTTCTTTATCTCTTTAATACAGAAGTGACAGAAAATGTCTGGGAGCCCTCTGTGCTTGACATCAGAAATATTGAAACTTATCAGGACCCAGCATAAGAACATGGAAATAGGCGCCCCAACTCACCAAGAGAATCTGTATTCTAAAGTCAAGAAACATAGAAGTCTATCTCCCTCTCCCATTGTCACTCTCGTATACTATCCTTTACTAGATTTATTATTCTCTCCCTCACAGTGAAATTTGTGTTTACTTTCCTTCTCTATTAACAAAGTGCTTTCTGGGTTCTATTCGTATTACCCTTCCAATTAGTTCTGAGGATATATACACCGAGAATGGACACTTGACCCTGGTGGCATGGAAATTCTTTGCTGATTGGACTTGAAATATGATGATTGATGTTCTACATGTAATTTATCCTTTTTTTTTATTTTTGACAGGCAGAGTGGACAGTGAGAGAGACAGAGAGAAAGGTCTTCCTTTGCCATTGGTTCACCCTCCAATGGCCACCACGGCCGGCGTGCTGTGGCCGGCGCACTGTGCTCATCCGATGGCAGGAGCCAGGTGACAGGTGCTTTTCCTGGTCTCCCATGGGGTGCAGGGTCCAAGCACTTGGGCCATCATCCACTGCACTCCCGGGCCACAGCAGAGAGCTGGCCTGGAAGAGGGGCAACCGGGACAGAATCTGGCGCCCCAGCCGGGACTAGAACCCAGTGTGCCGGCGCCGCAAGGTGGAGGATTAACCTGTTGAGCCACGGCGCCGGCCTAATTTATCCTTTTCTATTTCTCATCAAGAATTCAGTACTGCTAGTCATTCCATCTGCTCCCCCCCCCCCAATTCTCATTGAAAATAGCTCATTGGCACTAGTCAGGCCTCATGGAGATCTTCTAGGTGCTAATCATAAGATGCAAACCACAATCACAGGATAGTCAGAGATTTAAAGAAAAATAAGTATTTGTGAGTATTTAATTTATAAAGCAATCCAAATAAAGTCAAAATAGCTAGAGTTACATTTCAAGCAGACAGGAGGGAGGTCAGGCTTCAAAGAGGACCAGCAGTGGACAGAACAAAAGAGAGCTACATTTGCATGGAAGTTTTGCTCATGCTGTCAAGGAGTAAGGACACTGCACAGCCTCCTTTCCCATTTCCTGAGTTTGAAAATCTCTAATGAAATCAATTCTACACAGGGAGTGACTGGAGCTATTATCTACTGTGTGTGCAGCTTGGATTGTGGATGATGACATTGCCATGCCTCATATATTCTGTCCAGATTGATATAACCCAATTCTAGAGAGTTTCAGTTCCTGGATGCATAGACTGTCCATCTGGTGCAGGGCACACCAGAGAGGGTGGGAAGGGGCTCATCTGTTTGCTGCCTGCTCTGCTGTGTGCAGCTTCTCATGAGGCTGGACTAGAGTTCTGGATTCCTTGCCTCCCTTGTCTGTCATGCATAAAGCTTCATTCTGAACTCTTTGTGTTAGCACTGCATTTTCAGACAGGTGAAGGTGATTTTGCTGATGCTAGAGTTGTGTTCAGGATGGTGAATATTTTTTTTTCTCTCTGCATTAGACCTCAATTATCCTCCCAGCACCCATGAGACCCAGTTTCACTGTCTGCAAATGCAGTGCAATCTACGCTGTAAATTTCTGCACTGAGCAACTCAAACAGGCCTGGTAGAAGACCATGATAATGGAGTGCCTGACCCTTTCATGGGTTCAATGCAAATATTGCATGCACATTAGGAACAGAATGGCTGTTTCAGCAGAATCCAGGGATACAGAGAGTGGAAAAAGTGATCAGGGTACAATGGGATCCAAGAAAGTAGCTCAAAATAGTGGCTGGGTGCAGAGTTGAGGCATGCTAATAGAGGGGTCACTTCTCACTTGCCATCACAGCCCCAGGCTTCCCAGAACCATATGGAGAGGGCCAGAAATCATTTCTGTATCTTCTGTATCTTTATTTCTTCATGCTTTTTTGATGGCATTAGATTTCTCAGCTTTGTCTACTTCCCTGTGCTAAAAGGGCACTTTATTGATTTCAAATATTTATTTTTTAAAATACAGATGTTTTTAGCTTTATTTTACATCTAAATCATTTTAAATGCTTTCATGTTTTGTTTTCATTTTTAGTTTTGTAACAACATTTTAAAATTACTCTTGTGATTTAGTCTATGTCTAACAGGTTATTTGTAGGTATGCTATTTATTTTCCACATATTTTTAATTTCTCAGGTATTCTGTGTTTGGTTTTTAGGATTTTTAGTTGTGTAGATTTTTCTCTATTTGAGAATGAGAGAGAGAGAGAGAGATTGAGATTGATCATCTGGTGCTTTGCTCCCCAAATACTCACAACAGTGGAGATGATACAAAAGTTGGGAGCAAGGAATTCAATCCAGGAGACCTTATGTGTGGCAGGAACTCAAGTATTTGATCAGTTATCTGCTTCCTTCCTGTATTTACATTATCAGAAAACTGGAATAGTCAGAACTTTAACTTGGCAATTTTGATATGGTATTTCATCACCCTTAGTAGCATCTTAAACACCAGCCCAAATATTCTCCTCTAATTAGCAGTTGAAAAACATTGTGATCCAAGAAGTTACCTTATATGGTTTCCATCCTTTCAAATTTATTCAGACTTTTTATTTTTTTAAATTTTTTAAAAGATTTATTTATTTATTTAAAAGGCATTTCAGGGCTGGTGCCGCAGCTCAAAAGGCTAACCCTCTGCGTGAGGCGCCAGCCAGGAGAAGCACCTGGCTCCTGGCTTCGGATCAGCGAGGTGCACTGGCCGCGGTGGCCATTGGGGTGTGAACCAATGGACAAGAAAGACCTTTCTCTCTGTCTCTCTCACGGTCCACTCATAAAAAAAATAATAATAAAAGGCATTTCAGAGAGGCAGAGGGAGGGTAGGAGAGAGAGGCCTCCCATCTGCTGGTTCACTCCCCAACAGCTAAAACAGCCAGAGCTGCATAGCTTTTTTCAGGCAAGATGAAGCCTATTTTTAGTTAGTTGTGAATAATGGGATCTGAAGTGCTTGTGGGGCCTGAATAGCCGTCTCAATGGGTCATATCACCTTCCTTGTAAACTGTTCCCCATGCTGGGATTTTTGGTCTCACTGAGTGAGACCTTATGAATCAGTTTGCTGAATTACATGGTAAGTATTGCTGTGATATGCAATACATATGTTTGCATATCCCCAATTGTTATGTTGAAATTCCAATCCCTGTGTGAAGGTATCAGAAGTGGGTTTCCTGGGAGTTCCAGGGTAGGATTGGTTCCTCTATAGAAGAGGTCCCAGAGAGCTTCCTTATCCTTTCCACCAATCAACCTATCGACAGCCAGAACAGTGAAAACTAGAACTGTGAGCCCACACAGCTAAGTGTGCATTTAAGTTCTTGAGAAACTGCCATACTGCTCTAAGAGCTGTCACCACTCAATTCCAGTTTAACTTCCCTCTAGCAATGTAGGAGACTTCAAGCTTCCTATATCATAATCAACACTGCATGTTGTCAAGATTTTTTATGTGGACTTTCTTATGAGTATGCAGCGGTATTCCTGGGGCTTTAATCTGTGTTCCAGTAGATGCAGATAGGACTTCAATGTGATCGTGTTATATAAAAATGCATTCATGCAGTTGACATAAGGAGCCTCAGCTGAACAACAGGAGATATTGGAGAGCATCAGTGATTTTCTGTCATGGCCAGGGGACAGTCACTGCTGGGCCCTCCCTTGGCCCCGACAAGGAGAGGAGGGATGCTGGCCTCACACACACCCATCTCCCCAAGCCCAGCCCGCTTCCCGCTGAGCCCCGTCTGAGAGGGGGGCTCTGTCTCCTGCCTGTCTTAGCCAGGCAAGGTCTGGGACTCAGGTGCCCACCGGGCAGGACGGTAACCTCCCTGCCGGGCCACTCCTGAGTCCGCAGTGTGGAGCACATGCACAGAACGGTGACCTGACCATCTTCTGCCAGGACGCACCTCTCACATTTTTCTGTGTATTTTTTTGAATGGGAGACAAAGTCAGATACAGAGACTCCCTCCTGCTGGGTCACTCCCCAGACACCCGCGACAGCCAGGGCCGGGCGAGGCTGAGGCCGGGAGCCAGGAGCCATCGGGTCCCCCACAGGATGCCGAGGCCCAGGGTATGCACGTGCGGGGGCTGGCTAGACTCAGAGCTGGGACCCGCGGCGCCTTCAGCGCTGCAGCCAGTGTCCACCCCGCTGCCCAGCAGGCGCGAGAGGACGGTCACGGCTGCCCCGCCCTGGCCCTTCCGCCCTGCCTCCCCGGAAGCGCAAGACCCTGGTGGCCCCGGAGCTCAGCATCTCGCTGGACCCAAGCGAGGGCTCCCTGCTGTCCGACGACTTCCTGGATACGCCCGACGACCTGAACGTGAACGTGGACGACATCGACCCCCGACGAGATAGACTCGCTCGAGTTCCTGGGCGACGACAACGAGCTGGAGTGGGAAGGTCAGGGCCACGGGGCTGTCCTAGTCTCGGCCCCGGGGGCGGGGTGCGGGGGCACGGAATGGTGCGGGGTTCACGCACACCTGCACCTGTCCCCACCTCGCGGGTCTTCCCTGAGAAAAGAAACGCAAAATCAGAGAGAGCGACAGCGAGCGAGCGCTCCCATCCGCTGGGTCACTCCCCACGTGGCCACCACAGACGGCGCTGGCCCAGGCTGGAGCCAGGAGCAGGAGCTCCATCCGGGTCTCCACGCTGGTGCAGGGCCCTTGGCTCTTGAGCCCTCACCGCTGCCCCCAGGGTGCGCATGCGCAGGGAGCTGGACCCGCACCAGCCTGACCCGGGATGCCCCTTTGTTAATCCCCACACCGCACGGGTCCCGAGGTCCCCGCTGGACGCGGCCCCCCGGCAGAACGAGGATGGACAGCGCCCGGCGCTCAGTGGCTGAGCTGAGCCTGAGAGCCCGGGAGCCCAAGGCGGGAGCGCTGTGTGGGACCCAGGGCAGGGCAGGCAGGGAGGGCGCCCCCTTACCCCATCAGATCCTGGGTCCCTCCCCAGCTCTGCTCCCAACTCCGCCTGCAGGGATGGCCCGGGTGCTCCCAGCCAGCACGGGGAGACCCAGATGGCGCTCCCGCCCCGGCACGGCAGGCCCGGGGACCCAGATGTTGCTCTCGCCCCAGCATGGCGCTCCCCGGGGGGATCTGGATGGCGCTCCCACCCCAGCAAGGCAAGCTTGGGAAGACCCGGATGGCGCTCCTGCCCCAGCACTGCAGGCCCGGGGGACCCGGATGGCGCTCCCGCCCCAGCAGGGCAGGCCCGGGGGAGGACCCGGATGGCGCAACCGCCCCAGCACTGAAGGCCCGGGGAACCCGGATGGCGCTGCCGTCTCAGCAGGGCAGGCCCAGGGGACCCGGATGGCACTCCCGCCCAAGCATGGCGGGCCTGGGGAGTGACCAGAAGGGAGCTGGGTCTGACTTCCAAGGCACAGCTGTGGACCCCAGTTCCTCCGCTGCTGTCAGCAACGTGGCTCTGCCGAGGGGTGGGGACACGGAGCAGCCCACCGTGACCCCCAGCCCTCCGGCTGTTCGCGTCAGGAAGTGTTGGAGTCAAATGTCCAGGAGGCGCAATCACGGAAGGCTTTCTGGAGGAGGTGGCACTTGAGCCAGGTCCTGTCAGGGCACAGGCGGCCAGGGCAGGAGAAGGAAGGCAGCCACGAAAGGCCGGCACGTCCAGCCCAGGGGTGCTGCTTCCAGATGACACCCCGGTGGCCCCTAACAAGAACATGCCTGGGAGAGCACGGACCTGTTTGGGGACGGTACGGCAGAGGACAGTGGTGCCGCCAATGGTCGCCTGTGGCGCAGGTCATCATCAGGGAGCAGGAGCCCCACATCGACCTTCACATGATCCGGCCGCACATGAAGGTGGTCATGCAAGAGGTGAGGCCCCCGGTACCAGTGCACACCCCGGAGGTCGGACCCCCGTACCCGTGGTCACCCCGGAGGTCGGACCCCCCTCCCCGTGCTCACCCCGGAGGTCGGACCCCCGTACCCGTGGTCACCCAGAGGTCGGACACCCCTCCCTGTGCTCACCCCAGAGGTCTGACCCCTCGTACCCGTGGTCACGCCGGAGGTCTAACCCCCCCCCCCGTACCCATGGTCACGCCGGACGTCTGACCCCCCTGTACCCGTGGTCACCCCGGAGGTCTGACCCCCCCGACCCGTGGTCACCCCGGAGGTAGGATCCCCGTACCCGTGCTCACCCCGGAGGTCGCCCAAATGTACCGTGGTCACCCTGGAGGTCGGACCCCTCCATACCAGTGCTCACCCCCGAGGTCTGACCCCCCCCGTACCCGTGGTCACCCCGGAGGTCGGACACCCTCCCATACCCGTGGTCACTCCGGAGGTCGGACCCCCCCCCCCGTACCCATGGTCACCCCGGAGGTCGGACCCCCCCCCCGTACCTGTGGTCACCCCGGAGGTCAGACCGCCCCCATACCCGTGCTCACGCCGGAGGTTGGACCCCCGTACCCGTGCTCACCCCGGAGGTCTAACCCCCACCCCGTACCCGTGGTCACCCCGGAGGTCTGACCCCCCCTCCGTACCCGTGCTCACCCCGGAGGTCTAACCCCCCCCCCCGTACCCGTGGTCACCCCGGAGGTCTGAACCCCCGTACCCGTGGTCACCCTGTAGGTCGGACCCCCCCATACCCGTGGTCACCCCGGAGGTCTGAACCCCCTGGACCCGTGTCACCCTGGAGGTCGGACCCCCGTACCCGTGCTCACCCCAGAGGTCTGAACCCCCGCCCCTGTGGTCACGCCGGAGGTCGGACCACCCCCCGTACCCGTGGTCACGCCGGAGGTCGGACCCCTCCCCGTACCCGTGGTCACCCCGGAGGTCTGACCCCCCTGTACCCATGGTCACCCCGGAGGTCGGACACCCCTCTACCCGTGGTCACCCCGGAGGTCAGACCGCCCCCATACCCGTGCTCACGCCGGAGGTTGGACCCCCGTACCCGTGCTCACCCCGGAGGTCTAACCCCCCCCCCGTACCCGTGGTCACCCCGGAGGTCTGACCCCCCCTCCGTACCCGTGGTCACCCCAGAGGTCTGAACCCCTGCACCCGTGGTCACCCCGGAGGTCGGACTCCCCCCCCCGTACCCGTCATCACCCCGGAGGTCTGAACCCCCGCACCCGTGGTCACCCCGGAGGTCAGACTCCCCCCGTACCCGTGGTCACCCTGTAGGTCGGACCCCCCCCCGTACCCGTGGTCACCGCGGAGGTCGGACCCCCGTACCCGTGGTCACCGCGGAGGTCGGACCCCCGTATCCGTGGTCACCCCGGAGGTCTGAACCCCTGCACCCGTGGTCACCCCGGAGGTCGGACCCCCCCCACGTACACGTGATCACCCCGGAGGTCGGACTCCCCCACCCCCCGTACCCGTGGTCACCGCGGATGTCGGACTCCCCCCGTACCTGTGGTCACCCCGGAGGTCTGAACCCCCTGTACCCGTGGTCACCCCGGAGGTCGGACACCCCCCCCCGTACCCGTGTCACCCTGGAGGTCGGACCCCCGTACCCATGCTCACCCCAGAGGTCTGAACCCCCACCCCCGTGGTCACCCCGGAAGTCGGACCCCCCCCGTACACGTGGTCACCCCGGAGGTCGGACCCCCCCCCCGTACCTGTGGTCACCCCGGAGATCGGACTCCCCCCGTACCCGTCGTCACCCCAGAGGTCTGAACCCCCACACCTGTGGTCACCCCAGAGGTCGGACTAACCCCCCGTACCCGTCATCACCCCGGGGGTCTAAACCCCCCCCGTACCTGTGGTCACCGCGGAGGTCGGACTCCCCCACCCCCGTACCCATGGTCACCGCGGAAGTCGGACTCCCCCCGTACCCGTGGTCACCCCGGAGGTCGGACCCCCCTGTACCCGTGGTCACCCCGGAGGTCAGACTCCCCCGTACCCGTGGTCACCCTGGAGGTCGGACCCCTGCCGGGCCCGGTAGCCCCTCCCCTGGCCGCGGCCCTGGCCCTTTGCCTCCAGAAAGGGGGCGTGGGAAGTGATGGGAGGCGTCCGGCGGCTCTGTGGGCCCTGTACCCATGGTCACTCCAGAGGTTGGCACCCCCATACCCATGGTCACCACGGAGGTTGTACCCCCCTGTACCCATGGTCACTCGAAGGGGCGGGGGGCTGATCCGAATCAGAGCCTCGGCCGCCCCTGCAGCCTGGTGCCGTGGTGGCCATTCGCCAGCCGCCAGAGCTCCTGTCACAGCCTCCCCCTCCATCTCTCTCCCCCTCTCCTCCTCCAGCTCCAAGGGTCCCAGGCCATTGGGGCCACGGGCGCCGAGAGCGCAGCCGGGCAGGGGTAGGGTCGGCCGCATCCCGCGCCAGCATGGAGGTGCCATGCGCCCCGGTGCCCAGCAAGGCCGGAGACTCCGCAGTGAAGTGGCAGCTGTGCTATGACATGATGGCCAAGATGTGGTGGATGGTGAGTGGGCGCCGGGCCCACGTGAGCCAGCGTCGTGGCCCCCGGGCTGTGTGGCCGGCTAGCCGGGCCCCTGTGGCCCCAGGGGGGCAGGGAACTGTGGGCAGGCCGCCCGGGGCTCCAGGCAGGGGCGGGGGCGGCCGCATAGGGCAGGCCTGGGGCAGCTCCGCTAAGCTCGGGAGCCCTTCTGGAAGCTTCTAGGGGGCCAGGCTGCGGCCCTCGGGCTGTGACCCCGCCGTGGGGGAGGGAGATTCTGGGCTGGGCTGGGGGCCGTGGGTCCAGGCTGGGGGCAGAAGAGGCCCGGGCCGTCTACCGGAAGATTTAGAGCCTGTGGCTGGGGGCTGGTCTCGTCCGCCTCCTGGAAGCGTCCTGGGTCTCATGGCCGTGGCTCTGGGATTCTGTCCCTGCAGCCGCCAGGGGGAGGTGGGGGGGTCCCTGGTGCCGAGTTCCGGGGGCAGCTTCAGCTCGCGGTCTCCCCTTGGTGAGCATTTATCATGTGTCTACTCTATCCTGGCCCCATCTTTGGTGCTCAAGAGAAGGACGGGGCGGGGCAGGGGCCCTCGTGGACCTGGGCGGCCGCAGAGCCGAGACCTGGCAGCTGGCAAAATGGGCAAAGAGAAAAAGGAGCTGATGGCAGGGCCTGGGGAAAGACCCTGGGGCAGCACGGAGCCAGGAGGCCAGTGTGGCTGGAGCAGAGCGGGGGTGGAGGGGAGGGCCACAGCAGAGGCCCAGGCTCCCGTTCAGGGGGTTAGGAACCCCCAGCGAACCCGGGCGCACGTCACTGGTCACTGGGGAGGGCGGTTCCTGCAGAGGTGTGGCCTGGGGGCACCTGGGTGCCCGCCCCTCCCCAGCCCTCAGCAGGAGACCGGAGCCCCGTCACTCCCCCCACCAGGCCCCCAGCACAGTGCGGCTGCCCTGGGGCCGGGGAGGGGCCACGTGCCCGCCAGGGCCGCCCCGGCCTTGCTGTGCAGGGCTGAGGTCCCTGTCTCAGGAGGCATCCGATCCCAGCGGGGCTGCGGTGTCTACAGGAGCAACGTCTACACTGGGCCGGCCGGGATCCAGGTGGGAAAACGGGACCCGAAGGCGGCGTGGCTGCGAGAGCCACTTCCGTGGCTTTGTCCCTTCTGTGGGGGGTTCCATGGAGGAGGCAAGAGCGAGGATGCGCGGGGCCAAGGACAGGTGCCCGGCTCCACCAGCCTCGGTCTCCCCTGCCCAATGCCAGGCTGCTGCCCAGGCTGGAACTGTGGGCCGGGCACGTGGGGACGGCCGTGGTCGGACCATGGGAGGCTCTGCCGTGAACCGGCAGCCAGGCCGGGGTCTCGTGGGCACAGGGACGGTGCTGAGGAGGGGGCGCTGGCAGAGGGTCTCAGGTCAGGTGGCCAAGGGCGCAGCCGTGCAAAGGCAATGGGGCAGGATGGAGCTGTGGGTGGGTGGGCGGGGTCCTAGGGAGCCAAGGCGGGGTTTAGGGGGGAAGGCACACACCCGTGCCCGTCTGAGTGCCACCCACCGCCTCCCCTGCTCTGTCATGGGGTGGGGGTTGGGGCGCTCCTTCTCCCGGCCATCACCCACTATGCCCATATCTGAGGCTTCGAGGAGGCAGCCAGTCTGCTGCAAACCACGGAATGTGTCCCAGGGCAGGCGGGAATGTCTGAGGGGCGGGGCTGGGCCAGGCCTGGCAGGGGCTTGGGGGCCAAGGCCAGTGCTTCTTCAGCCCCCGGCCCGGATGCTTCGTGGATGGGGCTGGGCTGGGCCCCTGGGGCAGGCGAATGAGTGAATGAATGAATGAGTGGCCCGCCCAAGTGAGGCTCCTCTGTCTCCCAGGTCAGCGGCCTGGTGTCCGCCCCTACCCCGGAGCTCAGAGAGGCTCAGCGCCCCCCTGGGGGTTGCATTCAGGGACTCCCGGGGGCTCTGAGCTAGGCCAGGCCTGCCTTGGCCGGCTGCATGGGGTGAACGTGGCTTGGGGCTGTGTCGTGGCCGTGGCAGGGCCGTGGCAGGGTGGGAGGAAGTGAGAGAGCCGCACAAGGCCTCAGCGCCATGCTGGGGGCTTAAAAATTAACATGAAAACACAAATATTTACAAGAATACAGAATAGCAGTATATCTTTTTCATTACTGGTGAGAATGCATAGTGGGACAGAAGTTTTACCAGACATCGTGATGTCTTATTAGAAATCCAACCATTGTATAACCATATCATACAGCACACAGGTTCCAATATATTTAAAACAAGAGTAGATAAAAACTGATGTGAAATGTAGCAACTTTATTCATAACGGATAAAACTCATATAGAATCAATTTGTTTTTCAGTAGTAAGCAGATAACCAAATATTCAACATACAGATAGACCATTGGAGGAAAACAGGAGATGCAGAAACAGGAGGTGCATAGGGTATGGGTATTGGGCACGGGGACAGAGAGAAACACTCGGCTGCAGTCAGAGGCATTCTAGAAACCTAGGTATGACAGTGGGTTCAAGCAAGGGCAGAGAGGTATATAAAGGTTGCTCCAGGCTGGAAGCACAGGCAATGAAGTCACTGCAGGGTAGCAGAAAGATCACTCTGGGGAAGGGAAGCAGACAGTTGAGGGAAGATCTTGGCTTCATGTAAGAGGGGCTGGAGGACATGATGATTGGCATGGAACAGGAGACAGGAAAAGATGTGCTGGAGACACAGGGGATGGAG
This sequence comes from Sylvilagus floridanus, assembly GCA_949820135.1. NCBI lineage: Eukaryota > Metazoa > Chordata > Mammalia > Lagomorpha > Leporidae > Sylvilagus > Sylvilagus floridanus. Next base: position 137,512,209 of record OX463225.1, read on the forward strand.
ACTGCTGCAGCTGGCACATGCTGCAGGCACAAGAAATAGGGAATGTTGAAAGCTGAGATGAATGTCAGAGATGTTATAAATGACAACATACCAAGGGTGAACAGGCGTCACAGTTAAATGAGAGAGAGATACTGGAGAAAATACATGGGTTTCAGACATAGGAATGGAGACATGAAGTCTGATATGGCTGCAGGCACATGGGGATGGAGATACTGGGGCAGACAGGACCTGCACACACAGGGTTTGGAAACATGTAAGAAAATTAAAGGATTGCAGAAAAATCAGTGCTGAGAGAAAATCTGCATTCTTAAGTGAATACGTTAGGACACCACAAACTAATCATCCCAGCTTCCTTCTTAAGAATTAAAAAAGAAAATGCATTAAGAATATTTAAATAAAGTTAGGAAAAGGGTAATAGAAAACATCAATAAAATGCTGGTTTCACAAAAGTACTACAGATACATATAAGCAAGGAAAACATTTTTTAAAATATTAACAAAATTGATAAGCCAGTAGCCAAGTTTAAGAAACTGAAACAGTGCTATTCTTTACAGGGCTTATAGAACTCACCAAGATATTAAGATTTTGTGAAATTCTTACAAGTAAAAGTTTGACTCCAAAGAGGCAACTAACAGAATGGAAGAAAATATTTCCAAACTATGTAACTGATAAAGAAACTCAACAACAACAAAATAAACAATCCAGTTAAGAAATGGTTCAAAGGACTTGAACAGATTTTTTTTCAAACGATAAGATTCAAATGGCCAACAGACGCAAGAAAAAATGACTATTATAACTAGCCATCAGGGAACTGAAAATAAAACCACATTGAGGTTTTTACCTCACCCCAGTTAGGACAGCTTCATATAGCAACCAAAAAACAATAGATGCTGGTGGAGATTGGGGGGGTACCCTAATACACTGTTGATAGGAATGTAAACTAGGACATCTGTTGTGGAAAACAGTATGGAGATTCCTTATATGACAGGAAGCAAGAGGGAGGATACGGTGGGAAGTAGCACTATGCTCCTAAATCTATATTTGTGAAATACATGAAATTTCTTTACCTTATATAACTAGAAAATTACTTAAAAATTGACTACTCTAGAGTTCAAAATCTGGTATACTTTGAAATCCAATTTCCAAAAACACAAATATAAGATGAAATAGGAAAATTCCTATATAATAAGTTGAACCAATTTTTGGAAATCCAAACCAATCGATCAAGAAAAATGTTCCAAAAGCAAAAATCTGGGTCCAGACTTAGGGAACATTATACACTTCTAAGAGATAAATAAATGAATAAATAGAGAAACACTGAATTTCCCTGACTTGTTCCACAAGCTCTGTAAATCAGAGAAGAAACAGTTTTGACACAGAATATTTTTCAATCTGTTTTTGGAAGCTGGTGTTACACATATGATGCAGACAAGACCAGGATATGCAATGAAAATGAAATCAAAAAGCATGTCTTTCATAAACTGAGGTACATATATCTGAGCAAAATATGATTATGTGAGTTTAATCACATAACAGCATAACAGATCAATAACAAGTGAGCGAAACTAAACATTGAAGATTTTTAGCATTCTCAAACAAACTCTATAAATCATCCAGATAGGTGAAAAATATGACAAAATTACATGACAATTTAGATTAAATACTAAAAGGCATTTAATAAAATTCAGTATCCAACCAGAAAATAAATCAATGTATAGCTGTACTTCCTTCGTGTGATCAAGATAGTCTAAAATGGAGCACAGCACACTACTTAATACAGGGCAGTGAAAGCTTTCTCCTGGGAACAGACCTGTGACTGCCTTCCCTCCCCATCCCTTCAACACTGTACTGGAGGAGTGGTCAGGAAATCAACAAAAAAGAAACATAAAGTTTAAATATCAACTTTTAAGCAATAAAACTCAATATATGTGGATGACACTATTATATGGCGAGATAATCCCCAAGCCAAACACAACTGGTAAGTGAATTTAACAAGACTATCAGGTCGACTATCATTATAAGTCACAGCAAGAAACAAACAGAAAACATTAAAGGACAAAAGGCAATCTAGCAAACATGTATCTACAAGAGGAATTTAAATTATGTAATATCTTTAACCATTATTCAAACTCATTTTAAACACACATGCACGCACACAAATGACACAACAGAGAAATGACTCCAGAACATGGAGAAAGAAAAGACCCAGAAGTCAATGAGGTGCCAGTAGGTCAGGAAAATCTATCTCACCTGAGTGTGGTTTCAGATCACCAGGGCTGCACAGGAACACGGAGGTGCCCCCGCCGCTGGGGAATCCGGCAGTAGAGGAGGTGGCTTCAGACCCCAGCCCAGCTCCTCACCCCAGCCCAGCTCCTCACTCCCCTCACCTGGCAATAGTACCCCACGCCCACTATTGCAGGGAGCCTACTAATTGGCTACTGCTTTATGATGTCACCCATGCCCACCTGCTTTGCAAACTGTCCAACCAGGCACCCCTCGGGGGAGGGGCAACCACATAATCTTGCGAGATCATCACATCACAGTCTCTTCCAGGCTGCACTGGGCAAAGTGTCCCTGTGGTGGCTCAGCTTTCTCCCCTCTGCAAAGAAGGAGCCAGAGACTTGAGAAGCAGGAAGTGCAGAGAGCTTAGGGCCCGGTTTCTGAGAAGGGGGAGGTGGAACTGGTGGATCCTGCTAGGACTGACTGTCCTAGTCCCTCGACTTGGACTTCCCCACAGTGAACTCCTGAATCTGCGGACTCCACCAGGTGAGGGCTGGGCTGGCTCTGGAGTATGGGTGACATACCCTGTCTCTGCACAGCGACTTCAGCTCAGCACCAGAGCCTTCTCTTCTGAGTGGCTGCAGTGCCGCCTCTCCTCAGGTTGTGCAGTGAGGACAGGAGGGTGATCAGGGAAAATCTGGACTCGAGTGCAGGATCCATGCAAGGAGGAGCTGTGGTCTGTTGGGGGTCTGGGTCCCTCCTTTCTCCCCAGTGGCATACAGTACCACAAGCTCTGTAAATCAGAGAAGAAACAGTTTTGACTCAGCGTTTCTGTCCAGGGTTTGGGAAGGGCATCTGATGATGAACTTGTTGGCAGAGTTCCCGGGCAGCTGCAGGCATCACCAGGATGATTGAAGGGTTGATTTTGGTGAAATTTCACATAAGAGGAAATCAGAGAATGGCTCCCTGACACTCTGGTGTAAAATAGCCTTGTGCCTGTCTTCATTTTACATTCCTTAAGCACCGCCATTGGCTTGGCTTTACCTTTGCAAACTTTTCAGGGTGATGTTGCCTCCACTCACCCTTGTCCCTTTTCCTTTCCTGGTTTTTAAAACTGCCTATGGATGATGTTCCAAGAAGCCCCCATGGCTGAGGTTCCAGGAGTATCTCGTGGATGTCATTCCCTGGGTCTCATCCTAGAGGGCAGTTCTTGGCCCTGAAGCTTCTCCTGGGACTGAGTGAAAACTCTGGGTACACCTGCCATCTGTGTAGCTAAGCCCTTGGGACATTAAGGCTTTCCTGTAACCGCAGTTTCTATTCTGGGAGACATATTAGGAGTCAGCTAAGTAGATGCTGGTATCTAGGGGACAAGATAGAAATGATTCTCTCAGACTTGTGAATGGAGAAGGGCTATCTTGAGGAAGATTATTCTGCCCTTGGTAATCCTAATAGTTCTTATATGGGAATCAGAGAGAATGCAGTAGAGCTAAAGCTAAATTGTATGGAGGACCAGTCAGTTATGGTAGTAACAAGAGGGATATAATGGGCATTTTCAATTGTCCCTTTCTCATTTATTTACTTGAAAATCAATTACAAATAGAGAAAGGGAGGGAGGGAAAGAGAGAGAGAGATGAACTGCCATTCAATGTTTCACTTCAAAACAGATGCTTGCAGTGGCCAGTGCTGTGCCAAGCTAAAGCCAGGAGCCAGGAGGTTTTTCTAGGTCTCTCACATGGCTGGCAGGGCCTAAGCACTTGGGCCATCTTCCACTACTTTCCCATGCCATTAACAAGGAACTGGATCAAAGTCAGAGAAAGAGCTCCACTTACCATTTATGGGATGCGTTTACACAATGCTCTGTTTTGTCTTGATTTAACAAAGTGAGATGTGTTGTCTGGTGTTGAGAGTATGTGACATATTCCCACATGACATACTCATACATCTCTTCAGCGGTGTAAGTCTGGGCCTTTTATTGAGGTGAGGCCAACTCCAGTCTTCAGGACTTGTTTTGCCTTTCTTACTTATTAGCTAAACATGGAAAGATTTCCTGTATTGTATTGCAGTCTGTTTTCCATTAAGTAGTCCATTTAAAAGAAATACTCATGCTCTTTAGAAAATTATGTAACATTTTATTAAAAAGCACCTTTATAATTCACATGAAGCCAAAACATTGGAATAAATTTCCAGAATGCAAATCCAGCAAAACAAACAAACAAAAAACCATGATCATTATTCCAGTCAGGTCTTTGTGGTTTAGAAAATAGGTTCTTGATTCTAATTTGTCAGTATTCCCTCGTATTCCAGACTTGAACCTCAAGTTGTATGTCATGGAACAAATACATAAGCCTCAGCCATTCTTGCTCATTGCCCAATCTCTGGGCTGCTCTTTGTGAAGTTTCAATTTTCACATATTGCTCTTGCTTACTCCATTTACCAGGGCCACAATAACAGATGAGGAAAAGGATGTAAGAGCTAAGACAGGAATGAGATGCATTCGCTTGAGCAGGGGTGCCCTTGTATAGGATTGTGTGTAACTTCACAAGATTTGGTTTATTGGATGGTCTTATTTTGTGAATACTATGTTAATATTTTTAGATTCCTAGACTTTGATTAATGATTGAATAACTTCATGCAAGGCACATTGTAGAGAAAAGTCCATCTTCCAAAGGAAGATATGTCACCATATTGTTGATTACAGTCTTCACTTGAGAGTCATTTGTTATGGAAAGGAGTGATGAACCATTCTGATAATATCAGAGTAAATGCTCTCTAGAAAACAATCAGATATTTTCTAATTGCACTCAGATTATGTCCCATGGTTTGGACTGAGAAGATGGGAGAGGGAAACACACCTCCTCTGCAACACCAAGCACTGGGCTCTCACTCCTTTGCTGGAGGAGTTTTGGTTCTCAAGCTTCCTACAAATACAGACACCATTTTCTCTCCTTCACCTCTCTCTCTTCCTTCCTTTCTCATTCTAACAAACCCAGACAATGTTTTTATTGGAGACATCTATATAACTTTAAACTTTTCATGATAAAAAAAGCAATGAATTGACTGCAAACTCATCGAATGACATCTTTATTCATGCTTATCTAGGACTAACATTTAAGTATGGATACAACAACAAACCTAAATTCTCCATCTCCCATCTTCTCTATTCCATGTTTCATGGATCTGACCTTTTATGGACAAGATATTTGTAGGTTTCCAAGCCATATGATCACAAATATTAGTTGCCTTCTCTTTCCAATGAAAATGAGTACATTTAGACTAAATTGTCTTAAATATTTTCTTGGATGTTTGTTCTTTTGTCTGTGCATCCTTCTGGTGTATTGGAACCTCAACTATCAAGACACATTCTTTGTATCACTAGATAAAAGAGCAAGGATGAGAAACATTTTCTTATGAAGTGACATTTAGAGGTCATATTCCACATGCATAAGAGTGATGTGATCATAAAAACTTGTCTCAGAAAAGTCAAGTTTACAAAGGAATGTTGAGTTTATAAAGGAATGCATGAGGCAAGAGCTAAATACAGCTCTGCCACACATGGAAACAGGGCTACCACACAGAGAGGTTTAAGGACTTGCCCAAGGTCACACAGCTGGTTGAGGAGAAATTTAAGCTCCATTCCTTGTGATCCTGATAATCTGGCTGCTTAAACACAGATTAATAATTGCAAAGATTCACTGAATACATCCTATGAGCCAGTGTGCAGTGACTTGGCAACCATGTCCCTTACTTCACACTGAAATTAAACAGATACTATGTGTCTGTGCAGTGTGCTAGCTCAAAAACAGTGTAAATGCACCCTTGATGAGATTAAAGACAGGATGAGGGGACAGTGCTGTGATGCAGTGGGTTAACGCCCTGGACTGAAGCACAAACATCCAATATGAGCACTGGTTCAAGACCCAGCTGCTCCACTTCCAATACAGCTCTCTGCTGTGGCCTTGAAAAGCAGTAAAAGATGGCCTGAGTCCTTGTGCTCCTCCACCTGCATGGGAGACCCAGAAGAAGCTCCTGGCTCCTGGCTTCAGATCAGCAGAGCTCCAGCCATTGTGGCCAATTGGGGAGTGAACCATTGGATGAAAGACTCCTCTCTCTCTCTGTCTCTCTCCATAACTCTGACTTGCAAATAAATAAATCTTAAAAAAAAACAGGATGAGATTTTTGACAGAGTAAGATTGGGATTGGCATCTGGGTGGTGGGAATAAGACTTACCCTGTGGAAATTTTAATGAGAACATCTGCCTGTGTAGATGCTGCCTCTGTTCCACACCATAGGGCTCATCCTCTGCAGGGCAGCAGAAGCTGGATCCTTCCTTCCCCTTTTCAATAACAGATTCCTTGATTTCTCAGTTATGCACACCTAGTGTCATAGTGTGTAACTTTGAGGAAATGTTCTTTTAAAATATTTTTTATTTATTTGAGAGGCAGACAGAGGGAGACAAGTAGACACAGAGAAATCTCCCATGTGCTGATTCACTCTTCAAATGTCTGCAGTGGCCAGGACTGGGCTGGGCCTAAGTCAGGAGTTAGGAACTCAATCCAGGTCTCCCAGGAGGGTGGCAAAAACCCAATGACTTGAGTCATCACTGCTGCCTTCCTGGGTGAACATTAGCCAGAAGCTGAATTGGGAGTCGGAGTCAAGAGTCAAAGCTAGGCACTCTGATATGGGACAAGACATCTTAACTGCTGGTCCAAATGCTGAACTCAAGGAAGTGTTCTTAAATAGTAGGAGCACACACTTTTTTTTAAAGACTTATTTTATTTGAAAGAGACACACAGAAATCTTCCATCTGCTGGTTCATTCCCCAACTGGCCACACCAAAGCCAGGATCCAGGAGCTTCTTCTGGGTCTCCCATGTGGGTGCAGGGGCCCAAGGGCTTGGGCTATCTTCTACTGCTTTCCCAGGCTATCGCAGATTGCTGTATTGGAAATGGAGAAGCCAGGACTCAAACCAGCACCCATATAGGATGCTGGCACTGCAGGCAGCAGCTTTACATGCTATACCACAGTGCCAGCCCAGGAACATACACTTCTTATTTGCTGTTGTCCTTCTGGGTGGGATGGAGAGTGGAGGATCCATTTTGTACCATGAGAGGACCTTTGTTTTAAAAAGACTTATTATTTATTTGAAAGGCAGAATTACAAAGAGAGAAGGACAGGAAGACAGAAAGAGGGAGGAAGAGCATCTGCTGGTTCACTGCTCAAATAGCTAAAACTTCCAGGCCTGACCAGGCTAAAGCCATGGGCCAGAAGCTTCAACCAGGTTCCCATGTGGGTACAAGAGCCTAAACACTTGGGCCATCCTCCACTGCCTTCCCAGTTGTATTAGCAGGGATCTGGATCAGAAGTATAGCAACCAGTATTGGAACTGGCACCATTATGGAATGCCAGAGTCATAGAATGTGGCTTAACCCACTACACTATAGAGTCAGCCCCTAAATTACACTTCTAAAATTTTATTTTTGCTTGCTATTCGAAGCTGAAATAAACTCTAATATACACAATGTGGACAGGCACTGTGATGAGCTCCATGGGCAGGTGAAAAAATGAGGCTCTAAGAACCTGAATACCTTTCTCAGGGCCACACAACCAAGTGGTAAAGGTTTGTTTCCTCTGCCCCTTCTTAGTCACTATACTACATTCACCAAATGTAAGACTAACCAAATAGATGAAATCCCAGTGGACTTGTGTCCTTAGGTAGGACCACCTTGTAGTAACACAAAATTATGAATCCAACTCTTTAGTGGCCCATTAGCTGTCCATGGGTAGTTTACTTCAAAATCCTTCCCACAAATACCTTGCAGAGAATACATGCCATTTTGCTGAAGATGGTTTTGACTTCAAGTCACTAAAAGCCCAACTCAACCTGAGTTGAAGAATGAGGAGTTCAGACAGAGTGGTCCTGGGGTTGATGAATTTGGTTGCTGAGTGATGACGTTGAGAACATAGGTTCTTTTCACCTCTGCTCTGTGACACACAGCACTAGTATGATCTGAAAGTTGATTCTCTGTGGCAACAAGAATGATGGCTTGGAGTAAGCGATTGAGATTATCCACTCTTTTGTTTATAGCAACCAAAAAGAGAAATGGTTTCTTCTCTTTCTTTAAAAACTGAGGTGGGGATGGGTGTTTGGAACAGTGCTTAAGATGCCTCAGGACACTTGCAACCCAAACTAAAGTGCCTGGGTTCAAGTCCTCTTAACACTTCCAATTACAACTTCCTGCCAATGTGTCCTGCCCATGTGCAATCTGTGAGGCAGAAAGTGATGGCTCATATAGTTGGATCCCTGCCACTCATGAGGGAAACCAGATTGAGTTCTCTACATGGCAGTGGATGGAAGATCTCTTTCAAATAAATAAATAAATAAATAAATAAATAAATTACATGGATAAATTAATAAAACCAAAGTAGAAGGTGTTGTGGTACAGTAAGTGAGTTAACGGTCACTTGGGATGGCCACATCCCATATTAGAGGACCTGCAACCAAGTCCCACCTCTGCTTCTGATTGAGCTTCCTCTTAATCCGCCAGGGAGGCAACAGGTGATGGCCTAAGTATGTGAGTTTCTACCGCTCATGTGGGAGACCAGCATGGAGTTCCTACCCTCAACTTGGCTGACCACTGGCTTTGCAGACAATTGGGAAATGACAAAGTAAATGAAGATCTCTCCTTGTTCTCTGTCACTCTGCCTTTCAAATAAATAAATCTTTAAAAAATATAGGAAGAATTTTCTCACCAAGCATCTCTTGTCCAATAGCAATGGCTGGAAGTATGTTCTGAATGAGATATTAACATGCAAATGGCCATCAAGGCCAGGGAAGTGGGTACATGGCAGGGCTGCTTGTGGCAGACAGTTCTATAATGTTTTAGGAGGAATGCTCCCTCTGCACTAAACACTCAGAGATATGCTCTGCACCCTTCCCTCCCTGCCCTTGCAGTAGCCTTCAGTAATGGCTAAATGCCCCTGCCCCAGAATACTGCTTCCAAAACTGTCTGTGGCCACAGAGAAGAGGTGGCCTGGGGAGTGGTCACTGAGGGCACTGAGGGACCTCCTTTTCCTGGCCTGGAGTCCCTGCTCCTGTGTCACAGGTCTGCAGCAGAGCATGCCTATCACCTTCCTCAGCCTCTGACACCTCTATTAGCATTGCCCATGACTACGTTAGACTTGGGGATCACAATGGACTGTCCACTATCTCAGGTCAAACTCCTAGGTTTGCTACAAAGTCGACTCCTCAGTGCATCCCTCCCAGGCAGTGAGGTTGGGAAGAAAGCTCCCAGCTGGTCAGAGGCTTCTGACCTGACCTGGGTTTGGTGGGGGGTGGGGAGTGGCCTGTCCCCATCTGTGAGTGGGACCTTCTCTCTCAGCTGCAACTCTACTGGCCCAATCCTTGGTGTCTGGAAGGATTCACCAATGAAGCCTCTGCTGTGTGTGTGTGGGGGGGTGGTCAGGTGACTGCTGTCCCCATTAAAATGCAGTAGTGGAAACCCTGACCCCAGGCACTTCTGGGTGAGCTCTGTGCTTGCTCTGCTCTCTTCTCCAAGGACTCATCCAGGATGTACCACTTCTCCATGGGCCCCTCTGACTTTTTCTTTTTAAAAGATTTTATTCATTTATTTGAGAGGTAGAGCCACAGACAGAGAGAGGGAGAGACAGAGAAGGAGGTCTTCCATCTGCTGGTTCACTCCCCAAATGGCTGCAATGGCTGGAGCTGTGCCCATCCAAATCCAGGAGCCAGGAGCTTCATCCAGGCCTCTCATGTGGGTGCTGGGGTCCAAGCACTTGGGCCATCTTCCACTGTTTTCCCAGGCTATAGCAGAGAGCTGCATAAGAAGAGGAGCAGCTGGGACTTGGACTGGCACCCGTATGCAATGCTGGTGCCACAGATGGAGAGTTAGCCTGCTATGCCACAGTGCCAGCCCCCTGACTTTTTCTTTATGGGGGATGAGGGTATGGGTAGCATAAGGCTTCAGGCTCTGCCTGTGTGCTAAGGGAAGGTAACCATAGAGGGCCAAAGAGGCTATACCCTAGAATCCCAAGGTTCTGTGCCTGTTCCTATCTCTCTGCTTCTTCTCAGGTAGTTTTCTTTTCTCTCTGGCTGTGAAACATGTGTCTGTCATCTACAGATTGTGAGTCCTGCATTAGCTGCACACACACTTTTATCTAGGGCTGACTTGTTCGGGTGTTTTGCATTCCTCTCCTGCAGTCTCCATGCTGCCTCAGGGAGTGCTGGCCTGTGGTCATTACAACTTGTTACAACTGGGGTCTCACCCACAGTATTAGATAAGTACATCTCTAAAGCCATTTAAAATAATTTCTGAGTTTAGAAATGAAGAAGTTGCCATTACCATTACTGATTTGACTACATGCCTGTTTAAATGACTAACTCTGGGGCCAGTGCTGTGCCGCAGTGGGTTAAAGCCCCATCCTGCAGTGTTGGCATCCCCCATGGATGCCAGTTCCAGTCTCAGCTGCTCCTCTTCTGATCCAGTTCTCTGCTATGTCCTGAGAAAGCAGTAGAAGATGGCCCAACTCCTTGGTCTCCTGCACCCACATGGGAGACCCAGAAGAAGCTCCTGGCTCCTGAATTTGGATGAGCTCAGTTCTGGCTGTTGCAGTCATTTTGGGAGTGAACCAGCAGAATGGAAGACCTCTCTCTCTTTCAACTAAGTAAAATAAATCCTTAAAAAAATGACTAACTCCACGTTGACTTAATTACTGATTTCCCAGTTGGAAGTGAATATATAATTTTCAAACTAACACTTTTTCTTCAATGCTAAAACACTGCTGCCTGGCTTGTGCATAAAACTCCCTTGAGTGACCTGCCCAGTTCCCTACTCCTTTACCAAGGCATCCCTGACAACAGCACTTCTGGCACTTGGATTGCAACAGGTCTTTTAAATGTTCAAGAATTTTTTACACCATTTATTAAGTTTAACAGTTTATTATAATAATTCTTATTTGTATAGATTTTTATAAAGTGTTTATTTAATAAATATAAATTTCATAGGTACAACTTCTGTAATTTAACAATTATTCCCCCCATTCCCACCTTCCCACTCCCAAACTGTCCCACCTCCTACTTCCTCTCCCATCCCATTCTTCATTAAGATTCATTTTTAATTATCTTTATATACAAAAGGTCAACTCTATGCTAAGCAAAGACTTCAACAGTTTGCACCCACACAGACACACAAAGTATAAAGTACGGTTTGAAGACAAGTTTTACCATTAATTGCAGTAGGTTAAGCATGTGATGTTGGCATTCCATATCAGAGTACAGTTGGAGTCCCAGCTTCTCCACTTCTAATCCAGCTCCCTGTTAGTGTACCTGAGAAGGCAGAGGAAGAGGTTTCAACAACTAGAACCACTACCACTTATGGGAGACTCAGATGGAATTCTAGTCCCCAGCTTCATCCTCACCAGACCTGGCTATTCTGGCCATTTGGGGAGTGAAACAGTAAATGGAGTGTCTGTATCTTCTCCCTTCCAACTGCCAGTATAATTGCTGTTCATATAAATAAATAGATTTTTAAAAATATTTTGAATTCTATGTACCATTTTTGCATGATATGCATTTTCCATGACATTTTTGAGAACTGTTTACATGAATGGATTTCAAAATTTGTTGTACAAAGAAAGGAACCTTTAATTCAATTCTCCACAAGTTTTTGAAAACCTCTCATATTTTCTTTTTTACTTTCTATAAATAATATACATATATATATTTGCATTTCTTGCTAAACATTGATTGTATTTCCTTCCTCATTTTGTCCCTAGTTATATCACTCTAGTTTGATTTTCATTTCTTATCTGCACAACTGTATTCTGTCTTGTAATTTCTTCTCATCTCAGTCTATCCTATGTGAAGTGATTAGATCAAACTTCTTAGAGAACAGTTTTTATCTTGTTACTCTCTTGTACAAAAGTGGTTAAGAAAACAAAAAGAAATATTCATATTTCATTAAGAATAAAATACAAAATCCTTAGTCAGATGATTATGGATATCATAAATCCAATGGCCTGTTAAATTTTTTTTAAAAAAAGGATTATTTATTTGAAAGGCAGAGTGACAGGGAAGGAGACAAAGGGAAGGAAGGAGGGAGGAAAAGGAGAGGGGGAGAGGGAAGGGGGGAGGGAGAGGGAACATGCATGCAACCAGGGGTTGGGAGGGGTTCATCTGATGATTCACTCACCAAATGGCCACAACAGGTGGGGTTGGGTCAGGCTGAAGAAAGGAGCCAGGAATTCCATCCAGATCTCCCACATGGGTGTTAGAGACCTAAGTACTTGGGCCATTATCTGGTGCCACTCATGCACTTTAATAGGAAGCTGGGTCAGAAGCAGAAGCAGGGTTCAGTCCCAGGCATTCTGATATGTGTTGTAGGCATCCCAAGTGGGAGCTTAACCCACTGCACCATAATGCCATCACTGGAAGTTTATTTGACATTTCTTTGATATTTATGTTTCTCTGGCATTTTGAATTGTTTTACCTAGTGGTACTGTGATATAGCAGGTTAATCTTGTCAGTGATGCTGGCATCCCATATGAGCACCATCTTGAGTCTCAGGTGCTACATTTCCCATCCAGCTTCCTGCTAATGCATCTGGAAAGAAGCAGAAGATGATCTAAGTCATTGAGTCCCTGCCATCCACATGGGAAACCTGGATGGAGTTCCATCTCCTGGGTTTGGCCTGACCCAGCCCCAGCCAGTGTGACCATTTGGGGAGTAAGCCAGCAGATGGGAGATGGATCTCTCTCCTTCACTCTGCATTTCAAATAATTAACTAAATCTTTAAAAAATAAATTTATTTTAAAATATTTTTCTCTTTAGCTTCTAAAATAGCATTCTCCCTTGGTGCTACTGCTATCTGTTGACTTATCTTTCTCAGTCTCTTAATGGAGCACAAAAAATCTCCCAAATGTTGACATCCTATCACAGGTGTTTGGCCTCTTCTGTTCTCTAAATTACAGACTCTTGAGCACCTAAATAACTCTCATGCATAACCTTGCTTATACATACATGAGGACTCCAAAATCTTAGATTTCAGGTGTGACTTAACTTTCATTTTCAAATGACTGATGAAAAAACACATGTCTGGAAGACAGCTTTTATCCTTGTGGTTAAGATGCTGGTGTCCCACACTGGAGTTTCTGGGTGTGATTCCCAGTTCCGGCCTCTGGGAGGCAGCAGAGTGATGGCTCAAATGGTTGGGTTCCCAGCTCCTGGACCATCTCTGGACATTGTGGACATTTGAGCAGTGAACCAGAGGGTGAATACCTCTTCTCCTTCTGTCTTTTTGCCTCTCAAAACACAAAACAAAACAAATTATGTCTTCGAATAAAATGACTGACTTAATGGCTAAAAGCACTTTCATTGTTAAATTCAGAAAAAATAATTCTTGGTTGTAAGTGATATTTGAATAATGAATAATTGTAAATCAAACTTACATAATGGATCGGGAAGAGAGAAAGATGTGGACAATGATTTTTACATTTCACTTTGATACTTCTTTGTCATGTAACCTTAAAAAAATCCATGTGAATTCATTGTGCCTAAGTTTGATGTCCATAAAATTATGGACTCCATCTACTTGAGGCAGTAGGATATAAAGGGAAGTGGTCAGAACCTGAGAAATCATCTTGCTTCTGCCCCCAAAACAGCTAAGAGACACCAGTAAGTCATTTTACCTCTCGAATTCTTTCTCCCTTGTAACGTAAGACCATCTTTCTATTTAAAGGATTTATTCTACACATTCCTATCTTGAAGTAAGGTTCACATGGCTGTAAAACATTTTGTGACTGTCAGGTCTTCTTCAATTCTACTGCATTGTTAGCAGTGTAATATCAAGCTGGCACTGAAGATGAAGTGCTAAACAACACAGGAATGCCAGGGCTTATTAGGAGCTACAAAGAATCATTTGAGTTAATGAAAATGTTTAAACTTAAAAATGGAATCACTCTATTATTATTCAGAGTAAGTACAGTTACTAATTTTTTATTTATAATAATTGAATATCAGCAGCTTCATATCTGATAGTATATTCCTAGTATTGTATATTATAAAATTGTACAATAGTATATATATTTAATATTGTAGTTATACAATATTTATAGACTAAAATTATAGGTAGCAATATTTCTTGCTTTTTTTTCCTTTATTGGATTTTACATAGCATACATCATTTAACCTTTCTATTTTAATTAATGACTAAAAAGATTGTCCACTGTTCAGCCTCCTGGCTTTGGCCTGGCACACTCTGCAATGCTGTACATATTTGAGGAGAAAGCCAGAGGATGAAAGATCTTTTCCTTCTCACTCTCTCTTGCTGTAACTCTGCCTTTGAATAAATTTATAAAACAAAGATATTATCCACTGAAAATTGAACACAATCAGAAGAAAAAATTCAAATTGCAAAGTATAACGATTTGGTAAAAGATAAAGGCATTTGTTATACAGCCAAGAGATTATTATGTAATCCAGAATTCTCCTAAATTGTATGGAGGAAAAGGAGCACTGGTCACTGATGCTCACCCTCAGAGGTTTAGTTGACATCTCTATCTACTTTCTGGGTTTTTCAGGCAGCAATATAATTGTCAATCCAAATTTATATCTTTAGTAATTGTAGAAGGTAGTTAATCACCTTGCCACCCACCTCCAGTCACACACGCACACACACACAATCTGGTTAGGAATGCAATCAACCCATCGAGAAGTTTAATCTCTCTTGGCAACTTAATTTGATACTACAGCTATCACAATTTTATGTAGGTTTGCTAATGTTACAGTAAAGCAGGATTGTTTTAAATTTTATCAGTTACAAAGAAAACAGCCATGGTTTGTACACATTACATTTATAATTTATCTAAATATTTTTGTATTTTCAAATCCTTGTATTTAAAAGTTGTTTTATTTTAATTGAGCTCACAAATACTTTTATTTAAGCACTGATATCAATCTATATGTCTTTAAACATTCTCTTTCCTTGTCTGTCTGGGTTGCACAGATAGCATCCCCCCTGAGACCTCAATCTCTCAGTTCCTCAGTGGTTCCTGAATCTGTGATGATGCATTCCAGACAGGTTACTCATTCATTATTGTCATCAGCAGCCTCACTGACAGAATCAGTTATCTGATTCACTGTGGACCTTCTTTGCCACAGGCTGGAGGAAGGCAAGTGCAGTTTTATCTTATATGACTGTCTATAGGCTATCCTGCATGCCCTGCCCTGAGAGGAGATATGGAATGTCTTTGTTCCAAGCTGGCATGCCTGGTGCTATGAACTATTTCCCAATTCTTAGTTATTTCATTTCAATCTCTGGGTAATACTCATTTCATTATTTTAATTTTATTGAGTAACTAGTGACTAGGAGGTAATTTTTTTAAAAAAAATATTGTTAATTGTTTTCAGGAAGAGTTTGCTGTTGATGAGGGTTACATGGGTTAAAGATTGATGTGACTGATTAATATTTCTGTTTTTTTCCTATTTCTAAAATCAGTCATTGCAGGATCACTAAATCAATCTTGTTTCTAGTATGCTACTATGGAGACCGTTCCAGGATGTGCTTCCTTGACTCAGGGCTGAGCTGAGAAGGGGAGCAGAGGAGTAGCATTGTTATTATTTAACTTGGAAGCCTTATGTCATTCATTAGAGCAGTAGGGAGGTAGCAGCATGCATGTCATCTTTGCCAGATGATTTGTGAAATGGGAAAAGTGTGCATAATTTTGTTGCCTAAGCTTAGGTTAGTGGTCATGGATAAATTAGAAAAAATTAGTAATGAAAGCCAGGAAGTGATTAACAGTATGTTTTAGTAATCCAAGAATATTTTCCTAATCAGAATAGAAATACACAGATAATCTTTGGTAAGTCCTAATATATACCATTTCTCCATGGGATAGACTCTACATTTGTTCATTTACAGAACTCTATTGGTCATCAACCTTGTGCTTCTTATTGTGCTTAACATTGGGCGTGAAAAGAAAAATAAGGCCAAGTTTATTTTGTTGAGGAATTCACAGCATGTGAAAGTGTAGATGTAAACTGGGATGTAACATAGCAGTGGGTAGATTTTTCCTTCTGCCTCACCACTTTATATCAGGGTGAAAAAGTCACACATCCTGCGGAGTGCAAGGCTTGCCTGTGGATATCCTGGGCCATTGCAGATTTCCAGTGGAGCACATTGACTTAGACCTATGCTGGACAATTGCAAGCCCATACACAAGGCGATGAGCTGAAGGGCTAACTTTCCTTCTCAACCAGAGTGAGGGGTGGTTCTGGAGTTTAAGGAAGGTCTGAGGACTTGGGTCCCCTGGGAAACAGCCTTGAATTGTGATGGCATCACTATGGGAGGCCAGCACTCCAGCACAGCAGGTTAAGATATGCCCTGCAATGCTGGCATTCCATATGGGCACTGGTTTGAGTCTCAACTGATCCACTGCCAATCCAGCTTCCTGTTAATGAGCCTTGGAGGCAGCATAGGATGGCCCAGTTCCCTGAGTTCTTGCACTCATGTGGGAGACCTGGAAAAATCTCCTGGCCTCAGCCTAGCCTAGCCCTGGTCATTGCAGCCTTTTGGAGAGTGATCAAGTAGATGGAAGATCTCTCTCCTCTCTCTCTCCTATCTCTCTCTCTCCTCTCTCTCTCTGTCTCATTTTGTCTCTGTAACTGTGCCTTCCAAATGAATAAATTAATCTTTTAAAAAAGCCATCACCCTGTCTCTGGTTATAGCTTCCCTTCTCCAAGTGGCTTTGCTGAGGTTGGGAGTTAGAAGAGCTAATGTGTGCTCTAAAGAAGGGCTGAATCAATCACTTACTCTTGGATATAATTATGTGTTGCTTCCTTTGAATCTTCTTTAAATTTTTTTTCTCTTAGATAGTAGTTCTGAGCCATAATCTGCTATGACTATCTGGTGATTCAGATATGCAGAAATGCATAAATGAACATGCATGATTGAAAAATAAGCCAATATTTGTTGAAATATGCTAATAAAATATTAAAAAGATGGTAGAGAAGATGTTCACTTCCTGGGAGATGGAATACACACACTTTTCCCTATTTCTTTCCTCTGAATACAACTAAAACATTTGTACATTATGGAGGAAACAAACATAAAAAGTCTGAAATGTAGGAGCCAGCATTGTGTTATAGTGGGTTAAGCTGCTGACTGCAATGCCAGCATCCTATCTGGATACTAGTGTGTGTCCCAGCTGCTTCTTATCCAGTTCCCTACCAATGTGCCTGGGAGAGCAGCAGAGGATGGCCAAAATGCTTGGGTCCCTGCCTCACACAAGGGAGACCTGTTTCCTGGCTTCAGTCTGGCCCATCCCAGACTGCTGTTGCCATTTGGAGAGTGACCCAATGGATGGAAGATCTCTCTCCTCCTCTCTCCATAACCGTTTTTCAAATGAAAAAATAAATCATTAAAAAGAATGATTTATTAGGATATCTGCCATTCTATGAGTCTGCTGTGTATCCTACTTCACATGTTGGATCAGTCTCTCCCTTTTTTAGTTCTATCTGTTAGTATTAGCAGTCACTAGTCTTGCTTGTGTGATCCCTTTGACTCCTAGACCTATCAATGTGATCAATTGTGAACTGAAATTGATAAAAAAGACTGAAATGTAGAGAGAAGTAGGACAAACAACCGGAGACTAGACCCAAGGAATGAGATGAGATGGTGGAAAGTTCTCTAGCTTGTCCTTTTGCCTAATATATGTCACACTTGGGCCCCAACAACTGGTAAACCAGAAACGCCAGGAGAAAGACAAGAAAAATCCCAACAAAAGCTCTATTTCCTAAGCCAAATAATCAGGAAAGGAGGAGCCTCACAAGACAGATCTGTTTAAGATTGTCTCTCCCTGTTGGGTGTCAACATAAGCCAGCAGAGAACCTGGACTTATCTCCAATCTGAGAACAAAGCAGGACCACTTCTATAGAAAAAGCACAGCCCTACCCAGCTTCAGTATTTTTGGCTAAATAGGATGTAGGTTCTCATCATAATTACCCACTCAGACTCAGAAAATCACTTGCATACAAGAAGCAGGCAAATCTCAACTTGAATGAACCCAATAAGTAGATACCAACAATGAGAAAGCAGAGATGTTAGAATTATCTGACAGGGTTTAAGGCAACAATTATACATTCAACTGCCTATATTTGCAAAAGAAATGATTGTCTTTTTTTTCTTTTTTTTCTTTTTTTTCTTTTTTTTTTATTTTTGACAGGCAGAGTGGACAGTGAGAGAGAGAGACAGAGAGAAAGGTCTTCCTTTGCCATTGGTTCACCCTCCAATGGCCGCCACAGCCGGTGTGCTGTGGCCGGTGCACCACGCTCATCTGATGGCAGGAGCCAGGTACTAGGTGCTTTTTCCTGGTCTCCCATGGGGTGCAGGGCCCAAGCACCTGGGCCATCCTCCACTGCACTCCTGGGCCACAGCAGAGAGCTGGCCTGGAAGAGGGGCAACCGGGACAGAATCCGGCATCCCGACCGGGACTAGAACCTGGTGTGCCGGCGCCACAAGGCAGAGGATTAGCCTGTTGAGCCACGGCGCCAGCCCAAGAAATGATTGTCTTTATAAAGCAAAACAAATTCAAGAATCTACAAAAATAAAATCCTGAAACAATAAAATAGCAAAGAATTACAGGCAACAAAATGAAAACTCTAATAGTAACCACAACTCCTCAAATGAAGAAAAGGGGTCAGCATTATGGCCTATCAGGTTAAGTTGCTGTGAGTGATGCTGACATCCCATATGGGCAACAGTTTGGGTCCCAGCTGCTCTACTTCAAATCTAGCTCCCTGCCTAATGTGACTTGGAAAACAGCAGAAGATGGCCCAAGTCTCTGGGTCCTTGCACCTATGTGGCAGATCCAGATGAAGCTCTTGTCTCCTAGTGTCCTTCAGCCCAGCCCAGCCCTGGCTGATGTGGCCATTTGGAATAAGGAAGAGGGAGATAGGGAAGAAAAGGAGAATGAGATGTATCACTATGTTCTTAAGATTGTATGTATGAAATACCTCAAATTTGTTCCTGTTACATATATAAATTCCAAAAAGTAAATAACCCAATGACTCCTAATTTTAAAATATCACATTTACATTAGATTATTTTTCTAGACAAAAATTGTTTTGGAACTAAGAGAAAGTTGAGACCTAGCTAAAATAACTTTCACATTTATCCTATTCAAAGAGGATTTGTTATTAAAAGGCAGAGCCTGTAGTTTATTCAGTCAATACAAATTCATGGAGCTTATAGAATGTGCCTTCCCAGGCAATCAAGTCTCCTATTTGCCTCATCACTTAGTTTTTTTTTTTTCCCTCAGAAGCATTTGTCATAATCCAGAACTACCTTGTTGCTTTATTTGGTAACCTGTTCATGACCTTTGACCCCACAGGATTGTACCCGTCATATGGGCAGGAATTTCTTTTATTCCTCTGGGTGTCAGTGGGGCTTTGTTTGAGTAGGCACTCAATGAATATATTTTGAATACGAGCTTGGGCCAGAGATTAATGAACTATTGTGCCTTAAGAAGATGAGCTGGGTCTTGAAGAATGGATCAGATATGGGAAGATTAAGGGAAGGGGGAGCAATCCAGACAGAAGGTCATCATGAGTAAAATCCTGATGGTTTTGTTTATTCTAATTGGGAGGGCAGCAAATACGTTGAAGCCATTATTTTATGTTAGATGTTTTGGGGAAAAAAATAAAATAGTCAGGGTAGGGACAAATTCCAAGGAACATCCAAAACCAGAAAGGATTTTGGAGCTGGAAGTATTTTTAGGGATCCAGTCAACTCCCTTAGAGTGAAGTAATTGAGGTCCTAAGGGGTGATGGTCACTGGGTTAACCAGAAAGTTAACACTGTATGATCAGAATCTTATTAATTAACTTAAATCCAGTGTTCTGTCTAAGGTAATTTGGAAATATTTGAATAGAGAACAATATATGGTAAAATGGGTGTTTATGAAAAAAAATCAGGCTGGTGCTATGGTGTAGCAGGTAAAAGCCATCATCTGCAGTGCTGGCATCCCATATGGGCACTGGTTCGAGTTTTAGTTGCTCCTCTTCAGATCCAGGTCTTTGGTATGGCCTGGGAAAGCAGTAGGAGATGGCTCAAGTGCTTGGGCCCCTGCACCTGCATGGGAGACCCTGAAGAAGCTTCCGGCTCCTGGCTCAGCTCCAGCCATTGCAGCCAGCTGGGGAGTGAACCAGCAGATGGAAGGTCTCTCTCTCTCTCTCTCTCTCTCTCTCTCTCTCTCTCTTTCTCTTTCTCTCTCTGTGTAACTCTGACCTGACCTTCAAATAAATAAATCTTTAAAAAAAAAAAAAAAAGAAATCTGTCTCCAAATGTAAGGTGAATTGGAAAAGAGGATCTACTTTGAGAGAACACACAAAGACTATGAAGTAGAATTGGCATGACACAAATAAAGCCTTGATGAGGTAGTGAATATGTGAAGGAGAAAGAACAAATTCACGTTGGAGGGTAAACAAACAAACAAAATCAGTGCTACACCTTCAATGGGTCTTCAGGAGAAGGAAAGCTCTTGGCCTGAGGATATTTTTGTTCAGTCTCACCTAGAATATTTACATGATTTGTTTTCAGTTACATGTTTTTAAAAGGTTTATTTTGCTATTTGAAAGGCAGAGTTACAGAGAAGTAGATTCAGAGAGACAGAGAACAATAGAGGACTTCTATCCACTGGTTCACTCCCCAAAATGTCCACAATGGCCAGAACTGGGCTGATCTGAAGCCAGGAGCTAGGAGCTTCTTCCAGGTCTCCTTCCTTTGGAGCAGGGGCCCAAGGACTTGAGCCATCTTCTACTGCTTGCTCAGGCCATAGCAGAGAGCTGGATCAGAAGCAGAACAGCCGGGTCTCAAACTGGTGCCCATATGGGATGCCAGCACTGCAGGTGGTAGCTTTTCTTGCTATGCCACAGCACCGACCCCTTCAGTTACATTTTGAGAATACATTTTTGATTGGCTTATTTATTTGAAATGCAAAGATACAGATAGAGGAGAGAGAGAGAGACAGAAAGGGAGAGGGAAATAGAGGTGTTCTATCTGCTGGTCCACTTCCCCAAATGACCACTCTGGTTGGAATTGGCCCAAGCAAAAGCCAGGAGCCAGAAGCTTCTTCCAGGTCTCCCATGTGGGTGCAGGGGCCCAAGCACTTGGGCCATCCTCTGCTGTTTCCCCAGAGACATTGGCAGGAAGCTAGATTGGAAGTGGAGTAGCTAGGACACAAACTTGTGCTCATATGGGATGCCAGTGCTGCAGATGGCAGATTAACCAGCTACTGCACGGTACTGGTCCCAACAGTATTCAGTTTCAATTAAGAGCAATTAAGAGTTTTTTGGGGGGGCTGGCACTGTAGCCTAGTATGTAAAGCTACCACCTGCAGTTCCAACATTCCATATGGGCTCTGGTTCCAGTCCCAGCTGTTCCACGTCCAATACATCTCTCTACTACGGTTACCTGGAAGAAACTCCAGGCTCTTGGTTTCAGATTGAGCCCAGCTCCAGTCATTGAGTGCACCAGCAGATGGAAGCTATTCTCACTCTCTCACTCTCTTTCTCTAATTTTCTCTCTCTCTCTCTCTCTCTCTCTCTCTCTCTCTCTCTCTCTCTCTCCCTGCCTCTCTTTTAAATAAATAAATCTTAAAAAAATAGTTTGTGCATCATTCAACCGATCAATAAATTAATGATATCATCAATGAGCAATGGGTCCTGACTATCTTCCAAGACTGGAAGTTTACCATTACTTTGAAAATAAAGTAGAATAAGTCAGAATGATACAGCTGTTGATCATTTACTTGAGAAAGAAGACTTATATACCCTTGAGGATAGTTCATGGAGGTGAATCAATCTGACCTTTGACAAATGAGTAAAATGGCCATTGTGGCCATTTGGGGAGTGAACCAGCAGATGAATGACCTTTCTCTCTGTCTCTCCCTCTCACTGTCTGTAATTCTACCTCTCAAAGAAATGGATAAGAACTTTAAAAACAAAGGAAAAAAATTGTGGTCACCATGTAGTAAATTATTTTCTTATGCTGTCAAAAAGCATCTAACCCAGAATATTTTGTTAAAAAACTTCTTTAAAAATACACTTGAAAGGAAGAGAAAGAGAGGGAGGGAAATTGGATCCATAATAGGAGATAGTTTATCTCAGGTCCCATAAAAAAGCCAATATCAAATATTGCTGGTAGGAGTAGGAGGGCAGAAAACAAGCCAAGCTATTAGAGAGAAATTGTAGTCTTAGGCAGAAGAGTTTATTATGATTTGAGAACCAAAGTGTTAAGGTTTTCTGAGCATAAATGTAAAATGAGAAAAACAATGTTCGAATAGATTTTCAGTAACAGGTCAGCAGCAGGACATAGGTACTGGGGCCTTCTGAGATCCAGGTGAAGGATGACAGCATTATCAAGGAAGCATGTGGCTGCAGTAAGAGAAGGGCAGGGTGCCTGGGACATTCTGAAGGTAGATCTGGTAAAGTGTCAAGTTGTGGAGGATGACCTTACCCTTGATGATCATATGGAAATCTGTTTCCAAGAAAATACGGTTTGAGTCTCCATCTTTTCTCTCCCTTTCCTCCCTAATAGACAACCATGCTTTCTACTCATTTTCAGGCCACAGGCTCAGATAAGCCCATCGCAGATATTTGCCAAAATATGGTTCTGTGGAGCAGGTCTCAAAGAACCTGTTTTCCTTGATCTGGGGTAACTTATAGAGTACCTGAAATATAGTGCATTGGAGTGAAATGAACATTTTGACATTCAATAATTGCTTATAGCCTGTCTCTTTCATTGCGGAACAGTGTTTTTTTTTTTTTTTCTTCATACTACTTGTTGAACTCCTTTACTTAGTGTAGGATTAACTGTATGATCATTAAGTAAACTGAAAGTAGCTCTTTGTGAAAAATTAAGAGTGGGAATGGCAAAGAGAGAAGGAAGAAGAATTGGAGCATGGGTGGGAGGAAGGGTGTAGTGGGAAGTATCACTATGTTCCAAAACTGATACATATGAAATACATGAAAGTTATATAACTTACATAAAATTTTAACAAATTTTAAACAAAGATGCCAGTAGGCAAAATGCTTAAGTACAAAGACAAGACAAATATTTATGTTTGCTGTTGATGCAAAAAAAAAAAAATGTCCACAGGAGAACCACAAATTCTCTCAGAGCTAAGCATCTTGTAAACATTATATGCAATGGAAAAGCAGACTCAAGCTCAACCAAGAACACAGCCACTGTGCTGTTCAAGGCTAAATTATCTTCCCCACTTGGAGTCAATATGCTAAGAAATAAGGGGAGAAAAAGACAGGCTCTTGTGACTGTTGAGTCCATTCCTCCTCTTGTGAGCTGCTCATTTGTTGTGGTGACACCACCTTTCTAGACTCTTGTAATACTTGCAGTAGATCAAATTCAAGGTTAACTTACATTTGCTGGCCAGCACCTCCTCGAATCCTTCTGACCACAGCAGTGCTTCCTCTGGGGGAGGCCTGCAAGAGAAGTTGTGCAGTTAAGAGGGCACATATCAGGTCCCCTTTCCAGCTCAGCTGTTCATGTTTGTGAGCACAGGATTCTCAATTTAATTAATGAAAGTTTGTTGTTTGCTTTTCTTGCTGTTTTGGGGCTTCCCAGGAGTGGAAGAATCTTTGCAAGAAGTAACTCAATCATATACTACAATCTTTTCATCTTAAAAAAATTCACTAAGTGGACATGTTTGAAAACACAACTGCAGCTGAATATATTTTTATCCAATAAAGCTGTCTAGTAGCTAAAGGCAAACCAAATGAGACAAAAACAAGTAGCATTATTATCGACATAATATTTAAACTTAGCACCGAATTATTGAAGTTTCCTCAGTTCCTCAGACTGTAACTATTAATGTTAAGAGTAAAGATAGGAACTACCTTAAAATCACAAAGATGTATTTTTTAAAAAAGATTTACTTGGACTGGCACTGAGGCTCAGTAGGCTAATCCTCTGCCTGTGGTGCCAGCACCCTGGGTTCTAGTCCCGTTCAGGGTGCTGTATTCTGTCCCAGTTGCTCCTCTTCCAGTCCAGCTCTCTGCTGTGGCCCTGGAGTGCAGTGGAGGATGGCCCAGGTCCTTGGGTCCTGCACCCTCATGGGAGACCAGGCGGAAGCACCTGATCAGCATGGTGCACTGGCCGCAGTGAGCAGGCTGCAGCGGCCATTGAGGGGTGAACTGACAGAAAAGGAAGACCTTTCTCTCTCTCTCTCTCTCTCTCTCACTGTCCACTCTGCCTGACAAAAAAATAAAATAAATAAAACATTTGTTTATTTTAAAATCAGAAATACACAGAGAGAGAGGAAGAGGGAGGGAGGGAGGAGGAGGGGGCAGAGAGAGAGAGACAGAGAGAGAGAGACAGAGAGAGGTCTTCCATCTGCTGGTTCATTCCCCAATTGGCTACAATGGCCGGAGCTGTGCCAATCCAAAGCCAGGAGCTTCTTCTGGGTTTCCCACATGGGTACAGGGACCCAATGACTTGAGCCATGTTCTATGGCTTTTCTAGGCCATAGCAGAGACCTGGACTGGAAGTAGAGCAGCTGGGACTTGGACCCATGCTCATATGAGATGCCAGCACTGCAGGCAGTGGCTTTACCCGCTATGCCACAGCACCATCCCCATCACAAAGATATTTTATTTATTTATTTATTTATTTATTTATTTTTTATTTTTTGACAGGCAGAGTGGACAGTGAGAGAGAGAGACAGAGAGAAAGGTCTTCCTTTTGCCTTTGGTTCACCCTCCAATGGCTGCCGCGGCCGGCGTGCTGCGGCCGGCACACCGCGCTCATCCGATGGCAGGAGCCAGGTGCTAGGTGCTTTTTCCTGGTCTCCCATGGGGTGCAGGGCCCAAGCACTTGGGCCATCCTCCACTGCACTTCCGGGCCACAGCAGAGGGCTGGCCTGGAAGAGGGGCAACTGGGACAGAATCCGGCGCCCCGACCGGGACTAGAACCCGGTGTGCCGGCGCACAAAGATATTTTAATACACTACACAGTCCAAATAGCAGATGCTGGGGCCTGGCACTATGAATTAAGCCACCCACCTCATATTGACAATGGTTTGAATCCAGGCTGCTCCACTTCCAATTCAGTTCTCTGCTAATGCACCTGGGAAAGCAGTGGTGGGTGGCCCAAGTCCTTGGACCCCTACACCCTAGTCCAAGACCCAGAAGAAGCTCCTGGCTCCAGCTTCGCCCAGCTCCTGGTCATTGTGAGTGTACCAGAGGTTGGAAGACTTCCCTTGTTCTGCCTCTCCCTTTCTGTAACTCTTTCAAATAAACCTTAAAAAAAAAAGATGCTATTTCTGGCCCACAAACAGTGGCAGTTTCTTTGCAAGGTTAATTGCATTCCACCTTTGGTCCTGGATGCACCAGAGACCATGCATAGGGAGTGACGAGTGATGACTGGCCCCCAGCCTCGCACTCCTCTGACCCACAACACTGCTTTGAGGAAGACACTGCAGAACTATGATTTGTTCCAGCCATGACTGTGTGAGAACGGCTTTATCATGAAAAAGTGAGAAAGGACTCAAAAGGAAGTTTTCAGCCAGCAAAAGCACGTTCCCTGATATGAGCAGGCATGTAGTATTAAGTTAATCAGATTCCTGAGCTGGAAAACCATGCCCCCAACCACAACATATCCCACCTGTATTCCCAAGTTGCCAAGCAGACAGCTAATCACGCCCCTTCGGGGAGTATATAAAAAGCATGGAGCCCTCTGTGCCTGCCCTTGTCCTCCCAAGCCTCTCGGCACACAGCCTTTTGGCAGCCCCTCAGCTGTTTGCCCGCACCTAGTGGTGGTTTTGTGGTCATTCCCGCCTGCACGGTTTTTCCTCTCCCCGTGGCTCTGCCTGTGAAGGCCTGCACATGGCCCTTGTTCACCCCACATCTCCTGGTGTGGGGCCTTCTGGCTGCCTCTGGAGCCTGCTGGCTTGCCCCGCCACTGCTCTCCTGCACACGTGCTCTCTCTCCCTGGCAGCCCCATGTCTACTCCCTGGAGAAGTCTGGTGCGCAACAGCTGCTTTCAATTTCTGACCCCTTCCTCTTGGTAAATCCCTCACCTTCCTGTGTATTTCTCTCACACTCTAAGTACTAGACTGTACCATGTTTTCTCATTTACAGAAACTCGATACTTAGAATTCTTATCTAAATAGACAAGAACCCTCGATACATCAATCTTAATTTTAAAATAAAGGTAAACGATGTCCCACTCCCTCCCCCCAGCAGCAGCACAGGATGATCAAGAGCACAGCGTGGCCAGGGTTCCTGGGGACAAAACCGTTCTGGGCTGCACACAAGGCCACTCCACCTGCCTCCTTCCAAGCCCTCCCCGAGTGTCCACACTCACAAAGTGAGCACAGCTCTCGTAGATACAATTTCCCCGTGTAAATTCGCATTGTGTGCTTGGCTTTTCTGCAGACGTTCAGGTTACAGGATATCCCAAAGTGCCGCGTGTACAGGAAGCCGCATGTCCTCGCGAGGACCGTTTCTCCTGCTTTTCCACACTCTTGGTGCCACGCATATTCACCAGCCCCTGCACTCCCTTGCGTGCACACACACTACCAGCCCGCACCCCGCAGAGTGCTGCAGCCTTTATAACTGGCCTGCGTGGGGGGTGGGACCCGAGCAGGACCTGCCCCCGCCCCCTGCGCCGCCCTTTCAGAGCAATGATTGGTCGGAGGCTTATGGCAGGGGTAGATCCTGAGCTGGCGCTGGGCACTGAAGCCCGCTGACTGGCTGGAAGCCAGGGAGCTGTTGACATGTGAGATACAGCTTAGAGCGCCATCTGGCGAGATGCCGCGACCTGCAAGGCCGCAGAGGGCGACGAATTTTTCCAGACCGCAGAGCTATGGTGCAGGCTGGCCAGGTCCTCCTTTTCCCCAGCCTGCAGAATCTCTGGCCCCTAGCTGAGCGGATTTCCAGAAAGCACAGCTGTGCCTCTGCTCCCCTCCCTAGTGGGCAGGTGAACCAGGAACTCTGCAATGCGTGGCCGGGTAGTCTGGGGCAGCAGGAGACAGTGACTGTCAGAAGGTGACACCTGAGGTAGGCCTGCTTTTGGGTGGGCTCTGGGCAGGCGTCTGTGCTCCTGGGCCTGTCGAACTGCTCCTGGCTTCCTAGTGGCGCAGGGAGCCCGGCATCCTGTTTGCAAGGGAGGCAGAGCAAAGCGCAGTGAGCTCACCGCTGGGATGCACTAGGGTCTTTGAGTCTGACAGTGAGAGGAGTCAGCTTTCTACCTGAGTCATTGCTGGCCAGCTTAGAACTCACCAGAACCTTTAACTAGCGAACAAGATGTATATAGGGGTGCGGTGGGGGGTGGGAGCAACTTACTTGAATGAGCTGTGTTTGTGAATTTTTCAGAAACCACCCCTCTCTACCCCTGCAGACTTAAAATGATTGGTAAGGACAGAGCCCCTAACCTATGAAGTGTGGAAATTTTGGATACTATGTCCAGGATTTGACAGTGCATATTCCAGTGGTTCTCTCTCAGGCCTGTGAGTGGACAGTGAGGTAAACAGCAAGGCACTGATTACTCTGGACACTCTCCTTTCTTTGCATTAGACCTGTCAGAGGAAGACATGAACCCTGTGTCTGCAAACTGAATCCAGTGAGCATGCTCTCAGGGTGAGCTGCCAGTACTAGGAACTCCAGGTCTGACTTGGAGAGCAAAATCTGCCTTGTTACTATGGAGAACAGTTAGGGGGTAAGAAAAATCATTCAGACAGAAGCAAGACACTTAAAGTTTAGTGGGGCTGGCACTGTGGCAAAGAAGTTAGAATTCCATCAGTATCACATGTGGGCACTGGTTTCAGTCCAGGCTGCTCCACTTCTGATCCAGGTCCCAGCTAAGCTAATGCACCTGGGGAATTGGCCCAAGATGGCCCAAGTGCTTTGGCTTCTGCACCCACATGGGAGACCCAGATGAAGCTCCTGGATCCTGGCTTTGGCTTGCTCCCGACCTGGCTGTTGCATCCATCTGGGGAGTGAACCAGTGGATGGAAGACATCTCTGTCTCTCCCTCTCTCTCTGTAACTCTGCCTTTCCAAAAAGAAAAGTTTTGTGTATTTGTTTTCAGTAATTTGAAATGCAGAGAGAGCTCTTACATTCATTGTTCATTCTCCAAATGTCTGCAGCAACCAGAGCTGGAGCAGGCTGAAGCCAAGGACTCAATCTAGGGCTCCTATGTAGGTGGCAGGGACTCCAATACTTGAGTCATCACCTGCTGCCCCCCCCAGGGTTCTATTAACAGGAAGCTAGAATCAGAAGCAGAGCTGGGACTTGAACCCAAGCATTCTGAATGGGATGTGGAAGGTTTAATCACTGTGCCAAACAAGTACTCCAGTAACACATGTTAAAATTGTTTGTAAACGGTAAGACCATAACTGTTTAAACATATGGTCTTCATCTCAAAACAGTCTTTGCATGCAATTCTTATATCCAAGTTCACTTTCATATGATTCAATACTTATTTATTAAATGTGTGTAACACATAGATACATGCTTCATCTCACCATACAAACCTCAATACATTTTTGACTGAGAACCTTGGATATTAGAATTCACTCATAGACTGTGAAAGTCACTCATAGGCTGGGAATTCTGACACAGAGGCCATAAGGAGAAAAATCTAGATGTGTGTCTACCTGAGACCTAGTTAGAGTCTATGCCTGATCAATAGAATCTGTTAGAACAGTCTCTTCATACCTCTTTCTCATCTGTAATGAGAAAACCAAGTCCTTTTTGGCAGTTTCACATGGCCAAGTAAGTTCAAGTACTAGAAGCTAAGTTTTTACATTTTCTGCAAATCTTATACAAAAAGCCTTTTATAAATTCTAAAGTAGCATACAAAAGTTGATTTTGCATTTGCATTTGTGTGAAAAAAGCACAATGTGAAAGGCATAGATATTCAAGAGAGGAAAGTTATGAGGATTAGCTCAGATTATAAATATGTAAATACTATTAAATATCAAGACAGTTGATACAGATATTTAATAAATGCAGTCTGGATGATAAGCAAATAAAATGAAAGCACATGGATCAGCATTTAAACTCTTCAGAGAGCTCCATGCCAGGGAAGTACATTGATCTCCATATGTTAGCAAAAGTCAATCTGCATATTCACATGCAAGCAACTGGTTTAAATAAGGAGTATCATAGAGGGTTTTTTTCAAGATTTATTTATTTATTTATTTGAAAGTCAGTTATACAGAAAGGGAAGGAGAGGAAGAGAGAAATAGTGGTCTTTCATCCACTTGTTCGCTCCTCAATTGGCTGAAATGGCCAGAGCTGCATTGATCCAAAGCCAGGAGCCAGGAGCTTCTTCCAGGTTTCCCATGCAGATTCAGGGACCCAAGGATTTGGGCCTTCTTCTACTGCTTTCCCAGGCCATAGCAGAGAGCTGGATTGAGAGTGGAGCAGCCAGGACTGGAATCGGTACCCATATAGGATGTGGGCGCTGTAGGAGGTGGCTTTACCTACTATGTCACAGTGCTGGCCCCATATAGAGGTTTTTTAATAAATAAATATGGAAAGAAAGAAAAAAAGAGAGAAAGAAAGAGAGAAAGAAAGAAAGAAAGAAAGAAAGAAAGAAAGAAAGAAAGAAAGAAAGAAAGAAAGAAAGAAAGTTATTTACTTTTTTCCATGAACATTTTCAGACTGATAGCTGGTGATAACTGACAATTTTTTTCCTGAAAATTATGTGGTTGAGAAATCTAAGTATCCATCACTTTATAATTTCTGTGTCAATGAATACTGGTAAGAGTTAGGAGTTTAGAATTAATAACTGCTAGATCAGAAAATTTGGTTTCAAGAAGTTGTCATGTCTTGTTTTTTTTTTTTTTTTTTTGACAGGCAGAGTTGAGAGAGAGACAGAGAGAAAGGTCTTCCTTCTGTTGGTTCACCCCCCAAATAGCTGCTACAGCCGGTGCACTGCACTGATCCGAAGCCAGAAGCCAGGTGCTTCCACCTGGTCTCCCATGCGGGTGCAGGGCCCAAGCACTTGGGCCATCCTCCACTGCCTTCTGGGGCCACAGCAGAGAACTGGACAGGAAGAGGGGCAACCAGGACAGAATCCGGCACCCTGACTGGGACTAGAAACCAGTGTGCTGGTGCCGCAGGCAGAGGATTAGCCTAGTAAGTTGTGGTGCCGGCCTAGAAACTACTTTTTAATATTGTTATTAAGAAATCAATTCATTCTATTTACATTATTATTGTATTTATTCACCTTGCACTAATTTATGAATGCTATTACTATATTGGTGTTCTATTGTAGGTTAAAGTTTGTTTTCATCTCTAACAGCTACTGTTGTCATAGGTTTTCCTTTATATTGAAGGGAGAAATAGCAAAGTGCGTGAAGATGAAACCCAGTGATAGGCATATACACTGGAAAAAGCAATCTCTAGAAGTGATGAACCATGATATTAGATAATAAGAAAATGATAAAGTGTGCTTAGAGCTGATATTTGGGAATAGATCAGGTCAAATTCAGAAAACATTTTCAGAAAATAAATGAAAGAAACAATGACCTGCCAATTTGTAGTTTAGTGTTCATAAAAAAAAAAAAAAAACTGTGCCCAATGAAATTCTATTTGAAATAGAAGCATGGTCTCTTGGAAACAAATAATCAGGCAGAAAATGCCAAAATAGGCTGGCACCATGACTCACTAGGCTAATCCTCCACCTGCGGCGCTGGCACACCAGGTTCTAGTCCCAGTCAGGGCGCCGGATTCTGTCCTGGTTGCCCCTCTTCCAGGCCAGCTCTCTGCTGTGGCCCAGGAGTGCAGTGGAGGATGGCCCAAGTGCTTGGTCCCTGCACCCCATGGGAGACCAGGAGAAGCACCTGGGTCCTGGCTTCAGATAAGCGCAGCGCACCGGCCGCGGTGGTCATTGGAGAGTGAATCAACGGCAAAAGGAAGACCTTTCTCACTGTCTCTCTCTCTCTCTCACTGTCCACTCTGCCTGAAAAAAAAAAAAAAAGAAGTAGAATAACTGGACACTCAATCAGCAGTTGCAATTGGTTCCTTTACTTTTATAAAAGAATAGACATTTGGTCATTCACCCACATAAGTATATAAATTTCCTTTTATTAACATAGGACTGGACTAGAGACCACGGTAGTAAAATGTCTTATGTTCAACTTTCATTAAAGTTCAGGCTGCAAGATATATCTATATGAAACAGCTTACAAATACCAACTGAGTTACTCCATATCTTCTACTGTTTGCTTGAATCAGGCCAAATGATTAGAAACCTGGCTACTTGGCTGCTTCGTTTCTCTCTCTACACACTGTCATAATACACCTATACTTTTGCACCATCGTATTTTATAACGTTGAAGGTTGTTGTAAAAGTGAAACAAAGAACCATCTTTACAACCTTTTATTCCTTTTAATGAAAGGATATAACCATCCACATTTTTCACATTCTTAATTTTGTTCCAACTTTGAGCTCCATGTCTGAAATTTTTTTTAACAAAGGCCCAGCAAATGATTTTTCTTCCCTTCTGAGAAATTAGCATATTTGGATCTTAGTTAATGTGAATCCCACATCTGAAAGTGAATCTATTTTGTCTCAGTAGAATCAGCAGTTCATCTTTAACTCAGTAGGACTTTGGCTGATAAATCTAAATCTTCTATTGCTCCTTCCTTTTGACTGCTTATTCTCTTTTTGTCATTTATTTTCTCCTACATTAATTCATTCAACACTCCTCATATCTTCTGTGAGATCAGCTGGACTATAATTAAAGAGATAAGGCAGAAAACTATCCTAAATTATTTCATATTTTCCTGGATTAAAAGTGAGTATGTAGGTAAAATATTCAATGGGCAAATGCAAATAAACATTATAAAAAATAACATTTCCAACACCAAGACTACTTTTGAGGGAGCTGAGGTAATATTTAGGGTTTGATAATTACTTTGTGGAGTAGTCTTGAAATGTCATATACTTGTGCATTAGGAGAGTGCCTTCTCCCAGATAGCTCAGTATTCAGCAATGTTTGTGCAGAAAGAAGGAAAACTTTCCTTCCACTTGCAAGTTTTCACCATCTAGTCTCTTACAACTTGCATAATATGGAAAAGTATGTAACACTCAGGTGACAGCAAAAGTAAGCCTTAGGCTGTGAAATTTGCACCTCAGTCACTAATATTCTTGCAGAGCTCTCAGCCTGTAACAGTATTTCAATGTTGTATCCAGGTGTCTACCTGCTACTTATGTCGTACCTCAAAAATGTGATGACTCTTGAAATTCTGTAATTTCTTTGTATTGAAATATTTTCAGACATTGATTTACTTATTTTAAAAATAGGAAATAATGAGTTACATAGATGTGCAGTAATATTTCTCTGGCTCGGAGCAAACTGGTGAAGAAATATTTATCAGGGTGATTTTGAAAATGAATTATTCCTGTTTAAGTGACAAGCCCACATTAGCTCCCCTAATTTGGACTGAAGTCACTCATAGACAAATTTTAGCTGCTATTAATAAATGGACGACTTAATTCACTCTTTCTGTACATGACACTTTGTTGTTTGTTTATTTGGAGTTTTACTATTTTAAGAATTTTTAAAAAATTGTTTTCAAGGGTTCTTTCGGGAGGGGAATATTTTATATTTTCAATTTAAAATTAATGTGCTATACATTGTGAATTAATACTATAACTAGTACTCCAACAGTATTTTTCACTTTGTGTTGCTATGTGAGGGCAAACTGTTGAAATCTTTACTTAATATATCCTAAACTGATCTTCTGTATATAAAGAGAATTGAAAATGAATCTTGATGTGAAGCAAGGGGAGAGGGAGTGGGAAAGGGGAGGGTTGCGGGTGGGGGGGAAGTTATGGGGGGGAAGCCATTGTAATCTATAAGCTGTATTTTGGAAATTCATATTCTTTAAATAAAAGCGTTATAAAAAAATAAAAAAATTATTAATTAATTTTTAACATTCAATATTGTTTATAGATAAAATTTCTGAGATTAAAATGATATTCCTTTCTTCTCTCCCTGTCCAACTCCATCCCCCTCTCCATTCCAGCATCCTTCTCCCTCCCTTTCTCCTTGCTTTCTGATTTTACACTTGGAGATAACATATTTTAAATTTACATAACAATAAAAGGCTTACTTCTTGACCAAATAAGAAGTTTAACAAGTAAAAAGCAACCTAGTTTATCAGGAATATAAGCAATGGCTATAAGCAGTAATTGAATGGAAAGAAGTGACCATTTCACTCATGTATAATGCATTTTAAAGCAATCACAGATCATGAAACTATAGTAGTATACTATTCTTAACCACTGGTTTGGCAAAGCTAAAAAGCAACATTTTTTAAATTATATTTGCATCAATAGTGATTCACACAGGTATTTCTTGTTTTGTTTTTATTTTTTGATGGGCTGATATCTTTAGATAGAAACTTCTAGCAAATCCCTCCACCCCACTCCAATCAACCTTTTTGTTTCTGCTTTAAGAAATAATGCAGGCTGGCACCGTGGCTCACTTGGCTAATCCTCCTCCTTGTGGTGCCAGTACACTGGGTTCTAGTCCCGGTCGGGGCACCAGATTCTGTCCCAGTTGCCCCTTTTCCAGGCCAGCTCTCTGCTGTGGCCCGGAAGTGCAGTGGAGGATGGCCCAAGTGCTTGGTCCCTGCACCCCATGGGAGACCAGGATAAGCATCTGGCTCCTGCCATTGGATCAGTGTGGTGCGCAGGCCGCAGCGTGCCAGCCGAGGCAGCCATTGGAGGGTGAACCAATGGCAAAGGAAGACCTTTCTCTCTGTCTCTCTCTCACTGTCCACTCTGTCAAAAAAAAATGCAAATAATCCACAAACCCTGCTCTCTGAACCCAAGCCCTTCCACCAGGAAAGCTAGTCTACCTGTGAAGTCTCACACTGTCTTTGTAGTCAGATAACAGTAACAATAATGACAATAGTAAGCAGAATAAGATAACTGGAAAGTACTATTGGTGTTTTGCAACTGATGATTTTGTTTTGTGCAAGCCCCATGGAAAGGACAGGAACCTGTGTTTTTCAGGGCAGCACTTGAACCCCAGAACCCACTGTGGTCATGGAACCAGAGACACCTGGCCCCCCTTTAGAATTCCACTCCAGCCAAGATCTCCACTGCAGTCCACTGGCAGCACTCTGTCTCCTGGATGCTGCTGACACCTCTGTCACACCCACACTTCCCTGCCTCTCCTGCCTCTCCTCCCTTAGTGCTTTGGAGTAGGAGAGGCACCCCAGGCAGGATGGCTAAGAGTTGGGATATGCAAACTGTGGCCTCATTCTGGCCCCAGGACACTTGCTTCCTCGTGATGCTGTGTACAGGCAGGGTGAGCTGGCATTTGCCCTTCCTCTTTTCTTCATCTTTTTTTGAAAGATGGGCTGTTGACCAGAATTGTTTGTCAATGCTTTCAATAGGATGGAAAAACTTGGACTAGCCATGGGGGTGGAAGGAGACCAGCAACCAAACGGGGTTTCTGCTCTTGTATTTTATTTTTGAATACTCACAAACCCCACAGTGGAGCCTGTCTCTTCCCAGAAAGTGCATGTTGGGGGCCCTCACCTGCCCTCCCATTGGAGGCTTTGTGTCTCGGCCTCAAGCCCCCAGATTCCTTGTGTACTCATACTCGCTTCTCTACCCTGCCTCACTGCTCCTTGTTTCATCACACTTTCTGATCCATGTTTACCATATTCTGTGAGCTGACATCTGCCTGAGAAAACACCCTGTGCAGATTACTGGGGGGTAACAGAGGGAAAAGAAAAACATATGCTGCACTTCACTAAAATTAAAATTTTGTGTATCGAGTGATTCTATAAACAAACCAGAAACACAGTTCACAGAATGGAAGAGTACACAGCGATACTTAAGGGGAGGATGTGTATTATAAGAATACTGCATGTGGATTTCAAAAAAAAATGTTTTGAACCAAAATAAAGCCACCTTTTAATTCCAACTTCCAAACATTTTCAAGTACTGTCTTATCTGGAAATTATATACTGATAAGGAATTAGTATCTAGTATATAAAAAGAATAATCACTACCCAACAACAACAAAAACCCTGAATTTAAAATGGAGAGGCTGGCACCGTGGCTCAATAGGCTAATCCTCCACCTTCAGCACCGGCACCCTGGGTTCTAGTCCCGGCCGGCACACCAGATTCTGTCCCAGCTGCTCCTCTTCCAGTCCAGCTCTCTGCTGTGGCCCAGAAAGGCAGTGGAGGATGGCCCAAGTCCTTGGGCCCTGCACCCACATGGGAGACCAGGAGAAGCACCTGGCTCCTGCCTTTGGAACAGCGTAGTGCGCTGGCTGCAGCACACTGGCAGCAGCGGCCATTGGGGGTGAGCCAACAGAAAAGGAAGACCTTTCTCTCTGTCTTTCTCTCTCTCATGTCCACTTTGCCTGTCAAAAAAATAAAATGGAGAAAGGTTCAGAATAAACTTTTCTCTAAAAACATTCACAAGTTGCAAACAAGTACTTGAAAAGATGCTCAGAATCATACATCACAAGTCTACTTGTGAATTCACATCCATATGATTTACTATAATAAAAATTAAAAATCATTGGCAAAAATCATGGAGAAATCTGTATTTGTATATTGTTGGTAGTAATGTAGAATAGCGCAGCCACTGTGGAAAATAATTTTTCAGATTGTTCTTCAAAATTCAAACAGAATTAGATTGTTCTTCAAAATCCAAACACAGAGTTATCATGCAATCATGTAATCCAACTCCTTAGTATATACTCAAAAGAATGGCAAACATTTTTATACAGACATTCCTGGATATGTGATTCTCAGGAGCTAAAAGTTGAAAACAAGCCAAATGTGTATCAGCTGATGAGCTGATGCAGTAGAAATTGGCAACAAAGAGCAAGCTAGTGCTCATCCATCACAAGCTGTTGAGTGATCCATCCACTGATGAAAGATCACATATTAGGTGATTTAACTTATATACCATTTCTAGGATAGACTAATACATTCAAACACATACATGGTTTCCAGAAGATAGTGGGAGGGAGAAATAGAGAATGATGGATAGTTGGTATAGTTTTTTCTCTGTGCTGATTCAATATTGTGAAATGCAGTAAAATAGTAGAAAGTTGTTCCTTTATTGTATTAGAGTTCCTTTATTGTATTTAATATTTTTAAATGAGAATATCTAAATAATGCAAATTTAGGTCATATTTATGAATGGAAAATTTTCTGTCATTTGATTTCCAATTAAAAGTATTAACACTTGGCCAAGACCATAATTTCTTCTTTTGTAAATACGCACAGATTCTACTTTCCTCCCTCAACTCTCATTTTTAAATTTTTGTTAAATGCTTTGAGAATGATTTATCACCAACAATCTTGTCTTTATTTCTTTGATGATAAGATGATTTGATAAGAAAGATGAGTTGTCTTGCATAAAATAGAAAAGGCTTTCTTCATGCTTGCTACAAACTTGGAGGTTACTGGTTTAGAGCCAGATGTTAACATTTACACCAGGTCTTCTTTATCTTTAAATACATGTGCAGATACTTCCTTTTTTGACAGACAGAGTTAGAAAGTGAGAGAGAGACAGAGATAAAGGTCTTCCTTCCGTTGGTTCACCCCCAAAATGGCCACTATTGCCAGTGTGCTGCGCTGATCCAAAACCAGGAGCCAGGTGCTTCCTCCTGGTCTCCCATGTGGGTGCAGGGCCCAAGTACTTGGGCCATCCTCCACTGCCTTCCTGGGCCACAGCAGAGAGCTGGCCTGGAAGAGGGGTAAACAGGACAGAATCCGGCACCCTGACCAGGACTAGAATCTGGGGTGCCAGTGCCACAGGTGGAGGATTAGCCTAGTGAGCCATTGTGCCAGCCTGCAGATACTTCAATAAGTCATTCAGGCCGGCGCCGTGGCTCAACAGGCTAATCCTCCGCCTTGCGGCGCCGGCACACCGGGTTCTAGTCCCGGTCGGGGCGCCGGATTCTGTCCCGGTTGCCCCTCTTCCAGGCCAGCCCTCTGCTGTGGCCCGGGAGTGCAGTGGAGGATGGTCCAGGTGCTTGGGCCCTGCACCCCATGGGGAGACCAGGAAAAGCACCTAGCACCTGGCTCCTGCCATCGGATGAGTGCGGTGCGCTGGCCGCAGCGCGCCGGCCGCGGCAGCCATTGGAGGGTGAACCAAAGGCAAAAGGAAGACCTTTCTCTCTGTCTCTCTCTCTCACTGTCCACTCTGCCTGTCAAAAAAAAAATCAAAAAAAAAAAAAATAAGTCATTCAGATACATATATACTGGAACTAATAATTCTGGCCAAGGCATTTTAAATTTTTATATTTTTTGAGAGACACAGAGAACACACACACACAGATGAGAGGGAGGGAGGGAAGTGGGGGAAGAGGGGGAGAGAGAGAGAGAAAGAGGGAGAGAGAGAGAGAGAGAGGAAGAGGAAGAGGCAAAAGCATGCAGATAGAGAGCACCCATCAACATGTTCACTACTCCAATGTCAACAGCAGCCAGGTTGGGCCAGGCTGAAGCTGGGAGCCATGAACAGCTCCCAAATGAGTGGTAGGATCCACCCACATAAACCATCATCTCCTGAATCCCAAAGTGTGCATTAGCAGGATGCTGGAATTGGAAGTGGTGCTTTACATGGGTTACGCACATCTCAACAAACTTCTAAAAGTCTGCTTCCATGTAAATGGAAAGACATTTTTAATACTTTAAAATGTAAGACATTTTTAAAAACTTAAAACTCACAAAACATTGTTGAATTATTGATATTAATCCAAGAAGGTGCTAAGCTTTGACCTCATCTTGTAACTTGCTTTTGGCCTAGTGATTTTTGCAAAAAAAGAAAATATTTGTAGAACAATTTAAAAAAATATTACTGTTACTAAAAAATGTTACTGTTGAGAATGATATTGATAAATCTTTTTATTTATTTGAAAGGAGAGAGAGAGAGAGAGACTTCCATCTACTAGTTCACTTCCCAAATGACCACAATGGCCAGGGTTGGAATAGGTCAAAGCCAGGATCCAGGAGCTGCTTCTGGGTCTCCCATGTGGTTGCAGAGGCCCAAGCACTTGGACCATCCTCCACTGTTTTCCTATGCCATTAGAAGGGAGCTGGATCAGAAGCAGAGCATCTAGGACTCAAAAAGGTACCTATAAAGGATGCTGGTGCTGCAGGGAGAGGCTTAATCTGCTATGCCAAGTACTGACCATGAGAAATGATATTGGAAAATAAAAGTTCTGGGGGCAGGCGTTTTGGCATAGCAATTTAAACCACTGCTTGTGGTGTCTGCATCCAATATATGGAATGCCTGCAATTTAGTTTCACCTCTGCTTCCAGTCAAGGTTCCTCTAAATGCACCTTGGGAAGCACCAAGTGATAGATAACTCAAGTACTTGAAACCCTGCCACCCATGTGTGAGACCTGAATGGAGGTCCCAACACCTGGCTTCAACCGGGGCCAGTCCTTGATGTTACAGACTGATGGCATGTGAACCAGGAGAAAAAAGATATCTCTGTATTTCTCTCTACATTTTTTTTCTTTTGAAATGCAGTTTTAAAGTTATTTAATACTTAACAGATTCAATATGACTTATACATAGAAATCTAAGAACACAATAGTATAACCTTCTTCCCTCTTTGTCACCCTCCTTCCTTCTATTTTTTTTTTAGTTTTTGAGACAACATATTTTAAATTTACATTACAGTAAAAAGAGTTAATACATCAATGAGTAAGAAGTTTAACAAGTAAAGAGCTAAATGTCCCTAGATCAGTGGTAATATAAATAATGGCTATGAACAATAATTGAATGGAAAAAATGGCCAATTCACTCAAATATAGTAAATGGATAAGAAATCATAGATCATTCAAACTACAGTAGCACAACATTCTTAACCACTGGTTTGATAAATGTATAAAACAAAGTTTTACCAAATTATATTTGCAGTGATACTGATACACACAGACACTTCCTTCTTTTTCATTTGTTTTTAAAATTGTCACTCCCACATATAAGGGAGAACCTGCAGTATTTTTCTTTCTGGGTCCAGCTTATTTCCCTAAACATGATGTCTTCCATTTGCATCCATTTTGTTGCAAATGGTAGAATTTCATTCTTTTTTTATAGCTGACTAATATTCCATTGTGTATACATACCACATTTTCTTTATCCACTCACCTGATGATGGACAACTTGGTTGGTTCCAAATTTTGGTTACTGTGAACAGTCCTGCAGTTAAAATGGTGGTTCAGGTATCTTTTATACATTGTGTTCAAGTCTTTTGGGTGTTATACCCAGTAGTTGGATTGCTGGATCATTTGGCAAGTTTATTTCGAGTATTTCCACACTGTTTCCCTCAGTGACTTCACTAATTTACATTCCCACCAACTGTGTATAAGTATTCCCTTTTGTCAGCATCCTCACCAGCATTTATTAGTCTCTGTTTTTAGCCATGCTAATAAGAGTGAGGTGATATATCATTGTGTTTTTTATTTGAATTTTCCTGATGGCTAGTGATGTTAAGCCTTTTTTATACATTTGTCAGCCATTGGTATTTCTTATTTTGAGAACTGTCTATTGATGTCCTTTAACTACTTTTCAGCTAGATTGGTTTTATTTTGTTGTTAAGTTGCTGATATATTTGGGTTATTAATTAATCTGGGTTGTAAGTGAAGGACATTTATCATAGACTGTGTTCATTATTTTAGCATGTTTTTATATATTTAGATGATAATTCTAATTGATTTATCTACTTAACTGACTTTCTAGTTTGGTTTGCCCTTAGAGACACTATCTTGTCTTTCTGTCTTAAATTATTTTCTCCTAGTGCTTCTTCATTCCTGCATAACTTTCTATTATCTTTTCCTGATTTTTAAAACTTTCTTTACTGGTTTTCTTGTTATTTGTGTTTTACTATATTTTTTTCATTTCTTCCAGTTAATATTCCCCATATTTCTATATACAGAATAAGATCACATTAAATTTTAAGATTTTAAGCAATCTTGCAGACTAATGAAACAGTATTTATTAATTCCATCTGCATTTAACATATGATTCAAGTGGTTGTTTAAATTAAGCACCTGAAATTTAAGGCCCATAATGATTTATCTGGATATAATAAGTGTCAGAAATTAGGTATAATCCCAAGTTTATTCTTTCTATGTCTGCTACTCCTCTTTGTCATTGTGTAGAAAAGAAATTTTTCTAGTGTTCTCCCTAGATGAATAAACATGAAAGAAGCAGTTGAACTCAAGGGAAGGAAGTTTAAGAAGAAAAGGTCAAATTAGAAGAGGAACATTATTGGCATGGATAGGAAAAATGCTATAAAATGTTCTTTCTCCTTTTTTGTCTATTGTTATTCTTTTTTATTTCTTTTTTGTTGTTTTTCTTTACTTTCTGTGCTCCATTCCCCTCTTTCCCTTTTATTTTTTCTATTTTCTCATTGCCTCTAAACTTTGTTTTTTATTTTCTTTTCATCTTTACTTTGTATTTTTTCTCTTTAATCTTATTTTCTTTCCTCCTTGTTTTCTTTCTCTTTTTTCATCTCTCTCTCTCTCTCTCTCTCTCTCTCTCTCTCTCTCTCTCTCTCTCACACACACACACACACACACACACACTTTCATTCACCTCTAGGTAATACAGTCTACTTCCTATGTATTGATCCTTAACTATATCAATCTCAGGAGACTTTCTGGCTTTGATGCCAGAGGATATGACAGAATATAAAAATATCAGGACCCTTAAACCTGATTTTTCTCCTTTGACTTCAATGTGACTCAGGTTTTCAATCCAAATGAAAGCTCACTTGGGTGGGAAAATGTGCTTTCCTTCTGGATCTCCCAGGACTAAACAAATGTCCCCAGGACCAACTGCTATCTGCCTTCCCTCTTGCACATATTCCAGGCAGGGCCCTGGTACAAGAATGAGGCGGAACTACATGAGACTCAGCTACACTGCCTTAGTTCACAGTCATGCTCAAGTTTAAACCCAGACTTCTAGGAGTAGGACTTGAAGAAAAAATAATATAAGCAGCCATCATGAGATGGTCTCAGGACTCCATCCCTGCCCTTTCAAAAGGTGTGAATATTCCCAACTTCAAAGGAAGATCCTGAAGAAATACACAATCTCTTAGTCTGTGGTGCCTTTTCCAGCTCTCCCCTTGCAGCCCATGCAAGTAACCACCTTTGCAGGAGCTGGACGTGTCTTCATGTAACACAGCACCAGGCAGTGGGATGGCCTTTTTCTTGGTCAGAAACCCATGCCATAACATTTGGCCTATATGAGCAGAGGGATATGCTCTGGGACACGCTGGTCAATGTACCTGTGTACCATCTCAGTGGAAAAATAGCACCTGAGACACAATATTATGATTCTATTTGGGTTGTCATGTACACATCTATAAGCAACAATTCAGGATGAGGAAAGGTAGCAACCCCTTAAGTCTAGAAATCTGCTCTTCCATATTTCTTTCCAAATATGTATCTATAAAGTAAATCATTAATTTATACATGTATTTATAAAAACATTGGTACCACAAAGACAGTCATACTTTTTTTTTTAAAAATCACTTCTGCTTATTAAAACACTATTAAATCAAACCTTTATTGCTATTATCCCATATAATTATAATTTCCTATACTTTTCTTCATCTTGAATTATTTCCTATAGATGTACACTTGACAACCCAAATAGAATCATATTATTATGTCTCAGTTCCAAGCTGTAAAAAATATAATTCAACCTATTTTTCTTTAATCTTCATCAAGACATTTACATACATATATACATCCATTTATAATATAAAATAATATTTGGCCATATGATGAATTGAAATAATCTTTGGATTTTTAATTAGATTTTATTTCTATGAAAGTTGGAGATACAGTGATGGAGGGAGCTTTAGAGAGAAAGATCTTTCACCATCACTCTCCAGATGGTCACAATAGCCAGGGCTAAGCCAGGCCTGAAGCCAGGAGTCAGGAACTTCTTCCAGTTTCAAACTCGGGTAGCAGGAGCTTAAACACTTAGCCATTTTCTGTTGCTTTCCTGGGCCACAGGCAGGGACATGGATTGGAAGTGAAGTAGCTGGGACATGAATCAGTGCCCACATGGGCTGTTGGCATTGGTGGTCACAGTGCCAGGCCCAATCTTTGGGTTTTAGATACACTTAGTTTTAGAACCCCAAATGATGATTTCACTCTAAGCCTTAGGAAATATTTTATGCTATACTACACTGACTTAAATAAGTGAATCATGCATATTAGTACAATTTTACTATGCAGAAGTAATACAGTTAGCACATAATTACATTACTAATCATAGATTGATAATTATAAATTTTAAAAAATCCTATGGTCATATATTGGGATGAATAAGTCAAGTCTAAGTGTCATATTTGTGGGCATCTGGCCAATAGTTAAGAAACCAGTTAGAATGGCTTCATCCCAAATCAGAAAACCTGGATTTGATTCCTGCAAGGGGCTCCTGATGGCAAATTCTTGCTATTGTGCTGTTTGGGAGTGAGCAGGTGATTCTGAAGTGCTGATTCCTTGCTACACATATGGCAGACCAAGACTGGTCTCCTGGCTCCTGGCTGTATCCTGGGACAGCGTTGGCCAATGAAGTCACTTAGGGAAATAACTGTTAGATGGGACATCTCTCTGCCTCTATCTCACCAATCTAAAATAATCTTTTAAAAATGAAAGAAGTATATTTCATGTTTTAACATCAATAAAAATTATGTTGAAAGGTGTAAGTAGCAATGGACAGTTCTCAGAATTCCCAGGTGATTATCTCCCTCTTCTCCTAATCCTAATGCAGATATCATGACTATAAAATGTAGTTAATCATTCATGAAAAAATGTGTACTGTTCATGTTAATTACATACACATTCATGAATTAAATACATGCTCATGAATAATCAACAACTAAAAGCAATACCAAGAAAGAATTATAGATGTTTGAAACAGTTAAAGAAGGATAAGTTTGGGCAGGCATTATGGTGCAGCAGGTTAATCCACCACTAGAGACAACTACTTCCCATCTCAGAGTGCCATTTTGAGTCCTAGAAATTCTGTTTCCAACCCAGCTTCTTGAAAATGTAAATGGGAATGAAATAGAAAATGATGTAAGTACTTGAGTTCCTGCCATCTATGCAGGAGACCTGGATGGAGTTTGAGGTTTTGACTTCAATGTGACTCAAACTCAGCTGTTGGAGGCATCTGGGAGTTAACCAGCAGATAGAAATGAGATAGCTCGCTCTCTCTCTCTCTCTCTCTCTCTCTCTCAATTCAAATAAATAACTTTGAGAAAACAAGAAAAAGAATTATAAAATAAGTCTTTCTAGGAATAGTATCAGAAAGAAATGGATATCATATTTGGATCTACCCCCTACAGTTTTTCTAATAGCATTTAAGCATAAGGAAAAGTTTTGTATAAACTTTTATAAAGGCATAAGATACAAAATCAGCATATGAAAGCAGAAGTATATTTATACACCAGTGTTGATCTTAATGAAGGAAAAATCAAGAAAGAAATCATAGTCATAATAGCTACAAGAGTTATATACTCAGGAATAAATTTAACTAAACAATTGAAAGAGTTACACAATGGAAAATATGAAATATTGATGAAAGAAATCATCAGAATCACAAAATGAATTGAAAGAATTAATGTCATTAAAAGCCCATAGTCTTCAAAGCAATTTACAGGTTCAATGCAATCCCTATCAAAATAACAATATTAGAATTAGAATAATTAATTAGAAGAGGTAATGCTAAAATTCATATAGACCCACAAGTCATAGGATAGTCAAAGTGATCCTGAGGAAAAGTCAA
Source organism: Sylvilagus floridanus (assembly GCA_949820135.1). Classification (NCBI taxonomy): domain Eukaryota; kingdom Metazoa; phylum Chordata; class Mammalia; order Lagomorpha; family Leporidae; genus Sylvilagus; species Sylvilagus floridanus. Next base: position 137,556,277 of record OX463225.1, read on the forward strand.
TTAGGTGCAGAGAGCTGCAGAGGGCAGGAAGCCCAGCATCCCAGGTTACAGCAGGGCCTGCAGCTTGCGAGTCCCAGAAAGCAAGCACTCTGTCCAAACAGCCCCAGCCTTCACCACCTGCCCCTAACACCCAGCTTGTAGTCCCTGTTACCTGTTCTTGTCTCCACCAGCTACACCACTTTCGCTGGGCAAACAGGAGCGACTGTCCTTGGTCTGCTTCACCAGCTTTGTGGTGACCAGTGATTTAATCCTATTTGTCATTTTCACACCTGACGGAGGAGCTGAAGAGAAACTCGCCCTTCTGAAATGGGAAGGTAAAACCTTCATAGCTGAGACTTTGGCCACTCTCACCACCTCTCAAGCCTAAGGATAACCCTGTAGATGAATGACTGGTTTTCATCAACCTCCCAACAGGGCGTTTCCAACCTCTGAGCCCACAATCTCTGTAACCAAGCAACGCTCCAGCACACAAGTGCGCACGCGCCCTCTAGCGGTCAATGGCTGAGCGTGCGCACAGAAGTTTGGAGGCAGTGGGTGCTCCGTGTGCACTTGCAAGGTTTCTATCAAACAGGATGGATTATGTGGCTTCCAAATGTCAGTGGGATTTGACTGAGTGTTGAGGTCATTGTAGGAAAGTAACACTCGTGCCTGTGGGAAAGCCTTCTGCACTGGACCAGGACTACAGTGGAGTGCAATTTCAGGATGCCGAAGGCCTCATCTAAGTACTCTTAAAATCCTTCTCTCTAAATCCCCTTATTGCTCTTTATTCCCCCTCCATGTCCCTTTGAGTCCTAGTAGGTTCCACTGGGACTTTAAACATATGTTAAAATAAAATCATTTTGAGTGATTTCAGAAACTGTGGCCATATGTGTCAACAAGTGTGAACTTGGGACAAGAAATCAACACAGATTTTCCAGAAGAAATGAAACCACAGTTTTTTATGCCTCTTACTCCTCTCATTTTGCCCATTTAAGTTTTCACTATTATTTCCCTTAACTGAATCTTTAGTGAATCCACACTTGAATTTGGAGCATCGTGTGGTGTTTACAAAGTTTTGTAAAGTGGCTGTTCACTTATCCCAAACAGTTCATGTTTTGACGGTATGTTACAATGACACATTTAACCTGGAATACCTAAATATGCCTTTTTTGTTTCTGTCTTTTTCATTGTGTTCTATTAAACGGTCTGCTTCTAATCCATGAACATTTTGTTCCATGACCAACCACTGTGTCCCATCTAAGCAACAGTCCATAAGTCATCAATCAATTACAATCCAGTTGTAGAATGATCCAAGGCTTTTACAGTATTTTTAAGTTTCAGTAAACAGAAATCAAACCAAAGAACCTCCAAATCCTTTGCCCCAGTCAATACAAGTAACTCAGCAATTTTATGCATATTACATGTCCAATACTCCAGAGGGACTCCACAGCTCGGGGACAGAACCCCTACATGACCAGGCTATGAAAGAAGCTAATGACCTCCTTCTCCCCACTATGACTGACCCACAAGGGAAAGGAGACTTCAGATAGCTTGTCAGTGCTGGGGAATGCATGGAAGCAGGAAGTCTTTCTGGAATCTGGAAAAGCCCGCTGCAGACTGAACACTAGAGGGGAACAGAGGATGACCACTGCGCGCTGATACCACCAGGCCAAGTCTCCCATGGGCACAGTCCCAGTAGTTAGATGCCCACACAGGATAAAGTTTTCAGGACCCAACCCAGTTCATAGAGCCTGCCACGTTAAGTCTTCATGGAGGTTCTTCTTGGAGGATTGCCCTGGGCTCAAGCTGTAGCCTGAGTATCCCTAGATGTACCTGATGCACAAGATGGAGCTGTCAGAAAAGCTGCACATCCAGCCCAATTCCTCTGCGTTACTGTTGGAGAACAGCTAGTAGAGGCTGCAGGGCATGCAGGGAATGGACATGCAACCCTGCCAGTTGTGCCTGGTCGAGTGCTGCTGGTACTGCCAATCATGCACTCACTCATGTGCAGTTTGTGCAAGCACCAATAGCCCAGCCTTGGCCTCAATGACTACTGGTGGCAGAGGCCAGGGCCACAGCGGCCTTCTGAACAGGCACCCCTTGTCTTTGCTGCTAGGAAGCAAGCACCGTGTAGGTAGGTTCCAGCTTCAGGAAAGCTATTTTGGTGGTGCTGTGGTTCATCAGGGTGGACAGCAGAAGAGCCAGCACAGCTCTCTTAGTGAGAAATCCATTCATCTTGGACCTGGCTCTCGGTACCCAAGGCCACTGACCCAGAAAGCAGAGCACAGGGCAAGTGGCCCACGGACAGCCTGAGCACATGCTCAGGTGGTGAAGCCTGCTCAGCCTGCCCCAGAAAAGGTGACAGCCCAGATTATCAGTGCACTTTAACTCACTTACCTCTGAAATATGCAGTATGTTGGTGTGAGTGTTTGGAACATTGGTTAGGGTACCACATGGGATGTCTACATCCCACATAGGACTGCCTCAGTGCTTGGATCAACTCTAGGCTCCTATTTTTCCTGGCCCATTCCCAGCTGTTGCTGCCAGTTTGGGAATGGACCAGTGAAAGAATGATCTGTCTCTCTGTCTCTGTCACTCTCTGCCATTAAAATAAAATGAAAGGAAAGAAGATATTAAAATTTTTAAATGGATAGTATTTTAAAATCTATTACAGTTAGAAAACTCCCACCTCAATTTTTTCCATTTCAGGACTCTCTTGGCAACAATTATTATTATTTGAGGTGAATATTTAAGCCAGTGCAATTTTTTAATCTATATAAATTTAAATAGAATATGCTTTGGGGTTCTTATTGTGATTAGGTTAAGAACAGTATTTTAACTGTACACCCAAATGTTGCCTTCCCCCTACTTTTTGTCTTATTTGTTTCTTAAAAACTATTTGGGAGACAGAGTGGGTGTTCCTGAGTTTTCAGGAAGCAAGCCAGGGAATCTTGTACCTAACTTGTACTCTAACTCCCTTCTCTGATGTATTTGTGGTCTAAATGTCCACAGTACATGCTTTAGCATATTTAACACATTCCTTTGTGATCTTCTGATGCAACATCCTTGGATAGAAGGAAGAATAATTTGAACTGGACTTAGAAGATTGGTATTTGAATTATAACTCTCTAAGTGCTAGCAGTGAGCTGCTGAAGCCTGTTTATTCATGTGTGAAATGGCTGTAGCAACCCTAACTCATGTATTATTAGATTAACAGTGATTGTGTTTGTCCAAGGGAAATTGGATAATAAAATGATTATTTCATTAGTTGACATGAAGATTTGCCTTAATGAGGTCGTCATTGTGGCTTAGTGGTTTTGTCACCAGCTATCTTATGGGTACGATTTTGAGTCCTGATTGTTCCACTTCTGATCCAGCTCCCTACTAGTAGCTTGGAACCAAATTCTGGTATTTCACTAAAGCCCATCAGTCTGGATTTGGTTTTTCTAGGAAGATATTTCATTGATCTGATCAGGTTTGTTTGCTTCTTGGAGAAATGGATTGCTAACACTCTAACACACATTCCTAAGGTCTTTCTGCTCATATAATGTTTTTATGTTTGTTTATAAGAGGAAAGATCTGTTGGGCATGGATAGGAATGGGTTCAGTAACCTTCTCCTTGAACTACCCCCAGGGGATAGATAAGTTAATAAGGTCTCCTAAGACTGGTGTCCTGACTTCTTTGTGTCCCTGAGACATCTTTCTTTCACTTGATCTACCCGGACTCAGAGGGCTTTGGCTTACTCCTGGCCAGATGTTTGCCCTTTGGTCAAACTGTGAAAATAGGAAGTTCACCATCTTTACAGATTTTTGAGTTCCCTTGGGCTTTTTCAGGCTAACAACACATGTTTTCCACCCTAAACTCCTGCTTCCTTCATGTTTCCCACCACCCTGGTAATGTGTGCATCTATCCTCTGGCACAATTTCACCAGGGACAACTTTAAATTACAATAGCTATTTTGAGAGACCTTTGGACATCTCTAAAAGAGGTACTTTGAATAAAAATCAGAAGGCAGGGCCAGCACTGTGGCCTGGCAGGTAAAGTTGCCACTTGCAGTGCCAGCATCCCATATGGGTGCCGGTTCAAATCCCGGCTGCTCCACTTCTGATCCAGCTATCTGCTATGGCCCCAGAAAGCAGTAGATGACCCAAGTCTTTGAGACCCTGCACCCATGTGGGAGAACTGAAAGAAGCCCTTGGCTCCTGGCTTAGGATTGGCACATCTCCAGCCATAGTGGCCACCTGGGCAGTGAACCAGCAGATGGAAGACCTCTCTCTCTCTGCCTCTGCTTCTATGTAACTCTTTCAAATAAATAAATAAATAGAGGCGGCAAGATGGCGGAATAGGAAGGGAGCACACCGATAGTCTGGGGAGAGACAGTTTAATAAAAGTGGAGATACTGCAGGTTCAAGGAAGAGTAGGGGAAGAAACAGCAGAGAAAACCATTCTGGAACTGGAGATTCACAGTGGACCTGCGTGGAGAGCGTGGGAGCCCGCAGTTTGGGACACCAGCAGCAGATTCAACACACCAGCGCTGGAACACGAGGTGAGCAGAACCTCAATAGCCCGAGATACCAGGAGGGAAGCGGAAAAGGGAGCCTAGAGCGAACAAGGCTTGAAACCCTGCAGGGAAAAGTTCACCAGGCTAACTAGAAGAGAGAGAGAGAGGGAAAAAAAAAAGTGACCCATACGGACACGAGCTTCTCTCTCTCTGCTCACCTCTCAAAGGTAAGCAAGACAAAGAGCAGGCGCCATTTTGGAATACGTCATAAGCAGGGCGACCTCGGGTCGGCACCGGCCCCGAGCCTAACAGAAAAACCTGACTCTGGGTGGGAGGGGTGAAATAACAGGAGATTAGAACCTAATGAATGTGTGGTGATAATGAACTGAGACTATGAAAAAAGAGACGGTGGGGGAGAGAACTCACGGAAATCACGAATTCATGTGAGTACTCTCCAGAGACGCTACAGTTCAGTAGCCTTGGCAGCCCAGTGGGAGACTACAGGAGAATCTCAGCCCACACAAAGGGCCGCAAAGATTCCTTCTCTGGTCCTTGGGAAAGAGCTTCCGAACTCTGGCTCCAGTGGGTATATCATTCGCCTGCTAACCACCCCCAATTACATTCAGCTGTGTGGTATTACTTCCCTTTTGAACCAAAAGAAAAAAAAAAAACTAACAGAGAGAGATTTACCACGCCTAACCTGGGAGTGTCTCCTTTGACACACCCTCAACCCTGAGGAACCAGAGCTCTCAGGCCACACCCATCTCAAGCCTCTAAGACTCCATCAAAAGCAGACAGTCCACTTAATCTAGAGTCATAGTATAATAAGAAAAAAACACCACAGTGAAGAAACCAATATGCCAAACAACAAACGCAAAAACCAAAGTAACAAGAACAAGGAAGACACTATGACACCCCCAAATGAAAAAGACACCCCAATTCAAGATTACAAAGATGATGAGATAGAAGAAATGCAAGAAGCAGATCTCAAAAAATTGATAAGAACACTAAGAAGTACTCAAAAACAAATTCTTGAACTACAGAAATCCTTAATGGACAAGGTAGAAAATCTCTCTCGTGAAAATGAAATATTAAGGAGGAATCAAGCTGAAATGAAACAACTAGTAGAACATGAAACTGTGACAGTGACAAGAAATCATAATGAAATGAAGAATTCAATAGATCAAATGAAAAACACATTAGAGAGCCTTACAAACAGAATGGGTGAGGCAGAAGAGAGAATATCAGACTTAGAAGACAGAGCACAAGAAACTATACAGTCAAACCAAAGACAAGAAGAGGAAATTAGAAATGTAAAAAATATTGTTGGGAATCTACAGGATACTATTAAAAAACCCAACATTCGAGTTCTAGGAGTTCCTGAAGGCATGGAGAGGGAGAAAGGATTAGAATGCCTTTTTAGTGAGATAATAACAGAAAATTTCCCAGTTTTGGAGAAAGACAGAGACATCCTAGTACAGGAAGCTCATAGAACCCCTAGTAAACATGACCAAAAGAGGTCCTCACCACGACACATTGTAATTAAACTCACCACAGTGAAACAGAAAGAAAAGATCCTAAAATGCGCAAGAGAGAAACGTCAAATTACACTCAGAGGATCTCCAATTAGACTCACGGCAGACTTCTCACCAGAAACCCTACAAGCTAGAAGGGAATGGCGAGACATAGCCCAGGTACTTAGAGAGAAAAACTGCCAGCCCAGAATATTATATCCTGCCAAGCTCTCATTTGTGAATGAAGGTGAAATAAAGACCTTTCATAACAAACAAAAATTGAAAGAATTTGTTGTCACTCGTCCAGCCCTGCAAAAGATACTTAAAGATGTGTTACACACAGAAACACAGAAACACGGCCATCAACATGAAAGAAGATAAAAGAAGGGAACCTCACAGCAAAAGATCACAGGGAATTCAAAGCATACATTTGGATAAAGAAATTATGGGACATGTACTCTATAGAATACTATACAGCAGTCAAAAACAATGAAATCCGGTCATTTGCAACAAGATGGAGGAATCTGGAAACATCATTCTGCGTGAATTAAGCCAGTCCCAAAGGGACAAATATCATATTTTCTCCCTGATCGGTGACAACTAATTGAGCACCAAAGGGGAAACCTATTGAAGTGAAATGGACATTATGAGAAACAGTAACTTGATCAGCTCTTGTGCTGACTGTTGTTGTACAATGTAATACTTTATCCATTTTAGTAATTTTTTTATTCTAGTACTATTGGTTGAACTCTGTAATTAACAAACAATTATTCTTAGGTGTTTAAATTTTCACTGAAAAGTGATCCCTGTGAAATATAAGAGTGGGAATAAGAGAGGGAGGAGATGTACAATTTGGGACATGCTCAATCGGAACTGCCCCAAATGATGGAGTTAGAAACAGGCCAGGGAATTCCAATACAATCCCATCAAGGTGGCATGTACCAAGGCCATCTCACTAGTCCAAGTCATCAATTTCAGTTCACAATTGATCACACTAATAGGTCAAAGAGTCAAAGGGATCACACAAACAAGACTAGTGTCTGCTAATACTAACTGATAGAATCAAAAAGGGAGAGAAGGATCCAACATGGGAAGCGAGATACACAGCAGACTCATAGAATGGCAGATGTCCTAAATAGCACTCTGGCCTCAGAATCAGCCCTTAAAGCATTCAGATCTGGCTCAAGAGCCCATGAGAGTATTTTGGGCATGGAAAGCCAAGACACTCTGGGAAAAAAAGAAGACCTAAATGAAAGATCTCTGTGAGTGAGATCCCAGTGGAACGAATGGGGCCATCAAAGAAGGAAAATATGTATATAAGTATACATATCTATATATATATATTATATATAGATATGTTATATATATTATATATAGATATTATATATAGATATATTATATATAGATATATAGATATATAGATATGTATATAAGTATACATATCTATATATAATAAATATATATATAGATATATATAGATATATAGATATATAGATATATAGATATATAGATATATAAATATATTATATAGATATAATAAATATATATATAGATATGTATACTTATATACATATCTATTTTATCATATATACATAATTATTTTAAGTTTTAAGAGGAGATAAATATCTACTTCTTGCTTGTGAGATGACGGGAGCTTTGCTTAAAAACCCTGTAGCTCAGTTTCCTCAATTATAAATGGAGATACATAGCATCTGACTCTTAAAGCTATTTTAAAGAGTAAATAAATAATTACCTTCAGGGCACCCAGCATACTGACACCAAAAAGGAGCTCAAAGAATATTTGCTATTATCATAAGGATTAGCACTGTTTTTCTGCATTTGCTTGCTGTTTTTTTTTTTTTCAGTTCTAATACAAGACTGAATTTCAGTTCATCTGGTGTGGTTCATTTAAGCAGGATAGGAAACCTCTGGGAATAAATAGGAAGAGATCAGTTCCCCTTGAGAAATTGGAAAATAATCCTGGAACTTGTTAATTAAAATCTTGCTAATTAACCTGCTTATCCATGATCTATTAAATAATCAATGAATGAAGTTTGTCACACAAATAAAGGCCTTGCCAAATGCCTCCTTTTTCCAATTCTCCTGGCCCATCTCTAATTCTAATGGTCTCACTAGCAGACACAAACCTTCCAAATTCTTCTAAATCTGATACAGCCCCTACATCTCATCATAGTGGTTGATCACAGAGTACAGCTATGCTTTCATCCTAGAAAAGATCTCCAGGGCAGAAGATGGTCACATGTTGATGTGATCAGCCTCTCACCTCCTTTCCTCCAAGCTGAGTAATACCCAGGTGTTTGTCCCCAGTGTCTTCAACACTCATCTGCGCTTCTGTATGAACCACACCAATGATCTGCATAGTCCTCTCTGTGAGCATGATTCCTGCTACAGGGATCTGCCCTGGCAACCAAAGAGTTCTGAGAGTGTGACTCTGCATCCAGAGCTTGCCCAGACCCAGGCTACACCTTGCCTCCTCCCAGGCAGTCACAGTGCTTTCACAGTCTCATCACCCAGGGCTCCCATGGTCAAGGACTGCAAGAGGGTGCACTCTGCCCCACTAGCCTGTTCTGTCCAACAGTGACTGAGGAGTTCCTGGAGCCACATGCCCTGTATTCTACCCTGGCAGATGGAGCCTCTCAGCCAGACTGAAAGTCAGTGGGGAATGTGAATTTCTCCCTTTGGCAAAATGCTTGGGTGACATGCATGTGCAATACCTGCCAGCCACAGCCCAATCCTTTCACAGTGTGTACAAGCATCCCAATTGGCAGCATTCCCCTTTGGTTGCAATAGATTCTCTTCCAAGCCTATTGCAGGTTGAGCATGGAGGAGCTGGTGTTTACCTGATGACAAGGTGGAGACAGTAACCACCAATTTACTTAAAGTGCAGTGGCTGCCCCTGCCAACAGTTCTTACTAGTTGCTGCGAATCAGAGTAGTAGAGTTCATTAAACTGTACATTAAATTTCTATGAAGTTGCAAATGTTTGAGAACTCATTATATTGTAAGTTGAAAATGTTATTTAAATCTGAAAATCCTAATATTACTCAATACACTTTTGAAAAAGTTTCAAGATTTGGAAATACTTTGAGTGAAAACTTAAAACTTGAAAGTAGTTTAAGTAAGCACTTCTTGTGATATTATTTTTGAAACTTATTTCATGTTTTGGTGCATTAAAATGCAAATATATAAACATCATCTCATAGTTTACTTCTAAGGACACAAAAGTATCAAATTCCCTAAATGAGAAGTTGAAGCAATTGGTTTCTAGTTCATTGTATAATACCTCAGTGTAACCTCAAAATATCACTTGAATTCTGCTCTAAGTGCCCACGAATTTTTCATTTCCACCTTATATAAATATTATATAAATTCTATATAAATGTATAGATATAGATAGAGAAATATAAAATGTAAATAATGTGTCTTCTGTTATTTGCTGGCTTTTAATTTAAGTCTTTCAGGCAATGATTCCTTTACCAAATTCATTTCAACAGGGACAGAAACATGAGAAATTCATAGAGAAATTTTTGTTGGTAAATGTCATGAGACATACATGTTGAAAGGCATTTCACTTAAATTCTCATTTCTAATATTTCTAAGGAAGATCATAATAGAATATTAGAAAAATTTTAGCTTTATAAAGCCTTATTTAAAGCATATCAGACATAGACAATTGTGATAGAGAACTAGATGTATTTATAGCAAGCCAGTGTATTTTATGTTATTTGACGTTATATATGTGTATATCAGAATATACATGAGAAGGGTGGCATTATCATGACATTTTAAAAACACATTTCCAGGAGAAGTCTTATAGAGTTATATATTTTTTGTGTTTTTGGTTTTTTTCTTCTTTCTTTTTTTTAATAACGCTTTTATTTAAAGAATATAAATTTCCAAAATACAGCTTATAGATTACAATGGCTTCCCCCCCATAACTTCCCTCCCACCCGCAACCCTCCCCTTTCCAACTCCTTCTCCCCTTCCGTTCACATCAAGATTCATTTTCAATTCTCTTTATATACAGAAGGTCAGTTTAGTATATATTAAGTAAAGATTTCAACAATTTGCCCTCACATAGCAACACAAAGTGAAAAATACTGTTGGAGTACCAGTTATAGTATTAATTCACAATGTATAGCACGTTAAGGACAGAGATCCTACATGATATATATATTTTTAAATTGATTAATTTTCTATGCAATTTCCAATTTAACACCAAGATTTTTTAATCATTTGCAATTATCTTTATATACAGAAGATCGATTCAATATATACTATGTAAAGATTTCATCAGTTTGCACCCACACAGAAACACAAAGTGTAAAAATATTGTTTCAGTACTAGTAATAGCATTATTTCACATTGGATAACACATTAAGGACAGATCCCACATGAGACGTAAGTACACAGTGACTCCTGAAGTTGATTTAACAATTTGACACTCTTGTTTATGGCGTCAGTAATCTCCCTAGGCTCTAGTCATGAGTTGCCGAGGCTATGGAAGTCTTTAGGGTTCGCCGACTTCGATCTTCTTCCGACAGGGTCATAGTCAAAGTGGAGATTCTCTCCTCCCTTCAGAGAAAGGTACCTCCTTCTTTGATGGCCCCGTTCTTTCCACTGGGATCTCACTCACAGAGATCTTTCATTTAGGTCTTCTTTTTTTTTTTGTTTTTCAGAGCATGGCATTTTAGGCATGGAAAGCTAAGACACTCTGAAAAACAAAAAAAAAAGTGTTTTTGTTTTTTTTTTAACTTTTATTTAGTAAATATAAATTTCCAAAGTACAGTTTATGGATTGCTATGGCTTTTCCCCCCATAAATTTCCTCCCACCCACACCCCTCCCATCTCCCGCTTCTTCTCTCATTCCATTCACATCAAAATTCATTTTCAATTATCTTTATATACAGAAGATTGATTTATTAGATTTATAATTATTTAAAATACAAAGTGGTGACATGAAGGGCTGGCATTATGGTGTCATGGGTAAGGCTGCTGCCTGAGATGCCAGCATTCCATATGGGCACCAGTTCTTGAACCAGCTTACTCAACATGCAATCTAACTCCCCACTAATGTCCTGGGAAGATCAGCAGAAGATGGCCCAAGTGCTTTGCCCCTGCTCTCCATGTGGCAGAGCTGGAAGAAGTTTCTGGCTTCTAGTTTCAGCATGGACCATAGCTGGCAATAGCCATCTGGGGAGTGAATCAATGCGTAGAAGATATCTTTCAATGTCTTGATCTGTCTTTCTCTCTCTCTCTCTCTGTCTCTCTCCCTCTCCTTTTCTCCCTCTCTCTCTGTAACTCCTTCAAATAATTATTTTTAAAAAATAAACACTAAAATTATATATCCACCAGAATAATAAGTTCAAGAAATACAAGAATGGCTTGGTTTCTTATCTCAGAATTCATTAATTCTATGCAATTTCCAACTAAGCACAAAAATGAAACACACAATAGAAATACAGAAGAAATCTAATCCATCTATATGACTTTAAATGATGCTTGAAGCTTTACATGTACTCTTTAAATATGCAAAAAAAACCCAGTGACAATTATTTTTTTCTATTTCCTATAGTTGGTTCTGCATTCAATTATGACTGCCACTAAAAACTTAGTGTAGACTGAAGGTATTAATAATTATCAATTATTTACCATTATTATTCATCACCATATGCTTCTCACTTACCCTTATATCTGGATAATGGGGATGCAATGAATAATGATTAAAAATTGAATGGAAAACTGGTTAATATTTCTAACTCATTCAGAAGCTAACTAAAACCATTCTTAAGGAATTTCTCTTGTCCTAGCAGATTCATATCAAAGATGTCAAAATCCTGCTTTGAATATTATAGGCTTTATTCACTATTTGCTAAGTTAAGATGCAGGAAACCATAATTAAAATTATATAATAAATTCAAAGGAATAATTCCTTTACCAGTTTTTTGCAGAGAAATAATTTCTTCAGTCTGTTGGGGGTGAGAGTATAGGGGAATCACTGAGCCATATATTTAAAATAATTATTTAACATTAGTTTTATCACATATGAGACAAATTCCTATGCCATTGTGTGTTCTGAACACAATAATAAAATGAACCACATATGTTCTTCAACACATTCTGGTTGTCATAACTGAGGAATATCATTGCATCATTACAGTGCAAGAACATGCTGCTTCACTGAGCTTGCAGAGTGCATCTGTGAGTTACTGGCAGAGTGCCTTTCTCCCATGGAAGCCCTATGCTGTGAGTATGTGAGTCCAACAGGACACTGCAAGTTCAAGCTTGAACTGGTTGAAAAGTATACCTGTACTAATGATTGAAGTGCATTTTTATAGTAAACAAGAGAGCAGGGAAACAGGGATTCACATTATATTTGAAACTAGTCCTTAAAGCTTGACACATTATCTTTGTTTTTTGACAGGCAGAGTTAGACAATGAGAGAGACAGAGAGAAGGATCTTTCTTTCATTGGTTCACCCCCTAAATGGCCTCTATGGCTGGTGTGCTGCACTGATCCAAAGCCAGGAGCCAGGTGCTTCCTCCTGGTCTCCCATGTGGATGCAGGGCCCAAGCACTTGGGCCATCCTCCACTGCCCTCCCAGGCCACAGCAGACAGCTGTCTAGAAGAGGAGCAGCCGGGACAGAATCCGGCACCCCAACTGGGACTAGAACCCGGAGGGCCAGCACTGCAGGTGGAAGATTAGCCTAGTGAGCCGCAGCACTGGCCGACACATTATCTTAAAATATCAGTATTCATTTGCTTAAAAAATCCTGGAAGTAAACCTCATCAATTTTCAGAATGTAAATAGAGAGTAATATAGTATGGTTGCTTGCATTTCAATGGTAGCAGCACTAAGAAATGCAATAAGGAGGAGGTTCAATGTGTTTGAAGGTTGTTGGGAGGAGTAAAATCAAAGTAGGATGATAAAGGGACATTTTGTTTATCATTTTCTATTTTTCTCATTGTTTTTATTCCCTAGACAAAGTTCTAGCAAAAAATATAAGCAATAACAGAGAGCTAAGAGCAGAGAATGGTCAAGTGGTCCAATTCCTTAATTCTGATAAATGAGATATTTGTAACAACTAAAAATATTTCTCTGAGTTCTCCAGTTTTGACTAAATTTAGTAAAAACAAATGAGAGTGGAGACAGGTTGTTCATAACCATGTTTGACAGAGAAGAGCACTGTCATGGAATTGTAGAGAGTTCACCGGTGTGTGGCGGTACATTACAAATACCTCTGGATGATCAACAACAAGCACCACAAAGATGCACTTTACGTTTGGGCTATAGGCTCCCTGACCTGTCCCATGACATTCTCAGTTGATTGATTAACCAGACATTGGCAGGGTCAGATAGCATTGCGACTTCATCCAAGGCTGCATTGTCCTGAGATGGTTGATGGATATATTCAGACATCGCTATATGGATCAGGACAGTAGGATTCAGGCGTACAATCATCAGTACCTTCACATGGTCCTCAGAATTGTATAACATCAGCCTTCTGTGATTTGCCACACAACTATTCAAGAAACATTGAAATGCCAAATATCTTATCTTTAATGAAACAGAACACATTACTAGATTTTCATAGTTAATATATGAGGACCTGTTAAATATGTGTATAGTTGATTCATGTTTCTGTAGTTCAGCAGTATTATTATAATGCAAATATTGCAGTTGTGATGGTATCATGATAAACACGTTGGGTTTGGTCACTCTTTAATTGTGCCATTGTACATATTGCATTGTCAAACTGAAAAAAATATATCAGGAATTATGCTTGGGCAAAAAGATCATGTGATTTTCTAAATATCTCCAGTTCTACAGTAAAAGTAAATTTTTCAACCAATAGGGACTTTAAAATTACAGAACTTGCATGGAGGCATTTTCCTGAGTTTTATTTTAAAAGAGGCATATTCATTAAAAAAATACAGCATAAGCAATAAAGCAATATTTACTTACTGAAAAAACTACTTGAATTCTTCCTAAGACTTACCTGGTCATCTAGATCCAGGCAGCTAAAAGACCCAATGCAGTCCACCCCACTGCAAAAAAAAAAATATTTAGAATACAAACTATGAAACATAAAGGAAAAGGAGAGTATTCCAAATACAGTAACAGAAAGTGTCATGTTCGTCACGTTTAATATAAATAAAAAGAAGCAAGTTTGTCAATAGAAACCAAAGAGGCCAGAAGAGACTGCGGTGATATATTCAATATTTGAAAAGAAAAAAAAAAACACTGAACCATGAATATTATATCCAGCAAAGCTATCCTTTAGAAATGGAGGCAAAATAAACTATTTCATAGACATACAATAACAGAGAATTGTACACCGCTAGACCAGGCTTATAAGAAATACTGAAGGGGGGCCTATATCAGAAGTAAATGATAAAGACACATAACATTACCAAATTCACCAACAGTGCTGACACCATTTGCAACCAATCAGCTTAGTGGCAGGTGGTAGGACTTATCAAAACATACTAAACTTGAATGTAAATGGGTTAATTTCTCCAGTCAAATACAGACTGGTTGGCAGAATGAATTAATGGAAAATCCAACTCTACACTGACTACAAAAAACTAACTTCACAAGTAAAAAAACAGATGGACTAAAAGTGAAAGCCTGGAAATTGATATACCAGGCAAATGTAAACCAAAAAGAAATATTAATAAAAATAATAAATATTAAATAAAAATAACATATTAAATCAAAATACCATATCAAACCAAAAATTTATATTGTCACAAACTATAAAAAGAGGCTAAGTAGGATATTTTATACTGATAAAAGATTTAAGCCCCAAGAGGGTATAGAAATCATTGATATCTATTCACTAGCACAACACCACCAAGAGACATACAGTAAATATCATTAGAACTAAAAGGAGAGATGGACTCCAATACAGTAACAGTGAGCAACTTCAATGTCACACTATTATCAGTGGATAGATAAACCAGACATAAATTCAATAAAGATATATCAGAATTTAACCATACTGAGCAAATGGGTCAGTTACAGATGTAGTTACAGAAGTAACTGGGTGTAGTTTCATCTGACAGCTGCAGAATGCACATTCTTTTCATCAGCACATGGAGGACATTTTACTATCATTTCACATTTTAAGCCTCAAATCAAGTCTCACTAAAATTTTAAAGAGTGAAATAATCCCATGTAGCTTCTCAGACCACAAAGGAACAAAACTAGATATCAATAAGAACAATAGAATATTTACAAATTAAACAGCATGCTACTGAATGGCCAGAGTCACTGAATGAATTTAAAAAGAGATAAGATGCTCTCGAAATAAATGACAATGAAAATGCATCATATCATATCAAATCCTGTGGGATACCCCAAAGGCAATACTAAGAGAAAAGTTTGTAACAATAAGTAGTTACATTAAAGAGGTAGAAAGATTGCAAATAAATGACTGAAGCATGCATCCTTAGAACTTAGTAAAACAAGAAAAAAAAAACACAGAAGTGAGGTGAGATGTAATAAAAGTCAGAATAGAGATAAATAAGATCGAAACTAGAAAAATACTATAAAAGAACAACAAAACCAAAGTTGTTTTTTGAAAGAAGATAAACTTAATACACAAACTTTAGTTAGATTAAAAAATAGAGAAAATAATAAAATTTCAGGTATCAAAGGAGATATTACAGCTGATATCACAGAAATAGAAAGAATCATAAAATTAGTATGAATAAGTGCATGGTAACAAAGTTTAAAATCTCAAATAAAAGGATAAATTCCTAGTTACATATACTATAGCAATGACAAGTTGTTTTGTATAAAGCTTTTTAATTTTATTTTTTGGAAGGTAGAATGACAAAGTGAGGGAGAGACAACAAAGGGATCATCAATCTATTGGTTCATTTCCCAAAGGACCTCAATTGCCAGGGCTGAGATGGGCAAAAGCCGTTAGCCTGGGATTCCATCTGAGTCTTCCACATGGTTGGCAGGGTTCCAGCTACTCGGTCCATCATTCTCTGCCTTTCAGGTACATAAGCAGGGAGCTGTGTTGGAAGCAGAACAATGGTGACCTGAACAGGCACTCTAGTATGACGTGTCAGCCTCACAAGCAGTGGCTTAATCTGCTGAGCCACATGCTGGCCCTCATATTTGGGTTTTAACCCAGGGGGTAACATCATCAGGTCTAAAGTTTTGAAAATATAAAAGAATATCTGAAAGTCTGAACAAGGTTTCAGGAGGCAGGGTTGCAGGGAACACAGTTCAAAGATTACTGTGGTAATCCTGGGGTAGGTAGTAGTAACCTGAACTTCGATAAAGACATGGGAGAAGCAGAATCAACAAAGAAGACTAGGAATGACACTCACTGAGGAAAATACCCTGGGAATTATATTAACTCCTTGGCCGAGAGTTCCTTATACAACATTTTTTATTCAATTTAAATATAAAGGATATTTCTGAGATAGCACCATGACATATGACATACCAGTGCTTGATGTGCCGTGCTAAGAAGTGTATGCAGATATTCTTAGAATTACAACATATGTAATAATTTCTTTTTTAAGTACTTTTTAAAGATTTTATTTATTTGGCAGAGAGAGATAAAGAGAGAGAGAGAGAGAGAGAGAGAGAGAGAGGTCTTCATTCTGTTGGTTCACCCCCCAAATGGCCGCAATGGCAAGAGCTATGCCGATTTGAAGCCAGGAGGCAGGTGCAGGGTCCAAGCACTTGGGCCATCCTCCACTGCTACCCCAGGCCACAGCAGAGAGCTGGACTGGAAGAGGAGCAACTGGCACTATAACAGGTGCCCATATGGGATGCCAATGCTTCAGCTGGAGGATTAACCTAATGCGCCATGGCTGGTGCCGACCCTGTAAAAATTTCTTATATTCTTGCACTGGTCTTATGTTTACAATGAAGTCCAAGTTGTTCAATTAGCAATATTGAAGTTTTAGAATAAGGCCACTCAAAATCCTTTCAGGTTGTTTCAGGTGACTGAGTGATAGCATGGCCATCTGTAAAAGTTATTCTAGTTGTAACTTTAAAAATACTTGTACCATTTTTTTTTATTATTTGACACAGAGTTAGACAATGAGAAAGAGATAGAGATAAAGGTCTTCCTTCTGTTAGTTCACCCACCAAATGGCTGCTACAGTGGGAGCTATGCCAATCCAAAGCCAGGAGCCAGGTGCTTCCTACTGGTCTCCCATGCAGGTGCAGGGCCCAAGCACTTGGGCCATCTTCCCCTGCCTTTCTGGACCACAGCAGAGAGCTGGACTGGAAGAAGAACAACCAGGACTAGAACCGGCGGCACCCATGTGGGTTGCTGGCACTGCAGGTGGAGGATTAACCAGGTGATCCATGGCACTGGCACCATACCATATTCTTAAATGTACAGAAGTACTAATTATTTTTATTAGGAAAGCCACAAGTTAATAGAACTGGTTTCTTGTCAAGTGATGTTTTAATCACACTTTCAAACTAAATTATTTTGCAAGACAAAGTTTTTTTTTTATTTTTCCATTTATATTTTAAATATGTATTTCTGCTGTTTTGAAAAAGAATTATTTTTTTCATCTACTTGAAAAGCAGAGCAAGACAAAGAAAAGAAATAGTGAGACCAATCTTGCTGCTGTTATACTCCCTAAATTACCAGAACTGTCAGGGCTGTACAAACTACAGCCAGGAGCAAGGACCCATGAGCTAGGAACTCCATCTGTGACTCATGTGGGTAGGCAGAAACCCAAATGATCCATCATCTACTGTTTTTCAGGCTGTGTTGGCTGAAAGTCGGATTGGAAGTTGGGTTGCCAGGACATATGTCAGCACTCAAATACTAATATGGGAATCCCAAGTGGTGGCTTACTTCACTGTGCCACCCTCACCTCTACCTTACTCTCTTGCAATATATCACTTTGACTTTATAATGTTTTGTCTAGGGAAGTCAGTTGGCCATCCGTTATAAGATACATAATATGTTATGCAAGTCATAGAATTTTGTTGTTGGAATGAAAGTGAATTTAACAAATTCATACTGCTTAATAATAATCATTTCATGGGATGTCCTTAAATGAACTTAAATATTTTACAAATAACAGTTTTCAGTACCCATAAAGCATGTCTTTATTGAAAATATCTTTAAGGGTGGACATTTGGCTTAGTGGCTAAGACATCCCTTGGTATAATTCTATCCCAAATCCTGGGTTCAAATCCTGGGTTCAAATTCTGTTTTCTGCTTCCTGAATGACAGACTGTGGTCCAAGTACTGGAATCCCTGCCACTGCTGTGGGGGACTCAGACTGAGCTCTTGGCTTCTGGCTTTGGCCTAGTTCATAACTGGATGTTGCAGGCATTTGAGTAGTGCACCAGTGGGTGGATGATATATCTTGGTCTCTCTTTCTCCGCCTTGTGAATTGAAAATGAATTTAAAAATTATTAAACTTGGTTTATTTCTACAAAACACTATGACTAACTTTCTTTTTCCTTTTGGTTTGACAGTCAGAAAGCCTCATGTAAATTTGATTATATGTTGAGTTAGTATGAGTGGCATGATTTTCTTTGTCCCTTAATATTATTCACTCTCTTTCTAATTTAATCCCCATTATGTAATATTATTGCCCTTTAAGTTACATAGAAACTATCACTAGGAAATAATCAAATTACAAATTGCATTACAAACACAGATATTCTATGTAAAGAGACTAATTTACCCATTTTAATTTTTAACTTTATCGTACCCATTTTAAATTTTGTTTTCATGTTTTTAATTTTAAATTTGATTTGCTCATTTTAAATTTTGTCTGTTCTTTCCTAAATCTTTACTCAGAAACAAGTCCTGGAGCATAGGTTGTGGACACTTTAGTCTGAACCATAAGTTATTTCTCTCCACATGAATTCTACATAATGTATGCAGTATATAAAATGAAACGTGTACATTAAAAATAAACTATGGGAAACAATCAATTGTGTTCTATCACTTATCCCCTGTCAGTGAAGTCTATACAGGGGATTATGACTAACTTGGACACGACTGGGGTTCAGGCTTTGCTTCTGCTGCTCTGAGAGGCGGCCTGGGTGCTTCTCCCTCTGGGGGAGGAGGGCCTGCGGGAGCTGGGTGCCCAGTGTTCCTGGTCACAGGAGGGCGGCCTCGGCCACTGCTCCTGAGCAGCGGAGCTGCTGCCCTCAGACTTCCTGCCTTGTGCTGGCAGCCTTGTCCTTGTCGGGAAGAGGTGCCTGGGCTGTGATTTTATCCCATTCACCATCTCTCACCCAGGGGAGGAGCTCAAGAGACACGCGTCCCCTTCAATGGGGAGGTAAGACCTCCTCACAGCTGATCCTTCTAGCGGCTTTTCCCAGCATGGGAAACCTGAGGCAAGCCCAGGAGAAGAGCAAGCGCTGGCCTCAACGTCCCAGCACACAGGCTTCCTGTTCCCATAGTCTCAACTACAGTGACTGTAGCCAAGCAACGAGGTTAACCGGAAGTGCACGCGCACCTGCAGAGGGCAGTCACTGCGCATAGGCACAGAAGACCAGCGGACGCAAATAGTCAGTGTCTATGCTGGGTCCTGCTTCTGAGCCATGGCTTTCCTTGCTTCCAAAATGGGTGGGTCCTGGTGACAGCTGGCAACATTTCAAGAAGAAAAGATTCAGATCTGGAACTTCAGGAGGCTGAAAGCCTTGTACCTAGTAAGTTTCCCTAAATTCTCTGTGCCTCTCTTTATCACTGAGGTACACATCACTCTGTCCTAGACAGTTTCTTTGAGAATTTAACAGCTGCAGCAAAACTATGTTTTCATGACTTTAGAAAACGGTCATACGTGTTAGCAATTGTGATTTTAGAAACAGAAATCAGTGCATATTTATGTTATTTCAATTTTTATTATTTTTTGTATATAGGAATTACCAAAGAAAAACATACAGTTAAATAAACTGTTTTCTAAATGGTAAGAGAGGGTGTAAAGTTTAGTAAGACTATGTTGCTTCTCAAATGTTGCAATTTCAATCTGGAAAAATAGTTTGATTCAAAACCTTAGTATATTATAGAGCTAGAAACAGAATGTTTTAGGCAGTTCCTCCTTTCAACTCTTTCACAAGTCAGAAAAATAAGCTAAGTTTTCATCTAGAATACCATTCAATTTAGGGGAAAATTCTAATATGGGACATACAGGTAAGAAAAATCAGTTAAGGAAACTGTTTTTAAAAATTGTCCAGTAAGAAATGTAGGAGGTAGAAAAGAGACATTTTGTTACAAAATTTGATATTGAAGATTTACAAAATAGATAAACGCAGTTTGAAAATGTTTCCCATCACCATTTAGAAAACAGCAAGCCTATTGAGAATAAACACAAATGAAATAAAATTTCTTTGAAAAACATCAAAGATGAAATGAAGTAGAGGAATTAAGATTTGTTTAAAATATTCTCTCAAGTGCTTTATAGGTCTCCACGAAGAAATAGAGTTTAAACCTTTTAGGACAGTTTTGGATGTTGGCATTCTGGGTAAAAAGATACTACAGCATTTTCTTGCCAAAAAACCATGTTTTTGAAAGACCAACCTGCCTTGATAATTCATTAGATAATTATTAAAATTCTTGCAAAGTATAGAAAATGCACTAATGTTTCATAATATAATACTTAATCATAATGGTAGAAATAATGTTATAACTAGCTTCTATTCAGATAAATGACTAACTCAAAATGTATGTTAGAAAATAATTTTATAGACTAAAATATGTAGAAATATAGATTCATAAAAATTATAATTGAAATATGAAAAATCAATCAATAACTTTATAAATCATAATTATGTTTTGAGTTTGAAGATTGATGTTTTATTACTATAATGGCACATAATATTTTGCTTTTTCTTTATTGAGACATTATATAATGCACTTTTTTAAGTTTATTTGGGGTGAACATAACCTTCAGCAAGAATTTTTATTAAATTTTTAATATTTTTTCAAAATGAAGTTACATATTTAATGATAATGATATCAGAGCTGTATATAAGTTTAACAAATGAAAAGTTACAATGTAACAAAGAAGAGCATAGTTTGTTTCCCATTATAATTTTCTGTATTTTCACACTATCATAACTGTAATTCACTTCTTCAGTCCCCTCTGCTCACTCCGCTGTGGCATGACACGACTCTGTCTTCATGAGACTGAGCTGGCTCATCCTCATTTCTAGCATAGCTCCTCCTGTCAGCTGTGTCATCTTACTACAAGATGGAAACTTGCATGAGATAGATGGTAACCTAAACTAATATCTAAAGACAGATCAGAACCCATGGCTTCCTCAGCCCACAACCACTGGAAGTACTGCTGAGCATGAGAATATCTTATTGTTAAAATTGTCTCTGACCAAGGTAGCTGAATGGTGACTATCACTTGAAATGTGGCTGCCTGGTCACCAGGGTTCTAAGTTCTATCTTGTTCTGTCACAAAGGAAGTGATAACACCTTTACTCTCCTTACCTGATCCATCTCCTCTAATAGGAAAACCCCCAAGAATCCTCCATTGATTTCCCAGGCACATTAGCAGGGAGTTGGATTGGAGGTGGAGCAGCTAGGACTTGAATTGGTGCCCTTAAGGGATGCCAGCGCTGCAGGCCGGGGCTTTAACCCACTCAACAGCACTGGCCCCTAATGGTTCTTTTTGACTTTTCTGTCTCCCATGTTTTCATTAAAATGGTATGTTACTCTTATACAAAAGAAGAATATTAAAAAATAGCATTCTACCACTACCTGTGTTATAGATAAGCATGTAGCTAAAATTTCTTTTAAAATTATGTATAAAATTCAAAACCTAAACCATATCCCCATGAATCATTCATTCATCAATTAATTTAAACTTTTAAACTATATTTTGAATACCTGTATTGTTTCTCATGTTAATACTTCCTACCTAAGAATTGACTCATATAGACTCATTTAATTTACTCTAAAGTTGGATTTATTTTAATCGCAGCATTATAAGTATGTAGCAAGTTAATATGTAGGTAGCAAGTAGATAATCATTTTGGAAATCTTCAAAGTGTACCTAGATAAAATGAAAACCCATTAACCATATGAACAAAACATTATTGCCCAAGTATCTGTATTTCAATAGCAGATATACCTATATTCAAATTCCAGTTCTGTTAATGACATCTTGAGTGCTTCCAGACAATATCATGTCACTTTCTAATCTTCATCATATGTTTCAAAAATCAGGATAATAGAAACATATAGAGTGTTAGTGAAAATTCAGTGATGTAAGTAACATTAACCAGTCTCAATGCCTGACACAAATTCATGGCTCATTCATTGAAGATTTTTAGGTGTAATCCATTTGAGATTACTTCTGAACTTAATACAGCAGAAAGGAAGGTCCAAGATGGCTGAATAGAGATAAGATGTGCTGATTTCGACCACAGGAATATAACAGAAAGAGGGTGAAGTAACTGCATTTCCAGGACAGAGTTTAAGAGAAGTTTGCAGTGGAAATCCTACAGAAAGTAGGAAGACTCTGTGGAGCATGGACAGTACAAATACATAACAGTGGGTGGGGACACCAGGGGGGACTCCCGCAGCTGGATCTGGAGGAGACACCATCTTCTTGGAGCTAGGTGAGCTCTATCTGTGACATCTTTTGTCACCTGTGATATTACCTGAGGGAGAACCATGTGGACAGCATTGACATTGAGTCAGGCCTGGTGAGATAGTGAGGGGCAGTTTGCCTACCTTACCCTGTGACAGGAGAGCACACTGTTTCCCTCCCACTCCCCCACAAGGGTGCCTGGTGACTAGCAGGAAGAAAGTGCCATCTTATTAAGGTGAATAAGGCTTCTGCAGCTCACATGTGCATGGTTAGGTTTTATTTACTTATTTATTTATTTTTATTTAAGGAATACAACTTAGTGCCTTTAATATATACAGATTTTGGAATGTGATGTTCTTCCCCCCCCCACTTCCCTCCCACCCATACTCCCACCTTTCTGCTTCCCCCTCTTCCTTTCTCATCATTATTTTTTGAAGATTTATTTATTTATTATAATGTCAGAGTTATACATAGAGGGAAGGAGAGGCAGAGAGAGGGAGGTCTTCCATCCACGGGTTCACTCCCCAGTTGGTTGCAGCAGTTAGATATGCACCATCCTTTCACCCTTAGCCCCTGGCAACCTGCAGTATATTCTGTGCTTATGATTGAGTTTCATAGATTCCACAAATAAGTGGCATTTATTTTTTCTGTGTTATGTCAAGCAGCCCAATGTCCACATTCATACTTTAGGATCCATGTTGTGACAAAATATCAGAATTTCTTTTTTAAGGTTGAATGTCATTCCATTTTTTGTGTGTATCATTTTTTATCTTTTCATGCGTTGACAGACAATGCAGTTATTTCTGTAACTTGTTCTTGTGAACGATGTTTACATGAACATGGATGTACAGGTGTATCTTTGAGATAGTGATTTTATTTCTTTTGGATACAAATTCATTAGTGGGATTACTTTGTCATTTGTTCCATTTTTAGAAGCACCTCAATAGTGTTTTCCATAGTGGATGTGCCAGTTTACATACCTACAATTTATGCATTCCATTTTCTCCACATCTGGTTCAAAACTTGTTATCTTTCTTCTTATTCTTTTTTTTTTTCACTGTCCGATATCACTTTAATTTCAGTATATCAAGACACACAGTATAGCTCAATGCCTAGATTTCAACACATCACAATGTTATAGCTAGTTTAACAATCTTGTCATATCAATTTTTCACACTACTTCTTTTGGTATCTTGACAGTCTAAAACACAATATACAGCAATAGGTAATGCTGAAGAAAAACATGAAAACTTCAGTTACAAAATTAACAAACCTAATTGTAGATAAGGTCACTTTAAAATAATAGTGATTCTGGAATATTTCAAAATCATATATTTGACAAACTTCTTTTTAAATATTATATTTTATTTTACTCATTTCTTTCTTTTTTTTGAATACAGGTATTTTTTTGCCATCAATGAGTTTTTATTTTTTTATTTTTTTTTATTTTATTTGTTTGACAGATAGAGTTATAGACAGCGAGAGAGAGACAGAGAGAAAGGTCTTCCTTCCATTGGTTCACTCCCCAAATGGTCGCCACGCCCGGCACTGTGCTGAGCCAAAGCCAGGAGCCATTTTGTGCTTCTTCTGGAATCCCATGTGGGTGTAGGGGCCCAAGCACTTGAGCCATCCTCCACTGCCCTCCCAGGCCACAGCAGAGAGCTGGACTGGGAGAGAAGCAACTGGGACTAGAACCCAACAACCATGTGTGATGCTGGCACCACAGGTGGAGGATTAACCAGCTGAACCACAGCGCCAGCCCCTTTTTTCTTATTTTTGATAATATCCATTTTTACATTTGTGAGGTGATAAGAATTGTAGTCTTGATGAACAGTGCTGAGCCCTTTTTTAAAAGATTTATTTATTTATTTGAAAGACAGAGTTACACACACAGAGAAAGAAAGTCAGAGAGAAAAAGAGGTTTTCCATCCGCTGGTTCACTCCCCAGTTGGCTGCAATGGCTACAGCTGTGCCGATTGAAGCTAGGAGCTAGGAGCTTCCTCCAGGTCTTTCCATGCAGGTGCAGGGGCCAAATGACTCAGGTCATCTTATACTGCTTTACAAGGCCATAGCAGATAACTGGATTGGAAGTGGAGCAGCTGGGATTCAAAGCAGTGCCCATATGGGATGCTGGCATAGCAGGTGGAGGCTTTACCCACTGCACCACATTGCCAGCCCCAATGCCGTTATTATTTTCAAAAGATTTATTTATTTATTTGAAATGTAGACTTACAGAGAGGCAAAGGCAGAGAGAGACTTTCCATCTGATGGTTCACCCTCCAGATGGCTGCAAAAGTTGGAGCTACATAAATCTGAAGCAAGAAGCAAGGAGCCAGGAGCTTCTTCCAGGTTTCCTACATGGGTGCAGGGGACCAAGGACTTGGGCCATCCTTTACCGCTCTCCAAGGCCATAGCAGAGAGCTGGATTTGAAGTGGAACTTCTGAGATTCAAACCAGCACCCATATGGAATGGCACTGCAGGTAGTGGCTTACTTGCTACACCAGAGCACCAGCCCTTCTATTTTTATTTTTTACAGAAATCAATTTTCAGTTAATTTTATACTCATAAGACTGTCCCTATACTAAGTAGAAAGTTCACTGTTTAGTATGAAGAAAGAAGTAAAGAACAAAAACAAACAAAAAAAAGCATTGTTCCCCAATAGTCAAGGCACACGCTGTTCAAAATTATCATTTCTCAAAGTGTCAGTTTTACTCCTATAGATTACATTTTAAGTATTCTGTTAGTTAACACAGATTAGAAAGACCATATGGTATTTGTCCTTTTGCGATTGGCTTATTTCACTAAGTATAATGGTTTCCAGTTGCATCCATTTTGTTTCAAACGACAAGATTTTATTTTTTCACCACTGTGTAGTATTCCATAACATACATATACCATAATTCTTTATCCAGTCTTGAGCTGATGGACATCTGGGTTGATTCTATATCTTAGCTACTTAAAACTTAGCTGAAATGAACATGAGTGTACAGATAACTCTTTCATATGATTTAATTTCCTTAGGATAAATTCCCAGGAGTAGGGTGAATAGGTCATATGGTAGGTCTATATTTAGCTTCCTGAGCTATCTCCATCTGTCTTCCAAAATGGCAGTACCCGTTTTCATTCCCACCAACAATGGATTAAGGAACACTTTCCCCACATTCTTGCCAGCATTTGTTGTTTGTTGATTTCTACATGCTAGTTATTCTAACAAGAGTGAGATGAAACCATATTTGGTTTTGATTTGCATTTCCCTGATGGCTAGCAAGCCTGAACATTTTTTCATGTGTCTATCAGCCATTTGAATTTCCTCTCTTGAAATTCAACAATTCTTTAGTTCATTTGCCCATTTCTTAATCGGATTATTTATTTTGTTATTGTTGAGTTTCTTGAGCTCTCTATAGATTTGGAAAGTGAATCCTTTGTCAATTGCTTTGTTTGCAAATATTTTCTCCCATTCTGTTGGTTGTGTCTTTTTTTATTGAGTGCTTCTTTTGCAGTGCAGAACGTTCTCAGTTTGATGTTACCCACATGTTAATTTTGGTTTTGATTGCTTGTGCTTCTGGGGGCCTTTCTAAGAAACCTTTCCCTATGCCAATACCTTGCAACACTACCCCAAGGTTCTCTAGTAATTTGATGGTATCCCCTTATAGATTTAGGTCTCTGATCCATTTTAAGTGGATTTTTGTGTAAGGCATAAGGTTTTGTTTCATACTTCTGCATGTGGAAATCCAGTTTTCCCAACACCATATGTTGAAGAGACTGTCTTGGCTTCAGGAGTTGATGTTTGCTTCTTTGCCAAAGATAAGTTGGTTGTAGATGTGTGGATTTATTTCTGGGGTTTGTGTTCTGCTCCATTGGTTTACATGTCTGTTTTTGTGCTATTGCCAGGCTGTTTTGATTATACCTGCCCTGTAATATGTTTTGAGGTCTGGTATTGTGATTCCTCCTACTTTGTTTTTTGTTGTATAATATTACTTTAGCTATTTGGGATTTTTTTGTGTTTCTGTATGAATATTACCATCATTTTTCTAGATCTGAGAAGAATGTTACTGGTTGTCTGGTTGGAAATCACATTGAATCATTGAATTTATAAACTGCTTGCAGTAGTATGAATATATTGACAAGGTGGATGCTTCCAATCCATGAACATGGAAGATATTTCCACTTTTTTATGTCTTCTTCTATTTCTTTCTTTAATTTTTTTATAATTTTCATCACAGAGATCATTGGCACCCTTGGTTAAATTTATTCCAAGGTGTTTTTTTTGTAGCTACTGAGAAAGGGATTTATCTTAGAAGTTCTTTCTAAACTATGGCATTCTCTATGCATACAAATGTTGCAGTTGATTTCTCAATAATGTCGCAGTGCATTCGTTTCTGAGAGGAGGAGTGTGGTGGGGGCAAGAGGCGTGGAGTCACCACACATACCCTGGGGAGTTGGGTGAAAGCAGGCTTGAGGTAAGCAGCCTGCAGTCTCCTTTATTTCAGTTGCTACAGTTGCTAATATAGCCAAGACCAGCCAATCTGGTCAAGGGGCAGTCTATGCCCCAACCAATCACAGCCTGTTGCCAGGCAGGCTCCGTTTGGCAGGTGGGTTTCAAAGCCATTCCTGAGTAACTGACACTCACTTGCCAGTGGCCACCTTGGCATGGCCTTCTCATTCCAACCCATACAAAGGCTCTTGATTTTTTTTTAACAGGCAGAGTGGACAGTGAGAGAGAGAGAGAGAGACAGAGAGAAAGGTCTTCCTTTTCCATTGATTCACCCCCAAATGGCCACTGCTGATCCAAAGCCAGGAGCCATGTACTTCTCCTGGTCTCCCATGCGAGTGCAGGGCCCAATGACCTGGGCCATCCTCCACTGCACTCCCGGGCCACAGCAGGGCTGGACTGGAAAAGGAGCAACCTAGACAGAATCCAGCACCCTGACCAAGACTAGAACCCAGTTTGCCAGTGCCACAGGTGCCTATTGAGCAGTGGCGCTGGCCAGCTCTTGATTTTTTTTTTTTAAAGATTTTATTTATTGTGAGTTACATACAGACAGTGAGAGGGAGAGACAAAGAAAGAAAAGTCTTCCTTCCATTGTTTCACTCCCCAAATGGCCTCAATGGCTAGAGCTGAGCCAATTTGAAGCAGGAACTAGGTGCTTCTTCCAGGTCTCCCACGTGTGTATAGGGGCCCAAGGTCTTGGGCCATCTTCTACAGTTTTCCCAGGCCACAGCAGAGAGCTGAATTGGAAGAGGAGCAGTGGTACTTCAACTGGCACCCATATGGGATGCCAGCACCACAGGCAGATGATTAACCTATTGCAACATAGCACCAGCCCCGAGGCTCTTGATTTTGTGTGTTGATTTTATATGCTACTTTACCAAACTTGTTTATGAGTTCCAATCATCTCTTCACAAAGTTTACTATATATAGAATCATGCCATCAGCAAATAGGGAGAGTTTGACATTTTCCTTCTCTATTTGTAGCCCTTTGATTTCTTTTTACTTACCTGATGGCTCTAGTTAAAACTTTCAGGTCTATATTAAATAGCAATGATAAGTGTGGCCTCTTTATTTCTGGATCTAAATGGGAATGCTTCCAATTATTCTCCATTCAGTAAAAGGTTAGCTGTTGGTGTCTTAGATTGCTTTGATTGTGGTGAAGAATGTTCCTTCTATAACCATTGACTTAAACTTTTCATCATAATTGGGTGCATATACATTATTCATTGTAATTGGATGCAATTTCCAATTTAACACCAAGGTTTTTTTTTTTTTCATTTACAATTATCTTTATATACAGAAGATCAATTCAGTATATACTAAGTAAAGATTTCATCAGTTTGCATCCACACAGAAACACAAAGTGTAAAAATACTGTTTCAGTACTAGTTATAGCATTACTTCACATTGGACAACACATTAAGGACAGATCCGTTATGAGATGTAAGTACACAGTGACTCCTGATGTTGATTTAACAATTTGACACTCTTGTTTATGGCGTCAATAATCTCCCAGGGTCTAGTCATGAGTTGTGGAGGCTATGGAAGCCTTTAGGTTTCGCTGACTTCAATCTTATTCTGACAGGGTCATAGTCAAAGTGGAGGTTCTCTCCTCCCTTCAGAGAAAGGTACCTCCTTCTTTGATGGCCCCATTCTTTCCACTGGGATCTCACTCACAGAGATCTTTCATTTAGGTCTTTTTTTTTTCCAGAGTGTCTTAGCTTTCCATGCCTAAAATATTCTCATGGGCTCTTGAGCCATATCCGAATGCCTTAACGGCTGATTCTGAGGCCAGAGTGCTATTTAGGACATCTGCCATTCTATGAGTTTGCTGTGTGTCTTGCTTCCCATGTTGGATCATTCTCTCCCTTTTTGATTCTATCAGTTAGTAGTAGCAGACACTAGTCTTGTTTGTGTGATCCCTTTGACTCTTAGACCTATCAGTGTGATCAATTGTGAACTGAAATTGATCACTTGTACTAGTGAGATGGCCTTGGTTCATGCCACCTTGATGGGATTGTATTGGAATCCCCTGGCACAATTCTAACTCCATCATTTGGGGCACATCTGATTGAGCATGTCCCAAATTGTACATCTCCTCCCTCTCTTATTCCCACTCTTATATTTAACAGAGATCACTTTTCAGTTAAATTTAAATACCTAAGAATAATTGTGTGTTAATTACAGAGTTCAACCACTAGTACTAGAATAAAAAAATACTAAAATGGATAAAGTATTACATTGTACGACAACAGTCATCACAAGAGGTGATCAAGTTACTGTTTCTCATAATGTCCATTTCACTTCAACAGGTTTCCTCTTTGGTGCTCAGTTAGTTGTTGGTGATCAGGGAGAACATATATTTGTCCTTTTGGGCCTGGCTTAATTCACTCAGAATGATGTTTTCCAGATTCCTCCATCTTGTTGCAAATGACCGGATTTCATTGTTTTTGACTGCTGTATAGTATTCTATAGAGTACATGTCCCATAATTTCTTTATCCAAATGTGTGCTTTGAATTCCCTGTGATCTTTTGCTGTGAGGTTCCCTTCCTTTGCCTTCTTTCATGTTGATGGCCGTGTTTCTGTGTTTCTGTGTGTAACACATCTTTAAGCATCTTTTGCAGGGCTGGACAAGTGGCAACAAATTCTTTCAGTTTCTGTTTACAATGAAAGGTCTTTATTTCACATTCACAAAGGAGAGCTTTGCAGGATATAATATTCTGGGCTGGCAGTTTTTCTCTCTTAGGACCTGGGCTATGTCTCGCCATTCCCTTCTAGCTTGTAGTGTTTCTGGTGAGAAGTCTGCTGTGAGTCTAATTGGAGATCCTCTGAGAGTAATCTGACGTTTCTCTCTTGCACATTTTAGGATCTTTTTTCTGTTTCACTGTGGTGAGTTTAATTACAATGTGTCGTGGTGAGGATCTCTTTTGGTCATGTTTACGAGGGGTTCTATGAGATTCCTGTACTAGGATGTCTCTGTCCTTCTCCAAACCTGGAAAATTTTCTGCTAGTATCTCACTAAAAAGGCATTCTAATCCTTTCTCCCTCTCCATGCCTTCAGGAACTCCTAGAACTCGAATGTTGGGTTTTTTAATAGTATCCTGTAGATTCCCAACAATATTTTTTACATTTCTAAGTTCCTCTTCTTGTCTTTGGTTTGACTGTATAGTTTCCTGTGCTCTGTCTTCTAAGTCCGATATTCTCTCTTCTGCCTCACCCATTCAGTTTGTAAGGCTCTCTAATGTGTTTTTCATTTGATCTATTGAATTCTTCATTTCATTATGATTTCTTGTCACTATCACAGTTTCATGTTCTACTAGTTGTTTCATTTCATTTTGATTCCTCCTTAATATTTCATTTTCACGAGAGAGATTTTCTACCTTGTCCATTAAGGATTTCTGTAGTTCAAGAATTTGTTTTTGAGTACTTCTTAGTGTTCTTATCAATTTTTTGAGATCTGCTTCTTGCATTTCTTCTATCTCATCATCTTCGTAATCTTGAATTGGGGTGTCTTTTTCATTTGGGGGTGTCATAGTGTCTTCCTTGTTCTTGTTACTTTGGTTTTTGCGTTTGTTGTTTGGCATATTGGTTTCTTCACTGTGGTGTTTTTTCTTGTTATACTATGACTCTAGATAAGTGGACTGTCTGCTTTCAATGGAGCCTTAGAGGCTTGAGATGGGTGTGGCCTGATAGCTCTGTTTGGTTCCTTACGGTTGAGGGTGTGCCAAAGGTGACACTCCCAGGTTAGGCGTGGTAAATCTCTCTCTGTTTCTTTCTTTCTTTTTGATTCAAAAGGGAAGTAATTCCGCACAGCTGAATGGAATTGGAGGTGGTTAGCAGGCAAATGATATACCCACAGGAGCCAGAGTTCAGAAGCTCTTTCCCAAGGACCACAGAGGGAATCTCTGCAGCCCTCAGTGGGGGTAAATTCTCCTGCAGTCTCACCACTGGGCTACCAAGGCTACCGAACTGTAGCATCTCTGGAGAGTACTCATGTGGTGAATTCCATGAGTTCTCTCTCACCGTCTCTTTTTTTCACAGTCACAGTTAATTAGCACCACACATTCATTAGGTTCTAATCTCATGTTATTTCATTCCCACGCCCAGAGTCAGGTTTTTCTGCTATGCTCAGGGCTGGTGCAGACCTGAGGTCACCCTGCTTATGACGTATGTCCAAAATGGCGCCTGCTCTTTGTCTTGCTCACCTTTGAGAGGTGGGCGGAGAGAAACTTGTGTCCATATCAGTCACTTTTTTTTCTCTCTCTCTCTTCTAGTTAGCCTGGTGAACTTTTCCCCACAGGGTTTCAAGCTTTAGGAAATGTATGTGCCTTATAGTAAGGCTGTTTCAATACATTTGTTTTTGGTTCTGAAGATTACATGTCATTTTAGGCGAGTATAGATGTCTCTAATTTCTGTTTGTATTGTGCTTTCATTCCCTTCATTCCCAGTACCATTTTGCAAGGTACTCTCTGCATTTTTCATCATGGCACTTGACCTCAATCAAAGGAATCAACTTGTGATACTTTAGATACAAATATGAACAGCAACTATTTTGAGGAGGATGTATATTCATATTTGAAAAATGTGATTAGTATCCTTCTTAACTCTTTTCAGTGGTATGTTTTATCTTCTATCTGTGCCTCTGTGGCTGAGTGGAGTGATTGCTCCCTCACTGAATACAGAGGTGCTTGATAAGGCAAGTTAGCTCTGGTCAGGGCTCAAGTGTAGGACAAGAATCCAGGGTGACACCCATGTTGGGCCTGGTGGATATGTATTGTCAGTAGGGTGGAGGGTAGGATCATGCCTGTTGCCATAATCACAACCTAACTCCTCTCTTCCATGTTGATCAATGCTCAGGATTAGCCCATGATGGGTATAAACCTCATCCATGCTGAAGCATGAACTGCAAAACAGAAACTGTGCAGTCCTCAGAGTGAGCATGGAACCCTCTGTATGACCTATCTCAGGCAGTTAGGGAGATCTGAGCTCCTGATGCCAGACACAGTGATTGCCCAGAATCCCAGTCAGTCCCCATACCCTATCTCACTATCACGTATTTCCAGCAGTCATGGGATGAAGAGGATACCTTCTGCCCCATGAGCCTGCCTCATCCATGTACAGAGCAGAGTCTTTTCCAGAGCCAGCTGCTTAGGGATGATATGCCTTGGCCATTTGAGCCCCAGAGCCTGTGATATGTTGAGAGGTTGGGGGCACCTCTAAATCCTAAATAGGAGCACAGCTCCCTCTCAACCCTTCCAACCAGACTCAAAGTCAGTGGAGAACACAGCATTTTTCTTCTAGGAATCTACCCTAGTCCTGCACAGGAGAGCCACCGCAGCTTCTGCTGCTGTCAAGATGGTACCTTCTCCCTGTTGCGAGCACCCTTGTGTGGGGGTGAGGAGAAAGAGATGTGCTTTTCCTTCACTCAATGAGGTGCTTACCCTCCCTCTCCCTCGGGCTCCAGGTGGATTCAAACTCAGTGTAGTCTGAGAGGTTCTCCCTCATGCCTGTATCCTCACCACTGGTACAGGCTGCCACAGTGTGCCCTCATCTTGATATTAGAACCTTTTGTCTCCTTGAGGATTGTGGGATTCACGTGCAGTGTGACACTTGCTGCTGCGTATCTGCACTCTCCATGCTGCTCCACAGCATTCCTCTTCTTCATGTGGAATTTCCACTGCAAACTTCTCTCCAACTGTCCCCTGAGAATTTACTTTCTATTTTTTCCTAGTACTTCCTCTTGTCACAATCAGCACCTCTCTTCCCTATTCAACCATCTTTGAATCCCCTCCAACTTGTACTTTTATAATTTTTGTTGAGAGAAATTCTGCATAAAGCAATTTTAGGTGGCCTTGTCCATTCACAACTTGATTTCTTACATATGTTGAAGAAACTTTATATGACAGAATGATCAAAGATATTTAAAATATATATTAAGGAATGTATAATACAATAGTGAGAAATACAAATGTAAAGTACATGAAAATATCCAAAATAAATACAGTGAGTAGTTGTAAGAAATGCCTTGGAAAATTTATGAAAGTAAGAAAAAAATTGGGGCAAAGACAGAGCCTACTATGTCACAATAACGTTGATCTCTATAGCAGAGCAACCTACAAAAGATATAGCATGGTTTTTCTCTCCATAATTTTGATTGAAAAACATACAACTTCTTTTGTGAACAAAAACTACAATTTCTACAAGTTTACACTACTAATATAGCTCTTGTAGAAGTTATGTAGTTCATTTTTATTTCCTTAAGAATGCCTAAGCCACTAATGTACATTATAAGCACAAAGCTGGTGATTTATCCAAAATCAAAAGAAAAAAAAAAGGAAAGCATCCTATCTCGGTAGGGCCTCAAGGAAGAGAGCTACTGTAGATTGTGTCTATATTGGTATGGAATGTCACAGCTCCTTATTACAAACCCAGACAGTGAGTAGCCCTTGCTGGTGCTTCTGTCAGCATATACTCTGATGCAGGAAGTTATGCCCACATTAGAACATAATTTGGTGTCATTTGGTTTACCAAGGATACATTCCATATTTTTTAAGACACTTAATTATCCCCATTCCATCAATGTGCACATCTTTATATGGACACCTCCTCTTCTTTTTTAAGATTTATTTATTTATTTGAGAGTCAGAATTACAGAGAGTGAGAGAGGCAGAGAGAATTGTTTTCTATCTACTTGTTCACTCTTGAAATGCCTGCAACAGCCAGAGCTGGGCCAATCATAATCCAGGAGCATGGACTTTCTTCTAGGTCTCCGACATGGGTGCAGGTGGTGCTTGGGCCATCTTACACTGGTTTCCCAGGCCATTAGCAGAGAGCTGGATTGGAAATGGGGCAGGCAGGTCTCAAACCAGAACCCATATGTGATGCCCACACTGCAGGCAGAGACTTAGCATACTAAACCACAATTCCAGCCCATACACCTCCTTTTCTTGAGTTTGATCCTTTAGGTCCAATTAATTTCATGATGGAACAATTCCTAAATCAACAATTCAGATATCAGATCTGTTTTTTAACTTTTATTTAGTAAATATAAATTTCCAAAGTACAGTTTATGGATTACAATGGCTTCCCCCCCCATAACTTCCCTGCCACCCACAATACTCCCCTCCCCCACTCCCTCTCCCCTTCCATTCACATCAAGATTAATTTTCAATTCAGATATCAGATCTTAGGGACTGACCATTCCTCCCACCATGGGGCCAACCAGCCCAATGTTGGTAAGTGGAGAAACTCCACCTGATGGTGACATGGACCATAATCTTAATCATTCTTTCCATAAATTGTATCCTCAGTATCTGATGGGTCCCTAGAGCCCATTAAGACGGTCTCAAGGCATGCAGATCCTTGAACACCTTCTCCCAGATATGGCCCTACTTGTAGAACAAGTCCAGGGGATTGGTGTCACACACCTAACTGAAGACTGCGCATGAAGATTCAGATTTCTTCCATGCCACCACACTCCTCCACCCAGAACAACGTTCACACTGCCAGGTGATGTGTCTCTTCACAGCCCATGAGGATATCACCACTACCTATGCCCAGGTCTTCCTATACCATCCACATAAGCTCCAAAACACTCTGCACACTCCAATGCACATGTTAATCGCTTCTAACTTTCAGCTTGTATAGTAATTGGATGATTATTGAAGAATTTCAAGTTATCTGTGTTATAATTCAGATTAATAAACAGGAATGCCTCTCTATATAAATATATGTGCTCATGCATATATAGATAAAAATATCTTCCTTCTCAGTTTGCATGTGTTTTCATTCTTGCCTAATTTGTCTCATTAAGTCTCCTAGGGCCATGTAGATTACAAATGGTGAAAGTGTACATTTTACCTTGTACCTGATCATTGAGAAAACGTTAATGACAACTGTTTTTTCTTTCATTATTTATTATGTTGAGATAGTTTTCTAGTACTAATTTTGAGTCTCTTTATCATGAAAAGGTGTTGTGACTTTTTTTTCTGTATCAGTTTAAATGGTTATATTTTCCCCTTCATTCTGATAATGTGTCATTATGACAATGATTCATTTTCATAAGTTGAACTAACCTTGTTTTCTAAGAAAAAATCTTTTGTGTAAAATATTTTAAACAAGCAGTTGCATTTATTTTGGAATTGTTTTGTACAGATTTATTGTATCAAAATTCATAATAGGTATTACTTTTTGGGATCCCTCTTTTTCTTTTTCTTTTTTTTATCAGGCAGAGTGGACAGTGAGAGAGAGAGAGAGAGAGAGAGAGAGAGAGAGAGAGAAAGGTCTTCCTTTTCCATTGGTTCACCCCCCAATGGCCACTGCAGCCAGCACGCTGTGGCTGGTGCACCATGCGGATCTGAAGCCAGGATCCAAGTGCTTCTCCTGGTCTGCCATGTGGATGCAGGGCCCAAGGACTTTGGCCATCCTCCACTGCACTCCCGGGCCATAGCAGAGAGCTGGCCTGGAAGAAGGGAAACCGGGACAGAATCTGGCACCCCAACTGGGACTAGAACATGGGGTGGCTGCACCACAGACAGAGGATTAGCCTATTGAGCCATGGCACCAGCTTTTATTATTTATTTATTTATTTTGAGATTCAATGATTGTTTATTGCTCTTGTCTTTTCTGTTGAGGAACAGTGTTTTCTTATTCATACTATTTGTTGAACTACTTTCTTAGTGTAGGGTTAATGTAATTAGTATAAAGTAAATTGAAAATAGATCTTTGTAAAATTAAGAGTGAAAATAGGGGAGAAAGGAGGATGAAATGTGGGAGCATGGGCCATGGGGAGGATAAGGTGGGAAGTATCACCATGTTACTCAATTGGTGTATATGAAATATATACCTTAAATAAAATTTTAAAATATATTTCTCATTGGGAAATTTTATTCATGGACTGATGAATTAATTTTGGCAACAAAGTACATAGTTTTACCATGTTTTGTGTTGTCTTTAGGTCTTATATTTTCTTTTAATATTTCCTACAGCATTGGCTTCCTTTGTGTTTAACTGATTTTTTTTTTTGTGGTGACTCATCCTGATTACTTTCTCATTTCCTTTTATATATAAAAATGGCTCTGTGGTTATTATGGAGATCATGCATATTGTTCTAAAGTTACAATGACTCATGTTAAATTGATACTACATTAAATGTATATGCATACAAAAATTGTATTCTTTGTAGAATTCATTTATAATAAGTAAATCTTTAAGTTTATATCATCGATGACACAAATTATATCTTTGAAAAACTACAGTCCATCAGAAGTGATTCATTTGAAAAATTATGATTCATTCATTTATTAGAAAGCCAGAGTTACAGAGAGAGAGGGAGACACAGAGGTATGTCTTCCATCCACTATTGACTCCCCAGATAGCCACAATATCCAAGGCTGGGCCAAGACAAAGCCAGGAGGAAAGAACTTCATGTGGTCTCCCACGTGAATAGCAGGGACTCCACAACTCCAGCTCCTCCTTGGCTCCCGGTCACTCGGCATCTCAGGCTCCTCCTCAGTGTCCAGCAACTCCAGCTCCAGATCCCCCTTGGCATCCAGCCACTCCACAGCTCCAGCTACTCCACAGCTTCCACCACTCCTCAGCTCAGGCTACTCCTTGGTGTTCAGCCACTACACAGCTCCAGCTCTTCTCAATCCCCTGCTGCTCCACAGCTCCAGCACGTCCTTGGCATCCAGCTGCTCAAGCTCCAGATCCTCCTCATCGTCCAGCTGCTCTGCAGGTCCAGCACATCTCAACCCCCAGCTGCTCCGCAGGTGCAGCAAACCTTAGCGTCCAGCTGCTCTGCAGCTCCAACTCTTGCTTGGCGTCCGGCCACTCCAGTTCCAGCTCCTCCTCGATGTCCAGCCGCTCCGAAGCTCCAGCTCCTTGGCATCCAGCTGCTCCAGCTCAAGCTCCTCCTCAGAGTCCAGCCACTCCAGCTCCAGTTCCTGCTTGGTGTCCAGCAGCTCCATCTCCAGCTCCTCATTGGTCTCCAGCCACTCTGCAGCTCCAGCACCTCCTTGGCCCCCAGTCGCTCTGCAGCTCTAGCTCCTCTTTGATGACCAGCTACTCCATAGCACCAGCTCCTCCTTGATGTCCAGCCACTCTGCAGCTCCAGCTCCTCCTCGGCTCCCGGCTGCTCGGCATCTCCAGCTCCTCCTTGGAGTACAGCTGCTCTGCAACTCCAGCACCTCCTTGGCATCCAGGCACCTGGCAACTTCAGCTCCTCCTCAGTGTCCAGCTGCTCCATCTCCAGTTCCTAATCAGCCACCAGCCACACTGCAGCGCCAGCTCCTCCTTGACTCCTGACAGCTCAGCAGCTCCAGCTCCTCCTCGATGTCCAGCTGCTCTGCAACTCCAGCTCCTCCTCGGCATCCAGCCACTCTTTAGCTCCAGCTCCTCAGCCCCCAGCTGCTCGGCAGCTCCTGCTCCTCCTTGGTGTCCCACTGCTCCAGGTCTAGCTCCACCTCAATGTCCAGCTACTCCAGCTGCAGCTCCTCAGTGTCCAGCCACTCCAGCTCTAGATCCTCCTTGGCCCCAGCCGCTCCACAGCTCCAATTCCTTCTCAGCATCTAGGCGCTCAGCAGCTCCAGCTTCTCAGCATCTAGCCACTCCAGCTGCAGCTCCTCCTCAGCATCCAGCCACTCCAGCTCCAGCTCTTCCTCAGCTCGCTCCCAGCCACTCCAGCTCCAGCTCCTCCTCAGTGTCCAGCCACTCCAGCTCCAGCTCCTCCTCAGCCCCTAGCCACTCCAGCTCCAGCTCCTCCTTGGTGTCCAGCTGCTCTGTGGCTCTGTGGCTCTCAGCCCCTGCCACTATGTGGCTCCAGCTCCTCCTCAGCACCCAGTACTCCACAGCTCTAGCTCCTCCTCGGCATCACGCCACTCCAGCTCCAGCTCCTCCTGGGCATCCAGCCACTTGGCAGGCCCAGCTTCTCTTTGACATCCAGCTGCCCCATGGCTCCAGCACCTCTTCGGCTCCCAGTCACTCGGCATCTCCAGTATCTCCTAGGCATCCAGCCGCTCCAGCTCCAACTCTTCCTCGGCATCCAGCTATTCTGCGGCTCCAGCTCCTCCTCGGCCCTGGACACTCCGCAGCTCCAGCTTCTCCTTGGCATCCAGGTGCTCCAGCTCCAGCTCCTCCTTGGTGTGTCCAGCTGATCCTCAGGTCCAGCTCTTCCTTGGCATCCAGCTGCTCCAGCTCCAGCTCCTCCTCAGCATCCAGCCACTCCAGCTCCAGCTCCAACTTGGCATCCAGCCACTCAGCAACCCCAGCTCCTCCTCGATGTCTAGCCACTCTGGGGCTCGGTTCCCAGCCACCCAGCTCCTGATACTCCTCCGTGTACAGCCGCTCAGCAGCTCCACAACCTCCTCAGTGTGCAGCTGCTGCAGCTCCAGCTCCTTGGCCCCCAGCCCCTCCAGCTCCAGCTCCACCTCAGTTTCCAGCCACTCCAGCTCCAACTCAGCCTTGGCATCCACCTGCTCCAGCTCCAGCTCCTCCTCAGTGTCAAGCTGCTCCAGCTCCAGCTCTTCATTGGCCACCAGCCGCTCCACAGCTCCAGCTCCTTCTTCCTCCCTGCCGATCTGCAGCTCCAGCTCCTACTCGGCCCTAGCCACTCCCATTCCAGCTCCTCCTCGGTGTCCATCCACTGGGCAGCTCCAGCTCCTCCTCGGTGTCCAGATACTCCAAAACTCCACTTCCTCCTCAGCTCCTGGCAGCTCTGCAGCTCCAGGTCCTCCTCAGCATCAAGCTGCTCCAGCTCCAGCTCTTCCTCAGTGTCCAACCACTCCAGCTCCAGCTCGTCCTTGGTGTCCACCTGCTCTGCAGCTCCAGCTCTTCCTCAGCCCCTGTCCGCTCCAGCTCCTTATCCATGTCTAGCTGCTCCAAATCTCCACCTCCTCCTCGGCTCCTGGCAGCTCTGCAGCTCTAACTCCTCCTCGGAGTCCAGCTGCTCCATCTCTAGCTCCTCCTTGGCCCCCAGTCACTCTTCATCTCCAGCTCTGCCTAGGCCCCCAGCTGTTCCAGGTCAGCTCCTCCTCAGCATCCAGCCACTCCGCAGCTCCAGCTCTTCTCAGTCCCTGTGCGCTCCACAGCTCCAGTTCCTCCTCGGCATCCAGCTGCTCCAGTTCCAGCTCCTCCTCAGTGTCCAGCCACTCTGCAGCTCCAACTTCTCCTTGGCGTCCAGGTGCTCAACATCTCCAGCTCCTCCTTGGCCCCCTGCCTCTCTGCATCTCCAGCTCCTCCCCGGCCCCCAGTTGCTCCAGCTCTAGCTCCTCCTTGGCCCCATCCACTCTGCATCTCCAACTCCTCCTCGGCATCCAGCTACTCCAGCTCCAGCTCCTCCTTGGTGTCCAGCTGCTCCAGCTCTAGCACCTCCTTGGCGTCCAGTCACACCACAGCTCCAGCTCCTTGGCTCCTGGGCGCTCCACAGATCCAGCTCCTACTCAGTGTCTAGCTGCTCCAGCTCTAGCTCCTCCTTGGCCCCAGCCACTCCGCAGCTCCAGCTCCTCCTCAGTGTCCAGCTGCTCCAGCTCCAGCACCTCCTTGGCATCCAGCCACTCCTCATCTCCAGCTCTTCAGCTCTCGGCCACCTGGCAGCTCCAGCTCCTTCTCAGATCCTGGCAGCTTGGCAGCTCCAGCTCCTCCTCAGTGTCCAGTTGCTCCAGCTCTAGTTACTCCTCAGTGTCCAGCCACTCCAGCTCCAGCTCTTCCTCAGCATCTAGCCACTCCAGCTCCAGCTCCAGCTCCAACTCCTCTTTGGCATCTAGGCACTCTGCAGCTCCAGCTCCTCCTCAGCATCTAGCCACTCCAGCTGCAGCTGGAGTGTTTTTTTTTTTTTATAGTATTTTTCAAACCCGTTACTTAATGTAGGGCTAATCTTATGAGTGTGAAGTATTCTGAAAATAGATCTTCCTAAAAATTAAGAATAGGAATAGGAGGAAGAAGGGTAGGAACATGGGGGAGAGGGAGTGTTAGGGTGGGAAGTATAAGTATGTTCTTAAATCTGTTTATGTGAAATAAAGAAAATTTACATACCTTAAATAAAAATTTTAAAAAATAAAATAATCTTTAAAGAAAAAGCATCAAATTTTACTTGTTTATTTAACAAACTTGAATTCTACAGCATGTCCATAATCATTTATTATTCCAAGGGCTTTTTGGTTCATTCTTTGAAGTTTTCTGAATAGAAATTTGTGTCTTCTGTGAACATACTCTTATCTCTGTGCAGCAACTCCAGTAGTGATCACAGTGCTGTCTTCTGGTTCATGGTTTTCTACTGTTATTAGATAGTTTAGGATATCTTGGTCAGGATCTTGGATGAGGATGGATGAATATAATACCTTCATTAGGAGGCTGGAGGGAGTCCTTATGTTGTTATTCCAGATTGCAAGTCATGTCAAAAAAATAAATGAGGAGAAACTCAGGACAAGAAACCCAAGGGTAAGCCTGCTATGATGATGAGAGTGCACCGAGCAGTTATGGGGCAATGGGAGCTGTGAGGTATAGGGACACAGTAGGGCCAAGATAAGTTATGTGTGCTGTTAGTGGACTCTCTCCTGGACCTTTGCATGCACTCATCCAAGTTTGTTTCTCTTGACAATCAGGCTAGCATCACCTTTACCTGCTTTAGAAAATATCTATGTATGCCAACTGCCATGATTTTAGTCCTCTCAGGCATAGTTTCTCATCCTTAATTGGCATCATCTTTTTCTTTTTGGGCTGTTAGCTTCATTTGTGAAGAATCAGATAGTTCTAACCTTCATTGGGTAAACGACCTGGTCCTGCCCTCCCTGTTAAAGTGGGAATCTTTACCCCCAAGTTGTGGGGAGACTGAAGCTCCCAGTAACCTCTTCAATTCAGCCCATCTCCAGCCACCAGGTGCCTGATCTGGAAGATCTAAAGTTTCCCACAAGCATGTGTTTTGTCTTCTGAGCAGTGAACTCACAAAACAATGTGACAACAAGCCATATTTCTGCTTTTCATATAATTTTGTTTTGCCTGGAGTCAATAATTATGTTAGCATAATTTTCTGTGTTCTTATTAGGTAACTGTGCACATACCACAGCTACAATGCTGTATGATACTCTCAGTTTATGAGATGTCTGTAAGTATTGCTAAAATTTTCTGAATCTAGGTACTCACATGTTGAATAAATTATTAGTACACTAGGCAGCATAACATTTTATTGCTTTAAAATCTCAAAATTTTCATTATCAATTTGAATGCAACTTTAAGAATTTTATATCTATATCCTTTATATAGAATTGTTACTCCATCGCTGATTTTATCAAGTTAGTTACTACATCCTATAATCAAAATCAAACATCTTCTATAAATGAGACATTTTCTCATTTTTATCTTAGAATTTATTATTTCAACCTGAATAGATAGCTAAGAAAACCCTACTTTACGACCATCCTAACAGAGATACCATGAGTTGCTTTATCATTATATGATCTTGCTCTAAGTGCTGCAAGTTGTCCTAACTCAGGTTAACAGGATTTAAGCATTCAAAGGCCAGCAGAATCATTATCACTAGTGGATATATGTTTCAGTTTTCTTTTATATTCTGGATCTGTTAGCTAACTTCTGCTTTTTTAAATTTTCCAAAATGTTTCATAATGCATTTTTGCATTTCAGCAAATATGCATGCATATGTTTGTCTTTTAATTATGGTTCACCCTAAAATGTTCATTATTGGAAAGGGGAATCAAAGCAGAAAATTACTTTGTCATATCCATCAGATTAAGTTTTTTAATTTTTTCTTTTGTTTTGTTATTTTTATCCCATATTATCAAAATTAATAAGCTCAGCAATCTTTTCACTACAAATATACGATTACTCTTTTGGGCATTTACATTTTAATGTGATAAATTCACTGAAAATTGTTTGACTTGTCCTAGCAATTTCCATCTTCATGGTCACTCAAATCATTTTAAGATGATATACGCTTTTACACATTTGATGAAATACCTTTTTCACATGTTTATTTTTTAGTCTCACCATTTGCCATTCACTTTAAAATGCCCATGCATTAGATTGAGACACTATTTCCACAGTTTCAAGAACATATGTGGGAATGTGAGAGGAAGGAGGAAGAAAAGTTGGAGGTGTTCCTAAATCAGTATGTATGAAACCCAGGAAACCTGTATATCTTAAATAAAATTTCAAAAAGACAAAAATATTCTTGCAATAAACTGGGCCTGGAAATGTTGCATAGCAGGTAAAACTGCCACCTGCAGTGCTAACATCCCATATGGGCACCAGCTCATGTCCAGGCTGCTACACTTATGATCCAGCTCTTTGCTATGGCCTGGGAAAGCAGTAGATGTTGGCCCAAGTCCTTGATCCCCTGCACCTGTGTGGGAGACCTAGCAAAACCCCTGGCTCCTGGCTTCAGATAGGTGCAGCTGAGGAGTGAACTAGCAGATGGAAGACCTCTCTCTTTATCACCTTTCTCTGTGTAACTCAAGTAAATAAATCTTTAAACAGCAACAAAAAAGAAATAAACTTCTTATGATTCCCTTGATTTAAATGCCTGCAATATTTCTGTATTTTGAATTAATATTGACTATTTTATTTCTATCCATTATATCTCCTGTGAACCCATTCTGCTCCTATAAATTTCCCCCCTGGTATACTCAGTAGTCAAAATATAATATACATAGAAATATGCACATTTATCTGTTTTATTTGAATTTATATCTACCACCTGACTAAATACTCAGCCTAATTGATGTCAAATCTAGCACAAGAAATTTTGGGGTACATCATTTTGCTTTCTCTCTGGTAAGGCATCATCTGTCTAAATTCTAAAAGTTGCCTGAGCAAATTTCATGTTCACACTATTTGAGAACAATCTAAAGTCACTGAAATCACTCTTATTATCAGTCTTTTATAGCCTTTGTGTATTATTATGAAGCTTTAACATTTCATGAAGGGCATTAGGCTCTTTACTTGTTTGGTCTTTGAGTTCATGGAGCTCACTTTTTTTGGAATGTTGAAGCAACCCAGCATAACAAGGATAAATATCATTTGGTCCAGATGGATGATCTTTGCAATACATTTTGGAATTGATTACCTAGTATCTTTTTTTTTGACAGGCAGAGTGGACAGTGAGAGAGAGAGACAGAGAGAAAGGTCTTCCTTTGCTGTTGGTTCACCCTCCAATGGCCGCCACGGCTGGTGAACTGCAGCCGGCGCACCACGCTGATCCAAAGGCAGGAGCCAGGTGCTTCTCCTGGTCTTCCATGGGGTGCAGGGTCCAAGCACTTGGGCCATCCTCCACTGCACTCCCTGGCACAGCAGAGAGCTGGCCTGGAAGAGGGGCAACCGGGACAGAATCCAGTACCCCGACTGGGACTAGAACCTGGTGTGTCAGTGCTGCAATGTGGAGGATTAGCCTATTGAGCCGTGGCACCAGCCTGATTACCTAGTATCTTGTTGAAGGCTTTTGCATCTATGTTCAGTCTTATTTTTTTCAAGTTTAATTATTTCTTTCATCCTACTAATTTGGGGTTTGGGTTTTTTTTTTCTTTTTTTCTAGGTCCTTGTGATGCATTGTTAGACCATTTATTTGATGTCTTTCTAACTTCTTGATGTAGATGCCAATTGCTGTAACATTTCCTTTTAACATTCCTTATGCTGCATCCCATAAATTTGGATATATTGTGTTGTTATCTTAATTTATTCCTCAGATATTATTATTTCCATTTTTTATCCACTGTTCAAAAGGGACACATTATTCAATCTCCTTGTGCTTGTAAACTCTATAGTTGTGGCATGAACTGTACTATAGGTGTCAATTAGGTTCCTTTGGTCTGTTAGGAGATTAGTCATATTTCTTCATTTACTTTTGAATATTTCATATGTACATTGACAAAAGGTAGGTGTTAAAGTCCCCCATTATTATTTTTAAGACTTATTTATTTGAAAGATAACATTACAGAGATGTAGGCATAGAGAGAGACAGAGAGAGAGAGAGAGAGAGAGAGAGAGAGAGAGAAGTCATCCATCAGATGGTTCAATCCCCAGATGGCCACAACATCAGGAGATATACTGATTCAAAGTCATGAACCAGGAGTCTCTTCCAG
Organism: Sylvilagus floridanus; assembly: GCA_949820135.1. Taxonomy (NCBI): domain Eukaryota; kingdom Metazoa; phylum Chordata; class Mammalia; order Lagomorpha; family Leporidae; genus Sylvilagus; species Sylvilagus floridanus. The sequence goes on from OX463225.1 coordinate 137,600,436, forward strand.
CTATCCCATATATGTATGGCAGTGACCAAAACTTACAGAGTCAAATCACTTCTCAGTAATTAACCAGATAACCAAGCCATCAAAGTAACTGGAGACCTTGGAAGGAGAACAGATCAACACATATGAGATGTTTAGAATGTAGTCATTGGGCATACAGACACAGGAGAAAACCCTGAGATGTGGTAATATTGGTTCCAGAAATATAAGGAGGACAATGGCTATAGGGAAATGGCTTTGAGACATCTGATAAAGACAATTGCTTCAAGCATTGGCATAGAGATATCTAAAGTCTTGCATGATATGGAAGCTCAGGAAGTAAGGTCACTTCATGGTAGGCTCAAAACCATTCTGAACAAGGAATGTAGATAACTGAGAAAAGATCAAGACTAGAGGCAGAGAGGCTGGAGGACATAAAGATCATCATTGAATGCAGAGTGGAGACAAGCAAAGAAATTTCTGCTGTAGACACAGGGGTGGAAACTCATATGACTGGCACATGGTGTAGGCACAAGTGATGATAGGAACTTTTGAGAGCTGATATAGATGATAGATTTTAAAAATAACACAATAGCAGCTCTTTCTCCTGAGCATACCTGTGTTGCTTGTCAGTGTGCCTTATGCTTTAAATAAGTCTTGACTCTATTCATTTTCCTTAAATCTCTTCCTTGATTCCTTCTGGATAGGAGTCAGTAAAAAAAACTAGGACTACAGATTTTGAAATAGATGATGAATGGTGACTAATATTCTGATAAGGTAAATCCCAAGTAGCAATAAACCATGCAGTTATCTGAGAAAAGAGCCGTCCAGGAAGGAAGGAAGACCACATGTTGCTGAAAAGAAGGGGGTGAAGGTTCTGGGGAGGATGGGGGAAACAGGTAGGGGTAGTGTTGAGGTCTGGGAAGGTGCTGGAGGTCGTCTAGGGCTTGCCGGCCCTAGAAATGCTTCAGATTTTTACTCCCAAGTAAGGAAGACACTGAAGGAATTTGACCTCACTTCAATTTCACAGAGATGTCTCTGGTTGCCTGCTCTGGGTTTCAGGAGGGAGGCAGCTGTGTCCAACCATAACCTGAAGGATTAGTCCAGATGAGAGGTGCAGGGACTTGAGAGCAATTGTGGAAAGGGAGAGGAACTCCTGCGTGTCCACCATGATGCCTCCTTTGCTCAGACTTCCATCAGTAGCCCCAGCTCACTGCAGTATTAACATCTCTGATGTCCTCCTCCTTTCCTGTCCAAAACCTTCTTCATGTGTTATTTCCCTTCCTCTTCATACAAGCACTTGCTGCCTAAATCCAACACCTCATCTGTGAAGCTAAGCGGCAGTCGTAGCTTGTGCCTGACCCAGCTTCTCTAAGGAAGCTTCTAACTTATGCTTGGGGAGAACATACAGCCCAAATACAGACTTTTCCAGGGATCTAAAAATAAAAAAAAAAAAAATTAAAATTAAAATAGGACAACAGACAACCTGAGTCACAGTTAAACAGATATATAGGTTTAGGACATCAAAATTGATTAGGATGGTAACTATGAGAGCACAATGGTTTCTATGTTGTCACAATTTATGTTGCCATCAAAAGTGTTTTATGACATCACAATGATATGTTTATGTTTTTGCTAATCATACATCACACTTTATGGCATATACTTGATTATGAAATCACAATGGATTTTAGGACATCACACTTATGACATGGCAATTGTTTATGACATCCAAACAGTGCTTTATGACATCACAATTATTACAAAACAGTAGCAGATTTATGACAATATGATCATAGTTTTAAGAATAAGATACTGCTTTGTGATATCACAATCAAGTTTTTTTTTTTAGCATTTCAACTGGTAAGGACATCATAATGATGGATTTATACATCACAATAGATTTGGACATCATAATGTTTTTAAGACCTTAGAGTTGGTTGCCCATCTCTTTGGCAATTTAAAACATCACAATTGCATATGAAAACACTGTTGGTTTAGGATATCACCATTGATTTTGACATAAAAATTCTTTATTACAGCATGATGGCTTATAGCATCATAATTGTTTATGCCATCAAAAAGGTCATTTTATTATGTCACAGTGGTTTTATCTCTTCAAAATCAATTATGATTTCACACCAATGGCTTATGATGTAACAATAGTGGTTTATCATATTGCAATTGATTATAAATCAGAAACATCATTGTGAAATTATGATTATGAAATAACAGTGATTGCTTTATAATACCACAATATTTATATGATGTCACATTTGATTTTGACAGCCCAAATATTTTTAAATTTTTACAGTGTTAGATGTATGGATATAAAATTGTTTAGGACAGCAGAATGTTTTTTTATGACATCACAATTGAATTTTATATCCTACTGAAGTTTATAACATCACAATTAATTATGAAATGCAATTGGTTGATTCACAAAACTGCCATGGTGGACTTATGTTGTAACGATAATTGTTTATGGTATCACAATTTGTTTTGACATGACAACCATGACTTATGGCATTACAATTGCATTCATTATATCACAAAATTAGAATTTAATCTCCCAATGGTAGTGTTACTGTATGGCAATACTGGTTTATGACCTCACATTGATTTCCTGACATCATAACTGATTTCTCACAAAATTGTTTAATGACATTAGAATTTTGGATTTGTGATTTTGGATTTGTTGCTTATATATCAAAATTCTTTTATGTCATCATAACTGATTTCTCACAAAATTGTTTTATGACATTAGAATTTTGGATTTGTGATTTTGGATTTGTTGCTTATATATCAAAATTCTTTTATGTCATCAGAACAGATTATGGCATCCCAATGATTTTTTAGAACATCATAATTGATTATTACATAATATTGGTGGCTTATGACATAAAAAAGATGACATTGCAATGGTATTATGACAGCACACTAAATGTCAACATCATATTGTATTTATGAACTCACAATGGCAATTTTATGACTTCAAAGATTTATTATAGTACAATGTATTTATGATATCACAGTTAGTTTATGAAATCACCTTATATTTTGATATCATCATTGTTTACGACATGATATTGTGTTTTATGACTTTACAATTGCCTATATCACAATGGTAGTTCTTAAATTTGAGAATTTATTTGTGCTTGGAGTATGTTAAAATGTGTTTAATATCTGTTTCCAATTTCTGGTGAGAATATATTAAGGGTTCAAACAAATTACATCCTAATACTGTGACTTTCATTTACTGAGAAGACAGAATATCCTTTCTGTTCATGGATCCAATGAATTTTATATTCAATTATTTACTTTTGTTGAGAACTTTGATATTGATATTATTCCTCTGTGTATCTAATATTAGCTCTTTCTTTCCTCCTATAAATTTAAATTTTTATGGTTATATAATCTGAATTTTTGTCATGAGTTCTTTCTTATGGACACACAATGCCAGATGATACACAAATAGCTTTCTGAGTGTACATATTCCAAGGTCCACTGGGGTGACAGCTATTACGAAAAGAGCTATAAATATTTATAGCAAATATGCTGTGAAGTTCAAATAACTGCTGTGCATCAATAAGAGGATGTTCACAAGAATTTATTAATGAATTTGGTCTTATTTCACGTGTAATGATTATTATTCCAAGCAATAAGATGCTTCTCTGTATTGTATGTATTGAAGAAGTTTTCTCTGCCTAATAGTTCTTACAAGGAAGGTAGCAAGAATAGAGTGGAGCTACAGATAATTTGGAATGAGCACCAGTCAGTGGTAGTAACAAGAGGGAAACAATGGGCATTTCCATAATTTTGAATGTGTCACATTCCATTTTTGAAACTTGTTTACACAATGCTATTTTATGTTTTCTTGAAAGATTTATTTATTTTTTACTTGAGAGTCAGAATTAGACAGAGAAAGGAAAGGGGGGAGGGGGAGGCTTCCATCCATTGGTTCACTCCCCAATTGTCCACAGTGACCAGAATTGCTCCAATCCAAAGCCAGGAGCCAGGAAATTATTTTGGGTCTCCCATACATGTACAGGGGCCCAATGACTTGGGCCATTTCTACTGCTATCCCAGGCCATAGCAGAGAGCTGGGTTGGAAGTGGAGCAGCTGGGACTAGAACCAGCACCCATATGGGATGCCAGCACTTCAGGCCAGGGAGTTAACCCATTGTGCCACAGCACTGGCCCCTTATGTTTTAATCCAAGGAAATCATGGGGAAGTAGTTTATGATGCTGACAGTGTATGACATACTCATGAATCTCTTCAACAACCTAAGTCTGATTTTTGTTGAGGTGAAACCAGTCCTGGTCTTCATGATCTATTTTATTTTTGCCTGTGTAATTCAATAGCCAAATTTGGAAAGATCTCCTGCATTGTATAGGGCACTGTTTCCTATTAGGTACTCCACTTAAAATAAGTTAAACTATGTAACATATTATTAAAACCAACTTTTAAATTCAAATGAGACCAAATTGAGTGAGTTGACATAGAGCAAGTATACAAAAAAGATGAGACATTATAGAAATTTCAGTCAGGCTTTTTTTGCTGTTTAGAAAATGTGTTCTTGATGCTCATTTTTCAACATACAGTTAGATACCAAAATATTATACTTGAATTGTAAAGAAATCATCACAAATAATCTGGAAACTAAAGGCATTGTATATAATTACACAAAATAAAATTTAAAAATCAGTGCATCTGTTTTTGGAAAAAATAAGGGTAGACATAAATAGTAACCATTGTTTAATAAAGTGGAATAAAAACACTCTAATGAAATAAGTGATGGCACCTGAGCTTTTCCGGAACCCTGGGTGTGTGTATATCTTCCCTAAGTGGGAAGGGATGTCAGAGATGATATCATCATTTGCTATGTATTTCTACTTCTAATACATATTCAGTATAGCTTTAAAAATGTCTCAGGGATGGATTGTATGTGGTTGATAAATACAGTTTTTCCTTCTTGATTCTCCATAATAAAAAGATATATACATAATTCATATTCATATCTACAAGCATTAATTATTCCAATACTGCTTGTTCTTAATCTATTTGATGAATTTCTGCTTCTCTTCAATGTCACTTGAAAGATTTCAAAAGTGTCTTTTACTTCCTTGGTTAAGTTTATTCCAAGGCATTTGATTGTTTTTGTAGCTATTGTGAATGGCTTTGATCTTAGCAGTTCTTTCTCAGCCATGGCATTGCCTGTGTATACAAAGGCTGTTGTTTTTGGTGCATTTATTTTGTATCCTGCTACTTTGCCAAACTCTTCTATGAGTTCCAATAGTCTCTTAGTACAGTTCTTTAGATCCCCTAAATAAAGAATCATATCATCTGCAAAGAGTGATAGTTTGAGTTCTTCCTTCCCAATTTGTATCCCTTTAATTTCTTTTTATTGCCTAATGGCTCTGGTTAAAACTTCCAGAACTATATGGTATAGCAGTGGTGAGAGTGGGCATCCCTGTCTGGTACCAGATCTCAGTGGAAATGCTTCCAATTTTTCCCCATTCAATAGATTGCTGGCTGTGGGTATTTCATAAATGGCTTTGATTGTATTGAGGAATGTTCCTTCTATACCCAATTTGCTTAGAGTTTTCATCATGAAAGGGTGTTGTATTTTATCAAATGCTTTCTCTGCATCTATTGAGATAATAATATGGTTTTCTTCTGCAGTTTGTTAATGTGGGGTGTCACTCCTTAGGCCACAAAAGGAACGACGCTGCTCGCAGCTAATCGGTCTTCAAAAGACTTTTACTTAGAAGGAGTAGGGAAAAGAGTGGGGGACCGGGAGAAGGGGGAGAGATGGCGCGCACGTTCCTTAAGGAGGAAAGCTGGTGTGCCCCCTTCTCTCTCTCGCTCTCCGCTTATATACAGAATTCAACCAATCACAGTCAATCAATTACAGTCCATGCACAGAGCTCTCCAATCCGCCACTTGATCATGCTCAGCTGTGGAGTCACGCAGCAGACAGGGCATCAGCGCCATCTTGTTGTTTTCCACGATTCTCAGCTAGATGGAAAGTTCAATCAGCTGCTACATCTGCATTACTGCTATAAGCCAAGCCCAGCATGGGGGGTCCCATGGCAAGCCTATCCATGGGTCCCCACAGTGGGGTATCACATTGATTGATTTGGTAACATTGAACCATCCCTGTATACTAGGGATATATACTACTTGGTCTGGGTGGATGATCTTTCTGATGTTGTTGCTTTCTATTGGCCAGAATTTTGTTGAGGATTTTTGGATCTAATTTCATCAGGGATATTGGTCTGTACACTTCTGGTATTAGCATTTGCCCCTATACACAGTGAATAATACAAATAGGTAAGCCATGTAAATCCTTCAAGATTAAGAAATCATTTTGGCCATCTGCACAGCACTTTTCCATGACAGGTTTTTCCTGTGACTAGAATGATATCAATGTCAAATAACTGTAATTGTCTCATTGAAAGATTAAAGGAAGATTTTGATATTTTGAATTCAGTTATCACAAGATTTGCTGAGGTTAACAACACACAGAGTTTCTGACCTTGAGTATGTTTCTAAATTAGTGGAGGCAAATGTGTAGTTGAGATTCTAAACATGGGAAATTTAAATGCCTTGCTTTAAGAGGAGAAGAGTGACTGGAATATTTGTGCTTTGCCTATTTGTAGAATGGTCATAGTTATTTTCTTTCCCAAGCACATTTTACATAAGGTTAGTCATCTAGTCCAGGTTGTGGCAGAAGGGGATACAGTAACAACTTTTTGGAGCCAGCATTGTGCAACAAGCTATACAATTGCAAATGATGCTGGAATTGGAAATGGTTGCTGGTTCAAGTCCCAGCTTCCTCATTTATGATCAAGTTCCCTGCTAATGTGCCTTGGAAAGCACCAGGTGATGGTCCATATCATTGAGTGCCTGCATTTTAGTGGAGGACCCAGATCATGTTCCAAGTATTTGGCTTCAGGCTATCCCAGATTGGCCAGGGTTACCATTTGGGGAGTGAACAAGTTTAATAAAATATGCATCGCTTTCTTATCCTTGTCTCTGTAACTATGCATTTCAAATATGAACAAATCATTCAAAAATAAATAACAGCTTTTTATGTTAGAATGAGGAAAATCCATTTGTTCTCTATGTTTTTACATTTGTTAATGTTTACAGCTAGAGAATGGACAATTTCATGATTATTTCTATATCAATATATCCATTTTATTTTATCCAACTTGTACTGCTAAAATGAAATATCTCTGGCTAGATAATTCACAATATGCAAAAACAGTATTCCTTCATATTTGGGGCCTATGCATTTTAAGATTGACTCTTCACTGTGTAACAAGAACTCAGTAACTGATTCCAGATGACACTTGTTTTCTGTAGTGTAAGACTATGTCTTCACTTAGAAGAAGATTCAGGTAGCTGAAATGAATGAGTGCCCTCTTGTTATGTTTACCCAAATAACAGCCCATTTATACAAAGTTTGTACTCCATGACTCTAATCACCTGACAATGTGTTGCAGTTGATTTCTCAACAATGTTGCAGTGGATTCATTTCTGAGAGGAGCAGCATGGTGGGGGCAAGAGGCACGGAGCCAACACACAGACCCCGGGAGTTGGGTGAAAGCAGGCTTGAGGCGAGCAGCTGGCAGACTCGTTTATTACAGTTGGACCACATCTTATATAGCCAAGACCAGCCAATCTGGTCAAGGGGCGGTCTATGCCCCAACCAATCACAGCCTGTTGCCAGGCAGGCTCCATTGCCAGGTGGGTTTCAAAGCCATTCCTGAGTACCTGACGCTCCCTTGCCAGTGGCCACCTTGGCATGGCCTTTTCATTCCATCACAAAGTGTATACAAAGTGTGTACTCCATGACTCTAATCACCTGACAATGGCCTTCCTTCTTAACTCTACTGTCTTGCTGATTGCATCTCCACATGAATTTTGGAGGGAGACAACCAGATCATAGCATTCCCTTCAGTGTGAATCCTTCCTTTAATCTTAGGAAAGAACAAAATTAAGAACAAATCCATAGACCTAAAATGAAATATTCCTTTAAGTGGAAATCCCCAGTGCTGGCTGAGAGTATGACCATATATCCTGCTCACTGTTAGAATAACAAGCTTAGAGAACATTCATAAATTTTAAATACTTATCTGTTTAGTAAGTTTCATAATAAACATATAATAAGACTTAAGGCAGTGCCAGAAATGTTTGAACTTTATTTTTTTAAATTCTGTAATATTTACATGTACGTTTCCCATGGCTTTTCATGAGATATGTATGGAAGATAGACTGCTTGGATTGTTTCAAGGATTTGGTCCCTTGGAAATGCTGAATGAACCTTGCATTGTACCCTACGTTTTGAATATGACCCATCACATTAGGTTATATATGAAATTTCCAGTAATTACATCATGTCAGCATATAAAATGTCTCAGAAATTAAAGCTTTTGGGATTTTGTGCTTAGGAATATGCAATCTAGAATGTTGAAGCATTAACATTGAACTATTTCATTTATGTCCAGAAATACCAAACATGATCCCTCTTACAGTAGCAAAGGCCTTAGTCCCTAAATTTCTTCCCAGAAGCTTGAATCACAACTCTATTTTGAGTCTTTCATGTTTGTTCCTGGTCTCCATGTCTGGGTTCCTAAATCCAAGCATTTGTTCTTAGATACAAATTGTTTCCTGGGCTCTGGGTACATCCCTCCAATCCCCAGTCCTAGTACCCAGGCATGACGCTAAAACGTAAATTCAAGATTCTGTTCCTGGGAGTGTCCTCTAGATAGATGAGGCCCACAATTATAACCTGGATGTGACTCCACATCCTCAGCTTCCACTTTGAGGCTTAGAACACTGTCTCCTGCACTACATTTCCTACATGCAGAATAGCCCTTGGCATCATAGAATCCCATCATGCATTTCATGCACTGCAGTCTGGAGTGACAGAACTACAGCAGTTTAGCACTCAGTGTTAACGCTTACAGGCAGATGATGGGGAAGGTGGACTGATCCTCTGTGCACCAAATGGGTTCAGCTGGGTAAGGGAAAAGGGTGCTTCCTCTGTGCTCATATTTGGTGCTTCTTCCTTTATCCTTGGAATTGCTCTCATGCACAAATTCAAGGTTACATATCAGCTCAAATTGTAGTCAAACTAGCTGTCCCATGGAGAAAGGGTCTCCCAAGAGAAGTGTCAATGCCCTGGCACCAGTGGCCCAGCTGAGCAGATTAATATAGAATAAGTCTCTCCAGGTGCAGCTGTGGGAACATCAAAAAAAGTTATGAAATGGGACTCAGCCCTTGGGGATCTGATATGTGACTGAGCTGAGAAGGAACAGTTAGTGCGGAGGTGGATTGGATGATCCAGAAGGGACAGAAGGCCTTTTCAGAGAAATGAAGTTGAACTCATTTCCTCCCACCCACAGGAAAAATCCCCCATTGCTACAGCACTTGCCATATCAACTGCTCACATTGTTTATGGCATCACATGAATGGTTTATGATATATGTTTAGAATATGACAACAAAATCATGAATAATATCACAATGGTTTAGGACTTCATAATGGGTGCTTTATGACAACACAAATATTGTTAACATGCCAGGGTTGATTTATGATGTCACCATATTTTATGACATTAAGATGATTATTTTATGACATCACAATGGAGAATAATATCACAATGTACCACCATGGTTAGCTTATTATATCTCTGTCTGGTTTATGAAATCCCAACTGTGAATGGCATCATGATGTTTTATGACATCACAAGTTTTGATTTATTACACATGGTTTGTGACATTATGATGTGAGTGACATCACTGTAGTTCACAACATCACAATGCTTATTCTAGTGCAGCACAATTCTGAATGTTTATGACACCACAATATTTGGTATTTGGTGTCAAGAAATTGAATGACATCACAGTGTTTTGATTATGTCTCAGTGGTGAATGACACAAACTATTGTTCAGTTTTATCATTCCAATGTTTGTTTCATAACATCATATTGGTGAATGACACAATTTTAAATTCATGATGGTTTATGACATCAGAATGTGATTGATCTAATTTTACTTCATCAAATGGTTGGTTTGTGACATCTCAGAGTTGAAAGGGATCACAAATCTTCATGACATTGCAGTGTTTGTTTTATGACCTCACAACGGTACAAAATATTACAAATGTTTATGATATAACTGTTTTAGAGACTAAAAATGGTAAGTTTATGGAATTATAGTGCTAAATTATATCAAACTTTATTATCACACCACAATGCTTTAAGACAACAAAATAATTCATTTATGATATCACAGTAGACTAACCACAAATATTTAGGGTATCATAACATTCAGCCTAGGACATATCAAGTGATGGGAATGTACATAAAAATTATGAATGATATCATAATATTCCATGACAACACAATGATTGCCATATGGCATGTCAATGATTGACATCACAAAATTTATCACATCACACAATTATAATAACTCACTAGTTTAGTATGCCAATATGCTTTTTATGAATTCACAATTGATTGTATCAGTAATAAGTATATTAAAACAAAATGGAAGTGTACAACATCTCAATTGATTGATACATCGCAATTGTGGCTTTAGAATTTACAATTATTTTTATGAAATTCCAATGGTTGGTTTATGACATCAAGATGGACTTACCTCACAATAAGTTTATGATATCACAGTGAATTTTATGACACATTTCATTATGATGTTACAAACTTTTTGATGTCACAATTGATTAAAACATTATAAATGTAGTTTGTGACATCACAATTGTCTGGTTGTGACATCACAGTGCCTTCATAGCACCTCAATGGTGGTTTATAACATCAAAATGTGTTATGACATCATAATGTTTTTTTATGACAACACAACTGCTTATGACTCAGCAATGCTAAGTTTATTACAACACAATTAGCTTTTTGATATCACATTTGAATAGGCATTGCAGTGGTTTTTGTTGTAGATAACATAATTGTAGATAACATCACAACACTCATTTACAATATAAAAGTGTACTTTAATGCATCACAATTCAATACAACAGTATTTCAGTGATGATATCACAACAGTTTTTATACGATCATAATTTCTAAATGTTTTTTATGACTTCACAATTATAATGTAACAATCATAGCATCATGATATCACAGTGGTGGGTTACCACATACCAACTGATTATTATATAAAATGCAATTTTATGTCATAACAAATGATTGTTTCATCACTATGTTAGCTCTATGATCACTATGATTTTTCGACTTTACTGTAAATTTTGACATTGCAAATATTTTTCATGAAATCACAATGCCACCCTCATGATATTGCAAATATTTCTAGCAACATAATGATATTTGTCTTCACAGTGCATTATGGCTTTATGACTATATTTTTATTTAATATCACAATTGATAATGACATCATAATGCATTTTACAACATAATTTTTATGATATCATAATTGGTTCTGATATTTCTAAGATATTTTATGGTATAAAATGGCTTACAATATCACAAATGTGGTTTATGACACCAAATTGTGGCTTATGATATCATAAGTGATTATAACATCACAATTATTTTGATGACATCACAATGGTAGTTGTATGGAATAACAATGTTAGTTTTTAACATTACAATTATATTTATGACATCAGAATTGATTAGAACAACAAAGTTAGTTTTATGATTTCATGACCTAGGTTTTTATGACTTCACAGTTTATTATAAAATCACATTATTAGCATTATAACATCACAATATTTTATGACATTGCAGCAGATTTTCACATCACTGCTTTTGATGACATCAGACTGCTGTTTAGGGCATCGTGATAGAATATGACGTTGCAAATGAGGTTTATAAGATCACAATTGTGGTTTGTGACATCACAACAGTGACTCAGGACATCCTAATTATAATATCAGCAGGGTAGTTTTTGACATCACATTATGATTTCATAGTTTTGGATTAAGACACCATAATTGATTATGATATTGCAATAATATATTTATGCTTTCACAAAAGTTTTATCACATTGAAATCCATTACAACACCACAATGGTTCATGAATATATCATAATGTTAGGTTTTATGACCAAAATTTATTGTGAATTCACAATGTAGTATATTATGCAATGAGAGCTTATGATTTGACAATTGACTTTGATATCATGGGTTGCTTTATAGCATCACAATCATGGCCTAATCATGATAATTTTATAACATCACAATTATGACTGTGCAATGATTGGTTTATAACATCACAGTTGAATGTTTATTACATCACATCAGTTGTTTATAACATTGCAACTTTATTACATAATGATTATGTTGTCACTATATTTCATGGCAACAAAATCACTTATAATCACAAAATTTGTGACATCACAATTGATTACAACATATCATAATTATTTTATAACAACAAAATTGTTTATATCAACAATACATTTTATAGTACCATAGGTTTAGGTAAATTAAATTGCAATTGATTATATCACAATTGTGAGTTTGGTTTGATATCACAATTATTATGTCACAATGGCAAGTTTCTGATATCACATCACACTTGTGTCATCATGATTATTTTATAACATCATAATTGTTTATGAAATCATGTTAGTTGCTTTATAACTTCATAATGGTAGTTTGATGGCAATCTAATGTTAGTTTATCACATCACAATGATTTTATGACATCAAAATTGATCATGACATTACAAAGATTTTTCATATCTAATTATGACAAGTGTTCTATGATGTAAAAATTGATTATGTAAAAAAATGGTAGGTTTTTCTTTATATGAAGGTGGATTATCACATTGAAATTGATTATGAAAATAATGGTTGCTTTATGAGATCACAATGGTCTCTCTTATAATCACAATGTTGATCTATAATATCAAAATGCTTTTGTGTATTAAAATTGATAGACTCCCAAAAGTGGTTTATGACATTACAAATGCTTATGACAAAACAATGGTTTATGGCATCACAATGGTAGGTTGATGACATACCGATGCTGGTTGCTTCAGTGGTTTTTAGATTTGTACATGTCATTACATTGATTGTGACATCACAATATTACTGTATGATAAAATTCATTAAGAATAAATATTGGGGCTGGCGCCGTGGCTCAACAGGCTAATCCTCCGCCTTGCGGCGCCGGCACACCGGGTTCTAGTCCCGGTCAGGGCGCCGGATTCTGTCCCGGTTGCCCCTCTTCCAGGCCAGCCCTCTGCTGTGGCCCGGGAGTGCAGTGGAGGATGACCCAAGTCCTTGGGCCCTGCACCCCATGGGGAGACCAGGAAAAGCACCTGGCTCCTGGCTCCTGCCATCGGAGGAGCGCGGTGCGCCGGCCGCAGCGCGCCATCCGCGGCGGCCATTGGAGGGTGAACCAACGGCAAAAGGAAGACCTTTCTGTCTGTCTCTCTCTCTCTCTCACTGTCCACTCTGCCTGTCAAAAATAAATAAATAAAAATAAAAAAAAGAATAAATATTGGTTGACTTATGACATCACAATGAATTTTATAACATCACAATTGACATCAAATACTTTTAATAGCACTGAAATTATGATCTCACAAAGGTGCCTTATGATATCACACTGTTTTTATGAGCCTAGCATATTGTTTTATCAAATAAAATTATCACAGAGTAAAGGTTTTTATGGTATAAAATTATTGTAGCATCACAAGGGCTGAATTATGATAAAAATGGAGTGGTTAATCACATCCATTGATTATGACATTGCAGTGCCTATATGACAACAATTATGACATCACAAGGGTGGTTTATGTTTTCACAGGTTTATGTCATAAAAATTGATTATTATAAAAAATTGTTGGTTTATCATATAACAATGATAGGTTTATGACACTCATAAAATGTTGTTGACATATTTCATGACATAGGTTTATTATGATATCAAAAAGCTATAATACCTTTAAGGAAGTAACATAACATGGTGGTTTATGACATCTCACTTTTTTATGACATCACATGGTAGGTTTTTGATATCATAATTTTGGCTTATCTCATCACCATAGTTTATAATATCACCTGCATTTCTTTTACGTCACAGTTGGTTATAATGTCCCAAAGTAGGTTTATGGCTTCACAATGGGTTTTAGGGCATCAAAACTGTTTTTATAACAATTCATTTTGATATGGCAATGAAATCTATGACATACCAATCAGTTATGAAATCATAAATTTTATGGTACCAAATAATTTATGAATTCACATTGGTTGTTGATAAAATTATGATTGATTACTGCATCACATTCTTCAGTTTTTGACGTTACAATGATTTTATAACACTAAAATTGATTATGATATCACAATTGGTTCATGTCACCACACATTATTATAATATACAATGCTGGTTTATGACATCACAATGGTATGTAAAATGGATTACAATGGATTTTATTAAACCACGATGGTATTTTAATAAATCCCAATGGTGATATCATGATTGATTATGATGTCCATGCTACAGTTATGACATCTAATAGTTTTTAATATTTTGCAAATGATTATGACATCTCCATAAATCTTATGACATCATAATTGAGTATGTGGGAGTCTGTTACCTGTGCTCAAGGTCAACCTACTCACTCAGGCCATACCACCATGCCATATCTCTACTCCTTCCCTACCTATCAGAGCAGCTGACTCTCTTTCACAATGACATCTTTATGGCTTTAAGGAGTCAAAACTGGATGGAGTATAGTTTAAGGTGTTGGTCCATGGGAAGGTTCTCATGCTAGCCACCAAACTGAATTTCTGGGATCTATGGGTACAAATTGCAATGCCAAGACCCTCAGAAAGCCTGTGGAAAGACATACTTCCTTGAGTCCAGGACTTCTTTTGCAAAGAAGCCAGGGGAACCTTTTCTAGAGCCAGTCAGCATATGAGGAGTTGTCAGTGTCAATGCAAGCCAGTTGCCTGTTGCAGGTGGAAATCTAATGGAATGAAACCCTCTGCCTGTGACGTGTGTCCAGGTTGAAGTCCTTGGAGTTTCAGGGAAGAATCTCTGTTCACCCACCCTAACCCCAACTCTCACCACAACCCCAGCCCCTGCTCTACCCCTCCTCTGCCCCTCATCATCCATCTTCCAAGAACTCTGAGCTAAAGGCTATAAGCTCAGCTCAAAGCTTTTATAGTCAGTTTCTGGACCAACTGTGGTGTCCCTTACTGGTGCCACCTAGCAACCACCTCCAAAAATCTGAAATCAGCATAGAGGTGAGACCCCATCCTCTGGGCCTATGGGGTCAACTAAGGACTCAGTTCCTGGCCTGGTGGTTTTGAGCTGCATGCTTCATATAATAATAGGTCCTGGTTGTTTGCTGAGTCTCCCATCTGCTCCCTTCCAAACACCAACATTGACCTTGACCCTGGCATCTAACATGCTGGTCTACTGATTTCAAAAGTCCCCAGACCAAATACCCCATCCCTAGTGAATTAATTCTCCAAACAGGACCCTTGTTTCTCACCATGACAGGATTTTTGTCCTCCAGCTCATGATCTCTCCAGCAATTCAGGGAGACAGCTTTACAGCTCCACACCCAGGCTTGGTGGCAGTCTCATCCACACATGCCACATTGCAAGTTTATTAAGCTCACTCAGTTGAAGTGGGTAAAGCTGTTCAGGTATGTCACTCACAGTGCCTGACTCATCCATTCTCCACTGTTTAGGCTGACAAATTACCCTATGGCTTCAAGTGTGACTACTAGCCTACAGGCAATGTGGGTGAAGAACAGATACCTTTTGCCATGTGATCACTTCTTCACAGGTCCTGTGGGACACAGCCAAACTCCTGCAGACTTTGCTATGACATCCTTTCATTCCATGCACAATTGTCCCTGGATGTCTCCCACTTACCTTTTTACTAATTGTCCTTGCATTTCCTATCTTTATTTCTACAATTCTCTGCAACACCAAATTGCTTTGACCTTACTGTGACCATGAAAGTTGTGTAGGTCCCTTGCTCCCATCCCATTCAACTCCCACACTCTCACACACACTGCATGCTGTGTAGCAGCCTAGGCTTTCTCCTTCCCCATCACTGCAGTGTTGCTTTTTATTTATATAACATTTACTTTATTTTTTTGAGAGGCAGAGTTAGAGAGAGTGGGAGAGACAGAGAGAGACTCCACATCTTCTGTTTAGTAATGAAGTGCAGGTTTTTTGAAAGAGTAAATCAAGGTGGCCCAGCTTGGTTCCAGACTGGGAGAACTGCAGGTGAAATCTGCAAGGCTTTTAAGAAGAAGCAGAACTTATATCAATTATAAGGTACTGTCTTAGGCAGAGAGAAGACTCAATGCATGAGTCCTGCCCCTCAATGTGACTTATAGAACAATACTTCAGATGGGGCTGAGGTGAGGCAAGAATGGAGGAGACTGAAGTGGACCATGACTGGATCTGAGAAGTTTCCATGATCATAATAATGATTTGGATTTTGTCCTAAGACTGAAGAATAAATAGGCAGTGTTTTATGAAGAAATTGCTATATTGTTTTAAAATGCTCATATGAGCTCTAGGACTCTTCCAGGGTAGGAGATGAGTGGCAGCTTCTAGAAAGAACAGGGGTGTGCCAATGAGAGTGAGGTGAAGCTCCCTTCATCCATGGGGAGAGTTTAGAAGAAACAAAGATGGTACAACTGTTTCCTTATCACACATAAACTTTCAAGGTGCATATGTGTGTGTGTGCATGTGCATGTGTGTCTCTTCCTACTCATTTAACTGGTTCATTCACTCATTTAACCAGGTAACTTTTGATGTGGATTTACATTAACACTGTTCTATGAATGAGACAGACTTAGATTGTGCTTGTGAGAGTTCATGGTCTAGAGGATATAATTATTAAATAAGAACCGACTTCATTTTTGTGATTGATCACAGAAGCATCTGGACCTCCTAACTGGATACCATGTGAAACCCTTCATACAAATCTGCATGAATCAGTTCTGGCTGTTATAAAAAAATATAAGATTTTAGAATCTTATATTCTATCAAAGTATGTTTGAAAGTATCAAAATATATTTGAAAAAATACATATTTTCTCATATGACAAATCAGCATATACTCTCAATGGATCAAAATATGGATGTAGAAATCATATCAGATAATTTTTATTTTCAATGCCTTGTTGAAATATCCTGCCATTCAACATGACAGCAGGAAATATATGATTGAGGTAATTGGGCAGAAAATTTCAAATCAGGTAATATAGCTTTTTGGGTAATTCTGGGAAAAGAGATTCCTACTGTACAATGGGCTGGATTTCAGGCACAACTTGTCAGTACAGAACTGCAGAAGCTTCAAATTTTGAGGCAGATAATATATCTTTAATCTGTACAGGAGAGAAGTTAAAGAGGAGGAAACATCAAAGATGAAAGCTTGAGTCCCTACAAGTCCATGATCAAGGGTTGGATGGGCATGGTTCAGGTGAACTACATAAGGCTCAATGGAGAGAAACTGCTATTGGGATGAGAGGGGTACAGCTATATTACAGGCTGTACCTGGATCAGGAGTCTAACCAAACAAAGACTTTGTTGACATATTGTTAACACCAAGGGCATCTAAATGAGAACACAGAAATTTGTTTATCAGCAGTAAGTAGACTTATTTTATAACTTACTAAAATACTTTGGAAATCAACACTAAAAAAGCTCAGATTTGTTCAGATGAGATGGCCTATAAGAACAAATGCAAACATAGGATGCAAAGAAAGCTGTCTGTTCCCTTTGGTTATGTTGGAGTAGCATTGACTAGTCATCCCACTTAAAGCATCTATAATGCTGGATTAATGATATTAAATTACCCTTTAAGGTATTGGATTTTTTTTTTTGACAGGCAGAGTGGACAGTGGGAGAGAGAGACAGAGAGAAAGGTCTTCCTTTGCCGTTGGTTCACCCTCCAATGGCCGCCGCGGCCGGCGCGCTGCGGCCGGCGCACCGCGTTCGTCCGATGGCAGGAGCCAGGTGCTAGGTGCTTTTCCTGGTCTCCCCATGGTGTGCAGGGCCCAAGCACCTGGGCCATCCTCCACTGCACTCCCGGGCCACAGCAGAGGGCTGGCCTGGAAGAGGAGCAACCGGGACAGAATCCGGTGCCCCGACCGGGACTAGAACCTGGTGTGCCGGCGCCGCAAGGCGGAGGATTAGCCTGTTGAGCCACGGCGCCGGCCAAGGTATTGGATTTTTAACTAGAAGAAATGCACAAGCTCCTAGAAAAAAACTATTTGTTTCAACTCACACCAGAAAAAGTATGCATTCTGAACAGGCCTATATCTTAAAAGAATTGAATAAAGTGGTGTTGTATGTTTTGCATTGGTTAAGATGCCTACATCCTCTATTGGAGGGGCTGGATTTCAAGATCTGGCTCCACTACCAGTCCTGGCTTCCTGAAAATGTGCACTCTGGTAGGGAGCAGTCAACAGCCCATATTATTGTGTCCCTTCATTACAGATAGGTGACTTGGATTGTTTTTATGATTCTTGGCTTCACACTGGTCCAGTTTCAGCTCCTGTTCAACCAGGGAGCAAACCAGAGATGGAACATTCCAGTTCTTCAAAAAATTAAATATACTTTGAAAAGACCCTGGGTCAATATTTGATATTTTTCCACAGCAGAAAGCAACAGGCCCTTATGAATTTGCTCGATAATTCTATAAAATGGTTAAGAATTTCCATCAATTTTTAAAATACTTCTCTAGAAGATGGAGACCAGGAGGGTATGTTCTTACCTGATATGTGGATAGCATTCTCCTACTACTGAAACCATACAGCAAGAGTGCAGGAAACAAAATTACTGACCAGTATCTCTCATAAACTTAGATGCAGGTAACCTTAAAATGATATTCTCAACTGAATCCAAAAGATATGAATATAGTGATACTTCATAAAAAACTGGTATTAACTGCATAATTTGAGACATTAAATAATAAAAAAATTTTGATTCATCACATCAACAGACAAAAAGAGAAACATAATTTGATCAATTCAATAGATCAAAGGATGAATTCAGTACATCAAGAAACACTGGACAAAATTCAATGTCAATATGAAATAAATAGTTGGATAAAAAAATGAAAACATCAAGCAAACTAGAATGGAGAGTGAATTTTCTCAATCTAATTAAAGGGAAACTCTACATCAACAGTTCAACTGGCATCAAAGATAATGCTTGAAAACTACATTTTTCTAAGATCAGTAACAGGGCAAGCAAATTCCTTCTTACTATTGCTTGTAAACATCCTCCTAGAAATCCTAGCTAATGTAAAACGATTAAAAATGGAAATATAAGGCCTATATGAGATGGAAAACAGTCAGTACATAAGGGACATAATTATTGATTTGAAAAATTCTAAATGATCAATTAAATTATTCCTTGAACAAATAATCAATCATACTAAGATTGTATATAATTTTGTTCAGTTTCTTTCCTACATACCAGCAATAATCCAATTGAATTTAAGGAAAAGCACACTACCATTTACATTAAACCCCAAAGATATATCTTGGTAGAATTCTAACAAATTATGTAAAAGTAGGTAGAGGATGAAAATACACAAAAGCTCTATATGAGGGAACTCATAAGCCTTTGCTGAATGTTGTTTCAAATAATTAACTATTTGGAGATACATTCTATGGACTGCATAAGAATACCCAGTATAACCAAGATTATTAGTCCTTCCCCACTTGATATTTAGATAAAACATAAGCTCAACCAAAATATTAGCAATTGATTTTGTGATTATAAATGAAAGTTGATTCTAAAGTTAATGTAGAAAATTCAACCATACAGAATAGCCAACTCAACTCATTAAAGAACCAGAAAAATACACTTGGAGGATCAGCAATATTCAACTTTAGTGATTACTAGAATGTTAGCCAAGACAGTGCAATATTGGTGAAAGAACCAGCAAACAGATAAATAACAGAATAGAGACCCAGAATTGATCTTTCCAAGTATAGGTAGTAGATAACTGACAAAGGAGTGAATGCAATATAATGGATTAGAGATAGCCTTGCTACAAACATTGAACACATAATACAATGAAAATCTATGAATAGATTTTCAAAAATTAACTTAAATATTATAGTGGGTTATACATCCAACCACAAGAAAACAAAATTATTAGTCTCCCAGAAAATAATTTTGCAGAAAAATTAAGGTAATATTGGGTGTGATGCTGAGTTTTTAATACAACACTGAAGGCATAAGCCATGAAATAAATGATTACTAACTGAACATCATGAAAATGAGAAGCATCTCTTCTGACAATGTCAAGGAAAAAGGGTAAAATTGAGAGAAAATATTCACAAAAGTAATTTATGTTAAAGAATATATGCATTATTCAAAATTTAAAAAGCAACTTTTACAATCAATGAAATAAAAATGAAAGCAGATTTTAGATGGACTCCCAAAAAGGAAATACGTGCACACTGAGTAGACCCGAGATGAGCAGGTGTTCCCTGGAGTTTTGTAGCTGAGGACTGGTCAGGACATGCCTGAAAGATGACCAATGCAAGGGAATCACCCATAGAATCACAGCAAACAATATCAGTGCTAACAGAGATGGACATAGAGTCTCTTCCCTCGAACCAGGGTAGAATCATCCATTCCAGAGGCATGCACTAGAATTTTAATATATTTGCCTTGATAATGGGAAAAAGTTATGCAGAATTTAATGCTGACCCATAATCACCCACAGAAGAATAAAATTAAAACTTGAAAGGATGCAACTGGTTTTAAATGATTAAGTGATTCCCAGAACAAACCTAATAAGAGTATTCACCTAAAATATTTGGACAAACACACAAAAAAGTATCATATATACAGACTTTAAACAGTTTAAATAAAAATGATTAATACCCTTAAATTATAAATGTGAAAGAACAGAATTCCTACATCAAAAAGGATGACCCTGTGTTTGATAATTAGATTTCAGTGTCATACCAATAACATAGTTTCTAAACAACAACAACAACAAAAAAATAGGAACAGTGTGAAACTTAAACATATATTTTGAAAGACACTTTTAAAAAATGATAAGTTACAACTAGAAAATACATCTGTGTCAAAATTGAGATAAAATATTATTCATGGAAACACAGCAAGACATCACAATAGGGAAAAACTTCTTGGAAAAGACACTAAAAGCACAAATAAACAATAGAGAAATGGGATTACAACAACTCTAGAATATTCTGCACTACAAAGGAAACACTCAACAAAGTGTATTGGCAACCAGCAGAACAAGTGAAAATATTTGCAAACTATGGAAATGATAAATTATTAATATTCAGAATCTGAAAAAAACTGAAGAAACTCAACAACAAAAAATGCAGTTTGGAAATAGCCAAATGACATGAATAGGTATTTTTCAAAGGGTGAATTACAAATGGCCAACAGACACAAGAAAGAAATGTTTAAGATCAATAGTCATCAAGAAAATGCAAATTTGCTGGCACGATGGCACACTTGGCTAATCCTCCTCCTGTGGTGCTGGCATCCCATATGGGTGCCAGGTTCTAGTCCCGGTTGCTGCTCTTCTAGTCCAGCTCTCTACTGTGGCCTGGGAGGACAGTGGAGGATGGTCCAAGTGCTTGGTCCCCTGTCCTTGCATGGGAGGCCAGGAAAAAGCATCTGGCTCCTGGCTTTGGATCAGTGCAGCGTGCCGGCTGTAGTGGCCATTTGGGGAGTGAACCAATAGAATGAAGACCTTTCCATCTCTCTCTCTCTCTCACTGTCTATAACTCTACCTATCAAATAAATTTAAAAAATAAAATGCAAATCAAAACCACAATGTGGTTTTGCCTCAACCCAGTTAGAATGCTAGCATTCAAAAGAACAAAACAAAACAGGGGCAGGCACTGTGGCATAGAGGTTAAAGCCAGCACCTGCAGTGCTGGTATGCCATAGCGGGGCTGGTTTAGCAGTTTGGGTCCTGACGCTCCACTTCTGATCCAGCTCTCTGCTATGTCCTGGGAAAGCAATAGAGGATGGCCCAAATTCTTTGGCCCCTGCATCCATGTCGGATACTCAGAAGAAGCTCCTGGCTCCTGCCTTCAAATTGGTGTAGCCCCAGACATTGCAGCCAACTAGGGAGTGAACCAGAGGATGGAAGACCTCTCTCATTCTCTGCCTCTTCTTCTCTCTCTATGTAACTCTCACTTTCAATTAAATAAATAAATCTTTAAAAATTAAAAAATAATGCTGGTAAGGTTGTGGCAGTAAATTATCCCAATCCACTACTGATGGCAATATAAACTAGAACAACCATTATGGAAGCCAATATGAATGCACCTCAAAAACCTGAATATAGATCTACAATAAAACATAGTCATCCCATTCTTGGGAATTTACTAGAAATGAAATGAGCATGTGAAATAGTTATTCTTTACCCCATGTTTATTGGAGGTCAATTTACAAGAAATAAGATGTGGAATCAATCCAGTTACCCATCAAATGATGGCAGGATAAATAAAGCATGGTGCACACACACACACACACACACTATGAAGTACTTCATAGTCATAAAAATGAGTAAAATCCTCTTTCACAATGAATGGGTGTAACTGGAAACTACTACGCTTACTGAAATAATCTATTCCCTAAAAGACATATGTTTTCCTGATATGTGGCAGTTAGTCTAGGATAAAAAAAGGTATAGGGATGAAATGAGCGCATTCTTACTTGATTATTTTTAGCTCTTGTTTATACTCTTGTGGAGCTGTGGTCTTACTACTTTTTAATTGTTGAATGTTATGGTTAGTGGTGCATTTAGCCTGTGATTATTGAACAGATTGAAATGATGTTTTTGTAAAAATCATGAAAACAAAAAACAAAGGAAGGGCATTGAGGGAGGGAATATGGTTATTTTCTTGGAATTGTTACCTATGAAATGTGTGAAATCTGCTCTTATATTAATATGAGTTTCTTAACATATTTTTATAAAAATACATCCCTTAAAACAAAGCTACAAAAATATGCATCCTAACTGAAACTGG
Organism: Sylvilagus floridanus; assembly: GCA_949820135.1. Taxonomy (NCBI): domain Eukaryota; kingdom Metazoa; phylum Chordata; class Mammalia; order Lagomorpha; family Leporidae; genus Sylvilagus; species Sylvilagus floridanus. The sequence continues at coordinate 137,623,454 of OX463225.1, forward strand.
GTAAAGATCCAAGAAGGAAACACATAATATTACACTAATAGATTCCAATAAAAACATGGAAAGATGTTTACCATCCTATTTCACTAGGAAATTGCAAATGAAAACCACATAAAGACATCAGTACATATACACTACAAATAAATACAAGTATTTGACAAAACAAACCATTGGTAACAAATAGGAATCATGTTTCACTGCTGCCAGAAGTGCAACATGGTAAAGCAGCTCACATTTCAGTCAGGAAGTTTCTAATATTTTTCACTTTTAATATCTTTTGAAAGGCAGTGTTACAGGAAGAAAGGAAGACACAATGAGGTCTTCCCTCTGTTAGTTCACTCCCCCAGTGTCCACAACAGCCAGAGCTGGGCAAGACTGAACCCAGGAGCCAGGTGCTTCATCCAAGTTTCTCACATGAGTGCAGGTACTGAAGCACTTGGCCCATCTTCTACTGCTTTCCCAGGCTCATTATCCAGGAGATGTATAGGAAGAGGAACATCTGAGACTAAAAGTGGTGCCCATATGGGATGCCAACTTTACAGATGGCAGCATAGCTCATTATGCCACAGTTCCAGCCTCTATTTCTAATATTTTACTTATTTAGAATATCTATTTGAAATACAGAGACACATAGAGGCACAGAGAGTAATATCCCCCAATTGCTAGTTCACACCCAATAAGCACAGCATACAGGGCTGGGCCAGAGAAAAGAATAGAGTAGGAAATTCAATTAGAATCTGCCACTTGGGTCAAGGACTCAACTATTTCAGTCATCACCTACTGCCAACAATGGTCTGTACTAAAATGAAGGTGGAATCAGAAGTGGAGCCAAGACTTTAACCCAGGAGCTCTGTCTAAAGTGCTGTCTCCACCAGTATGCCAAACGAATACCGCACAGTTGAGCTGCTTCCTACATAGATTTTCAAAGGCTTGAATGCAGATCATGCAATTGCATAGCTAGGGAGTTACCTCAGTGATCCAAAACCTTGAGTCAACACTAGATCTTGCATGTATGCAAATGCTGATGTCATTTTACAACCATCAAGAATGAAAAGTCAGAGTCTGTGCTGTGGCTCAATGGGTTAAGCATGGCCTACAGTGCTGGCATCACATATGGTTACCAGTTTGAGTTCTGGATACTACACTTCCAATCCAGCTCCCTTCTGGTGCACCCAGGAAAGCATTAGAAAATGGAACAAATCCCTTGACCCCTGAAGCATGTGGGGGATCCAGGGAAATCTTCCTGCCATCTGACTTGTCCTTGGCACAGCCCTGGCCTTTATGGTCATTTGGGGGACAGAACCAGTGGATGGAAGTTCTCTCTCTCTCTCTGTCTCTCTCTCTCTCTTTCCTCTGTGTGTGTGTGTACATGCATATGCATATGTCTGGGTCTCCTCTCTCTGAAAATCCACCTTTAAAATAACTGAATGACACTTAAAAAAGGCATTGATGTGTTTTCATAGGTGCATAAAATATCAACAGGAATCACTGTGCACTTACTCTTTATGTAGGATTTCTGTCCTTAATGTGTTGTACTATGAAAATTAATGGTAAAAATAGTCTTCAAAAATACTTTATACTTTGTGTGTCTGTATGGGTGAAAACTGTTGAAATCTTTACTTAGTATATACTAAGTTGATCTTCTGTATATAAAGATAATTAAAAACGAATCTTAATGAAGAATGGGATGGGAGAGGGAGTAGGAGATGGGATGGTTTGCAGCTTGGAGGGTGGTTCTGGGGGGAAGAGCTGCTATAATCCAAAAGTTGCACTTTTGAAATTTATGTTTATTAAATATAATTTTCCAAAAATAAATAAACCACGGGATATACATACAAGTTAATTCTATTCAGCAATATAAAGGAAATGGCTATCATGTCACAGATTCAGCTGGAATCTTTAAAGTTGTGTTTCTATCTATCTGAAAGGATAAAATCAAACTGATGGGAAAAATTAGTGTTTGTGACATGTGCATTAAAGAAGATGTATATGTGGAGCACAGGGGAGTGTTAAAGAACGTTGAAACTTCTCTGGAGGATATTACACTATGGGTTTGTCCAAATCTATAGATTTTTAAAGTCTATAAATTAAAGATAAAGAATGTCAGGGAATTCAGGAACAGAACACAAAATGTGAAGAAACCAGGAATAATGTATTCTAAATGTAAGAAACAACCTCTTTGAGGGATATGTGAATAGTGCTAAATTAAGTAACTGTAAAAGTGTGTGGAGGGGCAGGCATTGTGGAAAAGCAGGTAAAGCTGCTGCCTGTGATACTGGCATCCAAACTGGGTGGTGGCTCATGTCTTCGTTGCTCCCATTACTATCCAGCTTTCTGATAATGACCTCGGGAAAAAATAGAAGTATGTCCATTGTTTGGGCCCCTCCCATCTATTTGGAAACCCTACTAAAGATCCTGGTTCCTGGCTTTGGCCTGGTCAGCCCTGTCCATTGCAATCATCTGGGGGAGTCAATTGGCAAATGGAAGATTCTCCCTCTCCCTCTCCTTCCCTCTCCCCCCTCCCCCTCCCCCTCCCCCTCCCCTTCCCCTTCTCTCTCTCCCTCTCCCACTCCCTCTCCCTCTCCCTCTCTTTCAGTGTGTGTGTGTTAGTAGCTCTGTCTGTCTGTATTTCCCTCTCCCTGTAATTCTGACTTTCAATAAATCAATAAATATGGACAAATTGTGATTGGAGTTTGGCAAACTAAGGCTAAATATTGTTCTTTGGCTCAGCAAGTAACTAACTACTGGAGCTGTGGCTTCACAATTTTGAGATGGTTAAGTGGCATGTACTAAGATGGAACAAATAAGTGGAAGAAGACAAACTTTTCACTATTGGAGTGAGACTTCATAGGTAAGCAAGGGAAGCATCCAGAAAGATATATGTATTGAATCAGAGTTGAATACATCAATGTTAACCCATACTCCATTGAATAGAGATGCAGCAGAATGTTACAGAGAGACATTTTTAGATCCATGACATTCATTGGTTATTAACTATACATTTAGTTCCTTGTTTTCAGACAAAGGGTCTAAAAATGCATCAGTACTTCCCCATATGAAGAAGAATGCCTAGCTGAATGGTCTTTCTGGTGAGTTGACTCCCATGTGGAGTCACCTCATGTCCTTGCATCAAACCAAGTGAGGCACAATAACTGGCAGAAATGATGTCGCTCATAAAACTGAAAGAGTAAAGAATCTGAGGAACAGGGACAAAAGCTAGAGATATCCTTTATATCCAGAAGATGCAGAGAGAGTAGTAATGAAAAATTTGCAACAGTTTTTAGACACACATTCTAATCTTATATAAAAGTAAACACAGGGCAAATATGCAGAAAGACCTAAGACCAACTTTAAGATGTAAAAGTTAAAATGTCTGAAAAGAGTAATTTCTGGAATAGAAGTTGTGCAGATGAGAATTAAAAAAAAAATGAACAGTGAACAAGAAAACACGGCAATATAAATCATCAAAACACAATTTAAGGAGAAGAAAAGTTTTAAAATGCTGAACTAATCTTCATTACAATTATATATTTAAATAGGATCTCAAAAATGGTCAGGGCCAGCGCTGTGGCTCACTAGGCTAATCCTCTGCCTGCAGCGCTGGCACACCGGGTTCTAGTCCCAGTCGGGGTGCCGGATTCTGTCCCAGTTGCCCCTCTTCCAGGCCAGCTCTCTGCTGTGGCCCGGGAATCCAGTGGAGGATGGCCCAAGTGCTTGGGTCCTGCACCCCATGGGAGACCAGGAGAAGCACCTGGCTCCTGGCTTTGGATCAGCATTGTGCACCGGCCACAGCGGTCATTGGAGGGTGAACCAATGGCAAAGGAAGGCCTTTCTTCCTGTCTCTCTCTCTCACTGTCTACTCCACCTGTCCAAAAAAAAAAAAAATGGTCAGGTGAATATTTGGGGAAATTATCACCAAATTTTTTAAACTTGACAAAAATATAATCCATAGTGTTTATGACACTCGAAGCACAAAATTAAAAAAAAAAATCACCGTGCCAAGTCAGATCATAATTACATCGCATAAAACCAAAAACAAAATTAAATTCTAAAAAGATCAAATTCCAACATGATTTAGTAGGGAAAAGACATGCTATTTTGATCACAATAAAATAACAGAAGAACAGGAGAGGATCTGTGTTTCTAGGAGATAACTAGGATGGAGTTTTTAATGAAAAAGAAGGCAACTGTGAAGTGGCAATGATTGCACAGACATGCAGCAGCTTGCAATTCCCACCAGCAACTTCCATGGACAGCGTCTGGAAGGGAGGCTATCTTCCCAGAACAAGGTGAGGGGAATCTGCAGAAGCTCTGCAACACTGGTGATCTTGTCTGAGGAAGTGATCCATGGCCCCTACTGAATCCAGGCAGAGGAGTTGGCAGGGGAAAAGTGCTCACTTAATTCTTTGAATGGGCGCATATTTATTTTCTCTCCACCCCTCAACCAGGCTGTGAATCAGCTATAAGGGACAGCACCATTTTACCAGAATAAGGCTGCAGCAGCCCAAGCATATCTGGTGGATTTTCACAGAGAGAGAAATCTATAATCCATACTGACTTTGAGTGCAGGAACACTAGCTGGCAGAGGGCAATGTGCCCACTTAACTCTGGGAACAGAGGTCAGGTTGCTTCACTCCCCTACCCTCCAAGGGACCTGGATCTGGGATGGGGTGGCTCTCTGGATAGGGAGGCTTGTAGGGTAGAGTGGATTCCATGAAGCCTGTGACTGCAGGAATACTGCATCCTGTGACTGTGGAAATGCTGTGACTGTGCAATAGGTGGGGGGATCAATAAGATAATAGGGTATGTATGGGTCTCTTGGCAATTACCAAGTCCAATTTCAGAAGTTCAGAATTCACACAGTGCTGAGAATGGACAAGGAAAATGGCTCAACATTCACACTACAGAATGCACAGATTATGTAGTTCATGTGCCTTAGTAACAGGGGTACAGGCGCAAAGGGGTTCACCTTGGCACAGAGAAAGGTGGTGGCAGTGAACATACAAGTCAGGGTGATGATCACTTCGACCTCACTGGCTACAGAGAACTATCACTCACAATTTGGAGCTTACTCTGGAATTCTGCCCCACCCACAAATATTGGCCAGAGCTCCCGCTCCACCTAGTACACACTTCTGGATATCTCCCAAAGTTGCTGACATCCCACTCTGCCTAGAGGCACATTTCCAAAAACAAAGACTTCATAGGAAATATCAACAACTGCTTATCCAGAGGCATAAAAATTAGAATAGAAATATAAGAAACATGAATAAGGAATATAATCTGGTTCCAAAAAGGAACACCATAAGACTTCAATATTAGATTGTGAACATGAGGAGATTGATGAAATGTGTGGAAAGGAAGTCAAAAGATTGATTGAGAGATAATTCAAAAACAGAGAAGAAATTAACATGATTTAAATCTGTGAATAATATGGAAGAGGAATTCTGCTAATAAGACATGTTAAAAATGTAACTGAAATATTAGAAATGAAGAATTCAGGGGCCAGAACTCTGACGCAGTAGGTTAATTAACACACAATTATTCTTAGGTGTTTAAATTTTAACTGAAAAGTGATCTCTGTGAAATATAAGAGTGGGAATAAGAGAGGGAGGAGATGTAAAACTTGGGACATGCTCAATCAGAATGGCCCCAAATGATGGAGTTAGAATTGTGCCAGGGGATTCCAATACAATCCCATCAAGGTGGCATGTACCAAGGCCATCTCATTAGTCCAAGTGATCAATTTCAGCTCACAATTGATCACACTGATAGGTCTAAGAGTCAAAGGGATCGCACAAGCAAGACTAGTGTCTGCTAATACTAACTGATAGAATGGAAAAGGGAGAGAATGATCCAACATGGGAAGCGAGATACACAGCAGACTCATAGAATGGCAGATGTCCTAAATAGCACTCTGGCCTCAGAATCAGCCCTTACGGCATTCGGATCTGGCTCAAGAGCCCATGAGAGTATTTTAGGCATGGAAAGCCAAGACACTCTGGAAAAAAAAAAAAAACCTAAATGAAAGATCTCTGCGAGTGAGATCCCAGTGGAAAGAACGGGGCCATCAAAGAAGGAGGTACCTTTCTCTGAAGGGAGGAGAGAACTTCCACTTTGACTATGACCCTGTCGGAATAAGATCGAAGTCCACGAACCCTAAAGGCTTCCATAGCCTCGGCAACTCATGACCAGAGCCTAGGGAGATTACTGACGTCATAAACAAGAGTGTCAAATTGTTAAATCAACATCAGGAGTCACTGTGTACTTACGTCTCATGAGGGATCTGTCCTTAATGTGTTATCCAATGTGAAATAATGCTATTACTAGCACTGAAACAGTATTTTTACACTGTGTTTCTGAGTGGGTGCAAACTGATGAAATCTTTACATAGTATATATTGAATCGATCTTCTTTATATAAAGATAATTGCAAATGATTAAAAAATCTTGGTGTTAAACTGGAAATTGCATAGACAATTAATCAATTTTTTAAAAAATAATCATGTAGGATCTCTGTCCTTAATGTGATGTACATTGTGAATTAATACTGTAACTAGTACTCCAACAGTATTATCATTTTGTGTCTCTATGCGAGGGCAAACCGTTGAAGTCTTTACGTAATATGTACTAAATTGATCTTCTGTGTATAAAGAGAATTGAAAATGAATCTTGATGTGAACAGAAGGGGAGAGGGAGTGGGAAAGGGGAGGGTAGGAGGAGGGAGAGAAGTTGTGGGGGGGGGGAGCCATTGTAATCCATAAGCTGTTCTTTGGAAATTTATATTCTTTAAATAAAAGCTTTATATATAAAAAAAAAAGTACTTCAAAAAGTTCATGGAAAATAGAATTAAGACATGTTTGTTTTGGTGCAAAAACTTTGGAAATCCATGAATAATTTTTTATAATATACATTTTCATGAACTTTTTGAAGACCCCTTATGTAGATGGATTTCAAAAAAAAAAAAAGCAATGACTAGAAGCACCACTGTTAGCACTGAGGTGTTAATTGGAGTTTTAAAATTTTTGTATGTGAATATTATTTCTTTTGTAATTATGCTTTGAAAAGCTATATTTTTGTCTATTAATAATTTTTGCTGTTTCTTCTAAGTCTTCCTCCCATTTTTTAAAAGGTATTTTGATATTTTTCTTTCTTAAAATATTCTGAAAACATTTAATAAATGTTTATTAATTAAAAAAAAAAGAATAAGATATTGGGGACAGCACCGCGGCTCAATAGGCTAATCTTCCGCCTAGCGGTGCTGGCACACCAGGTTCAAGTCCCAGTCGGGGTGCCGGATTCTGTGATTCTGTCTTGGTTGCCCCTCTTCCAGGCCAGCTCTCTGCTATGGTCCAGTAGTGCAGTGGAGGATGGCCCAAGTCCTTAGGCCCTGCACTCCATGGGAAACCAGGAGAAGCAACTGGCTCCTGCCTTCGGATCAGCATGGTACGCTGGCCACAGCACGCTGGCTGTGGCGGCCATTGAAGGGTGAACCAATGGCAAAAGGAAGACCTTTCTCCCTGTCTCTCTCTCTCTCACTGTCCACTCTGCCTGTCAAAAAAAAAAAGAATAAGATATTGGTTTGTGATATCATAATCAACTTTTTTTTAGCATTTCGACTGGTAAGGACATCATAATGATGGATTTATACATCACAATAGATTTGGACATCACAATGTTTTTAGGACCTTAGAGTTGGTTGCCCATCTCTTTGGTGATTTAAAACATCACAATTGCATATGAGAACACTGTTGGTTTATGATATCTCCATTGATTTTGACATAAAAATTCTTTATTACAGCATGATGGCTTATAGCATTATAATTGATTATGCCATCAAAAAGGCCATTTTATTACATCACAGTGATTTTATCTCTTCAAAATTGATTATGATTTCATACCATTGGCTTATGACTTAACAATAGTGGTTTATCATATACAAATTGATTATAAATCAGAAACATTATTATGAAATTATGATTATGAAATAACAGTGACTGCTTTTAATACCACAATATTTATATGATGTCACATTTGATTTTGACAGCCCAATTATTTTTAAATTTTTACAGTGTTAGATGTATGGATATAAAATTGTTTAGGGCAGCAGAATGTTTTTTTATGACATCACAATTGAATTTTATATCCTACTGAAGTTTATAACATCACAATTGATTATGAAAAGAAATTGGTTGATTCACAAAAATGCCATGGTGGACTTACAGTGTAATGATATTGGTTTATTGTATCACAATTTATTTTGACATGACAACCATGACTTATGATTACAATTGCATTAATTACATCACAAAAACTGGAATTTAACCTCCCGATGGTAGGGTTACTGTATGACAATATTGGTTTATGACCTCACATTGATTTCCTGACATCATAATGGATTTCTCACACAATTGTTTTATGACATTAGAATTTTGGATTTGTGACTTTACAATTGTTGCTTATATATCACAATTCTTTTATTGCATTAGAACAGATTAATGTATCCCAATGATTTTTAGAATATCATAATTGATTATTACATAATATTGGTGGCTTATGACATCAAAAAGATGACATTGCATTGGTATTATGACATCACACTAAATGTCAACATCATGTTGTATTTATGAAATCATAATGGCAATTTTATGATTTCAAAGGTTTATTATAGTACAATGTATTTATGACATCACAGTTATGGCAGTAAAGTATTAGCTTATGAAATCACCTTATATTTTGATGTTATCATTGTTTTTGACATGATATTGTGTTTTATCACCTTCCAATTGCCTATATCACAATGGTTGTTCTTAAATTTGAGAATTTATTTGTGCTTGGAGTATGATAAAAATGTGTTTAATATCTGTCCCCAATTTCTGGTGCGAATATATTAAGGGTTCAAACAAATTACATCCTAATACTGTGACTTTCATTTACTGAGAAGACAGAATATGCCTGTTTATGGATCCAATTAATTTTATATTCAATTACTTACTTTTGTTGAGAACTTTGATATTGATAGTATCACTCTGTATATCTAATATTAGCTCTTTCTTTCCTCCTATAAATTTTAATTTTCATGGTTATATAATCTGAATTTTTGTCATGAGTTCTTTCTTATGGACACACAATGCCAGATGATACACAAATAGCTTTCTGAGTGTCCATATTCCGAGGTTCACTGGGGTGACAGCTATTATGAAAAGAGCTATAAATATTTATAGCAAATATGCTGCGAAGTGCAAATGACTGCTGTGCATCAACAGGAGGATGTTCACAAGAATTTATTAATGAATTTGGGCTTATTTCACATGTAATGATTATTATTCCAAGCAATAAGATGCTTCTCTGTATTGTATGTATTGAAGAAGTTTTCTCTGCCAAATAGTTCTTACCAGGAAGGTAGCAAGAATAGAGTGGAGCTACAGATAATTTGGAATGAGCACCAGTCAGTGGTAGTAACAAGAGGGAAACAATGGGCATTTCCATAATTTTAAATATGTTACATTGGATTTTTGACACTTGTTTACATAATGCCATTTTATAGTTTTTTGAAAGATGTATTTTTTACTTGACAGAATTACGCAGAGAGAGGAGAGAAAGAAAGGGAAAGAGAGAGAAGGAGGGGGGGCATCCATCTATTGGTTCACTCCCCAATTGTCTGCAGTGAGTGGAATTGCACCAATCCAAAGCCAGGAGCCAGGAGATTCTTCCGGGTCTCACATACAGGTACAGGGGCTCAAGGACTTGGGCCATTTCTACTGCTATCTCAGGCCATAGCAGAGAGCTGGATCAGAAGTGGAGCAGCTGGGACTAGAACCAGCACCCATATGGGATGCCGGCACATCAGCCCAGGGCATTAACCCACTGTGCCACAGCGCTGGCCCCTTCTGCTTTAATCCAAGGAAATCAGGGGAAGTAGTTTATGATGCTGACAGTGTATGACATACTCATGAATTTCTTCAACAACCTAAGTCTTATTTGTTGAGGTGAAACCAGTCCCGGTCTTCATGACCTATTTTATTTTTGCCTGTGTAATTCAATAGCTAAACTTGGAAAGATCTCCTGCATTTTATAGTGCACTGTTTCCTATTAGGTACTCCACTTAAAATAAGGAAAAATATGTAACATATTATTAAAATCAACTTTTTGTTTGTTTTTTTTTGTTTGTTTGTTTGTTTACAGGCAGAGTGGACAGTGAGAGAGACAGAGAGAAAGGTCTTCCTTTTGCCATTGCTTTACCCTCCAATTGCCACTGTAGCCGGCGTGCTATGGCCGGCGTGCTGTGGCCAGCACACCGCGCTGATCCGAAGGCAGGAGCCAGGCGCTTATCCTGGTCTCCCATGGGCTGCAGGGCCCAAGTACTTGAGCCATCCTCCACTGCACTCCCTGCCCACAGCAGAGAGCTGGCCTGGAAGAGGGGCAACTGGGAAAGAATCTGGTGCCCGACTGGGACTAGAACCCAGTAATTCAAATGAGACCAAATTGAGTAAGTTGACATAATGCAAGTCTACAAAAAAGATGCAATATTATAAAAATTTCAGTCAGGCTTTTTTTGCTGTTTAGAAAATGTGTTCTTGATGCTAATTTTTCAACATACAGTTAGATACCAAAATATTATACTTGAATTGTAAAGAAATCATCACAAATAATCTGGGAACTAAAGGCATTGGATATAATTACACAAAATAAAATCTTAAAATTCAGTGCATCTGTTTTTGGAAAAAATAAGGTAGACAATAAATAGAAACCATTGTTTAATAAAGTGGAATAAAAACACTTTAATGAAGTAAGTGATGGCACCTGAGCTTTTCAGGAACCCTGGGTGTGTGTATATCTTCTCTAAGTGGGAAGAGATGTCAGAGATAATGTCATCATTCGCTATGTATTTCTACTTCTAATAAATATTCAGCATAGTTTTAAAAACGTCTCAGGCATGGATTGTATGTGGTTGAAAAATAGGTAGTCTTTCCTTCTTGATTCCCCATAATAAAAAAGATATATTCATGGTTCATATTCATATTTACAAGAATTAAGTATTCAAATACTGCTTGTTCTTAATTTGTTTGATGAATTTATGCTTCTCTTTAATGTCACTTGAAAGATTTCAGAAGTGTCTTTTACTTCCTTGGTTAAGTTTATTCCAAGGTATTTGATTGTTTTTGTAGCTATTGTGAATGGGACTGATCTTAGAAGTTCTTTCTCAGCCATGGCATTGCCTGTGTATACAAAGGCTGTTGATTTTTGTGCATTGATTTTATATCCTGCTACTTTGCCAAACTCTTCTATGAGTTCCAGTAGTTTCTTGGTAGAGTTCTTTGGATCCCCTAAATAAGAATCATATCATCTGCAAACAGGGATAGTTTGACTTCCTCCTTCCCAATTTGTATCCCTTTAATTTCTTTTTCTTGCCTAATGACTCTAGCTAAAACTTCCAGAACTATATTGAATAGCAGTGGTGAGAGTGGTCATCCCTGTCTGGTATCACATCTCAGTGGAAATGCTTCCAACTTTTCCCCATTCAATAGAATGCTGGCCATGGGTTTTTCATAAGTGGCTTTGATTGTATTTAGGGATGTTCCTTCTATTCCCAATTTGCTTAGAGTTTTCATCATGAAAGGGTGTTGAATTTTATCGAATGCTTTCTCTGCATCTATTGAGATAATCATATTTTTTTTCTTCTGCAGTCTTAATGTGGGGTATCACATTGATTGATTTGTGAATGTTGAACCATCCCTGCATACCAGGGATAAATCTCACTTGGTCTGGGTGGATGATCTTTCTGATGTGTTGTTGTTTTCTATTGGCCAGAATTTTAATGCGGATTTTTGCATCTACGTTCATCAGGGATATTGGTCTGTATACTTCTGGTATTAGCATTTGCCCCTATACACAGTGATTGGTACAATTAGGTAAACCATGTAAATCCTTCAAGATTAAGAAATCATTTTGTCCATCTGCACAGCTCTTTTCCATGACAGGTTTTTCCTGTGACTAGAATGATATCAATGTCAAATTACTGTAATTGTCTCATTGAAAGATTAAAGGGAGTCTGGTGCCATGGCTCAATAGGGTAATCCTCTACCAGCGGTGCCAATACTCTGGGTTCTAGTCCCGGTCAGGGCACTGGATTCTGTCCTGGTTGCTCTTCTTCCAGTCCAGCTCTCTGCTGTGGCCCAGAAAGGCAGTGGAGGATGACCCAAGTCCTTGGTCCCTGCACCCGCATGGGAGACCAGGAGGAAGCACCTGGCTCCTGGCTTCGGATCAGCACAGCGCTCCAGCTGCAATGCACTGGCAGTAGTGGGGGTGAACCAATGGAAAGGTTTTGTCTCTCTTTCTCTCTCACTGTCTAACTCTGCTTGCCCCCCCAAAAGAGATTAAAGAGAGATTTTGATATTTTGAATTCAGTTACCTCAAGGATCATTGAGGTTAACAGCACACAGAGTTTCTGACCTTGAGTATGTTTCTAATTTAGTGGAGGCAAATGTGTAGTTGAGATTCTAAACATGGGAAATTTAAATTCCTTGCTTTAAGAGGAGAAGAGTGACTGGAATATTTGTGCTTTGCCTACTTGTAGAATGACCATAGTTATTTTGTTTTCCAAGCACATTTTACATAAGTTTAGTCATCTACTCCAGGCTGTGGCAGAATGGGATACAGTAACAACTTTTGGGGGCCAGCATTGTACAACAAGGCATGCAATTGCCAATGATGCTGGCATTGGAAATGGGTGGGTGCTGGTTCAAGTCCCAGCTTCCGCATTTATGATCAAATTTCCTGCTAATGTGTCTTGGAAAGCACCAGATAATGGTCCATATCATTGGGTCCCTGCACCCTAGTGGAAGACCCAGACCGTGTTCCAGTTTTTTGGATTCAGGCTACCCTAGATTGGCCATGGTTACCATTTGGGGAGTGAACAAGTTTAATAAATGTTTATCTCTTTCTTATCCTTGTATCTGTAACTATGGACTTCAAATATAAAGAAATCATTCAAAAATAAATAGCAGCTTTTTATGTTAGAATGAGGAAAATCCACTTGTTGTCTATTTTTACATTTGTTAATGTTTGCACAGCTAGAGAACGCACAATTTCATGATTATTTCTATATCAATATATCCATTTTATTTTATCCAACTTGTACTGCTAAAATGAAATATCTGTGGCTAGGTAATTCACAATATGCAGAAATTTATTCCCTCATATCAGGGACAATGCATTTTAAGATTAACTCTTCACTGTATAACAAGAACCCAACTGATTCCAGATGACACTTGTTTTTGGTAGTATAAGACTATGTATTCACTTAGAAGACTCAGGTAGCTGAAATTAATGAGTCCCCTCTTGTTATGTTTACCCAAATAACAGCCCATTTATACATAAGTGTGTACTCCATGACTCTAATCACCTGACAGTGGCCTTCTTAACTCTACTGTCTTGCTGATTGCATCTCCACATGAATTATGGAGGGAGACATCCAGGTCATAGCATTCCCTTCAGTGTGAATTCTTCCTTTTATCTTAGGAAAGAACAAAATTAAGAACAAACCAATAGACCTAAAATGAAATAATTCTTTAAATGGAAATTCCCAGTGCTGACTGAGAGTATGACTATATATCCTGTGCACTGTTAGAATAACAAGCTTAGGAGAGCACTCATAAATTTTAAATAATTATGTTTAGTAAGTTTTATAAAAAACATAATAATACTTAAGGCAGGGCCAGAAATGTTTGAACTTTAATGTTTTTTTTTAATTCTGTAATATTTACATGCACATTTCTCCCATGGCTTTTCATGAGATATGTATGGGAGATAAACTGCTTGGATTGTTTCAAGGATTTAGTCCCTTGGAAATGCTGAATGAACCTTGCATTGTACCCTATGTTTTGAATATGATCCATTACATTATGTTATATAGGAAATTTCCAGTAATTACATCATATCAGCACATAAAATGTCTCAGAAATTAAAGCTTTTGGGATTTTGTGCTTAGGAATATGCAATCTAGACTGTTGAAGCATTTACATTGAACTATTTCATTTAATGTAAAGAATTACCAAACATGTTCCCTCTTACAGTAGCAAAGGCCTTAGTCCCTAAATTTCTTTCCAGAAGCTTGAGTCACAGCTCTGTATTTAGTCTTTCATGTTTCTTCCTGGTCTCCATGTCTGGGTTCCTGAACCCAAGTATTTGTTCTTAGATTCAAATTGTTTCCTGGGCTCTGGGTACATCCCTTCAATCCCCAGCCCTAGTATCCAGGAATGACTCTACAACTTAAATTCATGATTCTGTCCCTGGGAGCATCCTCTAGATAGACAAGGCCCACATTTATAACTTAGATGTGACTCCACATCCTCAGCTTCCACTTTGAGGCTTAGAACACTGTCTCCTGCACTAAAGTTCCTACATACAGAATAGCCCTTGGCATTCACAGACTTCCATCATGCACTTCATGCACTGCAGTCTGGAGTGACAGAACTACAGCAGTTTAGCACTCAGTGTTAACTCTTACAGGCAGATGATGGGGAAGGTGGACTGATCCTCTGTGCACCAAATAGGTTCAGCTGGGTAAGGGAAAACGGTGCTTTCTCTGTGCTCGTATTTGGTGCTTCTTCCTTTCTCCTTGGAATTGCTCTCATGCACAAGTTCAAGATTACATATCAGCTCAAATTGTAGTCAAACTTGCTGTCCCATGGAGAAAGGGTCTCCCAAGAGAAGTGTCAATGCCCTGGCACCAGTGGCCCAGCTGAGCAGATTAATATAGAATAAGTCTCTCCAGGCGCAGCTATGGGAACATCAGAAAAAGTTATGAAATGGGACTCAGCCCTTGGGGATCTGATATGTGACTGAGCTGAGAAGGAAGAGTATGTGCGAAGGTGGATTGGATGATCCAGAAGGGACAGAAGGCCTTTTCAGAGAAATGAAGTTGAACTCATTTCCTCCCACCCACAGGAAAAATCCCCCATTGCTACAGCACTTGCCATATGAACTGCTCACATTATTTATGGCATCACATGAATGGTTTATGATATGTGTTAAGAATATGACAACAAAATCGTGAATAATATCACAATGGTTTAGGACTTCATAATGGGTGCCTTATGACAACACAAATATTGTTAACATGCCATGGGTTGATTTATGATGTCACCATATTTTATGACATTAAGATGATTATTTTATGATATCACAATGGAGAATAACATCACAATGTTTTGTGGTACCACAATGGTTAGCTTATTATATCTCTGCCTGGTTTATGAAATCCCAACTGTGAATGGCATCATGATGTTTTATGACATCACAAGTTTTGATTTATTACACATGGTTTGTAACATTATGATGTGAGTGACATCACTGTAGTTCACAACATCACAATACGTATTCTAGTGCAGCACAATTCTGAATGTTTATGACACCACAATATTTGGTATATGGCATCAAGAAATTGAATGGAATCACAGTGTTTTGATTATGTCTCAGTGATGAATGATACAAACTATTGTTCAGTTTTATCATTCCAATGTTTGTTTCATAACATCATATTGGTGAATGACACAATTTTAAATTCATGATGGTTTATGACATCAGAATGTGATTGACCTGATTTTACTTCATCAAATGGTTGATTTATGACATTACAGAGTTTAAAAGGATCACAAATCTTCATGACATTGCAGTGTTTGTTTTATGACCTCACAACGGTACAAAATATTACAAATGTTTATGATATAACTGTTTTAGAGACTAAAAATGGTAAGTTTATGGAATTATAGTGCTAAATTATATCAAACTTTATTATCACACCACAATGGTTTAAGACAACAAAATAATTCATTTATGATATCACAGTAGACTAACCACAAATATTTAGGGTATCACAACATTCAGCCTAGGACATGTCAAGTGATGGGAATACACATACAAATTATGAATGATATCATAATATTCCATGACAACACAATGATTGCCATATGGCATGTCAATGATTGACATCACAAAATTTATCACATCACACAATTATAATAACTCACTAGTTTAGTATGCCAATGTGCTTTTTATGACTTCACAATTGATTGTATCAGTGATAAGTATATTAAAACAAAATGGAAGTGTACAACATCCCAATTGATTGATGCATTGCAATTGTAGCTTTAGAATTTACAATTATTTTTATGAAATTCTAATGGTTGGTTTATGACATCAAGATGGACTTACATCACAATAAGTTTATGATATCACCATGAATTTTATGACACATTTGATTGTGATGTTACAACCTTTTTGATGCCACAATTGATTAAAACATCAGAAATGCAGTTTGTGAGTTTGTGACATCACAATTGTCTGGTTGTGACACCACCATGCCTTCATAGCACCTCAATAGTGGTTTATAACATCAAAATGTGTTATGATATCACAATGATTTTTATGACAACACAACTGGTTATGACTCAGCAATGCTAAGTTTATCACGACACAATTAGTTTTTTGATATCATATTTGAATAGGCATCACAGTGGTTTTTGTTGCATCATAATTGTAGATAACATCACGGCACTCATTTTACAATATAAAAATTGTGCTTTAATGCATCACAATTCAATACAACAGTATTTCAGTGATGATATCACAACAGTTTTTATACAATCATAATTTCAAAATGGTTTTTATGACTTCACAATTATAATGTAACAATCATAGCATCATGATATCACGGTGGTGGGTTACTTACCACATACCAACTGATTATTATATAAAATGCAATTTTATGTCATAACAAATGATTGTTTCATCACTGTTAGCTCCATGATCACTATGATGTTTCAACTTTACTGTAAATTTTGACATTGCAAATATTTTTCATGAAATCACAATGCCATTCTCATGACATTGCAAATATTTCTAGCAACATAATGATATTTGCCTTCACAGTGGATTATGGCATAACAATTGTAGCTTTATGACTATATTTTTATTTAATATCACAATTGATAATGACATCGTAATGCATTTTACAACATAATTTTTATGATATCATAATTGGTTCTGACATTTCTAAGATATTTTATGGTATTATAATGGCTTACAGTATCACAAATGTGGTTTATGACACCAAATTGTGGCTTATGACATCATAAGTGATTATAACATCACAATTATTTTGATAACATCACAATGGTAGTTGTATGGAAGAACAATGTTAGTTTCTAACACTACAATTATATTTATGACATCAGAATTGATTATAACAACAATGTTAGTTTTATGATTTCATGACTGAAGTTTTTATGACTTCACAGTTTATTATAAAATCACATTGTTAGCATTATAACATCACAATATTTTCTGACATTGCAGCAGATTTTCACATCATTGCTTTTGATGACATCAGAATGCTGTTTAGGGCATCATGATAGAATATGACATTGCAAATGAGGTTTATAAGATAACAATTGTGGTTTGTGACATCACAACAGTGACTCAGGACATCCTAATTATAATATCAGCAGGGTAGTTTTTGACATCACATTAGATTTCATAGTTTTGGATTAAGACACTGTAATTGATTATGATATTGCAATAGTATATTTATACTTTCACAAAAGTTTTATCACATTGAAATCCATTACAACACCACAATGGTTCATTAAGACATCACAATGTTAGGTTTTATGACCAAAATTTATTGTGAACTCATAATGTAGTATATTATGCAATTAGAGCTTATGATTTGACAATTGACTTTAATATCATGGGTCGCTTTATAGCATCACAACCATGGCCTGATTATGATACTTTTATAACATCACAATTTATTATGACTGTGCGATGATTGGTTTATAACATCACAATTGAATGTTTAGTACATCATATCAGTTGTTTATAACATTGTAACTTTATTACATGATTATTTTGTCACAGTACTTCATGGCAACAAAATCACTTATAATCACAAAGTTTGTGACATCACAATTGATTACAACATACCATTATTACTTTATAACATCAAAATTGTTTATATCAACAATACATTTTATAGTACCATAGGTTTAGGTAAATTAAATTGCAATTGATTATGATATCACAATTGTGGGTTTGATATCACAATTATGATGTCACAATGGCAAGTTTCTGATATCAAATCAAACTTGTGTCATCACGATTATTTTATAGCATCATAATTGATTATGAAATCATGCTAGTTGCTTTATAACTTCATAATGGTAGTTTGATGCAATCTAATGTTAGTTTATCACATCACAATGATTTTATGACATCAAAATTGATCATGACATTACAAAGAAGATCTGTCATATTTAATTATGGCAAGTGTTCTATGATGTAAAAATTGATTATGTAAAACAATGGTAGGTTTTTCTTTACATGAAGATGGATTATCACATTGAAATTGATTATGAAAATAATGGTTGCTTTATGAGATCACAATGGTCTCTCTTATAATCACAATGTTGACCTATAATATCAAAATGCTTTTGTGACATTAAAATTGATAGACTCACAAAGGTGGTTTAAAATATTACAAATGCTTATGACAAAACAATGGTTTATGGCATCACAATGGTAGGTTGATGGCATACCGATGCTGGTTAGTTCAGTGGTTTTTAGATTTGTACATGTCATTACATTGATTGTGACATCACAATATTACTGTATGATAAAATTCATTAAGAATAAATATTGGTTGACTTATGACATCACAATGAACTTTATAAAATCACAATTGACATCAAATGCTTTTAATAACACTGAAATTATGATTTCACAAAGGTGGCTTATGATATCACACTGTTTTTATGAACCCAGCATATTGTTTTATCAAATAAAATTATCACAGAGTGAAGGTTTTTATGGTATAAAATTATTGTAGCATCACAAGGGCTGAATTATGATAAAAATGGAGTGGTTAATCACATCCATTGATTATGACATTGCAGTGCCTATATGACAACAATTATGACATCACAAGGGTGGTTTATGTTTTCACAGGTTTATGTCATAGAAATTGATTATTATAAAAAATTTTGGGTTTATCATATAACAATGATAGGTTTATGACAGCTATAAGATGTTGTTGACATATTTCATGACATAAGGTTTATTATGATATCAAAAAGCTATAATACCATTAAGGAAGTAATAAAACATGGTGGTTTATGACATCTCAGTTTTTTATGACATCACATGGTAAGTTTTTGATATCATAATTTTGCTTATCTCATCACCATAGATTATGATATCACCTGCATTTATTTTACATCACAGTTGGTTATAATGTCACAAAGTAGTTTATGGCTTCACAATGGGTTTTAGGGCATCAAAACTTTTTATAACAATTCATTTTGATATAGCAATGAATTTATGACATACCAATCAGTTATGAAATCATAAATTTTATGATACCAAATAAATTATGAATTCACATTGGTTGTTGATAAAGTTATGATTTATTACTGCATCACATTCTTCAGTCTTTGACGTTACAATGATTTTATAACACTAAAATTGATTATGATATCACAATTGGTTCATGTCAGCACACATTATTATAATATACAATGCTGGCTTATGACATCACAATGGTATGTAAAATGGATTAGAATGGATTTTATAAAACCACTATTGTATTTTATTAAATCCCAATGGTGATATCATGATTGATTATGATGTCCATGCTACAGTTATGACATCTAATAGTTTTTATTATTTTGCAAATGATTATGACATCCCCATAAATCTTATGACATCATAATTGATTATGTGGGAGTCTGTTACCTGTGCTCAAGGTCAACCTACTCACTCAGGCCATACCAGCATGCCATATCTCCACTCCTCACCTATCTACCAGAGCAGGTGACTCTCTTTCACAATGACAACTTTATGGCTTAAGGAGTCAAAACTGGATGGAGTATAGTTTAAGGTGTAGATCCATGGGAAGGTTCTCATGCTAGCCACCAAACTGAATGTCTGGGATGTATGGGTACAGAGTGCAATGCCAAGACCCTCAGAAAGCCTGTGGAAAGACATACTTCCTTGGGTCCAGGACTTCTTTTGCATAGAAGCCAGGGGAACTTTTTCTTAGAGCCAGTCAGCATACGGGGAGTTGTCAGTGCCAATGCAAGCCAGTTGCCTGTTGCAGGTGGAAATCTAATGGAGTGAAACCCTCTGCCTGTGACATGTGTCCAGGTTGAAGTCCTTGGAGTTTCAGGGAAGAATCTCTGTTCATCCACCCTAACCCCCACTCTCACCACAAAACCAGCCCCTCCTCTACCCCTCTCTACCCATCATCACCCATCTTCCAAGAACTCTGAGCTAAAGGCTATAAGCTAAGCTCAAAGCTTTTATAGTCAGTTTCTGGACCAACTGTGGCGTCCCTTACTGGTGCCACCTAGCAACCACCTCCAAAAATCTGAAATCAGCATAGAGGTGAGACCCCATCTTCTGGGCCTATGGGGTCAACTAAGTGCTCAGTTCCTGGCCTTTCAATGGTAGGTGGCTTTGAGCTGCATGCTTCATACAATAATAGGTCCTGGTT
The DNA here is from genome assembly GCA_949820135.1 of Sylvilagus floridanus. Lineage (NCBI taxonomy): Eukaryota > Metazoa > Chordata > Mammalia > Lagomorpha > Leporidae > Sylvilagus > Sylvilagus floridanus. The sequence continues at coordinate 137,644,003 of OX463225.1, forward strand.
GTTTACTGAGTCTCCCATCTACTCCCTTCCAAACACCAACACTGACCTTGACCCTGACACCTAACATGGTGGTCCACTGATTTCAAAAGTCCCCAGACCAAATAGTGAATTAATTCTCCAAACAGGACCCTTATTTCTAACCATGACAGGATTTTTGTCCTCCAGCTAATGCTCTCTCCAGCAATTCAGGGAGACAGCTTTACAGCTCCACACCCAGGCTCAGTGGCAGGGCTCATTCACATGTGTTACACTGAAGGTTATTAAGCTTACTCAGCTGAAGTGGGTAAAGCTGTCCAGGTATGTCACTCACAGTGCCTGACTGTTTAGGCTGACAAAATACCCTATGGCTTTGAATTGTGACTACCAGCCTATAGGCAATGTGGGTGAAGAACAGACACCTTTTGACATGTGATCACTTCTTCACAGGTCCTGTGGGACACAGCAAAACTCCTGCAGACTTTGCTATGACATCCTTTCATTCCATGCACAGTTGTCCCTAGATGTCTCTCCCACTTACCTTCTTGCTAATTGTCCTTGCATTTCCTATCTTTATTTCTACAATTCTCTGCAACACCAAATTGCTTTGACCTTACTGTGACCATGGAAGGTCCCTTGCTCCCACCCCACCCAACTCCCACACTCTCACACACATACTGCATGCTGTGCAGCAGCCTAGGCTTTCTCCTTCACCATCACTGCAGTGTTGCTTTTTCTTTATATAACATTTACTTTATTTTTTTGAGAGGCAGAGTTAGAGAGGGCAGGAGAGACAGAGAGAGACTCCACATCTGCTGTTTGGTAAAGAAGTGCAGATTTTTTAAAAGAGTAAATCAAGGTGGCCCAGCTTGGTTCCAGGCTGGGAGAACTGCAGGTGAAATCTGCAAGGCTGTTAAGAAGAAGCAGAACTTATATCAAGCTCTGGGGTCTGTACTGTCTTAGGCAGAGATAAGACTCAATGCATGAGTCCTGCCCCTCAATGTGACTTATAGAACAATACTTCAGATGGGGCTGATGTGAGGCAAGAATGGAGGAGACTGAAGTGGACCATGACTGGATCTGAGAAGTTTACATGATCATAATAATGATTTTGATTTTGTCCTAAAACTGAAGAATAAATAGGAAGTGTTTGATGAAGAAATTGCTATACATGCACACTGAGTAGACCCAAGATGAGTAGGTGTACCCTGGAATTTTGTAGCTGAGGACTGGTCAGGACATGCTTGAAAGATGACCAATGCAAGGGAATCATCCATAGAATCACAGCAAACAATATCAGTGCTAACAGAGATGGACATAGAGCCTCTTCCCTCCAACCAGGGTAGAATCATCCATTCCAGAGGCATGTGCTAGAATTTTAATATATTTGCCTGGATAATGGGAAAAAGTTATGCAGAATTTAATGCTGATCCATATTCACCCACAGACGAATAAAATTAAAACTTGAAAGGATGCAACTGGTTTTAAATGACTTAAGTGATTCCCAGAACAAACCTAAAGAACATAAAAGTATTCACCTAAAATATTTGGACAAGCATGCAAAAAAGCATCATATATACAGACTTTAAACAATTTAAATAAAAATGAGTAATATCCTTAAATTATAAATGTGAAAACAGAATTCCTACATCAAAAAGGATGACCCTGTGTTTGATAGATTTCAGTGTCATACCAATAACACAGTTTCTAAACAAAGAAAAAATAGGAACTGTGTGAAAGCTAAACATATTTTTTGAAACACAGCTCTCTGCTGTGGCCTGGGATGGCAGTGGAGGATGGCCCAAGTGCTTGGGCCCCAGTACCTGCTTGGGAGACCAGGAGGAAGCACCTGACTCTTGGCTTCGGATCAGTGCAGTGTGCCAGCTGTAACAGCCATTTGGGGAGTGAACCAATGGAATGAAGACCTTTCTGTCTCTCTCACTGTCTATAACTCTACCTATCAAATAAATTTTAAAAATAAAATGCAAATCAAAACCATAATGGGGTTTTACCTCAACCCAGTTTGAATGGCTAGCATTCAAACAAAACAAAACAAAACAAAAAAAACAGGGGCAGGCACTGTGGCATATGGGTTAAAACTGCCACCTGCAGTGCCATAGGGGGGCCAGTTTGGATCCTGGCTGCTCCACTTCTGATCCAGCTCTCTGCTATGTCCTGGGAAAACAATAGAGAATGGCCCAAATTCTTTGCCCCTTGCATCCATGTGGGATACCCAGAAGAAGCTCCTGGCTCCTGCCTTGAAATTTGTGTAGCTGCAGACATTGTGGCCAACTGGGGAGTGAACCAGAGGATGGAAGACCTCTCTCATTCTCTGCCTCTTCTTCTCTCTCTATGTAACTCTCACTTTCAATTAAATAAATAAATCTTTAAAATTATAAAATAATGCTGGTAAGGTTGTGGCAGTAAATTATCCCAATCCACTACTGATGGCAATATAAACTAGTACAACCATTATGGAAGCCAATATGAATGTAGCTCAAAAATCTGAATATATATCTACAATAAAGCATAGCCATCCCATTCCTGGGAATTTACTAGAAATGAAATGAGCATGTGAAACAGCTATCTTTTACCCCATGTTTATTGGAGGTCAGTTTACAAGAAATAAGATGTGGAATCAATCCAGTTACCCATCAAATGATGACAGGATAAATAAAACATGGTGCACACACCCACACACACACACCCCCAACACACACACACACACACACACACACACACTACGAAGTACTTCATAGTCATAAAAATGAGTAAAATCCTCTTTCACAATGAATGGGTGTAACTGGAAACTACTATGCTTACTGAAATAATCTATTCCCTAAAAGACATGTGTTTTCCTGATATGTGGCAGTTACTCCAGGATAAAAAAAGGTATAGGGATGAAATGAGCACATTCTTATTTGATTGTTATTTTTAGCTCTTGTTTATACTCTTGTGGAGCTGTGGTCTTACTACTTTTTACTTGTTGAATGTTATGGTTAGTGGTGCATTTAGCCTGTGATTATTGAGCAGATTGAAATGATGTTTTTGCAAAAATGATTAAAACAAGAAACAAAGGAAGGGCATTGAGGGAGGGGATATGGTTATATTCTTGGAATTGTTACCTATGAAATGCGTGAAATCTGTTCTTATATTAATATGATTTTCTTAACATATTGTTATAAAAATACATCCCTTAAAACAAAGCTACAAAAATATGCATCCTAACTGAAACTAGGTAAAGATCCAAGAAGGAAACACATAACATTATATCAATAGATTCCAATAAAACATGGAAAGATGTTTACCATCCTATTTCACTAGGAAATTGCAAATGAAAACCACATGAAGACATCAGCACATATACACTAAAAATAAATACAAATATTTGACAAAACAAACCATTGGTAACAAATAGGAATCATGTTTCACTGAAGCCAGAAGGGCAACATGGTAAAGCAACTCACATTTCAGTCAGGAAGTTTCTAATATTTTTCATTTTTAGTATCTTTTGAAATGCAGTGTTACAGGAAGAAAAGAAGACACAATGAGATCTTCCATCTGTTAGTTCACTCCCCCAATGTCCACAGCAGCCAGTGCTGGGCAAGACTGAACCCAGGAGCCAGGTGCTTCATCCAAGTTTCTCACATGGGTGCAGGTGCTGAAGTACTTGGGCCATCTTCTACTGCTTTCCCAGGCTCATTATCTGGGAGATGTATAGGAAATGAACATCAGAGACTAAAAGTGCTGCCCATATGGGATGCCAACTTTACAAATGGCAGCATAGCTCATTATGCCACAGCTCCAGCCTCTATTTTTAATATTTTTACTTACTTAGAATAACTATTTGAAATACAGAGACACACAGAGGCACAGAGAGTAATATGTCCCAATTGCTAGTTCACACCCAATATACACAACATCCAAGGCTAGGTCAGAGAAAAGAATGGAGCAGGAAATTCAATTAGAATCTGCCACTTGGGTCAAGGACTCAACTACTTTAGTCATCACCTACTGCCAACCATGGTCTGTACTAAAATGAAGCAGTAATCAGAAGTGGAGCCAAGACTTTAACCCAGGAGCTCTGTCTAAAGTGGTGTCTCCACCAGTATGCCAAATGAATAACGCACAGTTGAGCTGCTTCCTATGTAAATTTTAAAATGGCTTGAATGCAGATCATGCAATTGCATAGCTAGGGAGTTTCCTCAGTGATCCAAAACCTTGAGTCAGGCCGGCGCTATGGCTCAATAGGCTAATCCTCTGCCTTGTGGCGCCGGCACACCCAGTTCTCATCCCGGTCAGGGCACCGGATTCTGTCCCGGTTGTCCCTCTTCCAGGCCAGCTCTCTGCTGTGGCCAGGGAGTGCAGTGGAAGATGACCAAGTCCTTGGACCCTGCACCCCATGGGAGACCAGGAGAAGCACCTGGCTCCTGCCTTCAGATCAGCGCGGTGTGCCGGCCGCAGCATGCTGGCCACGGTGGCCATTGGAGGGGGAGCCAACGGCAAAGGAAGACCTTTCTCTCTGTCTCTCTCTCGCTCACTATCCACTCTGCCTGTCAAAAAATAAAAAAAAAATTAAAAAAAAACCTTGAGTCAACACTAGATCTTGCATGTATGCAAATGCTGATGTCATTTTACAACCATCAAGAATGAAAAGTCAGGGTCTGTGCTGTGGCTCAATGGGTTAAGCATGGCCTACAGTGCTGGCATCACATATGTTCAACAGTTTGAGTTTTGGCTACTCCACTTCCAATCCAGCTCCCTTCTGGTGCACCCAGGAAATCATTAGAAAGTGGAACAAGTCCCTTGACCCCTGAAGCATGTGGTGGATCCAGGGAATCTTCCTGACTTCTGATTTGTCCTTGGCACAGCCCTGGCCTTTATGGTCATTTGGGGGACAGAACCAGTGGATGGAAGTTCTCTCTCTCTCTCTCTCTCTCTCTCTCTCTCTCTCTGTGTGTGTCTGTGTGTATGCATGTGCATATGTCTAGGTCTCCACTCACTGTGAAAATTTACCTTTAAAATAAATAAATGACACTTAAAAAAGAATCATAATGCATTGGTGTATTTTCATATGTGCATAAAATTCAACAGGAGTCACTCTGCACTTATTCCTTATGTAGGATCTCTGCCTTAATGTGTTGTACTATGACAATTAATGGTAAAAATACTCTTCAAAAAGTACTTTATACTTTGTGTGTCTGGTTAGGTGCAAACTGTTGAAATCTTTACTTAGTATATACTAAGTTGATCTTCTGTATATAAAGATAATTAAAAATGAATCTTTTTTTTGAAAGGCAGAGTTAGACAGTGAGAGAGAGACAGAGAGACAGAGAATAATATGTCCCAATTGCTAGTTCACACCCAATATATACAACATCCAAGGCTAGGTCAAAGAAAAGAATGGAGCAGGAAATTCAATTAGAATCTGCCACTTGGGTCAAGGACTCAACTACTTTCGTCATCACTTTAGTCATCACCCCCCAAAATGGCCACTATGGCTGGCGCTGCACTGATCCAAAGCCAGGAGCCAGGTGCTTCCTCCTGGTCTCCCATGCGGGTGCAGGGACCAAGGACTTGGACCATCCTCCACTGCCTTTCCTGGGCCACAGCAGATAGATGGACTGGAAGAGGAGCAACCAGGACAGAACTGCTCCCCCAACCGGGACTAGAACCCAGAGTACTGGAGCTGCAGGCGAAGGAATAGCCTAGGGAGCTGTAGTGCTGGCTAAAAATGAATCTTAATGAAGAATGGGATGGGAGAGGGAGTAGGAGATGTGATGGTTTGCAGGTGGTAGGGAGGTTATGGGGGGGATCCCCTATAATCCAAAAATTATACTTTTGAAATTTATATATTTTTTAAACTTTTATTTAATGAATATAAATTTCCAAAGTACAGCTTATGGATTACAATGGCTTCCTCCCATAACTTCCCTACCACCTGCAACCCTCCCCTTTATTTTTTAAATATAATTTTTCTAAAAAAACAAAAAGACAAAGTGGAAGTTCTCTCTTCCCTTCAGAGAAAGGTACCTCCTTCTTTGATGGCCCCGTTCTTTCCACTGGGATCTCACTTGCAGAGATCTTTCATTTAGGTCTTCTTTTTTTTGTTTTTCAGAGTGTCTTAGCTTTCCATGCCTAAAATATTCTCATGGGCTGTTGAGCCAGATCCGAATGCCTTAAGGGTTGATTCTGAGGCCAGAGTGCTATTTAGGACATCTGCCATTCTATGAGTCTGCTGTGTATCCCACTTCCCATGTTGGATCATTCTCTCCCTTTTTAATTCTATCAGTTAGTATTAGCAGACACTAGTCTTGTTTGTGTGATCCCTTTGACTCTTAGACCTATCAGTGTGATCAATTGTGAGCTGAAATTGATCACTTGGACTAGTGAGATGGCCTTGGTACATGCCACCTTGATGGGATTGAATTGGAATCCCCTGGCACAATTCTAACTCCATCATTTGGGGCAGTTCCGATTGAGCATGTCCCAAATTGTACATCTCCTCCCTCTCTTATTCCCACTCATATTTAACATGGATCACTTTTCAGTTAAATTTAAACACCTAAGAATAATTGTGTGTTAATTACAGAGTTCAACCAATAGTACTAAAATAAAAAATACTACAATGGATAAAGTATTACATTGTACAACAACAGTCATCACAAGAGCTGATCAAGTCACTGTTTCTCATAGTGTCCATTTCAATTCAACAGGTTTCCACTTTGGTGCTCAGTTAGTTGTCGCCAATCAAGGGAAACAAATGATATTTGTCTTTTTGGGACTGGCTTAATTCACTCAGCATGATGTTTTCCAGATTCCTCCATTTTGTTGCAAATGACCGGATTTCATTGTTTTTGACTGCTGTATAGTATTCTGTAGAGTACATGTCCCATAATTTCCTAAAAAATCTTGGTGTTAAATTGGAAATTGCATAGAAAATTAATCAATTTAAAAATATATATATCATGTAGGATCTCTGTCCTTAACGTGCTATACAGTGTGAATTAATACTATAACTGGTACTCCAACAGTATTTTTCACTTTGTGTTGCTATGTGAGGGCAAACTGTTAAAACCTTTACTTAATATATACTAAACTGACCTTCTGTATATAAAGAGAATTGAAAATGAATCTTGATGTGAACGGAAGGGGAGAGGGAGTGGGAAAGGGGAGGGTTGCGGGTGGGAGGGAAGTTATGGGGGGAAAGCCATTGTAATCAATAAGCTGTATTTTGGAAATTTATATTCTTTAAATAAAAGCGTTATTAAAAAAAAAACAAATAAACCACAGGATACCCATACAAGTTAATTCTATTCAGCAATATAAAGGAAATGGTTATCATGTCACAGATCCAGATCTATCTGAAAGGGTAAAACCAAAATGATGGGAAAAATCAGTGTTGTGACATATGCGTTAGAGAAGATGTGCATGTGGAGCAGAGGGGAGTGTTAAAGAACATTGAAATTTCCCTGGAGGTTGATATTACACTGTGGGATTGTCCAAGTCTATAGATTTTTAGTGTATTAATTAAAGGTAAAGAATGTCAGGAAATTCAGGAACTGAACACAGAATGTGAAGAAACCAGGAATAATGTGTTCTAAATGTAAGAAACAACCTCATTGAAGGATATGGGAATAGTGCTAAATTAAGTAACTGTAAAAGTGTATGGAGGGGCAGGCATTGTGGAAAATCAGGTAAAGCTGCTGCCTGTGATACTGGCATCCAAACTGGGTGGTGGCTCATGTCTTGGTTGCTCACATTACTATCCAGCTTTCTGATTATGAGCTTGGGGAAAAATAGAAGTATGTCCATTGTTTGTGCCCCTGCCATCTATTTGGAAACCCTAAATTGGCCAGCGCTGTGGCTCAATAGGCTAATCCTCCACCTTGTGGCGCCGGCATACTGGGTTCTAGTCCCAGTCGGGGCACCAGATTCTGTCCCGGTTGCCCCTCTTTCAGGCCAGCTCTCTGCTGTGGCCAGGGAGTGCAGGGGAGGATGACCAAGTATTTGGGCCTTGCACCCCATGGGAGACCAGGAGAAGCACCTGGTTCTTGCCTTCGGATCAGTGCAGTGTGCCGGCCGCAGCACGCCAGCCATGGCAGCCATTGGAGGGTGAGCCAACAGCAAAGGAAGACCTTTCTCTGTCTCTCTTTCTCACAAAACAAAACAAAATATATAATATATATATATAAAACAAAATGAAGACAACCGAATGAACCATAAGTTATGTTTCTGGGTACATGTACAGTGACTACAGAAGAATTTCATTTAAAAAAGCGCTCATGAAAAAACACAAAAAAGCCTCAATTCTCAACTACAGAGTTAAAAGCCGACAAACTTGAAATGGTCGCTGCCTGCCAAAAAAAAAAAAAAGAAACCCTAATGAAGATCCTGGTTCCTGCCTTTGGCCAGGTCAGCCCTGGCCATTGCAATCATCTGGGAGAGTCAATCAGCAAGTGGAAGAATCTCTCTTCCTCCCTCTCCCTCCCTCTCTCTCAGCTCTGTCTGTCTGTCTATTTTCCTCTCCCTATAATTCTGACTTTCAATAAATCAATAAATCTGAAAAAAAATGTGATTGGAGTTTGGCAAACAAAGGCTAAATGCTGTTCTTTGGCTCAGCAAGTAACTAACTACCAGAGCTGTGGCTCCACAATTTTGAGATGGTTAAGTGGCACGTACTAAGGTTGAACATATAAGTTGAAAAAGATAAACTGTTCACTATTGGAGTGGGATTTCATAGGTAAGTAAGAGAAACATCCAGAATGATATATGTATTGGATCAGAGTTAAAGACATCAACATTAACCCGTACTCCACTGAATATAGATGCAGAATATTACATAGAAACCATTTGTAGATCCATGACATTCATGGGTTATTAACATATTTAGTTCCTTGTTGTCAGACAAAGAGTTTAAAAGTGCAGCAATACCCCCCATATGAAGAAGAATGCTCTGCTGAATGGTCTTTCTGGTGATTTGACTCCCATGTGGAGTCACCTCATGTCCTTGCATCAAACCAAGTGAGACGCAATAACTGGCAGAAAAGATGTTGCTCAGAAAATTGTAAGAGTAAAGAATCTGAGGAACAGGGACAAAAACTAGAGATATCCTTTACATCCTGAAAATGCAGAGAAGAGTACTAATGAAAAATTTGCAACATTTTTTTAGACACACATTCCATTTTATATAGAAGTAAACACAGGGCAAATACGCAGAAAGACCTAAGAGCAACTTTAAGATGTAAAATTAAAATGCCTGAAAAGAGTAATTTCTGAAATGGAAGTTGTGCAGATGAGACATTTACATTTAAGAAAAAAATAAATAATGAACATGAAAACACAGCAATATAAATCATCAAAACAAAATTTAAGGAGAAGAAAATATTTAAAAGGCTGAACAGATCTTCATTACAATTATATATTTAAATAGGATCTCAAAAATGATTAGGTGAATATTTGAGGAAATTATCGCCAATTTTTTCAAATTTGACAAAAATATAAGCCATAGTATTTATTGCACTCTAAGCACAAAATTAAAAAAATAAATCACTGTGCCAAGTCATATCATAATTACATTGCATAAAACCAAAAATAAAGTTAAATTCTAAAAGCTCAAATTCCAACATGATTGAATAGGGAAAAACCATGTTGATTTTGATCACAAGAAAATAACAGAAAACAGGAGAGGATCTGTGTTCCTAGGAGATAACTGGAATGGAGCTTTTAATGAAAAGCCTGTAGAAAGAAGGCATCTGTGAAACAGCAATGATTGCACCGACATGGAGCAGCTTGCAATTCCCACCAGCAACTTCCATGGACAGTGTCTGGAGGGGAGGCTATCTTCCCAGAACAAGGTGAGAGGAATCTGCAGAAGCTCTGTGCCACTGGTGATCTTGTCTGAGGAAGTGATCCATGGCCCCTACTGAATCTAGGCAGAGAAGTTGGCAGGGAAAAAGTGCTAACTTAATTCTTTGAATGGGGGCATATTTATTTTCTCTCCACCCCTCAACAATGCTGTGCATCAGCTAGAGGGGACAGCACCATTTTACCAGAATAAGGCTGTAGCAGCCCAAGCATATCTGGTGAATTTTTTCAGAGAAAGAAGTCCATAATCCACACTAATTCTGAGTGCAGGAACACTAGCTGGCAGAGGGCAATGTGCCCACTCAACTTTGGGAACAGAGGCCATGTTGCTTCATTCCCCTATCCTCCAAGGGACCTTGATCAGGAATGGGGTGGTTCTCTGGGTAGGGAGGTTTGCAGGGTAGAGTGGATTCCATAAAGCCTGTGACTGCAGGAATACTGCACCCTGTGACTGTGGGAATGCTGTGACTGTGCAATAGGTGGGAGGATCAATAAGATAATAGGGTGTGGCTTGGTCTTTTGGCAATTAACAAGTCCAATTTCAGAAATTCAGAATTCCCTGAGTGTTGGGAATGGACAATGAAGATGGCTCAACGTTCAAACTAGAGAATGCACAGATTAAGTAGTTCATGTGTCTTAGTGACAGAGGTGCAGGCACAAAGGGGTTCACCTTGGCACAGAGAAAGGTGGCAGCAGTTATCATACAAGCCAGGATGATGATCGCTTCAATCTCACTGGCTACAGAGAAACTATCACTCACAATTTGGAGCTTATCCTGGAATTCTGCCCCACCCACAAATGTTGGCCAGAGCTCCTGCTCCACCTAGTACACACTTCTGGATATCTCCCAAAGTTGCTGACATCCCCCTATGCCTAGAGGCACATTTCCAAAAACAAAGATTTCACAGGAAATATCAACAACTGCTTATCCAGAGGCATAAAAATTAGAATAGAAATATAAGAAACATGAATAAGGAATATAATCTGGTTCCAAAAAGGAACACCATAAGACTTCAATATTAGACTGTGAACATGAGGAGATTGATGAAATGTGTGAAAAGAAAGTCAAAAGATTGATTGAAAGATAATTTTCAAAAATAGAGAAGAAATTAATATGATTTAAATCTGCAAATAATATGGATGAGGAATTCTGCTAATAGGACTTGCTAAAAATGTAACTGAAATATTAGAAATGAAGAATTCAGGAGCTGGCACTGTGACGCAGTAGGTTAATCCTCTGTCTGTGGCACCGGCATCCCATATGGGCACCGGTTCTAGTCCCGGCAGCTCCTCTTCGAATCCAGCTCTCTGCTATGGCCTGGGAAAGCAGTATAAATGGCCCAAGTCACTGGGCCCCTTCACTCATGTGGGAGACCTGGAAGAAGCACTTGGCTCCTGGCTTTGGATCAGTGCAGCTCGGGCCATTGTGGCCATTTGGGGAGTGAACCAATGGAAAGAAGACCTTTCTCTCTGTCTCTCCTTCTCACTGTCTGTAACTCTTTCATATAAATAAATAAATAAATAAATAAATAAATAAATCTATCTTTTAGAAAATAAAGAAATGAAGAATTCAACATGTCAAAGAGAAAACACAGTGGGAAGCCTGAACAACAGACTCAGTGAGGCTGAAGAATGGCTGAGCTGGAAGACAATGTTTTTGAAATACATCAGACAATAAAGCAGATGAAAAACTTTGGAAAAACAAAACAGTGTTGTGATTTATGGGGCACCATCAAGCAACAAAGTATACATATATTAGGTATTCCTGAAGAGGTGGAAAGGCAGAATGACTCTGAAAATATATTTAGTGAAACAAAAAAAAATTCTCTAATTTGGACAATGAGATGTACAACCTAGTACAGGAAGCACACAGAATCCCATACATCCAGATATTAGTAGATCTTCAACACTACACATTATATTCAAACTTTCAAAATTAAAACACGAAGACATTTTATTGTCCTAACTTGCAAGATAAATGCCAGATTATCTTTAAAGATCTCCCATTAGATTGACAATAGAATCTTCATCAAAAATTTTACAGGTGAGAAGAGAATGGAAAGATAGTTCAAGTCTAAAAAAAGAAGAAGAAATTGTCAACCCAAAATGCTACACACAGAAAAAACTCTCATTTATAAAAGAAGATGAAATAAAGACTTTCAAGAAAAAACAACTTGAATTTGTTATGGTTGATCCAGACTTACAAATGATAGTTAAGGTTGGGTTGTCTTACTGAAATAGAGAAAGATAGCTTCTTGGAAGAATTTGAAGCTACAAAATCTAATAGTAGTATAAAGGAGATCCAAAGCAAGCACCAGAAATATTTACAGAAAAATGATATGACCAAGTCATCACTTATCAGTAATCACCTTGAATGAAACTGGACTGAACTCTCCATTTTAAATAACAGGTTGCTTGGATTAAAAAGCCAGATCCATTTATATTCTGCCTACAAGAATCATACCTCACCAACACACACACACACACAAAGTTAAAGTGAAAGGATTGGAAAATGATGTTCCATGCAACTGTAAACCAAAAATGAGCAGAAGTAACTCTTTTAATATAAGACAAAATAAAATTCAAGACTGTAACGGTTAAAATAAGGAAAAACTGTCATTATGTAATGATAAAAAGATCAACTCAACAGCAAGATGTGACAATAGTAAATGAATATCTACACAATGCTAGAGAACCTAGTTACTTACAACAAATGTTAATAGACTTAAGGGAAATGGAGGCTTCAAGATGATAAGAATGGAGGGCTCCAACACCCGAATTTCATCATGGACAGATCAACTAGGTGAAAAATCACCAAAAAATAGAGATCATCTACACTACAAACAAAATGGATCTGATATCTAGAATGTTTCATCCAGCAGCCACAGAATACAATTTTCATCTGTAAATGGAACATTCTATAGGAGAAATTCTATGCTAAGAAATAAAGCAAGTCTCAATTTTTTTTAAATGAAGTCACATCAGGTATCATTTCTGATCACAATGGAATGAAGCTAGAAAATAATAAAATAAGACACTCTAGAGAGTTCAGTCACATTATGACTGAACAAAAAGCTGCTGAATAAATAAAGGGTCATAGAAAAAAAATGAAGAGGGAAATTTAAACATTCCTTGAAACAAATTTCAATAAAATATCATAACGAATCTTTGTGATACAGCAAAAGCAGTGTTAAGGGGAAAGATTATAGCAATTATTGTCTACATCAAGAATTTGGGAAGATATCAGTATATGAGCTAAAAATAAATCTCATGGACATGGAAAAATAAGCACAAATCAGATGTCAAATTAGTAGGAGAAAAATAATAAAAATTAGAGAAAAATTTTAAAAAAACGGAAACCAAAAAATGACACAGATCAGTGAAATAAAGAGCCATTGTTTTCGGGAAAAAATAAGCAGAATCAATAAAGTATTGGCCCAACTAATGAAAAATGCAGAATACTTAAATTAATAAACAGTAGAAATGTAAAAGAGTTCTTTGAACTGATGGTGCTGATATAAAATAATCATTAAATTGTTAAAAATAGCTATATGGCAGCAAATTGGAATATCTAGTAGAAATGTATACATTTCTGGATACATCCAACCCACCAAAATTGAGGCATGAAAACACAGAAATTTGGAATAGACAAATAACCAAGATGGAAGCAGAATCAATAATGAAGACCCTTCCAGTAAAGAAAAGCTCAGGACTGGATGACTGCAGTGCTAAATTTTACCAAACTTTCAAACAGCTAATCTAAATTCATCTTAAACTATTTGAAACACTTTAAAAAGGGAAGGTCAAAAAAAGCTCTGCCCCGTAGAGGGATGCCCACCATCACACTTATTGGCTCTGTGGTGTCAATATATTTGTCATTTGTTGAAAAAAATATTTTGAATGAGTACTATGCCTAAATGATCTTTTCTTTTAACATGAACAAAATACCTTTCAAAACCAAATAAAGTTGATGTACATGCTATGAAATAAATTTTTTAACTAATGTACAGATTTTGTGAGTAAAATTTAGTAATGCAATATGATAAATAACAGAGTGACAAGTCAGAATAGTAGTATTTGGTGTAAAAATATACTCCACTACACTTAAAAAAGATAAATTTCTCAATACATTGAATTAAGTAATAATGAAACCATTTTACAAAATGAACTTAAAGGAATAATGCTAGGATCTAGAACTATATTTTAGAAAATTTCTAAAACCAAAAGTCAATTTACATTTTATAAATTCTATTAAAAAGTAGATATGAAGGAATTTGGTGAACATAGTTAATTGCAATTAATTTTGAAGTGAAATCAAAAGTAAAAATAAGACTGACACAGGGTCATAATATCACCACTGTCTTACTAGCATGTTAGTGATACACAGGTTATAGCAATACATTAAAAATAAAATAAAAATAAAAAGTGACATATCTGTTATAAAAACATATGATTATTGACAAAAATAAAAATGGACATACACATTATGAAATAAGGTATCTCATGATTACTGTGAGAAGTAATAAATAATTTGAAAGGGAGAAATAATGGTTTGAAAAATAGATATTAGAAAATATAAAAAAATTCAGAAATTTAAATAATACAAAAATCATGTTATGTTCTACAATATATGAAAGGACAAATTCACATATCTTGAATTACAGTGGTGAATCAAAGGCAAAATTCAGAGTTTCATAAACATCCAAAAATATTAAATCATGTTACCTGCTAAGTGAACTAACATGCCTTTGAGAAACTGTGTACATGATAGTTCCAGAAAACCTACAGAATGTGAGCATGTTGATGCCTTCACAAAAGGCTAAGCAAGCTAAACACAGTGTTTGGCTGGCTCAGATTAAGATATTTAAAATATATACTGGTGGGATTGGTAATGTGGCATTGTAGGTAAAGATGCTGCCTGCAGGGCCGGCACTCCATATGGGTGCAGGATTATGTTTCAGCTGTCCCAGTTCTCATCCAGCTCTCTGCTGTGGCTTGGGAATGCAGAAGAAGATGGCTCAAGTTCTTGTGCTCCTACAACTGCATGGGGGATGCAGAAGAAGCTCTTGGCTCCTGGTTTCGGATTGGCTCAGCTCCAGCCATTGTGGCCAATTGTGGAGAGAACCAGTGGATGAAAGACCTCTCTCTCAGTCTCTGACGTTCCTCTCTCTGTGTAATTCTGACCTTCAAATAAACATTTAAATATATATGTATGTTTATATGTATATATAGCTAATAGATATAATTTAAAAAGTAATGCAACTATGAAAAGCCTATTATTAGCACTTTAAGAAAAGAATGAGTAACTTGGGAGGAAAAATAAAAATAAACTAACATAGATCAAATGACAAAAGCACAGATCATTTCAATTGCATTAAAAACGAATGTTAAGAAATCCAACATAGTTATACCAAACATACCATCTATCACAGAAGTAAAATAAGCATGTCCAGGGAAAGTGTTCTGGTGCAGTGGATTAAGCTACCAATGGGCATGCCCTCATCAAACATTGTGGTGCTGGGTTAGAGTACCATCTGTTCTGCACTACTGATCCAGCTTCCTGCTAATGTACCTTGGAGGCAGAAGATAATGGCCTAAGTAATTGGTTTCATACCATCCCCATCAGAGGTCCAGATGGAGTCCTGGATCCTGACTTGGGCCTGGCTCAGCCTGAGCTGCTGTGGCAATTAGGTGGGCAACAAATACATAGCATTTCCCTCCTCCATCTATCTTTTCTACTGTTCAGTTAAAATAAAACTTTAAAGAAGCTAAAAGGATTAGCTATATAGAAATATGTCACTTTCAATAATAAAAGGTAAATTTAGATCCCCCAAAACATCAACAAAATCTTCAAAATGTTATATATAAATGGTTAATGCCAGGTCTCACCTTAAATTTCTCTGAAAAAAATACATACACAAATGTGAGGTAAAGTTACAATTTCACAGGGTTGATAACATCAGAATGAAAAAGGTAACATGGAAGACTCTGGCTTCTATATACTTATGACACACAAAGGTGGTAGGTAAAATGTCAAATACAGAAATACAAAATGATAGGGTGTTGCAGATGTAATAAAATATATATTGTGATCACTGTGAGAAAAATAAGCAATTTGGGAAGCAACAGTGGGGACTGACTTTCTGGTTTAATGGGTCAAGATACCATCTGTGATGCCAGCATCCTAAATGAGTACCAAATGCTCCACATTTGATCCAACTCTCTGCTAATGACCTGAGAAAAGCTGTGATAGAGGTCCTAAGAGCTTGTACCTTTGCCACCCTCGTGGGAGACCCAGGTGAAACTCCTAGACTTCAACTTGGAGCAGACTTGGCTTTTGCAGCCATCCAGGAAGTGAACCAGCAGATGGAAGGTCTCTCTCTCTCTCTCTCTCTCTCTCTCTCTCTCTCTCTCTCTCCCTCTTTCCCTCCTTGTAGCTCTGATTTTCCAAAAGTAAAACTTTTAAAAAAAGGAACGAGGTGTGAAAAACAAATTTCAGGTAAGGTGCTAAAAACAGTCCATTATAATTGAATTAAAAGGGTAAAACAAATTAAATCTTTTCCAGGAAACATAAATTAAGAATATATGATGCCACTTTCCTGAATAACAACAAAGAAAATGTAACACATATATTCTATTGTAACTGTCAGAAATCAAAGGCAAAGTTTTGTAAAAAATTAGAACAAGCAAAAATATATTACTGAAAATCTGTGTGCATGATAGCTTTAGCATTATTACTGTGTGAAGAAATGAGTAAGCTGGTAAGAGTCATAATAAAGTCACAACCAATTATAAAGGCATTTGCTGAAAAATAAATCATTAAAATGGAAAAAATAAAGGGAAGATAAAAAACCACATTTCCTTTAAAATAATCATAAATGAAATATGATACTACATGGGACAACTCAATTGGGTTATTTAAAAGTTATTTAAAAAATCATAGGAAATACAAAGTCCCCCAATAGTTGAGGAAAGATTTAAAAATTTTCAACAAGAAAAAGTGAATAATTGGTGAGACCAAAGATGGCTATAAAATGTGTAAATTAAGATTGTCAGGACAACTTATAGTTTTGATATAAATGATGATATATTGAAAAAGGATATTAGACCATGAATAAGACATATGACATCAAAGACAAAATTGAAGAATCAGAAACATTATGAAATAAAAATATGGCAAATATACACAATGGAATACTTCTCAGTCTGGAAAAAAGAATGTAATTCCATCTTTTACAACAAAACGTACGCAACCTGAGACCATGACCATTATGCTTAGTGAAACAACCCAGTGAAAGAAAAGGCAATAGATGTTTTCTCTTATATGTGGTAGTTAATATAGAATATAAAAAACACAATACACAAGACTGAAATTGACATCATGTTATAATCATTGTTTATAGCCATTCTTATGTCCTATGGATTAATGTTTTTTTACTACTTTTTACTTGTTGAACATTATGGTTAGTGGTGTATTAAGTCTTTGATTATAAGCACATTTTAATTGTTATTGCAAAATTAAAGAAAAAATGGAAGAAAAGAGGGGGAATTGAGGGAGAGGAAAAATTGTGGTAATATTCCTGGAATTGTATCAATAAGCCTCATGAAATCTATTCTTTTTAAATCAATTAAAGTTTAAAAAGAAATAAAATTCATTTATAATTGCTCTGAGAAGAATTGAGTAATTTTAGTTGGAACAGAAATTTTGTGAATAAGAAATATCAGACATTACTCTAAAACAGACCAATACAAGTACATTGAAAAAAGGAAAACAAAAAATAAATTTCAGAAAAGATAAAGAACAAATATCTTACCACAATTATCTTTTTTTTTTTCTTTCTTAATCACTATTACCTTACAGGAAACATGTATCTAGGAGTATTCTATCAAAACATTCAAAAATTGGAGTTCCAAATAATCAGAAATTGTAAAAATTTGCTAACTGCAAGAATGAATTTTCAGAATTATCAGATGAATCAAGGATGTCTCAGAAATATGTGTCCATGATGGTTGCCAGCAAAAATCATAGTATTAGGATGGTGTTAATGATATAATGAAAAAGCCAGTCATGATGACCATGCACTCATAGTGCTAGGATTGGCATATAGTACCAAGTCAAAGAGATATATAACTGTTGGCTGTAAACTTAAATGCAAAAGCAAATAACAAAAGATATTATGAAATAAAATATATTATGATTACTATGAGAAGAATGAATAGTTTTCAGTAGCAATGATAGAATGCCAAGAAGATAAATAATCTGTTGAAAACTAGACTATTGGGGCTGGCATTGAGACATAGTGGGTAAAGTCACTGTCTGTAGTGCTGGCATCCCATATGGGTACTAGTTCAAGTCCTCGCTGTTCCACTTCTGATTCAGCTTTCTTTGATAAGAAATCACTAGATGATGGACCAATTCATTGGCCCCTGCACCCATGTGGGAGACCTGGAAAAGTCACTTGGCCTGTGGATTCAATCTGGTTTGGCCATGGCCATTTCATGCATTTGAGGAGTGAACTAGGATGAAAGATCTCTCTCTCTCTCTCTCTCTCTCTCTATCTATCTATATATATATATGTGTGTGTATATATATATATATATATATATTTCGCTCTCTCTCTCCCATTATCACTTTCACTCTTTCTTCCTCTTGTGCTGTAACTCTGCCTTTTAAATAAAAAAATTGTTTTTAAAATTATACTATTATAATTAATGTAAAAAATAAATGAAATCTTTTCAAGAAATGTAAATCAAAGAAAACACCACCCTGCAAGAATAAAAACTCAGGTAAGATATCAGTGTTTAAAACTAACCTACTGACATTTTCCAAAAAATCAAAGGATATGTCACAGTTCCATAAAATCACAATTACCAAGAAATATGATACCCTGAAGAGGGCAATGACCAGATTCTCCTAAAATGCCTCTGGAAAACTGTGTACATGAAAGTGTCCAGAACTGCTTATACAATATTGTGGCCTCTGATAATCTCATAAGGAAAAGACTAAGCAAGATGGCATGAGGTTCACAGTGGTAGGATTTGCAGAGAATATATTACTAAAGATATGCATAGGTGATAGTTACAAGAACAAATAGAAAAAATTAAATAAGGATTGTGATGTTATGACATCAAATATACTGTAAGAAACAATAATTTCAGAGAAACACTGGTAGAAAAACTAGTAGATATAAGTATTTTGCTGGAAAATATATGACTACAATTATCCTCAAAAGTAAAATGCATGTTAAATGATGTTACAGAATGGAAATAAAAGATCAAACAAGTTAGAAGCAAAAATCCAAAGAAGGCAGTGTCAGTAGCTATTCTAAAGCAACTATCATATATTAATATTAAAGATAGAATCCTCCAAAATTCAGATAAGTTAAAAATATGTTGCATGGGAGCTAGCACCATGAAACAGGAGGTAAAGTTGCCATCTGTGAAACAAGCATCCCATGTTGGTGCTGGTTCCTATCCTTGGTGCTTCACGTTTGATTCAGCTCTGTGGTTAATGGCCTAAGAAAAGCAATGAAATATACACCAAGAGATTGGGCCCCTGCCACTCATGAGGGAAATGGGAAGAAACTCCTGGCTCCTGGCTGCAGCCTGGCTCACCCAGACATTGCAGCAAGATGCAGAGTCAACCAGAGATATCAGAGCTGTATCTCTCCTCTCTGCAGCTCTTTCAAAGAAGTAAACAAATCCTTAAAAAAGAAAACAAGAAAAGATGCTTTAAAAATGCATTACATGTATAGTGTGAATTATCAGGGATGCCAAGATTTCTCAAATATATAAACATCATTGTTGTCATTACAACTTAAATAATTTTATTTTAGTGCATGACCAAACAGTCAAAATTCAAATTGTTTATAAGTTCACAATGGACAGATAAACAGACTAAGATATTTTTAGAAAAACACAGGTAATGGTAATATGAAAGATGGAACATAAACTTATTGGATATTTCAGAAAATAAAAGATTGTTATTAAGTGAGTAGAAATGAGTATTATAGTGAGAGAAATAATAGAGTGATAAAAGACATGGAAAATTGGTGATAAACATATTACTAAAAACTTTAAAAAAGAAAATACTCAAGAAAAAGAAAATCAAAGACAACGACACCACAATAGTCTTCATTTACTTTAGCTTTCACAATTAAATGGAAATTTAGAGTCCCATAAACATCCGTAAAATGTACAAAATATATTACCTTGTAGTGGTGAATGATTAACACAGTCTAAAGTGTCTCTGATAAACTGTACTTGAATGTTGCCAGGACAACTTCCAGAACTTAGAAAGCTGATGACCTCACAATGTAAAACCCAAGCAAGATGGCCACCATTTCACTGGGCAAATTCTAACTTAAACTAGGATTTTAAAGATACATCCATGCGGTAGGTAGAAAGTCAAAGACCAAGAAATTCAAATATGCTGCAAATATAATGAAGTGTAAAGAAATATACTGTGATTACTGTGAGAAAGAATGAATAATTTTCTAGAAACAATACTAATGACAGGAGATAATAGAAACTTTTTAAAAATAGCCCATAAAATACATTAAATCTGTATAGGTAGCTGTTACATATTCAAAGACAGCAACAACACATAAATGTTGCAGATGTTTTAAAATAAACTATGGTAATTATCATGAGAAGGAATGATTAATTTTGTAGGAACATCTGATTTAAAATGAAAAAGCAGGATTATGTATTTTCTGTCCTTTCAGAATTTAATTGATGTTAGATGTTAATCACATCTATAAAATATCTACATAGCAACATCAATAACAGTGTTTGGCCAAACACAGCACAACAGTGCAACTAAGTTGATCGATTTGAATTGTTGATTATAATAGTCTACTTGTCAATACAGAATTCATAACATATCCTTAATTCAAATATAAACATCAAATAAAAGTTCTTCTTCCATGTCAAAAACTAAAACTATACTTAAGACCAAAAACAATGCTTGACATTCTGCTTTATCTCATTGGAAAAATTTTATTTCTAGTTAGTGTAGAAAACACAATATTCCACTCAATTACTGTCACCATGTGAGTTACAACAAATAAGCAAGATCTAAATAAAACAGTGCAAACCTCATTAAACTCATCTAAGAATGTGAGAGGTAAACTGTATCAAAGTTGATAGCTTCCATGTGAGTACTTATGCTGGGATCCAGTGACCGGGTTAGGCTGGGAAACATGCTTATAAAAAAGGCTCCTGTAGGGAGAGCGGCAAGATGGCGGAATAGGAAGGGAGCACACCGATAGTCTGGGGAGAGACAGTTTAATAAAACGGAGATACTGCAGGTTCAAGGAAGAGTAGGGGAAGAAACAGCAGAGGAAACCCTTCCAGAACTGGAGATTCACAGTGGACCTGCGTGGAGAGTGTGGGAGCCCACAGTTTGGGACACCAGCAGCAGATTCAACACACCAGCGCTGGAACACAAGGTGAGCCGAACCTCAATAGCCCGAGATACCAGCAGGGAAGCGGAAAGAGGAGACTAGAGCAAACAAGGCTTGAAAACCTGTGGGGAAAAGTTCACCAGGCTAACTAGAAGAGAGAGAGAGAGAAAGAAAAAAAAAAGTGACCCATACGGACACGAGTTTCTCTCTCTCCGCTCACCTCTCAAAGGTGAGCAAGACAAAGAGCAGGCGCCATTTTGGAATACGTCATAAGCAGGGCGACCTCGGGTTGGCACCGGCCCCGAGCCTAGCAGAAAAACCTGACTCTGGGTGGGAGGGGTGAAATAACAAGAGATTAGAACCTAATGAATGTGTGGTGCTAATGAACTGAGACTGTGAAAAAAGAGACGGTGGGGGAGAGAACTCACGGAAATCACGAATTCATGTGAGTACTCTCCAGAGACGCTACAGTTCAGTAGACTTGGCAGCCCAGTGGGAGACTACAGGAGAATCTGAGCCCACACTAAGGGCTGCAAAGATTCCCTCTCTGGTCCTTGGGAAAGAGCTTCCGATCTCTGGCTCCTGTAGGTATATCATTCGCCTGCTAACCACCCCCAATTCCATTCAGCTGTGTAAAATTACTTCCCTTTGGAACCAAAAAAAAAAAAAGTAACAGAGAGAGATTTACCACTCCTAACCTGGGAGTGTTTCCTTTGACACACCCTCAACCCTGAGGAACCAAACAGAGCTCTCAGGCCACACCCATCTCAAGCCTCTAAGGCTCCATCAAAAGCAGACAGCCCACTTAATCTAGAGTCATAGTATAACAAGAAAAATACACCACAGTGAAGAAACCAATATGACAAACAACAAATGCAAAAACCGAGGTAATAAGAACAAGGAAGATACTATGGCATCCCCAAATGAAAAAGACACCCCAATTCAAGATTATGAAGATGATGAGATAGAAGAAATGCAAGAAGCACATCTCAAAAAATTGATAAGAACACTAAGAAGTACTCAAAAACAAATTCTTGAACTACAGAAATCCTTAATGGACAAGGTAGAAAATCTCTCTTGTGAAAATGAAATATTAAGAGGAATCAAAATGAAATGAAACAACTAGTAGAACATGACACTGTGATAGTGACGAGAAATCATAATGAAGTGAAGAATTCAATAGATCAAATGAAAAACACATTAGAGAGCCTTACATACAGAATGGGTGAGGCAGAAGAGAGAATATCAGACTTAGAAGACAGAGCACAGGAAAATATACAGTCAAACCAAAGAAAAGAAGAGGAACTTAGAAATCTAAAAAATATTGTTGGGAATCTACAGGATACTATTAAAAAACCCAACATTCGAGTTCTAGGAGTTCCTGAAGGCATGGAGAGGGAGAAAGGATTAGAATGCCTTTTTAGTGAGATAATAGCAGAAAATTTCCCAGTTTTGGAGAAGGAGAGAGACATCCTAGTACAGGAATCTTATAGAACCCCTAGTAAACATACCCAAAAGAGATCCTCACCACGACACATTGTAATTAAACTCACCACAGTGAAACAGAAAGAAAAGATCCTAAAATGCGCAAGAGAGAAACGTCAAATTACACTCAGAGGATCTCCAATTAAACTCATGGCAGACTTCTCAACAGAAACCCTACAAGCTAGAAGGGAATGGCGAGACATAGCCCAGGTACTGAGAGAGAAAAATTGCCAGCCCAGAATATTATATCCTGCAAAGCTCTCATTTGTGAATGAAGGTGAAATAAAGACCTTTCATAACAAACAAAAATTGAAAGAATTTGTTGCCACTCGTCCAGCCCTGCAAAAGATACTTAAAGATGTGTTACACACAGAAACACAGAAACACGGCCATCAACATGAAAGAAGGTAAATGAAGGGAACCTCACGGCAAAAGATCACAAGGAATTCAAAGCATACATTAGAAAATATCTTTGGCAAATGGCAGGGCAAACTTACCACTTATCAATAGTCACATTGAACGTTAAAGGTCTAAACTGTCCTGTTAAAAGACAGAGATTGGCTGATTGGGTTAAGGAACAAAAACCATCTATTTGCTGCTTACAAGAAACACATCTTTCCAATGATGATCCATACAGACTGAAAATAAAAGGATGGAACAAAATATACCATGCCAACAGAAATGAAAAAAGAGCGGGTATAGCCATCTTAATATCAGACTACATAAACTTTAACACAAAAACTGTTAAGAGAGACAAAGAGGGGCACTATATAATGATTAAGGGATCAATACTCAGGAAGATATAACAATTATCAATGTATATGCACCTAATTACAGGCCACCGGTTTATTTAAAAAATTTGTTAAGAAACTTAAAGGGAGACTTAGACCCCAACACAATAGTACTGGGGGACTTCAATACTCCACTCACAGATATTGACAGATTGACAGGACAGAAGATCAACAAGGAGACAGTAGATTTAAACAACACCCTAGCCCAAATGGATCTAACAGATATCTACAGAACTTTTCATTCTACACATAAAGCATTTACATTCTTCTCAGCAGTACATGGAACCTACTCTATGATTGACCACATATTAGGCCATAAAGCAAGTCTTAGCAAATTCAAAAGAATTAGAATCATACCATGCAGCTTCTCAGACCATAAGGGAATGAAGTTGGAAATTAGCAACTCAGGAATCCCTAGAGCATATGCAAACACATGGAGATTGAACAACATGCTCCTGAATGAACAATGGATCACAGAAGAAATCAAAAGAAAATCAAAAATTTTCTGGAAGTAAATGAGGATAACAGCACAACATACCAAAACTTATGGGATACAGCAAAAGCAGTGTTAAGAGGAAAGTTTATATCAATAGGTGCCTACATCAAGAAACTGGAAAGGCACCAAATAGATGAGCTTTCAATGCATCTCAAGGATCTAGAAAATCTGCAGCAAACTAGACCCAAATCTAGTAGAAAAAGAGAAATAATCAAAATCAGAGAAGAAATCAACAGGATTGAATCCAAAAAAATTACAAATAATCAGCCAAACGAGGAGCTGGTTTTTTGAAAAAATAAACAAAATTGACACCCCATTGGCCCAACTAACTAAAAAAAGAAGAGAAAAGACCCAAATCAGTAAAATCAGAGATGAAAAAGGAAATGTAACAACAGACACCACAGAAATCAAAAGAATCATCAGAAATTACTACAAGGACTTGTATGCCAGCAAACAGGGAAACCTATCAGAAATGGATAGATTCCTGGACACATGCAACCTACCTAAATTGAACCAGGAAGACATAGAAAACCTAAGAAGACCCATAAGTGAGTCAGAAATTGAATCAGTAATAAAGGCCTCCAAACAAAGAAAAGCCCAGGACCAGATGGATTCACTGCTGAATTCTACCAGACATTTAAAGAAGAACTAACTCCAATTCTTCTCAAATTATTCAGAACAATCGAAAAAGAGGGAATTCTCCCAAATTCTTGACATTGTGAAACAGAAGTTATTTTGTCAAAAAGATTAAAAGGCTTTTGTTGGTAAAAAAAAATTATTCAGAACAATCGAAAAAGAGGGAATCCTCCCAAATTCTTTCTATGAAGCCAGCATCACCTTAATTCCTAAGCCAGAAAAAGATGCAGCATTGAAAGAGAATTACAGACCAATATCCCTCATGAACATAGATGTAAAAATCCTCAATAAAATTCTGACCAATAGACTGCAACAACACATCAGAAAGATCATCCACCCAGACCAAGTGGGATTCATCCCTGGTATGCAGGGATGGTTCAACATTTGCAAAACAATCAACGTGATCCACCGCATTAACAGACTGCAGAAGAAAAACCATATGATTATCTCACTAGACGCAGAGAAAGCATTCGATAACATTCAACAGCCTTTCATGATGAAAACCCTAAGCAAACTGGGTATAAAAGGCACATTCCTCAATACAATCAAAGCAATTTATGAAATACCCACAGCCAATATCCTATTGAATGGGGAAAAGTTGGAAGCATTTCCACTGAGATCTGGTACCAGACAGGGATGCCCACTCTCACCACTGCTATTCAATATAGTTCTGGAAGTTTTAACCAGAGCTATTAGGCAAGAAAAAGAAATTAAAGGGATACAAATTGGGAAGGAAGAACTCAAACTATCCCTCTTTGCAGACGACATGATTCTTTATTTAGGGGGACCCAAAGAACTCTACTAAGAGACTATTGGAACTCATAGAAGAGTTTGGCAAAGTAGCAGGATATAAAATCAATGCACAAAAATCAATAGCCTTTGTATACACAGGCAATGCCACGGCTGAAGAAGAACTGCTAAGATCAATCCCATTCACAATAGCTACCAAAACAATCAAATACCTTGGAATAAACTTAACCAAAGACATTAAAGATCTCTACAATGAAAATTACAAAACCTTAAAGAAAGAAATAGAAGAGGATACCAAAAAATGGAGAAATCTTCCATGCTCATGGATTGGAAGAATCAATATCATCAAAATGTCCATTCTGCCAAAAGCAATTTACAGATTCAATGCAGTACCAATCAAGATACCGAGGACATTCTTCTCAGACATGGAAAAAATGATGCTGAAATTCATATGGAGACACAGGAGACCTCGAATAGCTAAAGCAATCTTGTACAACAAAAACAAAGCTGGAGGCATCATAATACCAGATTTCAGGACATACTACAGGGCAGTAGTTATCAAAACAGCATGGTACTGGTACAGAAACAGATGGATAGACCAATGGAACAGAATAGAAACACCAGAAATCAATCCAAACATCTACAGCCAACTTATATTTGATCAAGGATCCAAAACCAATCACTGGAGTAAGGACAGTCTGTTTAATAAATGGTGCTGGGAAAACTGGATTTCCACGTACAGAATCATGAAGCAAGATCCCTACCTTTCACCTTACACAAAAATTCATTCAACATGGATTAAAAATTTAAACCGACGACCCAACACCATCAAATTATTAGAGAGCATAGGAGAAACCCTGCAAGACATAGGTACTGGCAAAGACTTCTTGGAAAATACCCCAGAAGCACAGGCAGTCTTAGCCAAAATTAACTATTGGGATTGCATCAAATTGAGAAGTTTCTGTACTGCAAAAGAAACAGACAGGAAAGTGAATAGGAAACTGACAGAATGGGGAAATATATTTGCAAACTCTGCAACAGATAAAGGGTTGATAACCAGAATCTACAAAAAATTAAGAAACTCCACAACATCAAAACAAACAACCCACTTAAGAGATGGGCCAAGGACCTCAATAGACACTTTTCCAAAGAGGAAATCCAAATGGCCAACAGACACATGAAAAAATGTTCAAGATCCCTAGCAATCAGGGAAATGCAAATCAAAACCACAATGAGGTTTCACCTCACCCCGGTTAGAATGGCTCACATTCAGAAATCCACCAACAATAGATGCTGGAGAGGATGTGGCAAAAAGGGACACTAGTCCACTGTTGGTGGGAATGCAAACTGGTGAAGCCACTATGGAAGTCAGTCTGGAGATTCCTCAGAAACCTGAATATAACCCTAACATATGACCCAGCCATCCCACTCCTTGGAATTTACCCAAAGGAAATTAAATTGGCAAACAAAAAAGCCGTCTGCACAGTAATGTTTATTGCGGCTCAATTCACAATAGCTAAGACTTGGAACCAACCCAAATGCCCATCAAAAGTAGACTGGATTAGGAAATTATGGGACATGTACTCTACAGAATACTATACAGCAGTCAAAAACTATGAAATCCGGTCATTTGCAACAAAATAGAGGAATCTGGAAAACATCATGCTGAGTGAATTAAGCCAGTCC
This sequence comes from Sylvilagus floridanus, assembly GCA_949820135.1. NCBI lineage: Eukaryota > Metazoa > Chordata > Mammalia > Lagomorpha > Leporidae > Sylvilagus > Sylvilagus floridanus. The sequence goes on from OX463225.1 coordinate 137,671,098, forward strand.
CAAAGGGACAAATATCATTTGTTTCCCTTGATTGGCGATGACTAACTGAGCACCAAAGGGGAAACCTGTTGAAGTGAAATGGACACTATGAGAAACAGTGACTTGATCAGCTCTTGTGCTGACTGTTGTTGTACAATGTAATACTTTATCCATTGTAGTAGTTTTTTTTATCCTAGTACTAGTGGTTGAACTCTGTAATTAACACACAATTATTCTTAGGTGTTTAAATTTTAACTGAAAAGTGATCCCTGTGAAATATAAGAGTGGGAATAAGAGAGGGAGGAGATGTACAATTTGGGACATGCTCAATCGGAACGGCCCCAAATGATGGAGTTAGAATTGTGCCAGGGGATTCCAATACAATCCCATCAAAGTGGCATGTACCAAGGCCTTCTCATTAGTTCAAGTGATCAATTTCAGCTCACAATTGATCACACTGATAGGTCTAAGAGTCAAAGGGATCACACAAACAAGACTAGTGTCTGCTAATACTAACTGATGGAATCAAAAAGGGAGAGAATGATCCAACATGGGAAGCGAGATACACAGCAGACTCATAGAATGGCAGATGTCCTAAATAACACTCTGGCCTCAGAATCAGCCCTTAAGGCATTAAAATCTGGCTCAAGAGCCCATGAGAATATTTTAGGCATGGAAAGCTAAGACACTCTGAAAAACAAAAAAAAAAAAAAAAAAGAAGACCTAAATGAAAGATCTCTGTGAGTGAGATCCCAGTGGAAAGAACGGGGCCATCAAAGAAGGAGGTACCTTTCTCTGAAGGGAGGTGAGAACTTCCACTTTGACTATGACCCTGTTGGAATAAGATCAAAGTCAGCGAACCCTAAAGGCTTCCATAGCCTTGGCAACTCATGACTAGAGCCTAGGGAGATTACTGACGCCATAAACAAGAGTGTCAAATTGTTAAATCAACATCAGGAGTCACTGTGTACTTACATCTCATGAGGGATCTGTCCTTAATGTGTTATCCAATGTGAAATAATGCTATTACTAGTACTGAAACAGTATTTTTACACTTTGTGTTTCTGTGTGGGTGCAAACTGATGAAATCTTTACATAGTATACACTGAATCGATCTTCTGTATATAAAGATAATTGCAAATGATTACAAAATCTTGGTGTTAAATTGGAAATTGCATAGATAATTAATCAATTCCTTAAAAAAATCATGTAGGTTCTCTGTCCTTAATATGCTGTACATTGTGAATTAATACTATAACTAGTACTCCAACAGTATTTTCACTTTGTGTCTCTATGTGAGGGCAAACTCTTGAAATCTTTACGTAATATATACTGAACTGATCTGTGTATAAAGAGAATTGAAAATGAATCTTGATGTGAATGGAAGGGGAGAGGGAGTGGGAAAGGGGAGGGTAGCGGGAGGGAGGGAAGTTGTGTTGGGGGGAGCCATTGTAATCCATAAGCTGTACTTTGGAAATTTGTATTCTTTAAATAAAAGCTTTATATATATATATATATATATATATATGGCTCCTTATTGGGCTACCAAGAAAGAAGACTGACAGTATGTAGACTTTCAAAATGTAGCATATTTTGCACTACTCAAACTATTTTGCTTGGTAAAAATCAGGCCTACTGAGCTTTAAAATGGATATAAATATGGAAATGATTTTGTAGTAGTGGATTTAAGAAGCTAAACAGAAAAAAGCTTTATAAACAATTAGGTATTTATGAGCAGCTTATATTACTGAGAATTCAAGTAAGGTGAGGATGATGGATGTCCACTGCATACCATGTGTTCAGTAGTGATTACAATTATTTCACAGGAAAAACAGAACAAATATGAGATGGAATTGGATTTCTGCATCTCTAGGTTTGACAATTAATGGGAACAATTAGAATAGTCAGATATTGAGATAGTTAACTCTAAAGGAGAGGGAAGAAATAAACTTTGTGAAAGAATATGTTAAGTATCTTCCACAGCTGTGGCACAACAGGTAAAGCCGCCACCTGCAGTGCCTGCATCCCATATGGCATTTGGAGAAGTCCTAACTTATCCACTTCTGATCCAGCTCTCTGCTATGGCCTGGGAAAGCAGTAGAAGATAGCTGAAGTCCTTGGGCCCCTGCCCCCAATGTGGGAGACCCAGAAGAAGCTCCTGGCTTTTGGCTTTGGATCAGCTCAGCTGAGGATATTGTGGCCAATTGGGAAGTGAACCAGCAGATGGGAGATCTATCTCTCTCTGATTCTCATTCTCTCTCTATGTAATTCTGATTTTCAAATACTTATATAAATAAATCTTTAAAATATGTTAAATAGAATATTATGCATTCATTGACTTATTTTGATTTCTATACAATTTTTGTTGAAAATTTACTTTTTACGTCAAAGGTCAAGTTACAGAGAGGCAAAGGCAGAGAGAGGCCTTCCATCCACTGGTTCATAGAACCCAGAGTTTGGATAAACTGAAGCCAGGAGCCAGGAGTTTCTTCCAGGTCTCCCATGTGGGTGCAGGGGCCCAAGGACTTGGGTATCTTCTACAGCTTTTGCAGACCAAAGCAGAGACTTGAATCAGAGTTGAAATGTAATGAGATGAGAAATGGACCCCCCAAAACTAGGGAATGAGATGAAATGGGAGTAGTTCACAGAAGGATTTTTCATATATATTATGAAAGTGAAAATAGTTAAAGAAAATAATATTGTGGTGTATATATACAAAATAGTACATCAGAAAATTACATTTTATTTTTTCTTCTTTCTAGTTGTTGAATTATTTACTTAATGTAGGATTAATCTTACAAGTGTAAAATAAATGGAAAGTAGATCATCATAATAATGAAAAGAAAGAATAAGAAAAGGAGGAGGGTGGAGGGTGGAATCATGACCAGGAGGGAGATTAGGGTGGGTAGTATAACTATGCTCATAAATCAGTATATATAAAATAAATAAAATTTGGTCACTTTAAAATATTTAGTTATAAAAAAGGAGTAATACATTTTAAAAAGTGTTATTTTAAATATAACTTGGAACTGAAAAAAAGCTTTAAATGTCAATAGAAGAAGTACATTAGAGACATTTCAAACTGTGCCATTCACAACTATGTGATGACATGAGGGATTAGATGAATCCCTATTTATTTCCCATTGTGATTTATTTGAATGAAAAGCATTTTCATTATCTGAAAAGTGAGTTTTTCATATTGTCTATAATTATCTATGTCCTTAGTTACTGAGAAAAGCTGGAAATATGAATGCCAACATGTATCCATGCTCTTTATTTTTTCCAAATTAAAGAGACTAAATGTACATTCGAATCCTAAAACTAAAGTATTAGAACTAGGTTACATTCCTTCAAACTCAAATGAATTATTCCGTGTAGTTCCCCATATAATACTCATCATAAATAATGCCATAAAACATTGAGTTAGAAAAACATCTCAAGGCAGTTCTGCATTATAGGACATTCCCTGTGTTAATTATTATCAAAATGCAGTGTATCTGTTATTAAGATATTCTTTTTTCTGCAACTATCCAATAGGTACTGGATTATTCCTTGGAGATCACTGAATCAACTCAAATGAAACCTTCTAATACATTTCAATGAATGTTTCCTACATGGAAACTAGTGAGGAACTGATAGAATTAAGGGAGACTCTAAAAGGCAGACCTTGCAAAAGGTACATACTAAAGTGTAAGAAAGGATTTTTACAGCAGGAACTGGGCTCCAAGCAACTTCTATTCATGGTTCTCATACAAATAAAGAAACTGGATCACAGCCCTTCTGTACACAATGAATTGTTCTTGATCAACACTACCAGTAGCCCTGAGATAGGGAATCAGCTAATGATGCAAAAGGAAACAGAGCTCCACATTTTCAAAAGAAACTGGCAAGTGAGGAAAGAAGGAAAAACAAGACTCTACTCTCTTGATTGAAAACAAAAGGTTAGGCTGGATATGTAATACCAAGATGTCATTGAGAAGAGGACTAAGAATAAAATAATGGCCGGTGCCATGGCACAATAGGCTAATCCTCTGCCTGCAGCACTGGCACACCAAGTTCTAGTCCTGGTCGGGGCACCAGATTCTGTCCCAGTTGCTACTCTTCCAGGCCAGCTCTTAGCTATGGCCCAGGAGTGCAGTGGAGGATGGCCCAAGTCTTTGGGCCCTGCACCCACGTGGGAGACCAGGAGAAGCACCAGGCTCCTGGCTTCACATCAGCTCAATGCACCAGCTGCAACGTGCCAGCCACGGCAGCCATTGGAGGGTGAACCAATGGCAAAAGGAAGACCTTTCTCTCTGTCTCTCTCTCTCACTATCCACTCTGCCTGTCAAAATTTTTTTTTTTTAAATAAAATAACAAGTTGCATGACTGATATTGTACCTTCTAAAAAGTAGGTTTAAATTTTTTGCTTTGGTTTATATTTACATGCTTGATGCTTTTCAGAAATCGTATAGCACGAGTTGTGCATATAATCAAAGCCTGAGATCAATTTTTACAGCTGTGATAAATCACTGGGAAATGCAATGTGATCATATTTCCCCATCTTTCATTAGCCTATACTTCAAAGTTTTCCAAGAGAAAAGTAATTTCTATTGTTTTTCCTAGGAGGTAGGTATATAAGAGAAAATATAAAAACTAGGTTATTGTCAATATGTAGGGAATTTTCCCATTAAAATCCAAATGAAAATAAACCTTCCTAGTTCTCATATCCAAAACTTTGCAGAGTTTGGCAATGTTAATGTTCTTCTAATTATTAACTCTCACATTCTGATTTAAAACTGGTGACTCAATTTGCATCTGTTGTGTACAGGATATTGTTGATATATTTTACTAACACATATGTGGCCGTAAGAATTTTCTTTCTCATAGAAATAAAAAAAACTAAGTGAATCTATTCCTATATTTAAGGTGCTTCCTCCCACTCTCTATACTTTATGTATGTCAATGTCTAGGAAATGTTTTCCCTAATAACCAAAGGGAGCTCTTTACTTAGTGACTATAACTCAGTCTTAAAGTGTTAGGCATCTATTTTGACAAAAAGCACAAATTAAAAAAAAATCAATGGAAATTTAAGTAAAAACATGTTAAACTAATGGCAATTTTGTTACTAAATAGAAATCTTTCTAGAGTTTACCCACTTGGAAATTTTGGCATCTTGTTACACACTAGATTCTCCTATAATTAGTTACAATTAGAATAAATTACCATTTATTGTAGATGCTACTTTAAGAAGTTTTGCTAGGGGCTGGCACTGTAAGCCTCTATCTGTGGTGCCAGAATCCCATATGGGCACTGGTTCAACTCCCAGCTGCTCCTCTTCCAACCTAGCTCTCTGCTATGGCCTGGGAAAGCAGTTGAAGAAGGCCCAAATGTTTGGGCCCCTGGACCAGCATAGGAAATGTGGAAGAAGCTCCTGGCTTCTTGCTCCTGGATTTGGATTGACTCAGCTCCAGCTGTAACAGCCATAGAAGGAGTGAACCAGTGGATAGAAGACCTTTGTCTCTGTCACTGTCTCTCCCTCTCTGTAACTTTGTCAAATAAATAAATAAAAATCTGAAAAGAGTTATGCTATAGAGGTAGTTTCCCTTTCCAAATTCTTTCACTATTAATTGTAACTGCTATAGCTCACATCTCAGCAGTATCTAGAGCTGAAATATTTAATGATTAAAATCAAGGTAGTAAAAAAATTACCTCTTTTTGCCACAATTGATGGGAAATGGCTAATGTAGATGGCAAAGATAATGAAAAAGTGATTCCCTTCAATAGAAACCTATTTGCTGTAACATTAACTAATTATAATTGCTCATTTTAAAAGAATGGGATATCTGCATTCTGATTTCCTGCTTAGTTGTTGAATTACTTCATATATAAATTTTAAGCATCTATTGAATTAATTTCTATTAACTGTTAACACTCATTTTTAAGATTCATCTATTCATTTGAAAGTGTTACAATAACAGAGCAAGTGGAGATAGGAGAGGGAGGAAGAGAGAGGGAAAGACAGACAGACATATTTATCATCCAATGGTTCATTCACCAAAGACTGGAAGGACAGGCTGGGCCAGGCCAAAGCCTGGAGACGGAATATTCTTCTGCCTCTCTGTACCTTTGCCTTTCAAATAAATAAATAAAGTAAATCTTAAGTAATATTTCAGACATGGGAGTGCACATATCTCTATTGCTACATGCAGGTCTACTGTTGTATCTTGAAATCAACCATAAACAATATGTAAAGAATAAGCATGCCTGTGTTCCAATTGTCCCTGTTTCTTACTGACAATCTGTTCTAGCAAGATGCTTGGTGTCATTAGCTGAAGATCACTGTATTTACCATTCCTTAGTTTATCATTTATCTACACACAATGATTATTAGAGTTTCAATTAGGAACACTACTAATAGAATGGAACAATCATAATACTCTGTAATAGAGCTTGGTATATGCATCTGTTTATGTGTCAGATGCTGGGGAGCATTTTTACCAGGTATGAGAAGGCAGAATCATATGTAGATCTTTCAACAGTCCCAACCGGACAAGACGATGTCTTCTGGAGCTATACTAAACTGACTATTGCTCCTGCTCTTGTTCCTCTGTGCTGCTACTTAATCAGCCTGGTTCCTGTGCTGAATGTGGATCCTGTTCCAATACTCCTATTCTCTTGTCTCTATCCACTTGGCATTGTTCATCCCAGCATCTTGTTTCTAGACCTGACCTCATTGTCTCTAGTCAATGAGCTCATGACATACAAAATCTTCATAAATACTTATGCTCTGGACAGTATATATATAATTCATTTAAAAAATGAAACACCACCACTTCTGTTGTTCTCTATTCCTGAGACAACCTTTTGTTGTTTATACAGTTGGCATAATTGTACAAATACTTTAAAACCTGTAAATTGTTATATTTCTGAATTTTCCTATACAAATCTCCTCTCCACATAATACAAATAAGAAATTTACAGGTATATAACAAAATTAGCATTTGAAAAGTTAAACTCAAGTATTATTAAAAGAAAATGTATGTACCTCCTGGTTAAGAAAATACTTAAAAAACACAATTTGAGAAAAATGCAGAAATACAACTATAATAATATTGTGCATTATTCCCTAGTTACTCTAAAGAGAATGAGAATGAAAGTCTAAAGCTAGAAGATACTTGAACACATTTACTGATAAGATGTGAATACCCATACCATAAAGGGAATTTTAGAGCTATAAGACCAGAAAACCAATTAAATGACAGAGACTGACACAGTACATGAAAAACAAGACCTAACATACTGTTCCTCCAAAACTACATTTTAAATATAAAGACATGTGAAGGGGGTGGATCTGAGGCCAAGTTTGTCAAAGGACAGCACATTTTATTCATATTGGAATAAGTTAAAGTGATCTATTTTACAGCATTGTGACACTATTTAATGGGAATATATTCACTGTAAAGTCACTGAGAGATTAAATATTATAGATTGTTTTTATCAAGAATAAATTGTTTTGATAAAGAATACATGTATAATAAAATACAAAGAGAAATCAGCTTGACTTAGCTATTTCACATTGACTTATATATTCCACATATATATTTCTTAAAACCATCTTTTACTGACAAACATATTCAATCTGGCTAGTTTGAGATATAAAATTAGGTATTTTAAAAGATAAAAAAAATTCAAATGGGTTAAAGTTATGTATAAAGACCATTGCAACACCATTTAAAAGAACAGATTGGGTACAGTCCTATTGACTAATCAGGCCTTAGGTCAGAGAAAATTACCATGGCTACTGAAATTACATAATGATAAAGGAGACAGTTCTCCTTATGTGTCTGAACTTAACAGTGCACCAAATTACATGAGGCAAAGATTACAGAATTATAATGAAAAGTATATGCACTAATGATAACTAACATAAATAAATAGCAAAGTATAAATTCAAATGCGGTAATGAGTACTTAACAGTATATAATCATAGAGAGATGCTATTTAATATTAGAGGGAAAAGATAAATTCTATCACTCCAAATATTGACAAATCACAAGAATAAGTAAATATACCTGCATAAAAGATCAGTAAATTCATATACTGCCAACACATCCTACTAAATTTAACTTGATCCACAACCTACAACCAAATTTTTCCCATCACATAAAAAATCACCATGCATTGTCATGAACAAGAATGACATAGACAACACCTTCAAAAATAAACTTGAAAGAAGCCAAGTCCCCTAGGCAGTTGAATGAGTGCATTTCTAAAGCACAGCTTCAGACAGCAGCACGCATGCACAGAAGTCAAAATAGTTCCAATATAATATCAAAATTGCAATAGAGTAAAAGCCAAGCAAAGTTCCTCTTCGGTAGAAATGGTACAGTAAAAATCACAAAAAAAAAAAAAAGGAAAAAAGAAAACCAAACCAAACCAAACAGGAAAAAAAAAAGACTTTGCCACTTCTGGGTTCAAAGGTGAATGATATCCAGAAGACATTTGAACTGACCAAGGCCCATTGATCCACCTGGGTGGTACGTCCATGGGTCCCTCTGCTCCTATTTCAACTTAGCAGGAAGCAAACACTTCAAGAATCTTCCTTCCTTTTCCACAAACATTATCATCCCATCTAACCAGGTTAAATCCAAGAAAATGAAACACTATGCACAAATCATAAAACTAATTCCTAAATTGGTAGATTAAAAGGAATTAAATGGCATTAAGATTCTACACGAGATGTGAAAGGGGCCCAGCTCAGAGAAGACACCTACTTTATCCCATCTGAATCTCTTGTGAAAATTCAGTTCCCATTATCAGAAATTAAAAAGGGGTTCATTTCAGGGGCCATTAGGTCTCTCCCTCAAGAATGGCTGAAGACACACATAAGTGAGTTCTCCCCACGGGATCTACTATGAAAGCCAAACTGAGTTGTCATCTCTTAGGGGCTCTTTCTGAGTCCACTTTGTACTCTGCACAGCTTCAGGACTCTGCCATTCGGAACTTACTGCCTTTGAACCTTAGACCATAACTTGCAGCTAAAATAGAACTGTTTTCTTTCCAAATTATTCGTCTGTGGCACTGTGTTATCAGGCAAAACAAATGGACTCAACCTCTAGGAAGCACCATGCTGTTTGGCTGCAGGACAGAAAATTCAAGGGATTCGGATAACCACTAGGGAGATAGGAGTGACCCAGGACAACACAGATCACAGTTTCTCCCCACATAAACACCACACATGCACTGCTGGTTCTCCTAAATGGGTCTCCAGTCCTCACCACACAATGGGGAAGACACAGGGCTGCAGGTGTGGAGCTGCCCAGAGAGGGCTCAGGGACCTAGCCGAAGTCACTGCTTGAAGGTATGGGACGGGATGACTGAGGTCTGGATCTTGGCAAAGCCCACATCTGCTGGACATTGGAGGGGAGGGGAGGCATTTAATGAGGCGATGCCAGAGCAGGAAGCTCAGGTCTGTAAATCCTAGAGCTGACCACTGGGAGGACGGGAGTTGACTACAGACATTTCTAGCAGATTTCCACCAGCTACATACTAGTCTCCCACGTGATGCCCAGCCCCCTACACTCACCATTTCCAGCTTCTGAGGAGTCAGGATGTCCTCTTTGTCAGGTCCTGCTGTGAAAATAAAGCCATGGAAAGCAAAGCCTGAGCGACTCACCACCTTTCTCTTCCTGTCAGCCACGCCCATCTGGAACTACCGCTGCTCCCCAAATGGCATTACTGTGACATGGCTGCCTGATGATTGGACAGTTTGCACATCCTGAGTATGCAAGACGTCACAAAAGATGCAGCCAATGAGAATCCTCTCTGTCACAGGAGGGCTACTTTGGGTTCTGCTGAGTGAACTGGGAGTGAGGGGTGAGGTTTGAGTTCCGGTTTGAAGCCACCTGTTTCTGCTTGGCTCAGAGTCTCCTTACACCTGATGGTAGATCCCATTCCTGTCAGTCCCTCCTGGAGTCCTCCTGGCCCCACATGTCCGAGATCCTGCTAGCAAGTTGTGATCTGGAGCTGCAGGGGGCCTGCTGCAGGTAAGTCCCAGTCCACTGAACGTTCATTGGCTTCTGCACTTTATTTTTATTATTATTTTATCCAGATTCTCAACTCACTTGTATTTCTTATATACTGCTTGGTTGATATCTCTTTATGGATATTACATAGATTAGTCTTCTTTTGGTTAATTTTTCTTCTCAGCTTTTGCATACTAGCCTGCTTTTTTCATTTAATATTATTTTTATTTGTTTTTGGTGGTACATAGTAATTCTATGAATTTTATTTATTGATCTCAGATCCAGTAATTATTTGGAATTTTGTATTTGGCCTTAGATTATGTTGGGCTACCTATATGATAGTGTGACTTACATATGTTGTTGTATAAAAGTAGATCCTTATATCTTGTGTTTCCAGGACTTACCTCCAGTGCAATGTTATAGACAGGTAGTGAGCAGCGGCAACCTTGTCTGAGTCCACTGAGAGGAAAAAAGCTTTCAATGATTCTGTATTACTGTGTATCATGTTTGTTGTAGGGTCATTATAGGCAATCTTGATCAGATAGGGAAGTTAATGTTTCTGTGTTGTTCTAATAGTTGTTTTTTAATAGGTATATGCCAGACTTTATTAAACAGTTTTAAACATTTAAAATTTAAACATTTAATCAAACATTTAATTTAATAGCTTAACCTGCTGCACCACAGCACCAGCCCCAGGATATAAGACCTTGACATAGAAAAGCATGATAACTATTTTCTGAAAAAAAAAAAAAAGTTATGTGTACTTATTGAAATTGCCATTTAAAACTGACTTTTTAAATTCCATAAAATGTTTTTTTAAAAATCCAATAGAAAAATGTATTTTTATATATGATACTGGATACATATTAGGCAGTACTACAAACATGAATTCTTTAAACATCATAGTTGTGATGGAAATAGATACATTATTTCTTTGTGCTGTAATTTTTCATTCTGTTTTTTTGTAATCTCTTACACAATATTAACAAAACTGCACCTTCCATTTGTTGTGAATATCCACACCTTTTTATGTAAAAGAATCATTTAGGAAATAGTTTATGTGATGTTGTATATGGGAAAAATACTTATGAAACTAAATTCAGTAAAATAGCAAATTAAATTGTGTTAGTTTTTTAAAATATATTTTGATTATTGTTAGTCATAAATAATCATCACCAAAGACAAAAACTAGACAAATTTGTTGTCATTCTTTATGGGATTTTGTATTATAATTGTTCTAAGTTGTTAGTGATAAAAGAAATAGGAATAAAGAAATGCCTTTTGTGTATACTTTTTTGAAATTCTAACATCATTTTTAAAAATAATTTAGGTAGAGTGATAAAAGCTAGAATATTTGCACCAAAAGTTTAAGACATTGCTGAATAGCTTCCCACCTTGCCTGTCAGGTGTATCTTCTGCACTAAACCATGTGACCTTCCCCAGTCTAAATGTCTGTGCACTCTCCCTCAGATTCTGTCCCATCTGTTCTGATGGATGCCCTACCTCATTAAGTCCTGCTACTTTGCTTACAAAAAAAGATGTGCTTTTTTGAAAGGCAAATTCAAAGAGAGGGATGAAAGAGGAAGGGAGGAAGGAAGGGAGGAAGGGAGAGAGATAGAGAGATTGAGAATGAGAGAGAGAGAGAGAGAGAGAGAGATCTCATCCACTGATTGACTTTCAAAATGACTACAATGGCTGGGACCAGGCCAGGAGCTTCAAACACCTACCAGGGCTCCCACATGGGTGTAAGAGTCCCAAGCACTTGGTCTATCTTCCATTGATTTTCTTCCTGCATTAGCAGGGAACTGGATAGAAAGTGGAGCAGCCAGGACTCAAACCAGTGTTCATATGGGATGCTAGTGTCACTGGTGGCAGCTTGACTTGCAGCACTGAAATGCTTGTCCCTTAACTAAATTATTGATTTAAATTTTTTATTAGTCTTGCTATAGAAAAAATGAAAATATGTCTCTGGCAACTAGAGAAATCCATATTTTAAAATTATTATTAAATTAAAAAATGATCAAGAAGTGTACATTCAAAATAAGGGAAATATATTACACCTCTCATTAATAAAATTACTGTTAAATAATCATATTACTCAATTAATATAATTTATTAAGTAAAATATTTCATTTTGTGAACTTTGAAAGTCAGTTATTCATCTAATTTTTAATTTGAAAACACACTTCATCACTCAATGAGTACTCATACAAGTAAGAAGAAAAACATGAGTGACTATCACAATATGCTCCTTTTGTCTTTCATTATTTTCTATTTTCCTGAATGAAAGGAATAACATTAAATAATAAACTGCTTAGGAGTTCAGCAAATAATTATATTTTTTCAGAAAAACAGAAATTGTCTCCATCCTATAGAAGATAAAGGATTTCCAAAAGTATTAGAAAGTAGTAAGAAAATATGACAAAATAGCCATTTCCAGACAACTGTCAATTTACTTACAAAATGGAGCATATTTTTGTGCTTATCAAAAAAAAATTGAAGCTAATATAGACTCTAAAATGGCCTTAAGTATAGAACGTGAATAAAAGTAAACATACATGAAGTTTTAAAATTTATATGTGGTAATATAAATTAGGCATATATGTGAATATATAATTACATAATATCAAAAGGCCAAGGGTAATATTTGGTAATGTGGATAGATTTTTTACCTAATGTAGGATCATAATCATATAAAAATACAAATAAATATAAAGATCATTAAATTACATAACATTTTTAAGACTTCTGTTTAACAAAATTAAAAAAAATAAAAAATCTGACAATGCATTTATTTAGGAAAACATTATATCTACACTATATTAATTTAAAACTTTCATGAGATTATGTAAACAAAAATGAATCATCCAAGGACAATGGACATAGACTATAAAGACTTATTCTGTAAGAGGAAAGTTAAAATGAGCAACCAATGGAGCTGTGGCATCTCAATAGCAGTTAGTGTAATACAAATTACAATACTGAGGTTATTTTGGATTATTAAACAAAAAGGTTTCTACTGTCAAAAGCATTGGCAAAAATGTATATTACAGGGCTGGTGCCATGACATAGCAGGTATAGATGCCACTGGCAGTGCTGGCATCCCACATGGCCATTGGTTCGAGTCCCAGCTGCTTCACATTTAATCCAGCTGTAGGGAAACCTGGAAGAAGCTCCTGGCTCTCAGCTTCAGATGGGTGCAAGTGTGGCCATTGTGGCCATTTGAGGAGTGAACCAATGGATGGAAGATTTTTCTCTCTCTCTCTGTCTCAGCCTCTCTGTAAATCTGCCTTTGAAATAAATACATACATTTAAAAAAAAACGTTTAAAAGTGTACATTACTGGTAGCTGTGTAACTTGGAACAGATTTTATGGAAAATCTAAGGAATTTGAAATGTGTATTGTTCTTCACTAACAACAGTTCCTAGGCATATAAACCAGTCTACTGGTTACAGTGCTTCCTGTGATAGGGAGAACATCATCAATAAAGCAATATGGGCAAACTAAAGTGATCTCTGTCCTTAATGTATTGTACCAGGTGAATTAACGGTAAAACTACTATTCCAACAGTACTATATACTTTGTGTATTTGTGTGGGTGCAGTGTTGAAATCTTTACTTCGTATATGCTAAGTTGATCTTCTATATATCAAGATAATTGAAAATGAATCTTGATGAAGAATGGGATGAGTGGGGATGAGGGATGAGGGAGAGGGGGATGAGATGGTTGAGGTTGGGAGGGAGGTTATGGAGGGAAGAGCCACTATAATCCAGAAGTTGTACTTCAGAGATTTATATTTATTAAATAAAAGTTGAAAAAATTTAAAAAATAAAGTGAATCAACATGAGAACAGTTTATGTTGTATTTGTTTTATAAAGGATTGTTATATATTCATTTAAAACTGCAATAAAGCATTGATATATTGATGCTGCATTGTTCAATCTATAATGAAAGAAAGAAAGGCAGGGAGGAAGGGATGGATAGAAGAGGAAAAGGTTGTTCACACATACAAAGTTCTGAACCCTGCAGGTAGGCAGTTTGGAAACACTCTGGAAAATACATTATTAATATGTTAGCAGTCATCAGAAAATCTTGGTGGACTTTGAGACCTTTTTCCTGGTGTTAAATGGATCTAATTTAAACAGAAGCATTTGCATTACAACTCTGTCTCTCACTGTCTAACTCTGCCTGTCCAAAAAAAAAAAAAAAAAAAGTGGAGGCATGACTGGAATGTAGACACTTCAATATAGGATGAAGGTTTTCTCTCTGTCTCTCTCTCACTGTCTATATCTATCTGTCAAAAAAAAATATATGGGATGCAGGCCTCCCATTTTCTCAACTGTGATGGTGGCTGAAAAACAGTCTTAAAGCTCCTGGAAATATTTAAAAAACCCATTAGCTGAGATGAATATTTTTATACATAATCTGACACACTGTGAATTTTCCGTAGACCTTAGGTAATATAATGGTAATAAATAATTGTCATTTTCAAGGTATATTTGGCTCTTCTGCCCAGGGCAAATGGATTCTTTCAAGCAGATGTCAATTATGTCAGCTTCCAGAAGGTGCAATTTCCCCCTCAGCCATGTGGCCCTTAGGGTACAATTCAGAAGAGATTTTGTGCTGAAAATGAATGATGGTCTTTAACAACTGTAATATTTTATACTGTTTGCCAGAAGTGTCCTCTGCATTTTCATTCAATTTCAGTTGCACAGAAGCGTCTATCATAGTTCATTTGTCAGGGTTTTCTAGGGTGACTTCTATATAGGAATATTAGTGAATGAGAAAAAAAGTGCTCAGCAAGCTGAGTCGATGTGGGGTGACTGTTGCATATTTGAAATATATCCATTGACCAGGTTTTCTTAAATTGTGTTATGCAAAACACTAGAAGGTCATGAGATACTAGGTAGTTGGTTAAAAAAAATAGAGTGCATGGTTAAATAAATTTGGGAAACTTTGTGTTGACTTTGAATAGATTGCTCTCCTGTAGTGTTTCTCAGAACCTTTTATATATAACTGAGAATTGTGAGTCTTTAAGAAAAGCATTTAGTATACAGCATTGTCTAGACAGATTTGATCATAGCACTTCTTGTGAAAAACACCTAGAGTTCTGGTCATTCCTCAGAATTATGAGGGTTTCCTTTCATCTGGAATGTATTGTTTGAGCTTTTGGAGGTTTCCAACCTCAATCTTCTCCCCACTCGCTCACACCTCACAATGAGCATCTTGTCTGTCACCAGGTTTCCCATCCACCTCCAGGTATGTATGTCCTAGTAGTTATCACTCCAGTCCTGACTAGGCTCATGCACAGGCCAGAAAGCTGGAGCCCTGCCTCTTACTTTCCCTGTACAGTATGTTATCAGTCTTAACAGATCTGTCCCTTAACATCTCTAATCAGTCCTTTTCTCTATCCATATTACAGATCTTTCCCATTTCCTACCTTGAAAATTGAAACAGATTTCTATTTTCCTAATTTCCAGGCAAGCTCCTTTCTGGAACATTTTGAATTTCCTCTCTTTATAACCCTGCAGTACCTACCAAAATAAAGCCAATACGCAAAGCTTTTCAACTTCATCTCCTCTCACTCTCTTCCTCTAAGAGTTTGACAGAATTGGCTGGAGCACTTTGTAGTTTGTCAAGTCGCCTCTTTCTTTCCAGCCTCTTGTGCTGGTCTGATGCCTTTCACCACTTTGTCAGAGGCCACCTGTTAGTCCTTCAGGTGACACGCCTATAACCTAGTTTTGCAGACATTATCTGTGGCATGTATTATAGTAATTTTGTGTTTTATTACAAAAGTTTGAATTCTAAATGTGGAAATAATATCTTATGAATCTTTGTATCTCCAATTACAATAGCAACAGAAAAAATAAAGTATATGAGTATAAGAAAGATAAAAATATGTGTTATTAAGAAAAAATTTGCATATAATCTAAAGTCTCAGACATGAACAAAATTATGTTTCTTCATGGGAAAATTTAATATCATGAAAAATTTCCCTAGGTTAAGTTATCCATTTAACATGATCCCCAAGATAATAATATAGATTTTTGATTTTTTAAAACAATTAGACAAATTAAATCTATCAATCAAATAAAAATAATAGATTGAAAATATTGGAAAAAATATTGGAAAAGGAGGATAATATATGGGGGAAGAAGACTATCCTGGCTAAGTGTTTTTAAGTAATATAAAACTTTGACTACTGTGCAAGGGTATGAAAAAAGACAAATTAGGGGCTGGTGCTGTGGTCACCTGCAGTGCTGGCATCCCATTTGGATGCTTGTTCAAGACCCAGCTGCTCTACTTCCAATCTATCTCTCTACTATGGCCTGGGAAAGCAGTAGAAGATGGCCCAAGTCCTTGGACACCTGCACCCACATGGGAGACCTAGAAGAAGCTCCTGGCTCCTGGCTTTGGATAGGCCCAGCTCCAGCCATTGTGACCATTTGGGGAGTGAACCAATGGATGGAAGATATCTCTATCCCCACCTTTGTCTCTGTCTCTCTGTAACTCTGCCTTCCACATAAATAAATAAATCTTTAAAAAAAAAGAAAGAAGAAAAGAAATTAGTGGAACAAAATAGAAAGTCATGACAGACTGGGACAGATGTGCGGATTGAGCACATGTTTAAAGTGGCATCTTATATCTGCAGGGACCAATAACTGGTGTAGGGTCCACTGGTCTATTTTGAAAAATATTCTTTTGTTTTACCATATAAGTGGCAATTAATGAAATGTTTCCATATGAAAAATAAAAGTATTAAACAAATACTTTAGTAAGCCACAGGAGAATGTTTTTATAGTTGGAATAGGGAAAAGGTTTAATGGAATAAAAAAATAAGCCCTAGAAAGAAGAGTGATAAATTTGACTACAATAAACAAGAATTTCTGTATGCAGAGATCAATATAAATTAAGGAAATAATGAGCAAAACAGGGAGAAATATTTTCAACTGCTATCACAGATGTAGGGCCAATTTATCTAACATATAAAAAGTTATCACTTATCAGTAAGAAAAGGCCAATTAACCAGTAAAAATAAGTAAAAAATGATGAGATAGCTGTCAGAAAACAAAATCTAAGTGCTTCTTCGAGACAGGTAAAGAGACATTGGATGGCAACTGTGAGAGCTGAAGTCCTTGAGGGCTCAAGTGAGGGATGGGGCTCCAGGCTGCATCATTTCCCCTCTTTCCCCCCATATTGACAGCATTTGGGGAGTGAACAAGCCAATAGGAGTGCTGTCTCTCTCTCCCCCTCCTCTCTCTTTGAAAAAGAAAAAAGGAGGCAAAATGATTCCATTCATAGAAGCTGGAAAAATGGAGACACACTGACATACTCATATCTTCCAGATTAGCAAATATAAAAAGTTTTGATCAGTTTTTTTAGAAAGTGTGGGGGAAGAATATTTAATCATAGATTGTTGGTAGGAGTTTAAATGGGTGTCACTTGTATAGAGGGCCATTTGGCAGTATCTATCAAATTTACAAATAAGCACACCCTTTTATCCACTAATTTTACATTTAGCAATTTAATTTACAGATGTATTTGGCATTGTTTTCATATATTTCCATTTTCCAATAGCACTACAATCTTAAATTAATACAAAAATGAACTTTTATTTCTACATCTTTTGGTGCACTGCTCTTTTCTCTCTCCCTTCCCCTATATCTTTACTAGGGTCATCTGTCTTCCCACATTTTGTTTCAAATATGTCAAACTTTGTCATGAATCTGATCATGAACCTCACAAATGTGTTTCCCCAAGCTTTCTTTGCTTTTTTTTTAAAGTTTATTTATTTATTTATTTGAATGGCAGAGTTACAGAGAAGCAGAGGCAGAGAGAGAGAGAGAGAGAGAGAGAGAGAGGTGACATCCATCTGCTGGTTCACTCCCCAGATGGCCACAATGTCAAGAGCTGTGCCAATCCAAAGCCAGGAGCCAGGAGCTTCCTCCAGGTCTCCCATGTTGCTGTAGGGGCCCAAGGACTTGGTCCATCTTCTATTGCTTTCCCAGGCCATAGTAGAAAACTGGATCAGAAGTGAGCGGCCGGGACTTGAACCAGTGCCCCTATGTGTTGCTGGCATTGCAAGAGGCAGCTTTACCTGCTATACCACAAAGCTGATCCCCCAAACTTTCATACTTCAAAAATTCCTAAAGTTAGTAGAACACTTAGGATAAAGAACATGGTTAATTTTAGCTTCTATTTTGAAACTGAAAAGCCAGCATTTTATGAGTATTTCACCTAGAAAAGTAAGTCCTAAAAATTCTTGAATGCTATCCATTGCTTTTCCAAAATGCCTATAGCTTTTTTTTTTTTTTTTTTTTTACAGGCAGAGTGGACAGTGAGAGAGAGAGACAGAGAGAAAGGTCTTCCTTTGCCGTTGGTTCACCCTCCAATGGCCGCCGCGGTCGGCGCGCTGCGGCCGGCGCACCGTGCTCGTCCGATGGCAGGAGCCAGGTGCTAGGTGCTTTTCCTGGTCTTTTTAACAATGTTATAGTTTTAGGGTACTTCTTTGATCAAGTGTTGTTCACTTATTTTAACTTAACAGGAAAATGAACAAAACATGTTACATGGAGTTACTTTGCTGGAATATTTGTGGAGCAGTTATAAACTATAAGGAGTATTTTGACCTTCATGCTTGTTGCAGTTGATTTCTCAACAATGTTGCAGTGGATTCGTTTCTGAGAGGAGCAGCGTGGTGGGGGCAAGAGGCGTGGAGTCAACACACAGACCCCGGGAGTCGGGTGAAAGCAGGCTTGAGGCGAGCAGCCCGCAGACTCGTTTATTACAGTTGGTACAACATCTTATATAGCCAAGACCAGCCAATCTGGTCAAGGGGCGGTCTATGCCCCAACCAATCACAGCTTATTGTCAGGCAGTTTCCAAATCCATCCAATCACAGCCTGTTACCAGGCAGTTTCAAATCCATCCAATCATAGCCTGTTGCCAGGCAGTTTCCAATCCATCCAATCACAACCTGTTTCCAGGCAGTTTCCAACACAAGGTGGGTTTCAAAGCCATTCCTGAGTAACTGACGCTCGCTTGCCAGTGGCCACCTTCACATGGCCTTCTCATTCCACCACACATGCTGTCCTCTGGGGAGCAGCTTAAGCTTTAAGCTTTCCTAAAAGAGTTCTCACACCTAGGACCACATGCTGGGTGTGCTTCTCTGGAGAGGCAGGTGGTGAAGTCTATGCTGAAAGATTTACTCTTCTCTAGTAGATGTAATAAAAAACAGAATCTAATCAATAGCATTGTTAAAGGAGTCCCAAATCGCATTATCCCAAGAGCATTAGGAATAATTTTATTCCATGTCTGACTAAAAGTATTTTATTCTCCCAATCCCAGAAAAAAGCAAACAAACAAAAAAAGCATTTGAAAGACTTTAATGTGAGAGAAGATTACTTAGAATCTCATCGTATTTAATTAACAACTTGGGTTACGAAACAGAAAATGTATGTAAAATGTGTTGATGGTGAGCAATGCACTGAAGTAGAGCAGTAAGTCTTACAAACAGAAGCAAACATGATAAAAGGGACTATATCAGGTCATGTTATACAAACCAAGCAAAATTAATATCAAATACAGTATTGTGGGAGATTGCAAACTAACTGTAACTGTGTTATGATAGTAGATTGGCACAAAAATGAAGGAAAAAAGGGAGGGAGGGAGGGAGGGAGGGAGGGAGGGAGGGGAGGAAGGAGAGAGGAGGAGAGAGAAAGAAAGGAAGAAAGGAAGAAAAGAAGAAAGGGAGGGAGGAAGGAAGAAAGGAAGGAAGGAAGGAAGGAAGGAAGGAAGGAAGCAAGGAAGGAAGGAAGGAAGCAAGGAAGGAAGGAAGGAAGGAAGGAAGGATGGATGGAAAAGAAAGGGCCTCATTCAGGAACTGCAGGGTGCTGGTCTTGACCACCATGCAAATCCAGACTGGCAGCCCAGCATTCCAGTTTACCTCCTCTGAAACTCCAAGAACAGCACACATTTTCCTGTAGTTTCAACTCTTAACACTTCGTAATGCTTTTATCCTAACTCTATGGTACCTACCACACTTACTTTTTAAACCTTTTCATATTTTTTCCTGAATGAAATTTTCTTGTTTTTCCTTTTCAACTAAGTTTCTAATGGAAGTAATCTCAGCTTGTAATTTCAGAATTTCCCAATTGTATAGGAATGTAAACACTAGAATGCCTTTTGTGTTATACCTTATTGGATTTTAAAAACAGCTGAATGGAGTTTATTGTATCTAAGTCTCGCATTATAGTGAGTGAAACATTTCAGATGGTTAGTAGTGCTGGCTTTGCAACTTATAGACCTAGAATTTTGCTCAGTTTTGCCAATAGAATATTATTTTCATTTTATTTAGGGTTAGACAGAAAATTTAATCCTCATACTCAAAAAAAAAAGTTTGCAAACCCTGATTATAATCCATTTGCAAGCTATAGTTTTGAAATTCACCTACATAAAATTAAAATGGATAACTGGTACAAGAATTTCATTTCCATTCATGTTTGGTGTAAAGCTGGAGTCCCTGAGATAAGCCTTTGCCATTTTGTGTGTTCCTGTTAGTTAATGAAGAATGAGGGACTGTTTTGCAGAAGGGTAAAGCATCAGTGTATCCAAATACTCTTTGGAGAACACAGTGGGAGAATAGTATTTCCCATCTTTGATCATTAGTGAGATCTTGTATTATTTAACATCCCAGACACTCTAAATGTGGCTCTGTGACTCTTGTGGCCTGGAGCAGTGTCGTCCAGCTACCCCACAGACACAGCCTGGTCCTTAGGGAATGGGCTCAGTGACCAGAGCGAACAGACAAGCAGGAGAGGCAGCAAAAAAACTTCAGCTTCAGATCCTCAGCTGCTCCAGAGAAGGGGTTCAATGTGTCCTCTGCAGCATGCTTTTTTCTTTTTACTTTTCTTATTTTTTTGACAGGCAGAGTGGACAGTGGGAGAGAGAGACAGAGAGAAAGGTCTTCCTTTTGCCGTTGGTTCACCCTCCAATGGCCGCCTTGGCCGGCGCATTGCACTGATCAGAAGGCAGGAGCCAGGTGCTTCTCCTGGTCTCCCATGCGGGTGCAGAGCCCAAGCACTTGGGCCATCCTCCACTGCACTCCCTGGCCACAGCAGAAAGCTGGCCTGGAAGAGGGGCTACCAGGACAGAATCCAGCACCCCAACCGAGACTAGAACCCGGAGTGCCGGTACCACAAGGCGGATGATTAGCCTATTGAGCCACGTGCCGGCCTGCAGCATGCTTTAATTGACAGCAAGCACACCTGCTCACCTGCCACAGCATGTGCATGGAGGGCTGCTGGGAACTGGTTCTGCCATTATTTCTGAATCACAGATTCTTATAAACTTGTGGATAAAGAAGAGTTTTGTTGAGGTTTTTGTTTTTTTGTTTTCCTTTGGTTGCTTTGTTTTTTGAGCTGCTTGTTTTCAGATTGGAACTGGAGTTACAGCAAGAACTAAGGGAGAGAGATGAGGTGATGCGTAGCTTCCGCATCCTGATGAAATCCACAACAGTCTGGCTTAAAAAAACTGCTGAAAACAGCAGTGCCTAAATTGTCTAAAAACTGTTTTAAATGTTTATTCATTGTTTTAAAATTTTATGTGTTCAGTATCTGTTTCTTCATTCTCCAAGCACTCTTTAGCTGAAATAGCTATGAAGTTATAGCAATGGACCTCATTGTTAATCTGAAAAAAGTACAATAAAAATACAGTAGAGGATGCCAAAAGTCTGCAAACATCAGGACATTTAGAGGTAGTTCATCTCTAGAGAAGAAAAACATATTGAGAGTGTTTTGTGTGAATGTAACAAATGTTCTTTTTTATTTTTTTATGGTTCAGCATTTATTAAGTGAGGGCTTTATAAAAGGGGAAGGAGTTTAGGAAAGTGGGCTGGGAAGTCCATACCAGGCAGAGAGCAGGCTGGGAGCCATGTGTGAGAAATCTACAGGCCTGAGAGACACGGAGCAAAGTGTGTGGTTAGGAAGGAAGGCAGGGGGGGAAGTGGGGGGGAGGGGATTTGGAGGAGGGGGCATCAGCCGAAAGACAGTGCATCCAGAGGCTTGAGAGAACTAGCCAAAATGTGATTTTTTTAAAAAAAGATTTATTTATTTATTTGTAAGAGTTATACAGAGAGAGGAGTGGCAGAGAAAGAGAGAGAGAGAGAGGTCTTCCATTCACTGGTTCACTCCCCAGATGGACGCCATGGCTAGAGCTGCTCTGATCCAAAGCCAGGATCCAGGAGCTCTTCCGGGTCTCCCACGCAGGTGCAGGGGCCCAAGGATTTGGGCCATCTTTCACTGCTTTTCCAGGCCATAGCAGAGAGCTGGATCGGAAGAGGAGAAGCCGGGTCTCGAACCAGTGAACATATGGGATGCTGGTACTTCAGGCCAGGGCATTAACCTGCTGCACCACAGCACCAGCCCCAATTTTTTTCTTAAAGCTTTATTTATTTTACTTGAAAGAGTTACAGAGATGGAGAGAGAGAGAGACAGAGAGAGAGAGAGAGACAGAGAGAGACAGAGAGAGAGACAGAGAAGTCTTCCATCTGCTGGTTCACTCCCCAAATGGCTACAATGGCCAGAACTGGGCCAATCCAAAGCCAGGAGCTTCTCCTGGATTTCCCAAACAGTTTCAGGGGCCCAAGGGCTTGATTAGAACAGGAGCAGCTGGAACTTGAATTGGCACCCATATGGGATACCAGCACTGCAGGCGAGGCCTTTACCCATTACACAGTGCTGGTCACAAAAATGAGATTTTAAAACCTTTATCCTCTGTTTCTAGATCTCCCAAGCCCCCTGTGGCAGTAGACACTGTAGTTGGGACAGAGGATGGCAGGCCATGTTCCCTGGCTCAGTACTGGACCCCTACTGAGGCTGAGTGGTTGGGAACAAATCAGAGCTTTAAACATTTGACTGCATGTGTTGTTTGCAAAGCAAGCCACCTGAACTTGGTGGTGTTATAAACCAATTTTGGAAATGCTTTATTGTTTTTTAAAGAAGATTCACCTTGTTGAAGTAGGTATGTGCTTCCAATTCTCATCCTATCTTCATAATGAACCCAAGGTTTTTTTTAGATCCTGTATTTTCCAAGGGCCCATTGTTGAGAGAAATCGCACACACCAAATGTGAGTCTTACTCATGGTAAAATATTCATGCACTTTGGTCAGAAAATGGGGCAGAAGTAGCAAATATCACAATCCACCATGGTGAAGGGCTAAAGGACTGGAGTCTTTTATGTTGCTCCTTTATTTTGCCTGGCTTCTCTTTCTGAGGGAACTAAACTGTGTGATCATAACTGGCAGAAATTTGTGGTAGCAATAAGATTGTGTGTTTTTGTACTATGAAGTGCTTTGAGTGAAGTGTCTGTACAACGTGAATTAATTTAGTGGGTTATACTATCCACTTTGAGTTTGTTCCCCTCCTTGCACAATGAATATTCTGTCCTTATGGACTATTTCAAACAGAGTTAAGCCCCTAAGGGAAAGAATAACCTATATACCACCAAAATGTTAATGTTAGATCTTTTAAAAATCTTTAAATGCACATCTATTTACAAAAACTCATTGTTCACTGACTCATTCACTTATTTGTTCATCCAATAAATACTGATTGGAGACAATGTGTCTGACCTTGTCCTAGGACCTGAGGACATGGAAGTGAACAGCACAGATAAGGCTTATATTCCCGCTGGGGAAGTTACTAGAATTGCAAAGAAGGCACATAATACGTAATCAAGGCCCTGCTAAGTGAAGGAAATAAAGAGCTTGGTGTGATGGAGAATCTTTGGGGGGCCTTGCTGTGGCGCAGTGGGTTAATGCCCTGCCAGCATCCCATATGGATGCCAGTTCGAGTCCTGGCTGCTCCAATTCCAATCCAGCTTGCTGATATGGCCTGGAAAAGCAGTGAAAGATGGCCCAATCCTTGGGCCCCTGCACCCGCATGCAATACCCAGAAGAAATTCTTGGCTCCTGACTTTGGAATGGTGCAGCTCTGGCCACTTTGTCCATATGGGGAATGAACCAGTGGATGGAGGAACTCTCTCTCTCTCTCTCTTTCTCTCTCTGCCTCTCCTCTCTCTGTGTAACTCTGACTTTCAAGAAAATAAATAAATCTTTTTTTTTGACAGGCAGAGTGGACAGTGAAAGAGAGAGACAGAGAGAAACGTCTTCCTTTGCCGTTGGTTCACCCTCCAATGGCCGACGCGGTCGGTGCACTGCGGCCGGCACACTGCACTCATCCGATGGCAGGAGCCAGGTGCCAGGTGCTTTTCCTGGTCTCCCATGGGGTACAGGGACCAAGGACTTGGGCCATCCTCCACTGCACTCCCGGGTGAAAGCAGAGAGCTGGCCTGGAAGAGGGGCAACTGGGACAGAATCCAGTGCCCCAACCGGGACTAGAACCCGGTGTGCTGGTGCCGCAAGGTGGAGGATTAGCCTGTTAAGCCACGGCACCAGCATAATAAATAAATCTAAAAAAAAAAAAATCATTGGACATGACAGATGGGAACTTACTCAGCAGGAGATTTAAGTCCAAACCAAAGGAAGAGAAGGAACACACCACATAAAAGTTAGAGTGGAAAACATTTCAGGTAGAGCATAACAAGTGTACAAAGTTTTCCATCTACTTTTTTCCCCCACTAAATATAAATACCATAATTTTTTATGTAAGACTCTTATGGTATTTCAGAGTTCGGAGTTTTCTGAACTTTTCAAATATAAAATAGCTGAAATATATAGCTCCAGTAACGTTTTCAGCAGTGTTTGGGGCAGTACCCTGAAATGGAAAACATTAATATTTATATAGTGAAACTAAAATAATCACATGCTGTGATATAAAAACTACGAATAGCTTTACTTCAAATTAGGTTCTGCAGTCAAATGTGTACTGATCAGGTCAAATTTTGCTGCCAAATAGGTAGACTTCCCTTCTCTGTGGCTCCAGCCCTCCAGGCATGCTACAGGGTCGGGCACTGCGGCTGTGGGCCTATGGAGCTTGCTGCATTGCCCGAGGGCAGAGCCTCAACACAAATATGTGACAAGGTTTCCTGGGGCTGCGCCTCGCCCCAGCCCAAGGGAGTTGGGGGGAACCTCGGAGGTGCCCAGGAACACAAGAGTGCCCAGATGCAGGTCGTGCAAGGCAACACGAGAGGGCCACGCGTGTGCCCTCAGGCTCAGGAGGCCATCGTGGGACAGCCCATAGGTACACAGCTGCGAGCTCATCTCGCCTGGACCGCCCCAGTCGGCGTCAGGAGTGGATGTGTCCCAGCAGCAGCTGCCCTGGGAACAGCCCCATCCTACAAGCCCTTCCTGCTGCAGGGAATCCAGGACTGCGCATGTGTGAGCCAGAGAGCCATAGAGCCAGAGTGCCTGAGAGCCAGAGGAGGACGCTGCCTGGGGCTCCAGCTTCCCCCAGAGAATGCTTGTGCGGCCCGGGACGCCCGCAGGTGTACTCCTGAGGCCGGCCTCTGCCTCTAGCTAGCACTTGGGGCCAGTGGGTGGCGCCAGCTGGGCAGCCTCCTAGAGCATTGCGGGACGTCCTACAGTCTCCAAGGGCGACTGAAAAACAGAAGCCAAGGGGGGCCCGGCCGCCTGCTCCTGAGCGCAGCTGGAACACAGGGCACAGAAGTGGGTGTGGGTTTGCAAAGCCCAACCAAAGGAAGGGTGCCAGCCGAGGTGCAGCCAGGTGTATCCTCCCAAGAACTGCCAGCGGAGGCTTTCGGGTGCGCTCCTCCAACTCTTGGCTTGCTCGGCCGGGAGACCTCCCTTCTCTGTGGCTCCAGCCGTCCATGCAGGCTGCAGGGTCGGGCGCTGCGATGTGGGCCTATGGAGCTTGCTGCCCTGCCCGAAGGCGGAGCCTCCACACACAAAGTTGGCAAGGTTTCCTGCTGCTGCGCCTTGCCTTAGCCCAAAGGCGGTGTGGGGAACCTCGGAGGCGCCCAGGAACTTAGGAGTGCACAGACGCAGGACCTGCAAGGCAACACGACAGGGGCCAAGTGTGTGCCCTCAGGCTCAGGAGGCCATCGTGGGACAGGCCATAGGTACACAGCTGCGAGCTCATCTCCCCTGGACCGCCGCAGTGGGCGTCAGGAGTGGGTGTGCCCCTTCAGCCGCTGCCCTGGGAACAGCCCCATCCTACAAGCCCTTCCTGCTGCAGGGAATCCAGGACTGAGCATGGGCGAGCCAAATAGCCAGAGAGCCAGAGATCCAGAGAGCCTGAGAGCAAAAGTAGGACGCTGCCTGGGGCTCCAGCTTCCCCCAGAGAATGCTTGTGTGGCCCGGGACTCATGCAGGTGTGCTCCTGAGGCCAGCGGCTGCCTCTAGCTAACACTTGGGACCAGTAGGCAGCGCCAGCTGGGCAGCCTCCTAGAGCATGGCGGGGCGGCCTGCAGGCACGTTGGGCGAACGAAAAATGGAAGCCGAGGGGGGCCAGGCCACCAGCTCCTGAGCACAGAAGGAACACAGGGCACAGAAGTGGGTCTGGGTTTGAAAAGCCGGACCAGAGGGAGGGAGCCAGCCGAGGTGCAGCCAGGTGCATCCTCCCGGGAACTGCCAGCTGAGGCTTTGGGGTGCGCTCCTCCAACTCTTGGCTTGCTCGGCCAGTACACTACCCTTCTCTTTTCCTCCAGCTGTCCAGGCAGGCTGCAGGGTCGGGCGCCATTTCTGTGGCCTATGGAGCTTGCAGCTCTGACTGAGGGCGGAGCCTCCACACACAAAGCTGGCAAGGTTTCCTGGGGCTGCACCTCGCCCCAGCCCAAGGGAGCTGGGGGGAACCTCGGAGGCGCCCAGGAACGCAAGAGTGCCCAGACGCAGGTCCTGCAAGGCAACACGAGAGGGCCCACGTGTGAGCCCTCAGGCTCAGGAGGCCACCGAGGGACAGCCCATAGGTACCCAGCTGCGAGTTCATCTTGCCAGGACCTCCCCAGTGGGCATAAGGAGTGTGTGTGTTCCAGTAGCCGCCACCCTGGGAACAGCAACATTCTACAAGCCCTTGCTGCAGCAGGGAATCCAGGACTGCGCATGCGCGAGCCAGAGAACCAGAGAACCTGAGAGGCAGAGAGCCAGACATCCAGAGAGCCTGAGAGACTGAGCAGGAAGCTGCCTGGGGCTCCAGCTTCCCCCAGAGAATGCTTGTGCAGCCCGGGACTCACGCAAGTGTGCTCCTGAGGCCGGCCACTACCTCTAGATTGCACTTGGGGCCGGTTGGCGGCGCCAGCTGGGCAGCCTCCTAGAGCATGGAGGGGCATCCTGCAGGCTCTATGGGCGACTGAAAAACGGAAGCCGAGGGGGGCCCGGCCGCCGGCTCCTGAGCGCAGCAGGAACACAGGGCACAGAATTGGGTGTGGGTGTGCAATGCCCGAACAGAGGGAGGGAGCCAGCCGGGGCGCAACCAGGTGCATCTTCTGGGGAACTGCCAGGGAGGCTTTAGGGTGCGCTCCTCCAACTCTTGGCTTGCTTGGCCTGGAGACCTGCCTTCTCTGTGGCTCCAGGTGTCCAGGCAGGCTGCAGGGTCGGGCGCCAAAGCCAAGGGTCTATGGAGCTTGCTGCCCTGCCCGAGGGCAGAGCATCCACACACAAATGTTCCAAGGTTTCCTGGGGCTGCACCTCCCCCCGGCCCAAGGGAGGTGGGGGGAACCTCGGAGGTGCCCAGGAACGCAAGAATGCCCAGACACGGGTCCTGCAAGACAACACGAGAGGGCCCATGCATGTTCCCTCAGGCTCAGGAGGCCATCGTGGGACAGCCCGTAGGTACCCAGCTGCGAGCTCATCTCGCCTGGACCACCCCAGTGGGTGTCAGGAGTGTGTGTGTCCCAGTAGCCGCCGCCCAGGGAACAGCCCCATCCTACAAGCCCTTCCTGCTGCAGGGAATCCAGGACTGCGCATGGGCGAGCCAGAGAGCCAGAGAGCCAGAGGAGGATGCTGCCTGGGGCTCCAGCTTCCCCCAGAATATACTTGTGCGGCCCGGGACACCCGCAGATGTGCTCCTCGGGATGGCCTCTGCCTCTAGCTAGCACTTGGGGCTGGTTGGCAGCGCTAGCAGGGCAGCCTCCTAGAGCATGGCGGGGCGGCCTGCAGGCTCCTTGGGCGAAGGAAAAATGGAAGCCGAGGGGGGCCAGGCCGCCTGCCCTGAGCACAGCAGGAACACAGGGCACAGAATTGGGTGTGGGTTTGCAATGCCTGACCAGAGTGAGGGAGCCAGCTGAGGCGCAGCCAGGTGCATCCTCCAGGGAACTGCCAGTGGAGGCTTTGGAGTGCGCTCCTCCAAATCTTGGCTTGCTCGGCCAGTAGACCACACATCTCTGTGGCTCCAGCTGTCCAGGCAGGCTACAGGGTCAGGTGTCAAGGCCGTGGGTATATGGAGCTTGCTGTCCTGTCCGAGGGCGGAGCCTCCACACACAGAGGTGGCAAGGTTTCCTGGGGCTGCGCCTTGCCCCAGCCCAAGGGAGGTGGGGGGAAATTCGGAGGCGCCCAGGAACACAAGAGTGCCCAGACGCAGGTCCTGCAAGGCAACACGAGAGGGCCCACGCGAGTGCCCTCAGGCTCAGGAGCCCATCGTGGGACAGCCCATAGGTACCCAGCTGCGAGCTCATCTCGCCTGGACCGCCCCAGTTGGCGGCAGGAGTGGGTGTGTCCCAGCAGCAGCTGCCCTGACTAAAGCCCCATCCTAGGACCCCATCCTGCTGCAGGGAATCCAAGAATGTGCATGCGAAAGCCAGAGAGCCAGAGAGCCAGAGAGCCTGAGAGCCAGAGGACGCTGCCTAGGGCTCCAGCTTCGCACAACAATGCTTGTGTGGCCAGGGGTGCACGCAGGTGTGCTCCTGAGGCAGGTCGCTGCCTCTCTCTAGCACTTGGGGCTGGTTGGCGGCGCCAGCTCCGCAGCCTCCTAGAGCTGGGCATGGCATCCTACAGGCTCCAGGGGCGAATGAAAAACTGAAGCCGAGGTGTCCCGGCTGCCTGCTGCTGAGTGCAGCAGGAACACAGGGCACACAAGTGGGTGTGGGTTTGCAAGGCCCGACCTAGGGAGGGAGCCAGCAGAGGCGCAGCCAGGTGCATCCTCCCCGGAACTGCCAACGGAGGCTTTGGTGTGCAATACTCCAGATCTTGGCTCAGCCTTGAGACCTGCCTTCTCTTGGAGGCGCCCAGGAACACAAGAGTGCCCAGATGCAGGTCCTGCAAGACAACACGAGAAGGCCCATGCATGTGCCCTCAGGCTCAGGAGGCCATCGTGGGACAGCCCATAGGTACCCAGCTGCGAGCTCATCTCGCCTGGACCACCCCAGTCGGCTTCAGGATGTGTGTGCCCCAGCAGCAGCCACCCTGGGAACAGCCCCCATCCTACAAGCCCTTCCTGCTGCAGGGAATCCAGGAATGCGCATGCGCGAGCCATAGAGCCAGAGAGGCAGAGAGCAAGAGAGCCTGAGAGCCTGAGAGCCTGAGAGCCAGAGAAGGACGCTGCTTGGGGCTCCAGCTTCCCTCAGATAATTCTTGTGCCGCCCGGGACACATGCAGTGTGCTCCTGAGGCCGGCTGCTGCCTCTAGCTTGCACTTGGGGCAAGTTGGCGGCGCCAGCTGGATAGCCTCCAAGAGCATAGTGGGGCGTTCTGCAGGCTCCTTGGGCGAATGAAAAACGGAAGCCCAAGGGGGCCCGGCCACCTGCTGCTGAGTAGAGCAGGAACACAGGGCACAGAAGTGGGTGTGGGTTTCCAATGCCCGACCAGAGGGAGGGAGCCAGCCGAGGCGCAGCCAGGTACATCCTCCCAGGAACTGCCAGGGGAGGTATTGAGGTGCGCTCCTCCAACTCTTGGTTTGCTGGGCCTGGAGACCTGCCTTTTCTGTCGCTCCAGGTGTCCAGGCAGGCTGCAGGGTCCACCGCCGCAGCTGTGGGCCTATGCAGCTTGCTGCATTGCCTGAGTTGGAGCCTTCACGCACAAATGTTCCAAGGTTTCCTGGGGCTGCACCTCTCCCCAGCCCAAGGGAGCTGGGGAGAACCTCGGAGGTGCCCAGGAACACAGGAGTGCCCAGACGCAGGTCCTGCAATCAACACGAGAGGGCCCACGTGTGCGCCCTCAGGCTCAGGAGGCCATCGTGGGACAGCACATAGGTACCCAGCTGCGAGATCATCTCGCCTAG
Organism: Sylvilagus floridanus; assembly: GCA_949820135.1. Classification (NCBI taxonomy): domain Eukaryota; kingdom Metazoa; phylum Chordata; class Mammalia; order Lagomorpha; family Leporidae; genus Sylvilagus; species Sylvilagus floridanus. The sequence continues at coordinate 137,701,209 of OX463225.1, forward strand.
ACCGCCCCAGTGGGTGTAAGGAGTGTGTGTGCCCGAGCAGCGGCCGCCCTGGGAACAGCCCCATCCTACAAGCCCTTCCTGCTGCAGGGAATCCAGGACTGTGCATGGGCGAGCCAGAGAGCCAGAGAGCCAGAGAGCCAGAGAGCCTGAGAGCCAGAGGAGGACACTGCCTGGGGCTCCAGCTTCTCCCAGAGAATGCCTGTGTGGCCACGACGTCCGCAGGTGTGCTCCTGAGGCAGGTCGATGCCTCTATCTAGCACTTGGGGCTGGTTGGTGGCGCCAGCTCGGCAGCCTCCTAGTGCTGGGCATGGCGTCCTGTAGGCTCTAGTTGCGACTGAAAAATGGAAGCCAAGGGGGGCCCGGCTGCCTGCTCCTGAGTGGAGCAGGAACACAGAGCACAGAAGTGGGTGTGGGTTTGCAATGCCCGACCAGAAGGAGGGAGCCAGCCGGGGCGCAGCCAGGTGCATCCTCCCCGGAACTGCCAGTGGAGGCTTTGGTGTGCGCTCCTCCAACTCTTGGCTTGGCCAGTACACCTCCCTTCTCTGTGGCTCCAGCAGTCCAGGCAGGCTGCAGGGTCCAGCGCCGCGGCCGTTGTCCTATGGAGCTTGGTGCCCTGCCCGAGTTCGGAACCTCCACGCACAAAGGTGGCAAGGTTTCCTGGGGCTGCGCCGCGCCCCGGCCCAAGAGAGCTGGATGAACCTCGGAGGCTCCCAGGAACGCAAGAGTGCCCAGACGCAGGTCCTGCAAGGCAACATGAGATGGCCCACGCGAGTGCCCTCAGGCTCAGGAGGCCATCGTGGGACAGCCCATAGGTACCCAGCTGTGAGCTCATCTCGCCTGGTCCGCCCCAGTGGGCATCAGCAGTGGTTGTGCCCAAGCAGCGGCCGCCCTGGAAACAGCCCCATCCTACAAGCCCTTCCTGCTGCAGGGAATCCAGGACTGCACATGCGTGAGCCAGAGAACCTGAGAGCCAGCGGAGGATGCTGCCTGGGGCTCCAGCTTACCCAGAGAATGCCTGTGTGGCCACGATGCCCGCAGGTGTGCTCCTGAGGCAGGTCGCTGCCTCTATCTAGCACTTGGGGCTGGTTGGCAGTGCCAGCTGGGCAGCCTCCTAGTGCTGGGCATGGCTTACTGCAGGCTCCAGGGGTGACTGAAAAACGGAAGCCGAGGGGGGCCCGGACGCCTGCCCCTGAGCACAGCAGGAACACAGGGCACAGAAGTGGGTGTGGGTTTGCAATGCCCGACCAGAGGGAGGGAGCCAGCTGGGGCACAGCCAGGGCATCCTCCCTGGAACTGCCAGCGGAGGATTTGGAGTGCGCTCCTCCAAATCTTGGCTTGCTCGGCCAGTAGACCTCCCTTCTCTGTGGCTCCAGGTACCCAGGCAGGCTGCAGGGTCAGGAGTCAAGGCCATGGGTCTATGGAGCTTGCTGCCCTGCCTGAGGGCGGAGCCCGCATGCACAAAGGTGGCAAGGTTTCCTGGGGCTGCGCCTCGCCCTGGCCCAAGGGAGGTGGGGGGAACCTCGGAGGTGCCCAGGAATGCAAGAGTGCCCAGACGCAGGTCCTGCAAGGCAACACGAGAAGGCCCACGCGAGTGCCCTCAGGCTCAGGAGCCCATCGTGGGACAGCCCATAGGTACCCAGCTGCGAGTTCATCTCGCCTGGACCCCCCCCAGTCGGCGTTAGGAGTGTGTGTGTCACAGCAGCTGCAGCCCTGGGTACAGCCCCATCCTACAAGCCCTTCCTGCTGCAGGGAATCCAGGACTGCGCGTGAGCGATCCAGAGAGCCAGAGAGCCAGAGAGCCTGAGAGACAGAGCAGGAAGCTGCCTGGGGCTCCAGCTTCCCCCAGAGAATGCTTGTGTTGCCTGGGATACACGCAGGTGTGCTCCTGAGGCTGGCCTCTGCCTCTAGCTAGCACTTGGGGCCAGTGGGTGGCACCAGCTGGGCAGCCTCCTAGAGCTGGGCCTTTTGTCCTGCAGGCTGTATGGGCCAATGAAAAAGGGAAGCCGAGGGGGGCCCTTCTGCCTTCTCCTAGAAGCAGCAGGAACAAAGGTCAGAGAAGTGGGTGTGGGTTTGCAATGCCTGACCAGAGGGAGGGAGCCAGCTGAGGCACAGCCAGGTGCATCCTCCCGGGAACTGCCAGAGGAGGCTTTGGGGTGTGCTCCTCCAACTCTTGCCTGGGCCAGTAGACCTCCCTTCTCTGTGGCTCCAACCATTCAGGCAGGCTGCAGGGTCGAGTGCCGCGGCCATGGGCCTATGGAGCTTGTTGTCCTGCCCGAGGGTGGAGCCTCCACGCACAAAGCAGGCAAGGTTTCTTGGGGCTGGGCCTCGCCGTGGCCCAAGGGATGTGGTGGGAACCTCCGAGGGGCCCAGAAACGCAAGAGTGCCCAGACACAGGTCCTGCAAGGCAACACGAGAAGGCCCACGCGTGTGTCCTCAGTGTTAGGAGCCCATCGTGGGACAGTCCATTGGTACCCAGCTGCGAGCTCATCTCGCCTGGATTGCCTCAGTGGGTGTTAGGAGTGGGTGTGTCCCAGCAGCAGCTGCCCTGACTAAAGCCCCATCCTAGGAGCCCTTCCTGCTGCAGGGAATCCAAGAATGTGCATGGGAAAGCCAGAGAGCCAGAGAGCCAGAGAGCCTGAGAGCCAGAGGAGGACGCTGCCTGGGGCTCCAGCTTCAACAGACAATGCTTGTGTGGCCAGGGATGCACGCAGGTGTGCTCCTGAGGCAGGTCGCTGCCTCTCTCTAGCACTTGGGGCTGGTTGGCGGCACCAGCTCCGCAGCCTCCTAGAGCTGGGCATGGCGTCCTGCAGGCTCCAGGGGTGAATGAAAAACTGAAGCCGAGGTGTCCCGGCTGCCTGCTGCTGAGCGCAGCAGGAACACAGGGCACAGAAGTGGGTGTGGGTTTGCAATGCCCAACCAGAGGGAGGGAGCCAGCCGAGGCGCAGCCAGGTGCATCCTCCCCGGAACTGCCAACGGAGGCTTTGGTGTGCAATACTCCAGATCTTGGCTCGGCCGTGAGACCTGCCTTCTCTGTGGCTCCAGGTGTCCAGGCAGGCTGCATGGTCCGGCCCCGCGGCCTTGGGTTAGGGAGCTTGCATCCCTGCCCGAGGGCGGACCCTCCATGCACAAAGTTGGCAAGGTTTCCTGGGGTTGTGCTGCGCACCAGCCCAAGGGAGGTGGGGGGAACCTCGGAGGCACCCAGGAACGCAAGAGTGCCCAGACCAGGTCCTGCAAAGCAACACGACAGGGCCCACACGTGTGTTCCCTCAGGCTCAGGAGGCCATCGTGGGACAGCCCATAGGTACCCAGCTGTGAACTCATGTCGCCTGGACCTCCCCAGTGGGCGTCAAGAGTGTGTGTGTCCCAGCAGCCACCGCCCTGGGAACAGCCCCATCCTACAAGCCCTTCCTGCAGCAGGGAATCCAGGACTGTGCATGGGAAAGCCAGAGAGCCAGAGAGCCAGAGAGCCAGAGAGCCAGAGGAGGACGCGGCCTGGGGCTCCAGCTTCCCTCAGAGAATGCCTGTGTTGCCAGGGATGCACGCAGTTGTGGTCCTGAGGCCGGCCTCTGCTTCTAGCAAGCACTTGGTGCCAGTTGGTGGCGCCAGTTGGGCAGCCTCCTAGAGCTGGGCATGGCGTCCTGAAGGCGCCATGTGCAAATGAAAAACTGAAGCTGAGGTGTCTCGGCTGCCTGCTCCTGAGCGCAGCAGGAACACAGGGCACAGAAGTGGGTGTGGGTTTGCAATGCTTGACCAGAGGGAGGGAGCCAGCCGAGGTGCAGCCAGGTGCATCCTCCCGGGAACTGCCAGCGGATGCTTTGGGGTGCAATCCTCCAAATCTTGGCTCGGCCAGTAGACCTCCCTTCTCTGTGGCTCCCCCTGTCCAGGAAGGCTGCAGGGTCGGGTGCCACGGCCGTTGTCCTATGGAGCTTGGTGCCCTGCCCGAGTTCGGAACCTCCACGCACAAAGGTGGCAAGGTTTCCTGGGGCTGCGCCTCGCCCCGGCCCAAGAGAGCTGGATGAACCTCGGAGGCGCCCAGGAACGCAAGAGTCCCCAGACGCAGGTCCTGCAAGGCAACATGAGATGGCCCACGCGAGTGCCCTCAGGCTCAGGAGGCCATCGTGGGACAGCCCATAGGTACCCAGCTGTGAGCTCATCTCGCCTGGTCCGCCCCAGTGGGCATCAGCAGTGGTTGTGCCCAAGCAGCGGCCGCCCTGGAAACAGCCCCATCCTACAAGCCCTTCCTGCTGCAGGGAATCCAGGACTGCACATGCGCGAGCCAGAGAGCCTGAGAGCCAGCGGAGGACGCTGCCTGGGGCTCCAGCTTACCCAGAGAATGCCTGTGTGGCCACGATGCCCGCAGGTGTGCTCCTGAGGCAGGTCGCTGCCTCTATCTAGCACTTGGGGCTGGTTGGCAGCGCCAGCTGGACAGCCTCCTAGTGCTGGGCGTGGCTTACTGCAGGCTCCAGGGGTGACTGAAAAACGGAAGCCGAGGGGGGCCCGGACGCCTGCCCCTGAGCACAGCAGGAACACAGGGCACAGAAGTGGGTGTGGGTTTGCAATGCCCGACCAGAGGGAGGGAGCCAGCTGGGGCACAGCCAGGGCATCCTCCCTGGAACTGCCAGCGGAGGATTTGGAGTGCGCTCCTCCAAATCTTGGCTTGCTCGGCCAGTAGACCTCCCTTCTCTGTGGCTCCAGGTATCCAGGCAGGCTGCAGGGTCAGGAGTCAAGGCCATGGGTCTATGGAGCTTGCTGCCCTGCCTGAGGGCGGAGCCCGCATGCACAAAGGTGGCAAGGTTTCCTGGGGCTGCGCCTCGCCCTGGCCCAAGGGAGGTGGGGGGAACCTCGGAGGTGCCCAGGAACGCAAGAGTGCCCAGACGCAGGTCCTGCAAGGCAACACGAGAAGGCCCACGCGAGTGCCCTCAGGCTCAGGAGCCCATCGTGGGACAGCCCATAGGTACCCAGCTGCGAGTTCATCTCGCCTGGACCCCCCCCAGTCGGCGTTAGGAGTGTGTGTGTCACAGCAGCTGCAGCCCTGGGTACAGCCCCATCCTACAAGCCCTTCCTGCTGCAGGGAATCCAGGACTGCGCGTGAGCGATCCAGAGAGCCAGAGAGCCAGAGAGCCTGAGAGACAGAGCAGGAAGCTGCCTGGGGCTCCAGCTTCCCCCAGAGAATGCTTGTGTTGCCTGGGATACACGCAGGTGTGCTCCTGAGGCTGGCCTCTGCCTCTAGCTAGCACTTGGGGCCAGTGGGTGGCGCCAGCTGGGCAGCCTCCTAGAGCTGGGCCTGTTGTCCTGCAGGCTGTATGGGCCAATGAAAAAGGGAAGCCGAGGGGGGCCCTTCTGCCTTCTAGAAGCAGCAGGAACAAAGGTCAGAGAAGTGGGTGTGGGTTTGCAATGCCTGACCAGAGGGAGGGAGCCAGCTGAGGCACAGCCAGGTGCATCCTCCCGGGAACTGCCAGAGGAGGCTTTGGGGTGTGCTCCTCCAACTCTTGCCTGGGCCAGTAGACCTCCCTCTCTGTGGCTCCAACCATTCAGGCAGGCTGCAGGGTCGAGTGCCGCGGCCATGGGCCTATGGAGCTTGTTGTCCTGCCCGAGGGTGGAGCCTCCACGCACAAAGCAGGCAAGGTTTCTTGGGGCTGGGCCTCGCCGTGGCCCAAGGGATGTGGTGGGAACCTCCGAGGGGCCCAGAAACGCAAGAGTGCCCAGACACAGGTCCTGCAAGGCAACACGAGAAGGCCCACGCGTGTGTCCTCAGTGTTAGGAGCCCATCGTGGGACAGTCCATTGGTACCCAGCTGCGAGCTCATCTCGCCTGGATTGCCTCAGTGGGTGTTAGGAGTGGGTGTGTCCCAGCAGCAGCTGCCCTGACTAAAGCCCCATCCTAGGAGCCCTTCCTGCTGCAGGGAATCCAAGAATGTGCATGGGAAAGCCAGAGAGCCAGAGAGCCAGAGAGCCTGAGAGCCAGAGGAGGACGCTGCCTGGGGCTCCAGCTTCAACAGACAATGCTTGTGTGGCCAGGGATGCACGCAGGTGTGCTCCTGAGGCAGGTCGCTGCCTCTCTCTAGCACTTGGGGCTGGTTGGCGGCGCCAGCTCCGCAGCCTCCTAGAGCTGGGCATGGCGTCCTGCAGGCTCCAGGGGTGAATGAAAAACTGAAGCCGAGGTGTCCCGGCTGCCTGCTGCTGAGCGCAGCAGGAACACAGGGCACAGAAGTGGGTGTGGGTTTGCAATGCCCAACCAGAGGGAGGGAGCCAGCCGAGGCGCAGCCAGGTGCATCCTCCCCGGAACTGCCAACGGAGGCTTTGGTGTGCAATACTCCAGATCTTGGCTCGGCCGTGAGACCTGCCTTCTCTGTGGCTCCAGGTGTCCAGGCAGGCTGCATGGTCCGGCCCCGCGGCCTTGGGTTAGGGAGCTTGCATCCCTGCCCGTGGGCGGAGAGTCCATGCACAAAGTTGGCAAGGTTTCCTGGGGCTGTGATGCGCACCAGCCCAAGGGAGGTGGGGGGAACCTCGGAGGCACCCAGGAACGCAAGAGTGCCCAGACCAGGTCCTGCAAAGCAACACGAGAGGGCCCACGCGTGTGTTCCCTCAGGCTCAGGAGGCCATCGTGGGACAGCCCATAGGTACCCAGCTGTGAACTCATGTCACCTGGACCTCCCCAGTGGGCGTCAAGAGTGTGTGTGTCCCAGCAGCCACCGCCCTGGGAACAGCCCCATCCTACAAGCCCTTCCTGCAGCAGGGAATCCAGGACTGTGCATGGGAAAGCCAGAGAGCCAGAGAGCCAGAGAGCCAGAGGAGGACGCGGCCTGGGGCTCCAGCTTCCCTCAGAGAATGCCTGTGTTGCCAGGGATGCACGCAGTTGTGGTCCTGAGGCCAGCCTCTGCCTCTAGCAAGCACTTGGTGCCAGTTGGTGGCGCCAGTTGGGCAGCCTCCTAGAGCCAGGCATGGCGTCCTGAAGGCTCCATGTGCAAATGAAAAACTGAAGCTGAGGTGTCTCGGCTGCCTGCTCCTGAGCGCAGCAGGAACACAGGGCACAGAAGTGGGTGTGGGTTTGCAATGCTTGACCAGAGGGAGGGAGCCAGCCGAGGTGCAGCCAGGTGCATCCTCCCGGGAACTGCCAGCCGATGCTTTGGGGTGCAATCCTCCAAATCTTGGCTCGGCCAGTAGACCTCCCTTCTCTGTGGCTCCCCCTGTCCAGGAAGGCTGCAGGGTTGGGTGCCACGGACGTTGTCCTATGGAGCTTGGTGCCCTGCCCGAGGGCGGAGCCTCCACACACAAAGGTGGCAAGGTTTCCTGGAATGCCCTTCGCCCCAGCCCAAGGGAGATGGGGGAACCTAGTAGGGGCCGAGGAAAACAGAGTGCCCAGATGCAAGTCCTGCAAGGCAACACGAGAGGGCCCACGCGTGTGCCCTCAGGCTCAGGAGGCCATCGTGGGACACCCCATAGGTACCCAGCTGCGAGCTCATCTCACCTGGACCGCCCCAGTGGGTGTCAGGAGTGGGTGTCTTCCAGTAGCTGCCGCCCTGGGAACAGCCCCATCCTACAAGCCCTTCCTGCTGCAGGGAATCCAGGAGACCGCATGGGCGAGCTAGATAGACAGAGAGCCAGAGAGCCTGAGAGCAAGAGGGTGACGCTGCCTGGGACTCCAGCTTACCCCAGAGAATGCTTGTGAGGCCCGGGATGCCCGCAGGTGTGCAACTTAGGCCGGCCACTGCCTCTAGCTAGCACTTGGGGTGGTTGGCAGGACCAGCTTTGCAGCCTCCTAGAGCTGGGTGTGGCGTCCAGCTGACTCCATGGGCGAATGAAAAACGGAAGCCGAGGTGTCCCGGCTGCCTGCTGCTGAGCGCTGCAGGAACACAGGGCACAGAAGTGGGTGTGGGTTTGCAATGCCCGACCAGAGGGAGGTAGCCAGCCGAGGTGCAGCCAGGTGCATCCCCCCAGGAACTGCCAGCGGAGGCTTTGGGGTGCGCTACTACAACTCTTGGCTTGCTCGGCCGGGAGACCTCTGTTCTCTGTGACTCCAGCTGTCCAGGCAGGCTGCAGGGTCTGGTGCAGAGGCCGTGGGCGAATGGAGCTTGCTGCCCTGACCGACGGCAGAGCCTCCACGCACAGAGTTGGCAAGGTTTCCTGGGGCTGTGCTGCGCACCGGCCCAAGGGAGGGGGGGAACCTCAGAGGCGCCCAGGAACGCATGAGTGCCCAGTCGCAGGTCCTGCAAGGAAACATGAGAGGGCCCACGCGTGTGCCCTCAGGCTCAGGAGCCCATCGTGGGACAGTCCATTGTTACCCAGCTGCGAGCTCATCTCGCCTGGATTGTCTCAGTGGGTGTCAGGAGTGGGTGTGTCCCAGCAGCAGCTGCCCTGACTACAGCCCCATCCTACAAACCCTTCCTGCTGCAGGGAATCCAGGATTGTGCATGTGAAAGCCTGAGAGCCAGAGAGCCAGAGAGCCAGAGAGCCTGAGAGCCAGAGGAGGACGCTGCCTGGGGCTCCAGCTTCCCTCAGAGAATGCCTGTGTTGCCAGGGATGCACGCAGGTGTGCTCCTGAGGCCGGCCGCTGCCTCTAGCTAGCACTTGGGGCTGGTTGGCGGCGCCAGCTCAGCAACCTCCTAGAGCTGGGCTTGGCATCCTGCAGGCTCCATGGGCCAATGAAAAACTGAAGCCCAGGTGTCCAGGCTGCCTGCTGCTGAGCACAGCAGGAACACAGGGCACAGAAGTGGGTGTGGGTTTGCAATGCCCAACCAGAGGGAGGGAGCCAGCCGAGGCGCAGCCAGGTGCATCCTCCTGGGAACTGCCATCAGAGGCTTGGGGGTGCAATCCTCCAACTCTTGCCTCGGCCGGTAAACCTCCCTTCTCTGTGGCTCCAGCCATCCAGGTAGGCTGCAGGGTCAGGTGCCGCTGCTGTGGGCCTATGGAGCTTGCATCCCTGCCCAAGGGCGGAGCCTCCACACACAAATGTTGCAAGGTTTCCTGGAATGCCCTTCACCCCAGCCCAAGGGAGATGGGGGAATCTAGTAGGGGCCGAGGAAAACAGAGTGCCCAGATGCAAGTCCTGCAAGGCAACACGAGAGGGCCCACACGTGTGCCCTCAGACTCAGGAGGCCATCGTGGGACAGCCCATACATACCCAGATGTGAGCTCATCTCGCCTGACCTGCCCCAGTGGGCGTCAGAAGTGGTTGTGTCCCAGCATCTACCCACCTGGGAACAGCCCCATCTTACAAGCCCTTCCTACAGCAGGAAATCCAGGGCTGCACATGCGCGAGCCAGAGAGCCAGAGAGCCTGAGAGCCAGAGGAGGACGTTCCCTGGGGATCCAGCTTCCCTCAGAGAATGCTTGTGTGGCCCCGGATGCCCGCAGGTGTGTTCTTGATGCCAGCTACTGCCTCCAGCTAGCACTTGGGTCCGGATGGAGGTGCCAGCTGGGCAGTCTCCTAGAGCCGGGCATGGCATCCTTCAGGCTCCATGGGCGAATATAAAACGGAAGCCGAGGTGTCCCGGCCTCCTGCTCCTGAGCACACCAGGAACACAGGGCTCAGAAGTGGGTGTGGGTTTGCAATGCCTGACCAGAGGGAGGGAGCCAGCCGAGGCGCAGCCAGGTGCATCCTCCTGGGAACTGCCAGCGGAAGTTTTGGGGTACGCTCCGCCAACACTTGGTTCGGACAGTAGACCTTCCTTCTCTATGGCTCCATCCATTTAGGCAGACTGCAGTGTCAGGCACCGCGGCTGTGGTCCTAAGGAGCTTGCTGCCCTCCGGAAGGCAGAGCCTCCACGAACAAATGTGGCAAGGTTTCCTGGGGATGCGCCTCGCTCAGGCCCAAGGGAGGTGGGGGGAACCTCGGAGACACCCAGGAACACAAGAGTGCCCAGACGCAGGTCCTGCAAGGCAACACGAGAGGGCCCACGCATGTGCCCTCAAGCACAGGAGGCCATCGTGGGACAGCCCATAGGTACCCAGCTGCAAGCTCATCTAACCTGAACCTCCCCATTGTGTGTCAGGAGTGGATGTGTCCCAGCAGCAGCTGCCCTGATAACATCCCCATCCTACAAGCCCTTCCTGCAACAGGGAATCCAGCACTGCACATGCGCGAGCCAGAGAGCCAGAGAACCTGAGAGCCAGAGGACGACGTTCCCTGGGGCTCCAGCTTCCCTCAGAAAATGCTTGTCTGGCCCAGGACTCCCGCAGGTGTGCACTTGAGGCCGGCTGATGCCTCTAGCTAGCACTTGGGGCAGGTTGGCGACGCCAGCTGGGCAGCCTCCTAGAGCCGGGCGTGGCATCCTGCAGGCTCCATGGGCAAATGAAAAACGGAAGTCAAGGGGGGCCCGGGTGCCTGCTCCTGAGTGCAGCAGGAACACAGGGCACAGAAGTGGGTGTGGGTTTTCAATGCCCAACCAGAGGGAGGGAGCCCGCCGAAGCGCAGCCAGGTGCATCCTCCCGGGAACTGCCAGCGGAAGTTTTGGGGTATGCTCTGCCAACTCTTGGTTCGGCCAGTAGACCTCCCTTCTCTGTGGCTCCAGCCATTTAGGCAGGCTGCAGTTTCGGGCACCCTGGCCATGGTCCTAAGAAGCTTGCTGCCCTGCCCAAGGGCGGAGCCTCCACGCACAAATGTGCAAGGTTTCCTGGGGCTGCCCCTCACCCGGGCCCAAGAGAGGTGGGGGGAACCTCGGAGGCGTCCAGCAACACAAGAATGCCCAGACGCAGGTCCTGCAAGGCAACACGAGAGGGCCCACGCATGTGCCCTCAGGCTCAGGAGGCCATCGTGGGACAGCCCATAGGTACCCAGCTGCGAGCTCATCTCACCTGGACCGCCACAGTGGGTGTCAGGAGTGGGTGTTTTCCACTAGCTGCCACCCTGGGAACAGCCCCATCCTACAAGCCCTTCCTGCAGCAGGGAATCCAGGACCACGCATGCGCGAGCCAGAGAGCCAGAGAGCCAGAGAGCCAGAGAGCCTGAGAGCCAGAGGAGGACGCTTCCTTGGGCTCCAGCTTCCCTCAGAGAATGCTGGTGCGGACCGGGACGCATGCAGGTGTGCACCTGAGGCCGGCCACTGCCTCTAGCTAGCACTTCGGGCAGGTTGCCAGTGCCAGATGGACAGCCCCCTAGATCCGGGCTGGATTCTTGCAGGCTCCATGGGCGAATGAAAAACAGAAGCCTAGGTTGGCATGTCTGCCTGTTCCTGAGCACACCAGGTACACAGGGCTCAGAAGTGGGTGTGGGTTTGCAATGCTGGACCAGAGGGAGGGAGCCAGCCGAGGCGCAGCCAGGTGCATCTTCCCGGGAACTGCCAGTGGAGGCATTGGGGTGTGCTCCGGCAACTCTTGGCTTGCTCGGCCAGGACACCTCCCTTCTCTGTGGCTCCAGCTGTCCAGGCAGGCTGCAGGGTCGGGCGCCGTGGCTGTGGGCCTATGGAGCTTGCTGCCCTGCCCTAGGGCGGATCCTCCACACACAAATGTGGCAAGGTTTCCTGGAATGCGCTTCGCCCCAGCCCAAGGGAGATGGGGGAACCACGGAGGCGCCCAGGAAAGAAGAGGGCCCAGACGCAGATCATGCAAGGCAACACGAGAGGGCCCACACATGTGCCCTCAGACTCAGGAGGCCATCATGGGATAGCCCATACATACCCAGATGTGAGCTCATCTTGCCTGAACTGCCCCAGTGGGCGTCAGGAGTGGGTGTTTCCCAGCAGCTGCCCTGACTACAGCCTCATCCTAAAAGCCTTTCCTGCTGCAGGGAATCCAGGGCTGCGCATGAGCGAGCCAAAGAGCCAGAGAGCCAGAGAGACTGAGAGCCAGAGGACAACTTGCCTGGGGCTCCAGCTTCCCTCAGAGAATGCTTGTGTGGCCCAGGATGCTCGCAGGTGTGCTCCTGATGCCAGCTGCTGCCTCCAGCTAGCACTTGGGTCCGGTTGGCAGCGCCAGGTGTGCAGCGTCCTAGAGCCGGGCGTGGCGTCCTTCAGGCTCCATGGGCGAATATAAAACGGAAGCTGAGGGCAGCCCTGCCGCCTCCTCCTGAGCGCACCAGGAACACAGGGCACAGAAGTGGGTGTGGGTTTGCAAGGCCTGACCAGAGGGAGGGAGCCAGCCGAGGTGCAGTAAGGTGCATCCTCCTGGGAACTGCCAGCGGAAGTTTTGGGATATGCTCCGCAACACTTAGTTCGGTCAGTAGACCTCCCTTCTCTGTGGCTCCAGCCATTTAGGCAGGCTGCAGTGTCAGGCAACGCGGCTGTGGTCCTAAGGAGCTTGCTGCCCTGCCCGAGGGCGGATCCTCCACGCACAAAGGTGGCAAGGTTTCCTGGGGCTGCGCCTCGCCCAGGCCCAAGGGAGATGGGGGAACCTCGGAGGCGCCCAGGAAAGCAAGAGTGCCCAGATGCAAGTCCTGCAAGGCAAAACGAGAGGGCCCACGCGTGGGCCCTCAGACTCAGGAGGCCATCGTGGGACAGCCCATAGGTACCCAGCTGTGAGCTCATCTCGCCTGAACTGCCCTATTGGGCGTCAAGAGTGGGAGTGTCCCAGCATCTGCCCACCTGGGAACAGCCCCATCCTACAAGCCCTTCCTACAGCAGGGAATCCAGGGCTGCGCATTTGCGAGCCAGAGAGCCAGAGAGCCAGAGAGACTGAGAGCCAGAGGACGACGATCCCTGGGGCTCCAGCTTCCCTCAGAGAATGCTTGTGTGGCCCAGGATGCCCACAGGTGTGCTCCTGAGGCCAGCTACTGCCTCCAGCTAGCACTTGGGTCCGGTTGGCAGCACCAGCTGGGCAGCCTCCTAGAGCCGGGCGTGGAGTCCTTAAGGCTCCATGGGTGAATATAAAACAGAAGCTGAGGGGGGCCCTGCCGCCTGCTCCTGAGCGCACCAGGAACACAGGGCACAGAAGTGGGTGTGGGTTTGCAATGCCTGACCTGAGGGAGGGAGCCAGCCAAGGCGCAGCCAGGTGCATCCTCCCGGGAACTGCCAGCGGAAGTTTTGGGGTACGCTCTGCCAACACTTGGTTCCGCCAGTAGACCTCCCTTCTCTGTGGCTCCAGCCATTTGGTCAAGCTGCAGGGTCAGGCACCGTGGCTGTGGTCCTAAGGAGCTTGCTGCCCTGCCCGAGGGCGGAGCCTCCATGCACAAATGTGGCAAGGTGTTCTGGGGCTGCCCCTCGCCCCGGCCCATGGGAGGTAGGCGGTATTTTCGGAGGCACCCAGGAACGCAAGAGTGCTCAGATGCAGGTCCTGCAAGGCAACACGAGACGGCCCACGCATGTGCACTCAGGCTCAGGAGGCCATCGTGGGACATCCCATAGGTACCCAGCTGCGAGCTCATCTTGCCTGGACCACCCCAGGGGGTGTCAGGAGTGGGTGTGTCCCAGCAGCAGCTGCACTGAGAACAGCCCCATCATACAAGCCCTTCCTGCAGCAGGGAATCCAGCACTGCAAATGCACGAGTCAGAGAGCCACAGAGCCTGAGAGCCAGAGGAGGACGTTGTCTGGGGCTCCAGCTTCCCTCAGAAAATGCTTGTCTGGCCCGGGACGCCTGCAGGTGTGCACCTGAGGCTGGCCGCAGCCTCTAGGTAGCACGTGGGGCTGCTTGGCGACACTAGCTGGGCAGCCTCCTAGAGCGGGCTGGGCATCCTGTAGGCTCCATAGGCCAATGACAACTGAAACTGAGGTTGGCACGTCCGCCTGTTCCTGAGCACACCAGGTACACTGGGCACAGAAGTGGGTGTGGGTTTGCAATGCTGGACCAGAGGGAGGGAGCCAGCCAAGGCGTAGCCAGGTGCATCCTCCCGGGAACTGCCAGCGGAGGCTTTGGTATGTGCTCCGGCAACTCTTGGCTTGCTTGGCCGGGACACCTACCTTCTCTGTGGCTCCAGCCATCCAGGCAGGCTGCAGAGTCGGGCGCCATTTCTGTGGCCTATGGAGCTTGCTGCCATGCCCGAGGGCGGATCCTCCACACACAAATATGGCAAAGTTTCCTGGAATGTGCATCGCCCCTGCCCAAGGGCGATGGGGGAACCTGGGAGGTGCCCAGGAAAGCAAGAGTGCCCAGATGCAGATCATGCAAGGCAACACGAGAGGGACCACATGTGTGCCCTCAGACTCAGGAGGCCATCATGGGAGGGCCCTTACATACCCAGATGTGAGCTCATCTCGCCTGGACCACCCCAGTGGGCGTCAGGAGTGGGTGTGTCCCAGCAGCAGCTGTCCTGACTACAGCCCCATCCTACAAGCCCATCCTGCAGCAGGGAATCCAGGACTGCACATGCGTGAGCCAGAGAGCCAGAGAGCCTGTGAGCCAGAAGAGGACACTGCCTGGGGCTCCAGCTTCCCTCAGAGAATGCTTGTGTGGCCAGGGATGCACGCAGGTGTGCACGTGAGGCCAGCTGCTGCCTCTAACTAGAGGCAGCAGAGGGAGGGAGCCAGCCGAGGCACAGCCAGTTGCATCCTCCAGGAAACTGCCAGCGGAGGCTTTGGGGTGCGCCTCTCCAACTCTTGGCTCCACCGGGAGACCTCCCTTCTCTGTGGCTCCAGCCATCCAGGCATGCTGCAGGGTTGGGCGCCGTGGCCGTGGGCCTATGGAGCTTGCTACCCTGCCCAAGGGCGGAGCCTCCAGACACAAATGTGGCAAGGTTTCCTGGAATGCACTTCGCCCCAGTCAAAGGGAGATGGGGGAACCTAGCAGGGGCCGAGGAAAACAAGAGTGCCCAGACGCAGGTCCTGCAAGGCAACAGGAGAGGGCCCACACATGTGCCCTCAGACTCAGGAGGCCATCGTGGGACAGCCCATACATACCCAGATGTGAGCTCATCTCGCTTGGACCCTCCCAGTGGGCGTCAGCAGTGGGTGTGTCCCAGCAGCCACAGCCCTGGGAACAACCCCATCCTACAAGCCCTTCCTGCTACAGGGAATCCAGGACTGTGCTTAGGAAAGCTAGAGAGCCAGAAAGCCTGAGAGCCAGAGGAGGACGTTGCCTGGGGCTCCAGCTTCCCCCAGAGAATGCTTGTGCAGCCCGGGACACACGCAGGTGTGTCCCTGAGGCCGGCTGCTGCCTCTAGCTAGGACTTTGGGCCAGTTGGCGGCGCCAGCTGGGCAGCCTCCTAGAGTCGGGCGTGGCGTCCTGCTGTCTCCATGGGTAAATGAAAACTGGAAGCCGAGGATGGCCCGGCCACCTTTTCCTGAGTGCAGCAGGAGCACAGGGCACAGAGTGGGTGTGGGTTTGCAAGGCCCGACCAGAGGGAGGGAGCCAGCCGAGGCGCAGCCAGGTGCATATTCCCAGGAACTGCCAGCAGAGGCTTTGGGTTGCGCTCCTCCAACTCTTGGCTTGGCCAGTAGACCTCAATTCTCTGTTGCTCCAGGCATCCAGGCAGGCTGCAGGTTCGGGCTCTGCGGCCATGGGCCTATGGAGCTTGCTGCCTGCCCAAGGGCGGAGCCTCCACACACAAAGGTGGCAAGGTTTCCTGGCCTGCGCCTTGCCCTGGCCCAAGGGAGGTGGGGGGAATCTCGAAGGTGCCCAGCAACACAAGAGTGCCCAGATGCAGGTCCTGCAAGGCAACACGAGAGGGCCCACGCGTGTGCCTTCAGGCTCAGGAGGCCATCGTGGGACAGCCCATAGGTACCCAGCTATGAGCTCATCTCTCCTGGACCTCCCCAGTGGGCGTCAGTGTTGGGTGTGTCCCAGCAGCTGCTGCCCTGGGAACAGCCCCATCCTACAAGCCCTTCCTTCAGCAGGGAATCCAGGAATGTGCAAGTGCAAGCCAGAGAGCCTGAGAGCCAGATACTGAGAGCCAAAGGAGGATGCTTCCTGGGGCTCCAGCTTCCCCAGAGAATGCTTGTGCGGCCCAGGACTCACACAGGTGTACTCCTGAGGCCGGCCCCTGCCTCTAGCTAGCACTTGGGGCCTGTGGAGCTTGCAGCCCTGCGCGTGGGCGGGGACTCCACACATAAGGTGGCACAGGCTTTCCTGGGGCTGTGATTCACCCCAGCCCAGGGAGGTGGGGGGAACCTGGGAGGCGCCCAGGAATGCAGGAGTGCCCAGACGCTGGTGCTGCAAGGCAACACGAGAGGGCCCACGTGTGTGCACTAGGGCTCAGGGGACCATTGTGGGACAGCCCGCAGCTGCCCAGCTCCAAGCTCACCTGGTGTGGACCTCCCCAGTGGGCATCAGCCTTGGGTGTGTCAGAGCAGCTGCTGCCCTGGGGATCGGCCCCGCCCTACAAGCCCTGACTTGCAGCAGGGAATCCTGGATGGTGCATGCAAGAATGCAGACTGCTAGTCTGCAAGCCACAGGAGGAGGCTGCCTGGGGCGCCAGCTTCCCTCAGGGAAAATGGGTGCGGCCCAGGGACGCCCGCAGGTGTGCTCCTGAGGCAGGCTGCTGCCTCTAGCTAGCACCTGGGGCCGGTTGGCAGCGCTGGCTGGGCAGCCTCCTGGAGCCAGGGTCCAGAAGGCTCCGTGGCAAATGGCCTAGGGAAGCCGAGGGGCTCCCGCCCATCCACTCCTCAGCGCGCCATGGAGGCCAGGAACACAGGGCACAGAAGTGGGTCTGGGTTTGCAATGCCCGACCAGAGGGAGGGAGCCAGCCGAGGTGCAGCCAGGTGCATCCTCCCAGGAACTGCCAGCGGAAGCTTTGGGGTGCATGCTGTCAGCTCCCAGCTTGGCCTGGAGACCTCCCGTCTCTGTGGCTCCTGCTGCCCAGGCAGGCTGCAGGGTCAGGCGTGGTGGCCATAGGCCTATGGGCCTGTGGAACTTGCTGCCCTGCGCGTGGGCGGGGCCTCCAAACACAAGGTGGCACAGGCTTTCCTGGGGTTGTGACTCGCCCCAGACCAGGGAGGTGGGGGGAACCTGGGAGGCTCCCAGGAACGCAGGAGTGCCCAGACGCCAGTGCTGCAAGGCAACACGAGAGGGCCCACGTGTGTGCACTAGGGCTCAGGGGACCATCGTGGGACAGCCCGCAGCTGCCCAGCTCCGAGCTCACCCGGTGTGGACCTCCCCAGTGGGCGTCAGCCTTGGGTGTGTCAGAGCAGCTGCTGCCCTGGGGATCGGCCCCGCCCTACAAGCCCTGACTGCAGCAGGGAATCCTGGATGGCGCATGCTCGAGCTGAGCCAGCTAGCCTGCAAGCCACAGGAGGACGCTGCCTGGGGCGCCAGCTTCCCTCAGGGAAAATGGGTGCGGCCCAGGGATGACCCCAGGTGTGCTCCTGAGGCCGGCTGCTGCCTCTAGCTAGCACCTGGGGCCGGTTGGCAGCGCTGGCTGGGCAGCCTCCTGGAGCCGGGGGTCCTGAAGGCTCCCTGGCAAATGGCATGCGGAAGCTGAGGGGGGCCCGCCCATCCGCTCCTCAGCGCGCCATGGAAGCCAGGAACACAGGGCACAGAAGTGGGTCTGGGTTTGCAATGTCCGACCAGAGGGAGGGGGCCAGCCGAGGGAGATTACTGACGCCATAAACAAGAGTGTCAAATTGTTAAATCAACATCAGGAGTCACTGTGTACTTACGTATCATGAGGGATCTGTCCTTAATATGTTATCCAATGTGAAATAATGCTATTACTAGTACTGAAACAGTATTTTTACACTTTGTGTTTCTGAGTGGGTGCAAACTGATGAAATCTTTACATAGTATATATTGAATCGATCTTCTTTATATAAAGATAATTGCAAATGATTAAAAATCTTGGTGTTAAACTGGAAATTGCATAGATAATTAATCAATTTTAAAAAAAATCATGTAGGATCTCTGTCCTTAATGTGCTGTACATTGTGAATTAATACTACAACTAGGGGGTGGAGCCAAGATGGCGGAATAGTGAGGACGCACACTAGCAGTCCGCAAAAAGATAGTTTTATAAAAACAGAGTTACTGTAGCCTCAGGAAAAATCTCACGGAAAAAAATGCAGTGGAAATTCTTCCGGACCCAGTGAATGAGACGCAGAGGACCTAGGGGAAAGTAAGTTTGCGAACGGCAAATCGTGCCTTAGTGGCACGGGAGCTGCCGGGAGGGACGGGAACCGGACGGAACACAGTCGCCATTGGAATCGAGCGCTTAAACGGGAGCCGATACAGGGATCCCGAGACACTGGCGGGGGGAAGCAGACGCCACGGGGGAAACAGCACAATTGAGGCGAGCCCACACGGACACTAGCCTCTTTCGTTGCCCACCCTGCTCACTCGAGCTAGACTGAACACAGTGGGACGGCGCGCGCCCACCGGCTGAACCGGAAGCCGGGCGGAACACAGTCGCCATTGGAACTGAGCGCTTGAACGGGGGCCGATACAGGGATCCCGAGACACTGGCGGGGGGAAGCAGACCGCCCACGGGGGAAACAGCACAATTGAGGCGAGCCTGCACGGACACTAGCCTCTCTCGTCACCCACCCTGCTAATTCGAGCTAGATTAAACCCAGCGGGACAAGGCGCGCCCGCCCGCCTGCCCGCCCGCCCATCACTGAGGCAGACGGAACCAAAAACCCGAGGCTGTAGAAACCTGAAGGGGATCCAAAAACTGGGAACACACCGCGCACACAAACTCCGTTACCTTGACAACCCAGAGAAAGAGTGTGGGGAAAAAAAAAAATGCCAAATAAAAACAGATTCCGAGGGAGCAAGATCAAGGAAGACGCTATGATGACCCCAAACGGAAAAGACACCCCAAGTCAGGATTATGAAGATAATGAGATAGAAGAAATGCAAGAAGCAGATCTCAAAGAATTGATAAGAACATTAAGAAGTTCTCAAAAACAAATTCTCGAACTACAGAAATCCTTAATGGATAAGATAGAAAATCTCTCTCGCGAGAATGAAGTACTACGGAGAAATCAAAACGAAATGAAACAACTAGTAGAACAAGAAGCTACGAGAGTGACAAAAAATCTTAATGAATTGAAGAATTCAATAGATCAAGTGACAAGCAATCTTGAGGGCCTTAAAACCAGAATGGGTGAAGCAGAAGAGAGAATATCGGACCTAGAAGACAGAGAACAGGAGAGGAAACAGTCAAACCAAAGACAAGAAGAGGAAATTAGAAAACTAAAAGATATCGTCGGGAATTTACAGGATACTATTAAAAAACCCAACATTCGGGTTCTAGGTGTTCCTGAAGGTATGGAGAGGGAGAAAGGATTAGAAGGCCATTTTAGGGAGATACTAGCAGAAAAATTTCCAGGCTTGGAGAAAGAGAAATCCTAATCCAGGAAGCTCATAGAACCCCTAATAAACATGACCAAAAGAGATCCTCTGCACGACATATTGTAATTAAACTCACCACAGTGAAGCAAAAAGAAAAGATCCTAAAATGTGCAAGAGAGAAACGTCAGATTACTCTCAGAGGATCTCCAATTAGACTTACAGCTGACTTCTCAACAGAAACCCTACAAGCTAGAAGGGAATGGCGAGACATAGCCCAGGTACTTAGAGAGAAAAACTGCCAGCCCAGAATATTATACCCTGCAAAGCTCTCATTTGTGAATGAAGGTGAAATAAAGACCTTTCATAACAAACAAAAATTGAAAGAATTTGTTGCCACTCGTCCAGCCCTGCAAAAGATACTTAAAGACGTGTTACACACAGAAACACAGAAACACGACCATCAACATGAAAGAAGGTAAACGAAGGGAACCTCACGGCAAAAGATCACAGGGAATTCAAAGCATACATTAGAAAATATCTGGCAAATGGCAGGGCAAACTTACCACTTATCAATAGTCACATTGAACGTTAAAGGTCTAAACTGTCCTGTTAAAAGACAGAGATTGGCTGATTGGGTTAAAGAACAAAAACCATCTATTTGCTGCCTACAAGAAACACATCTTTCCAACGAAGATCCATACAGACTGAAAATAAAAGGATGGAACAAGATATACCACGCCAACAGAAATGAAAAAAGAGCGGGTGTAACCATCTTAATATCGGACTACATAAACTTTAACACAAAAACTGTTAAGAGAGACAAAGAGGGGCACTATATAATGATTAAGGGATCAATACTACAGGAAGATATAACAATTCTCAATGTATATGCACCTAATTACAGGCCACAGGTTTATTTAAAAAATTTGTTAAGAAACTTAAAGGGAGACTTAGACCCCAACACAATAGTACTGGGGGACTTCAATATTTCACTCACAGATATCGACAGATCGAAAGGACAGAAGATCAACAAGGAGACAGTAGATTTAAACAACACTATAGCCCAAATGGATCTAACAGATATCTACAGAACTTTTCATCCTACACGTAAAGCATTCACATTCTTCTCAGCAGTACATGGAACCTACTCTAGGATTGATCACATATTAGGCCATAAAGCAAGTCTCAGCAAATTCAAAAGAATTAGAATCATACCATGCAACTTCTCAGACCATGAGGGAGTGAAGTTGGAAATTAGCAACTCAGGAATCTCTAGAGCATATGCAAACACATGGAGATTGAACAACATGCTCCTGAATGAACAATGGGTCACTGAAGAAATCAAAAGAGAAATCAAAAATTTTCTGGAAGTAAATGAGGATAACAGCACAACATACCAAAACTTATGGGATACAGCAAAAGCAGTGTTAAGAGGAAAGTTTATATCAATAGGTGCCTACATCAAGAAACTGGAAAGGCACCAAATAGATGAGCTTTCAATGCATCTCAAGGATCTAGAAAATTTGCAGCAAACTAGACCCAAATTTAGTAGAAAAAGAGAAATAATCAAAATCAGAGAAGAAATCAACAGGATTGAATCCAAAAAAACATTACAAAAAATCAGCCAAACGAGGAGCTGGTTTTTTGAAAAAATAAACAAGATTGACACTCCATTGGCCCAACTAACTAAAAAAAGAAGAGAAAAGACCCAAATCAGTAAAATCAGAGATGAAAAAGGAAATATAACAACAGACACCACAGAAATCAAAAGAATCATCAGAAATTACTACAAGGACTTGTATGCCAGCAAACAGGGAAACCTATCAGAAATGGATAGATTCCTGGACACATGCAACCTACCTAAATTGAACCATGAAGACATAAAAAACCTAAACAGACCCATAAGTGAGTCAGAAATTGAATCAGTAATAAAGGCCCTCCCAACAAAGAAAAGCCCAGGACCAGATGGATTCACTGCTGAATTCTACCAGACATTTAAAGAAGAACTAACCCCAATTCTTCTCAAACTATTCAGAACAATCGAAAAAGAGGGAATTCTCCCAAATTCCTTCTATGAAGCCAGCATTACCTTAATTCCTAAGCCAGAAAAAGATGCAGCATTGAAAGAGAATTACAGACCAATATCCCTCATGAACATAGATGCAAAAATCCTCAACAAAATTCTGGCCAATAGACTGCAACAACACATCAGAAAGATCATCCACCCAGACCAAGTGGGATTCATCCCTGGTATGCAGGGATGGTTCAATATTCGCAAAACAATCAACGTGATACACCACATTAACAGACTACAGAAGAAAAACCATATGATTATCTCACTAGACGCAGAGAAAGCATTCGATAAAATTCAACACCCTTTCATGATGAAAACCCTAAGCAAACTGGGTATAGAAGGCACATTCCTCAATACAATCAAAGCAATTTATGAAAAACCCACGGCCAATATCCTATTGAATGGGGAAAAGTTGGAAGCATTTCCACTGAGATCTGGTACCAGACAGGGATGCCCACTCTCACCATTGCTATTCAATATAGTGCTGGAAGTCTTAGCCAGAGCTATTAGGCAAGAAAAAGAAATTAAAGGGATACAAGTTGGGAAGGAAGAACTCAAACTATCCCTCTTTGCAGACGACATGATTCTTTATTTAGGGGACCCAAAGAACTCTACTAAGAGACTATTGGAACTCATAGAAGAGTTTGGCAAAGTAGCAGGATATAAAATCAATGCACAAAAATCAACAGCCTTTGTATACACAGACAATGCCATGGCTGAGGAAGAACTGCTAAGATCAATCCCATTCACAATAGCTACAAAAACAATCAAATACCTTGGAATAAATTTAACTAAGGACATTAAAGATCTCTACAATGAAAATTACAAAACCTTAAAGAAAGAAATAGAAGAGGATACCAAAAAATGGAGAAATCTCCCATGCTCATGGATTGGAAGAATCAATATCATCAAAATGTCCATTCTCCCAAAAGCAATTTACAGATTCAACACAATACCAATCAAGATACCGAGGACATTCTTCTCAGATCTGGAAAAAATGATGCTGAAATTCATATGGAGACACAGGAGACCTCGAATAGCTAAAGCAATCTTGTACAACAAAAACAAAGCCGGAGGCATCACAATACCAGATTTCAGGACATACTACAGGGCAGTAGTTATCAAAACAGCATGGTACTGGTACAGAAACAGATGGATAGACCAATGGAACAGAATAGAAACTCCAGAAATCAATCCAAACACCTACTGCCAACTTATATTTGATCAACGATCCAAAACCAGTCCCTGGAGCAAGGTCAGTCTGTTTAATAAATGGTGCTGGGAAAACTGGATTTCCACGTGCAGAACCATGAAGCAAGACCCCTACCTTTCACCTTACACAAAAATCCATTCAACATGGATTAAAAATTTAAACCTACGACCCGACACCATCAAATTACTAGAGAGCATAGGAGAAACCCTGCAAGACATAGGTACTGGCAAAGACTTCTTGGAAAAGACCCCAGAAGCACAGGCAATGAAAACCAAAATTAACTACTGGGATTGCATCAAATTGAAAAGTTTCTGTACTGCAAAAGAAACAGTCAGGAAAGTGAATAGGAAACCGACAGAATGGGAAAATATATTTGCAAACTATGCAACAGATAAAGGGTTGATAACCAGAATCTACAAAGAAATTAAGAAACTCCACAACATCAAAACAAACAACCCACTTAAGAGATGGGCCAAGGACCTCAATAGACATTTTTCAAAAGAGGAAATCCAAATGGCCAACAGACACATGAAAAAATGTTCAAGATCCCTAGCAATCAGGGAAATGCAAATCAAAACCACAATGAGGTTTCACCTCACCCCGGTGAGAATGGCTCACATTCAGAAATCCACCAACAATAGATGCTGGAGAGGATGTGGGGAAAAAGGGACACTAATCCACTGTTGGTGGGAATGCAAACTGGTGAAGCCACTATGGAAGTCAGTCTGGAGATTCCTCAGAAACATGAATATAACCCTACCATTCAACCCAGCCATCCCACTCCTTGGAATTTACCCAAAGGAAATTAAATGGGCAAACAAAAAAGCCGTCTGCACAGCAATGTTTATTGCGGCTCAATTCACAATAGCTAAGACTTGGAACCAACCCAAATGCCCATCAACAGTAGACTGGATTAGGAAATTATGGGACATGTACTCTACAGAATACTATACAGCAGTCAAAACCAATGAAATCCGGTCACTTGCAACAAAATGGAGGAATCTGGAAAACATCATGCTGAGTGAATTAAGTCAGTCCCAAAGAGACAAATATCATTTGTTTCCCTTGATTGGCGATGACTAACTGAGCACCAAAGGGGAAACCTGTAGAAGTGAAATGGACACTATGAGAAACAGTGACTTGATCAGCTCTTGTGCTGACTGTTGTTGTACAATGTAATACTTTATCCATGGTAGTATTTTTTTTTTCTTTATCCTAGTACTAGTGGTTGAACTCTGTAATTAACACACAATTATTCTTAGGTGTTTAAATTTTAACTGAAAAGTGATCTCTGTGAAATATAAGAGTGGGAATAAGAGAGGGAGGAGATGTAAAACTTGGGACATGCTCAATCGGAACGGCCCCAAATGATGGAGTTAGAATTGTGCCAGGAGTTTCCAATACATTCCCATCAAGGTGGCATGTACCAAGGCCATCTCATTAGTCCAAGTGATCAATTTCAGCTCACAATTGATCACACTGATAGGTCTAAGAGTCAAAGGGATCACACAAACAAGACTAGTGTCTGCTAATACTAACTGATAGAATGAAAAAGGGAGAGAATGATCCAACATGGGAAGCAGGATACACAGCAGACTCATAGAATGGCAGATGTCCTAAATAGCACTCTGGCCTCAGAATCAGCCCTTAAGGCATTCGGATCTGGCTCAAGAGCCCATGAGAATATTCTAGGCATGGAAAGCTAAGACACTCTGGAAAAAACAGAAGACCTAAATGAAAGATCTCTGCGAGTGAGATCCCAGTGGAAAGAACGGGGCCATCAAAGAAGGAGGTACCTTTCTCTGAAGGGAGGAGAGAACTTCCACTTTGACTATGGCCCTGTGGGAATAAGATCGAAGGCTTCCATAGCCTCGGCAACTCATGACCAGAGCCTAGGGAGATTACTGACGCCATAAACAAGAGTGTCAAATTGTTAAATCAACATCAGGAGTCACTGTGTACTTACGTCTCATGAGGGATCTGTCCTTAATGTGTTATCCAATGTGAAGTGATGCTATTACTAGTACTGAAACAGTATTTTTACACTTTGTGTTTCTGAGTGGGTGCAAACTGATGAAATCTTTACATAGTATATATTGAATCGATCTTCTTTATATAAAGATAATTGCAAATGATTAAAAAATCTTGGTGTTAAATTGGAAATTGCATAGACAATTAATCAATTTTTAAAAAAAAAATCATGTAGGATCTTTGTCCTTAATGTGCTGTACATTGTGAATTAATACTATAACTAGTACTCCAACAGTATTATCATTTTGTGTCTCTATGCGAGGGCAAACCGTTGAAATCTTTACATAATATGTACTAAATTGATCTTCTGTGTATAAAGAGAATTGAAAATGAATCTTGATGTGAACAGAAGGGGAGAGGGAGCGGGAAAGGGGAGGGTGGAGGGAGGGAAGGAAGTTGTGGTGGGGGGGGAGCCATTGTGGTCCATGAGCTGTTCTTTGGAAATTTATATTCTTTAAATAAAAGCTTTATATAAAAAAAAAAGAATAAAAAAATAAACATTTGCTTATTAAGTTTAGACCATTGTTGTAGCCAATAAAGATATTTCAAAGTAAAAAAAAAATACTACAACTAGTACTCCAACAGTATTATCATTTTGTGTCTCTAGGTGAGGGCAAACCGCTGAAATCTTTACGTAATATGTACTAAATTTATCTTCTGTGTATAAATAGATTTGAAAATGAATCTTGATGTGAACAGAAGGGGAGAGGGAGCGGGAAAGGGAAGGGTAGCGGGAGGGAGAGAAGTTGTGGGGGGCGGGGAGCCATTGTAATCCATAAGTTGTACTTTAGAAATTTATATTCTTTAAATAAAAGCTTTATAAAAAAATTTTTTTTCTATGATTTTTTTCTGCAAGTATTGTAGTTTTCAGTACTACAATTAGGTCTGTGGCATATTTTCTTTTCAATTTTGTAAATAGAAGCTATTTTATTGGAAATTAGAATCTCATTGTGCTGACACCATGTGTTGAAAAGGCTATACTTTCTCCCCTGCACTGCAATAGTGTCTCTGTAGAAAACCTGTTCACTGTGTTTGGATCTTTTATGGAACCTCTTTTGTGTTCCATTCATCTGTCTGGCTTTCTGTATGACAACAGCACACTTTAGATTAGTATAAATTTATAACACTTAAAAATCATCCCTTTGATTTTATTATTTTTTCAGTTATTTTGGCTATCGTAGATTCTTCACATTTTCATATGCACTTATATCAGCTTGTTACTTTAAAAATAACCAGGTTGCTAAATGAAAGATCTCTGTGAGTGAGATCCCAGTGAAAAGAATGCGCCATCAAAGGAGATACCTTTCTCTGAAGGGAGGAGAGAACTTCCACTTTGATTATGGCCTTACCTAAATAAGGTTGGAATTTGTGAACTCAAGAGGCTTTCATAGCCTTGGCAGCTCAAGATAAGAGCCTTGAATGATTACTGATATCATAAATAAGACTGTCAATTGTTAAATCAACAATGGGAATCACTGTACACCTGCTTCCCATGTAGGATCTCTGTCCTTAATGTGTTCTACTATGTGAATTAATGGTAAAACTACTACTCAGGCTGGTGCCGTGGCTCACTGGGCTGATCCTGTGGCAGTGTGGCAACAGCACACTGGGTTCTAGTCCCAGTTGGGGTGCCGGTTCTGTCCTGGTTGCTCCTCTTCCAGTCCAGGTCGTTGCTGTGGCCTGGGAAAGCAGTGGAGGGTGCCCAAGTGCTTGGGCCCTGCACCCGCATGGGAGACCAGGAGGAAGCACCTGGCTCCTGGCTTTGGATCAGAGCAGTGCGCTGGCTGTAGTGGTCATTTGGGGGGTGAACCAATGGAAGAAAGTCCTTTCTCTCTGTCTCTCTCTCTCTCTCTCACTATCTCTTCCTCTCCAAAAAAAAAAATCAGGCAGACTATATCTTTTCTTTTTAAAGATTTTATTTATTTATTTGACAGGTAGAGTTACAGACAGAGAAAAAGAGAGACAGAGAGAAAGATCTTCCTTCTGCTGTTCACTCTCCAAATGGCCAGAGCTGGGCCAATCCAAAGCCAGGAGCTTCATTCCAAGTCTCCCACATGGCTGCAGGCGCCCAAAGACTTGGGCCATCCTCCACTGTTTTCCCAGGTCAAAGGAGAGAGCTGGATGAGAAGTGCAGCAGCTGGGACTCAAACTGGAGCCCATATGGGATTACGGCACTGTAGGCAGAGGCTTAGGCCACAACACCACAGTGCCAGCTCCCAGACTTTATCTTGAAACTTAACTCTATTCTGACTGAAGTTACCCCATCTCACAGATATTCAACTGCATGTTCAGGCTGTTGAAACAGGATGTGGTATTCAATGCTAATGGCCCACATGGTTTGTGAGCTCATTTCCTTTTAGCAATACAATTTTTTGTATGATATGTTATGCCCAGTTCGATTGCCCTCAAAGACCACCAAGGAGCCTATACCATTGTAAAACACACGAAAGTTTTATTGCAAGTCTGGGCTAGGGCACTCAACTATCACTGATGCCACAGGTCTGGTTGAAAGCCCCAACTTCAGCTAATGGGGTTTTTATAGGGTTTTCAGAGTCAATCTATACATTCTAGCACCATTCAGCACATTATCTCATTCCACGGGAAATTCTAAGAACATCTCTTAAAATTGATTAGTGCATCCAGCGGCAGGAATGGACCTAGTAAAGGTGGTGGGATGGCTTTTGGGGTTGATGCCTTTTAAAATGATTGGCTGAAGTATAGGGTCTGAGCCACTAGGGTGTACGTGCCAAACTGCAGGGTCTCAGGATATTATCAATTACCTTAAGTGTCTGAAAAGACACCTGAAACTTTAGGTATCTCCCTGCTATCTGCCGATTGGCTGTTGCTAGGTGGGGTTTATTGCAAGGGGAGTTCATTTATTTATTTTTTCTTTCATGAGCTTCAGGGTTCAGGGATCAGTCAGGCCTGAGTTACAAGATGGAGGCCTATTCTAAAATAGCTGCGCCTTGATCCAGGCTCAGGTCTCTCAGACACAATACAGTTTACTCATACATTCACCTATTGAAGAATATCTTGTTTCAAAGTTTAGTTTGATTTTTATATTATTGCTTGTGTGGAAATTTGATTTCTTCAATCATTGCAGTTGTATAATGTTTGCATTATGGATTAGTCCAGATGTATTCTTCCTCTTTGTCTTTTGAAAAGTGTGTAGAATTACATTGGTTTTCCCACTTTTTCTCCACTTTTATTGACTTCTTCATCCTGTCACAATGAAATTGATTATGAAAACAAACTGGTGTTCAGACATTGGGACAGACAAGTACTTTTGGGTGCTTGGCTCAGCAGCAGTGGTGTGGCTTCTTTATGTTGACACTATCCTCCCTGACAGAAGCCATGCCATGCACTGAGCAGTGCTGTGGGGCCTGCTTGGCCATGTCTGAGATTAATTTTAGGCAGCCAAGGGATGAGCCAAGGTTTGCATGGGGCTAAGGCCTCACAGCCAGCATGATTCACATAGTAACCAGTCCTGAAGGGAGGATTGCAGGTGAGCAATCCTCTGCCTGCAACAAGAATCCACCAGAGGCATACTCACTGTCCTCTGTGAGACATGGGGAACTCTTGGCCACACTGCCATAGGTCCTTGCCCCTTGTAGAGACACCAGCTCCAGGCTCCACCTCTGTCACTGTGGGACTGTCCTTGTTTTCTGCAGTAACTGTCCTTGTTTTCCTGTAACAGAGAATGGGGAGCCATGCCAGGGTCATGCTGAGGTCAAGGTGGACAAAGTCAGAGGGGCCTCTGGGTCCATGCAGGAGGTGCTGCAGATCCTCAGGCTATGTTTTACTGCTTTTCAAGTGCAAATGAGCTATGGCCTGACCAGAGTCACTCCATTTTGTTCCTGATTGTCCTCTATTTTTTTGTAACCAGTTCCACAACTGCTAGCTACTCAAAAACTAATCTTGTGAGAGGTTTTTGTAAATTTATTTATATTAAGTACTGGGAAACTGGTTAATGCCCCCGAGATAAGCATAATGTTGCTTGCTCTAGCTCCTGTAACAAATGCTTGGCTTCAACAAGATATGCTTTTGGCCTTTAGAAGCTTACCCTTGAGCTCTATCAGGGCAGTATGATTTGGAGAGCACATGCCCCTGTGCAGCTGCCAGCTTTTAGAAATAAAAGACTCCATAATTTGGCCCTGAGACTTCAGCACTTCCTAATGTTTCTGAAATTAATAATCTGTGTGGGTTCTTGCCATGAATTCAGGGACAAATTCTGGATACTGGCTCAAATAGACCAGACTATAAGCTGAGTTTTTAAACTTTTATTCAGTGAGAGAAATGCATAGGAGAATGAGGGCTCTATCTAAAGGAGAAAGGAAAGTCTGGAAATTCAGTAGGGGCCATACCAATCAGGGAGCAGGCCAAGAGTTGTGGACTTGTTCTGTGAGGCCCACACCATCTGGGAGAGTGAGGCAATGGTGTTCTTCCACAGGAAGCACCGGGGACAGGCTTCAATGAATATGTGCACCTTTATTGATGACCATATACACTTTTTTTTTATAACGCTTGTATTTAAAGAATATAAATTTCCAAAATACAGCTTATAGATTACAATGGCTTCCCCCCCCATAACTTCCCCCCCACCCACAACCCTCCCCTTTCCCACTCCCTCTCCCCTTGCTTCACATCAAGATTCATTTTCAATTCTCTTTATATACAGAAGATCAGTTTACTATATATTAAGTAAAGATTTCAACAGTTTGCCCTCACATAGCAACACAAAGTGAAAAATACTGTTGGAGTACTAGTTATAGTATTAATTCACAATGTATAGCACATTAAGGACAGAGATCCTACATGATATATTTTTTTAAAAAATTGATTAATTTTCTAGGCAATTTCCAATTTAACACCAAGATTTTTTTTTCATTTTTAATTATCTATATACAGAAGATTGATTCAGTATATACTAAGTAAAAATTTCATCAGTTTGCACCCACACAGAAACACCAAGTGTAAAATACTGTTTCAGTGCTAGTTATAGCATTACTTCACATTGGACAACACATTAAGGACAGATCCCACATGAGACGTAAGTACACAGTGACTCCTGATGTTGATTTAACAATTTGACACTCTTGTTTATGGCCTCAGTAATCTCCGTAGGCTCTAGTCATGAGTTGCCAAGGCTATGGTAGCCTTTAGGGTTCACTAACTTCGATCTTATTCCGACAGGGTCATAGTCAAAGTGGAGGTTCTCTCCTCCCTTCAGAGAAAGGTACCTCCTTCTTTGATGGCCCCATTCGTTCTACTGGGATCTCACTCACAGAGATCTTTCATTTATGTCTTCTTTTTTTTCCAGAGTGTCTTGGCTTTCCATGCCTAGAATATTCTCATGGGCTCTTGAGCCAGATCCGAATGCTTTAAGGGCTGATTCTGAGGCCAGAGTGCTATTTAGGACATCTGCCATTCTATGAGTCTGCTGTGCATCTCGCTTCCCATGTTGGATAATTCTCTCGCTTTTTGATTCCATCAGTTAGTATTAGCAGACACTAGTCTTGTTTGTGTGATCCCTTTGACTCTTAGACCAATCAGTGTGATCAGTTGTGAACTGAAATTGATCACTTGGACTAGTGAGATGGCCTTGGTACATGCTACCTTGATGGGATTGTATTGGAATTCCCTGGCACAATTCTAACTCCATCATTTGGGGCAGTTCCGATTGAGCATGTCCCAAACTGTACATCTCCTCCCTCTCTTATTCCCACTCTTATATTTCACAGGGATCACTTTTCAGTTAAAATTTAAACACCTAAGAATAATTGTTTGTTAATTACAGAGTTCAACCAATAGTACTAGAAGAAAAATTACTAAAATGGATAAAGTATTACATTGTACAACAACAGTCAGCACAAGAGCTGATCAAGTTACTGTTTCTCATAGTGTCCATTTCACTTCAATAGGTTTCTCCTTTGGTGCTCAATTAGTTGTCACCGATCAGGGAGAACATATGATATTTGTCCCTTTGGGACTGGCTTAATTCACTCACAATGATGTTTTCCAGATTCCTCCATCTTATTGCAAATGACCGGATTTCATTGTTTTTGACTGCTGTATAGTATTCTATAGAGTACATGTCCCATAATTTCTTTATCCAAATGTATGCTTTGAATTCCCTGTGATCTTTTGCTGTGAGGTTCCCTTCGTTTATCTTCTTTCATGTTGATGGCCATGTTTCTGTGTTTCTGTGTGTAACACATCTTTAAGTATCTTTTGCAGGGCTGGACGAGTGGCAACAAATTCTTTCAATTTTTGTTTGTTATGAAAGGTCTTTATTTCACCTTCATTCACAAATGAGAGCTTGGCAGGATATAATATTCTGGGCTGGCAGTTTTTCTCTCTAAGTACCTGGGCTATGTCTCGCCATTCCCTTCTAGCTTGTAGGGTTTCTGATGAGAAGTCTGCCGTGAGTCTAATTGGAGATCCTCTGAGTGTAATTTGACGTTTCTCTCTTGTGCATTTTAGGATCTTTTCTTTCTGTTTCACTGTGGTGAGTTTAATTACAACGTGTCGTGGTGAGGACCTCTTTTGGTCATGTTTACTAGGGGTTCTATGAGCTTCCTGTACTAGGATGTCTCTGTCCTTCTCCAAAACTGGGAAATTTTCTGCTATTATCTCACTAAAAAGGCATTCTAATCCTTTCTCCCTCTCCATGCCTTCAGGAACTCCTAGAACTCGAATGTTGGGTTTTTTAATAGTATCCTGTAGATTCCCAACAATATTTTTTAGATTTCTAATTTCCTCTTCTTTTCTTTGGTTTTTCTGTATAGTTTCCTGTGCTCTGTCTTCTAAGTCCGATAGTCTCTCTTCTGCCTCATCCATTCTGTTTGTAAGGCTCTCTAATGTGTTTTTCATTTGATCTATTGAAGTCTTCACTTCATTATGATTTCTCGTCACTATCACAGTTTCATATTCTACTAGTTGTTTCATTTCAGCTTGATTTCTCCTTAATATTTCATTTTCATGAGAGAGATTTTCTACCTTGTCCATTAAGGATTTCTGTAGTTCAAGAATTTGTTTTTGAGTACTTCTTAGTGTTCTTATCAATTTTTTGAGATCTGCTTCTTGCATCTCTTCTATCTCATCATCTTTGTAATCTTGAATTGGGGTGTCTTTTTCATTTGGGGACGCCCTAGTGTCTTCCTTGTTCTTATTACCTCGGTTTTTGCGTTTGTTGTTTGGCATATTGGTTTCTTCACTTTGGTGTTTTTTTCTTGTTATACTATGACTCTAGATTAAGTGGACTGTCTGCTTTTGATGGAGCCTTAGAGGCTTGAGATGGGTGTGGCCTGAGAGCTCTGTTTGGTTCCTCAGGGTTGAGGGTGTGTCAAAGGAGACACTCCCAGGTTAGGCGTGGTAAATCTCTCTCTGTTAGTTTTTTTTTTTTTTTGGTTCAAAAGGGAAGTAATTCCACACAGCTGAATGGAATTGGGGGTGGTTAGCAGGCGAATGATACACCCACAGGAGCCAGAGATCGGAAGCTCTTTCCCAAGGACCAGAGAAGGAATCTTTGCGGCCCTTTGTGTGGGCTGAGATTCTCCTGTAGTCTCCCACTGGGCTGCCAAGGCTACTGAACTGTAGCGTCTCTGGAGAGTACTCACATGAATTCGTGATTTCCGTGAGTTCTCTCCCCCACAGTCTCTTTTTTCACAGTCTCAGTTCATTAGCACCACACATTCATTAGGTTCTAATCTCCTGTTATTTCACCCCTCCCACCCAGAGTCAGGTTTTTCTGCTAGGCTCGGGGCCGGTGCCGACCTGAGGTCGCCCTGCTTATGACGTATTCCAAAATGGCGCCTGCTCTTTGTCTTGCTCACCTTTGAGAGGTGAGCGGAGAGAGAGAAGCTCGTGTCCGTATGGGTCACTTTTTTTTTTTTCCCTCTCTCTCTCTCTCTCTCTTCTAGTTAGCCTGGTGAACTTTTCCCCGCAGGGTTTCAAGCCTTGTTCGCTCTAGGCTCCCTTTTTGGCTTCCCTCCTGGTATCTCGGGCTATTGAGATTCGGCTCACCACGCGTTCCAGCGCTGGTGTGTTGAATCTGCTGCTGGTGTCCCAAACTGCTGGCTCCCACGCTCTCCACGCAGGTCCACTGTGAATCTCCAGTTCTGGAAGGGTTTTCCCTGCTGTTTCTTCCCCTACTCTTCCTTGAACCTGCAGTATCTCCACTTTTATTAAACTGTCTCTCCCCAGACTATCGGTGTGCTCCCTTCCTATTCCGCCATCTTGCCGCTCTCCCCATATACACTTTCAAAGGGCAGGCAGAAGGGGCATAACTAATTCAGGGCAACCCTAACTCTATAGGATATTACCAACACTGGCACCAATATGCATTTCCAATTAGCTTGAAGGTCTCATAGTTATGGTAGCTTTCCAGGTGGGCCTGGACCACCCCCAGTGACAGTTTACCTAATTGGCAGAAGGTGGGGGTTGGAGGAAATATGCTTGAGGCTCCCACCTCCCACCATCAGTCAGGCTAGCCACATGGGCTAGGCAGGATCACCCACATCTCCCCCCTTTGTTTTAGGGCAAGTGTGACTCTGCTTAGCCTGGCATGCAACAAAGCTGCAACCCACAATAAACTTTAAATTAAATTGAAGAATACCTACCATGGGGATTAAAGGCAGGGAGGAAAAAAGGGCAAAGGGAAAATGGCCAGGCCCACCATGTTTCAGGCCTTTGTAATTGGCAGGCAGGTGCACAGGTATGGGAAAGTAGGGGCATGAGATCACACAAGGGGCACGGGGAAAGTATGATGAAGACACAACCTTCCAGCTCTCAAGTTTAATGATATATGACTGCCTGCATCATTCCCCTTCAGAGACTCCATTCCCTTAATCCTAGGAATATTGAAGGGTGTAAAATCATCACATCTTCTATAGCTGCTTCCTGTTTATGAGGGATGTAGTACAGGCCCTGCCTGTCCTGGGTCTGGAAGTCTCTGCCTATCTCATCTAACAAATTCTCTTTGTGAGCTGGAGCAATCTTGGTCACCACCAAGTCTGTGTCCCCTACATGGTCAGTTACTCCCAGAAGTTGTTGAGTTCTGCAACATATAAGTTTGTTAACTAGTATGAGCAAAACTGGAACAGGACCAATTGTAAGTGGAGTGCCCCTTTAAGATGAAAAGACCACATCCTACAGACTCCCAGATAGTGGGTGGTGATACATTATAAACCCATTTAGCTTGAGTATAGAGAATAATAGAAGAATGCATTAGGAGTTTTATTATTAACAACAGAGAGAATCAGAAGAGGCAGGTACACCATGCCTGCCTTCAGGTGCAGCACTCTCGATGTGAGGAAAGCAACACAGTGACTCCTATGGTTAATTTAACAATTCACACTCTTTTATGTGATATCAGTGATTACCCAAGGCTCTTGACATGAGCTGTCTAGGCTATCGAAGCCTTCTGAATCCACAAACTCCCTCAAAAATTAGAGAAGGATGTAAGCAAAGTGAATGTTCTCACTTTGAAGAGAGTACATCCTTCTTTGATGACCACTTCTTTCCACAGGAGTCTCACCCAGGGAGGCTCTCCATGTAGGCACACATTTTTGCACAAGTGTTCTGACCGTCCATGCCTGAATTGCTCTTGTGGGCTTTTTAGCCATACCAGAATGCCTTTAGGGATGACTCTGAGGTCACTGAGCATTACTTAGAGCAATTGCCATTCTATGAGTCTGCTGTATGGACTGCTTCCCATGTAGAAGCATTTACTCCTCTTTAATTCTATTAATTCTATTGATATGATCACTTTAACAAGTAGTGCCTCCTATATGACCAACTTAAAACTTAATGCAATCAAATACAGTCAATTTTAAACCTGTTGAAGTGAAATGGACACTATGAGAAACAGTAACTTCATCAGCTCTTGTGCTGACTGTTGTTGTACAATGTAATACTTTATCCATTTTAGTATTTTTTTATCCTAGTACTATTGGTTGAACTCTGTAATTAACAAACAATTATTCTTAGGTGTTTAAATTTTCACTGAAAAGTAATCCCTGTGAAATATAACAGTGGGAATAAGAGAGGGAGGAGATGTACAATTTGGGACATGCTCAATCGGAACTGCCCCAAATGATGGAGTTAGAATTGTGCCAGGGAATTCCAATACAATCCCATCAAGGTGGCATGTACCAAGGCCATCTCACTAGTCCAAGTCATCAATTTCAGTTCACAATTGATCACACTGATAGGTCTAAGAGTCAAAGGGATGACACAAACAAGACTAGTGTCTGCTAATACTAACTGACGGAATCAAAAAGGGAGCGAATGATCCAACATGGGAAGCGAGATGCACAGCAGACTCATAGAATTGCAGATGTCCTGTATGGCACTCTGGCCTCAGAATCAGCCCTTGGGGCATTCGGATCTGTCTCAAGAGCCCATGAGAGTATTTTGGGCATGGAAAGCCAAGACACTCTGGAAAAAAAAGAAGACCTAGATGAAGGATCTCTGTGAATGAGATCCCAGTGGAACGAATGGGGCCATCAAAGAGGGAGGTGCCTTTCTCTGAAGGGATGAGAGAACCTCCACTTTGACTGTGACCCTGTCGGAATAAGATTGAAGTCGGCAAACCCTAAAGGCTTCCATAGCCTCGGCAACTCATGACTAGAGCCTACGGAGATTACTGACGCCATAAACAAGAGTGTCAAATTGTTAAATCAACTTCAGGAGTCACTGTGTACTTACGTCTCATGTG
Source organism: Sylvilagus floridanus (assembly GCA_949820135.1). Lineage (NCBI taxonomy): Eukaryota > Metazoa > Chordata > Mammalia > Lagomorpha > Leporidae > Sylvilagus > Sylvilagus floridanus. Next base: position 137,736,338 of record OX463225.1, read on the forward strand.
GGATCTGTCCTTAATGTGTTGTCCATTGTGAGGTAATGCTATAACTAGTACTGAAATAGTGTTTTACATTTTGTGTTTCTGTGTGGGTGCAAACTGATGAAGTCTTTACTTAGTATATACTGAATCAATCTCCTGTATATAAAGGTAATTAAAAATGGAAAAAAATCTTGGTGTTAAATTGGAAATTGCATAGAAAATTAATCCATTTTAAAAAATATATCATGTAGGATCCCTGTCCTTAATGTGCTATACATTGTGAATTAATACTATAACTAGTACTCCAACAGTATTTTTCACTTTGTGTTGCTATGTGAGGGCAAACTGTTGAAATCTTTACTTAATATGTACTAAACTGATCTTCTGTATATAAAGAGAATTGAAAATGAATCTTGATGTGAATGCAAGGGGAGAGGGAGTGGGAAAGGGGAGGGTTGAGGGTGGGAGGGAAGTTATGGGGGGGGAAGCCATTGTAATCTATAAGCTGTATTTTGTAAATTTATATTGTTTAAAAAAAGCATTGTAAAAAAAACAATGCAATCAAATACAGTCAATTTTAAACTTAATCATATATATATAAATATGTTAATACTTAAGATGCCACTTTCACCATCTAGCCTAAGGAGATTTGGGATCCCATGGTGAAGTAAGTCCAGCTGTGAAATTATGATTTAAGCTCCCATTTTGGCTATGCTGTTACACAGAATATGTTAGTTACTCCTTTCATAAGATCTAAAAATCAAACTACATCTTGAGGAATCCCTCAGGACAGAGTCAGTGTTGCATCTTAAAGAGAATAGAGAAATGTGGGAGCAAGTCAGGCTTGCCAGAATGCCTGCTGACAGTGTCAAATGGAATCCTATCAAGTGGTTTTAACCATTAAATAATAGCTTATAAAATATTTACTCAAGTTCCAATGTCTTCTATAAATTTTAAGAATACATATATATATATATATATATATATAAATATATCTTAAATATCTAACATGATGTGGCTTGTTTAAACAGCAAACAGAAACATAAAACATTTTTTAGTTCCTTTCTATCAAAAAATTTAAAACATCTGATAAAGAGATTCAGGTCACATGAATCAAATGTATCTTCAATTAATTTTAGCTATTAAACTTATGAGCAATCTTTCCTTGATAAACCAATTAAGACAGAGCTCAAAATAAATTTTCCCATGTAGACATACACTATAAACACACACATAACAAAACATACAAGATAGAACAATAAAGAAGTTTTAGTAATAGTTTCCTAAAATCTATAGCTTCTTCTTTATTACCAACCAATTAAAATTACTTTCTGTTTTTAGTAAACTTGATTAATCATACTTTCTTCCAGTTGGAATCTGTAGTGCATTATTGACTTCATCTATTTACAGAACAATTCAAAACTACTGAATTCAATAGAAGTGGCTGGAAAAAGTCCATCACAACCTATAGGAGGGCAGCTAAACACAGAACCAACAATGCTTTAGTTTAGAGCAGCAAATCTGATATACAAAATTGTGGATGAGAAAAGACTTTAAATAGCTATGTTTAAAATGATAAACTCATTAACCAACAAGAGGCGTTTGTTTACTTCACACAGTATTTTCAAAAGCACCTGTAGGATTTTACAAAACAATTCTTTTAGGCCTCTGGGCCTTTCTCATTAAGAATAACACAAGATTGTCTAATAACACAAGATCATTAGACTTTTTAACTTTCAGACATTTGTATCAGTGGCATTTTATATTATTAAAACTTAAAATTTAGCATGACTTCACATTTTATCAATACCTGTAATATAACCCAAATAGCCTAATTGATTAGCTTGTGTCTCTCCAAGATGAGAGACATATATCCTTTGACATTTCCAGGAACCCAACTGGAAATATCAAAGTCCAAATTCTTTGGAACTTTGATTTTTTTTTTTTGAATGCCTGAAAAAGATGACAGGAAGGCTTAAAATATCTGGTTGAAATAAGATCATGACAAAGTATAGACCAGATTTGATCAAATTATAACTTCTTTAAAACTCAGTTGTTTTAAACAATTAGAACTTAATTAGGCATTATGAGAACATAATAGATTACTTTAAAATAACACAAATCTGTCTCTTTGGTTGTTCAAAAATCAGAAATAAAACCTTAAATTTAAGACCTAGTGCATTGAGTCAAATCCCATAATTTGGAACAGTTTTAAGAGTCAGAACTAGGGAAGAAAGAATTGCACCCAGAAGAGAGACCAGGAGGAAGCATGTGGCTCCTGGCTTCAGATCAGCACAGTGCGCTGGCTGCAGCACACCAGCCATAGTGGCCATTTGGGGGTGAACCAATGGAAGGAAGACTTTCTCTCTCTCTCTCTCTCACTGCCTAACTCTGCCTGTGAAAAAAAAAATCAACACATGACAAAACTGATGAGGATGTGGAAAAACGTTACCCTGGTCCACTGTTGGTGGGAATGTAAACTGGTGCAAGCCACTGTGAAAGACCGTATGGAGATATCTTACAAATCTGATTATAGACCTACCATATGATCCAGCCATCCCACTCCTTGGAATTTACCCAAGCCAAAAGAAATTAGCATATGCAAGAGTTATCTATAACCCCATATTCATTGCAGCACAATTCACAATAGCTGAGATCTGGGAACAATCCAGATATCAATCAATTGTTGACTTAATACTACTCAGTTATAAAAAAAAAAAAGAAAGAAAAAGAAACCCTGTCTTTTGCAACAAGATAGATGAAACTGGCAACCATTATACTTAGTGAAATAAACCAGTCCCCAAAAGACAGATATCATATGTTTTCCCTGATCTGAGGTAGCTAATAGAGTACCTAAAATGTAATGCATTGCAGTTAGATACACATTTTGAGATTTGATGATTGTTTAGAGCACTTGTCTTTTCCATTGAGGAACAGTTTTTATTTTTTTTTTCTTCATACTATTTCTGACTTGTTGAACTCTTACTTAGTGTAGGGTTAACTATACAATCATTAAGTAAACTGAAAACAGATTTTGTAAGAGTTAAGTGGGAATGTGAGAGGAAAGAGGAGAAAGGGTTGGAGTGTGTGTGGGAGGGAGGGTATGGGGGAAGTGTCACTTACATTCATTAGTCTGTATATATGAAATATATCAAACTTATATTAGATATAATTTTAAAAGGAAGTAAATATTTAAAATTCAAAAAATTTATACCAATAACAAGGAGAATTTTAAAGGTGTTTATATATAATATATATGTGTGTGTTTAATTTATGACATTACAATGTAAATGTACATATATATAATTTGTAATGTAAATGTATATAAAGCCACATTTTGAAATTTGTATAATGTATTTATCATCAGAAAAGAACAGCTCAGATTTCTTTAATAATTCAGTTTCTGAAAATTACAAGAATGAAGAGTAAGCCACCAAGTTGTAGCTCATAATCTCTGTTTCTCTGTGCCTCTAAAAATAAATAAACATACATAATCTGCGATAAAAATAACATTAAGATCCCACTATTTTCCCTCATAATTTTCAGGAAATAGACTAGTATCTAGACACACAGTGGCAAATTTATCTATGTATAAAATGTATGTATGTTATGTTATATATATTCATATATATATTACATTGAGGAGAAAGAATTATTACCTTGGCTAAAATGGCCCTGAGACACTGTGTACCTGACAGTTTCCAGGGCAAATTACAGAATGTTGGGGGTGATGATGATCTTACAATAAAAGTTAAATCACCATGGCCACAGATTCACAGGGTTAGGATTGGCCTAAAGTATTTGTGCAAAAGAGTGACTCCAGTGAATTTAAAAATTAACTTAAATTTTCATAATTAAAGGTTAATGTCAAGTTCCATGAATGTCTGTAAGGCTAAGAATGAAATCTCCTGCTAATGAGTGATGGAACTGGCCCTAAATTGTTCTCATATACTGTGAAAATAAAATTTGGACATCTTCCAGAATTTGATGGCCTTACAATGACAAGGTAAATCATGGTAGCCTGAAGTGCCCTGCACTAGAATTGGCACAAATTAGGTTATTATTTATTGAGGTGGTAATAATAAATTTGAATCAACATGAAAAATAAAGAAATGTATTCATTTCAATATATGTTGTATATTGACAGTTGTGTGTACAAATGGTAAATTTAGTAGAAGCAAGAATAAGGTTACAAGGAGATGTAACAGATATTAATAAAAATAGCCCTAAATACACATTCAAATACAGAAAATTTGTGCTCTCTTAAATCAACGAAAGCTTATGCCATTGAATTCAGTAATTTTAAAACCAAGATAAAATTGTCTTGATCTAATGCATGGAAATTTTAAAGAGAATGACAATTTTGATTCTCTAAATATAAAGAAGCTATAAAAAGTGTCCTTGAAAGTGTAAAAGAATGTAATGTTCTAAAATTATTTGATAGACCATAAAGATGGAGGTTGCTAAGACAACTTGAACACTATTTAGTGCATTCATGACATGAAAATATAAGTGCCCAAAAGGATCATCATACCTTGGCGGTGCTAAGATTGCTTTCGATGTGGATATTGACATACTCAGATGAAATTAATAAAATGAAAGACAAAATATAGAAATCTGATGCAAATGGAAGTTAAAACTTTGCCTTGCCCTTAGTAACAATGTGCATTTTAATGTGAGCCATAATTAAAAAACAAATATGTGCATGAATGAAAAACAGTCCAGAATAAACTGGAAAAATTACAGTATGACACAGACTTGTAGTTTGGAAAATTTCCACAATCAGAAAATAATTTAAAGTTCCAGGGGCATCTAGAAACATTAAGAATGTATCCTGTGCTGATGACTATCATGGTGCTGGCACTGCAATGTACTCAAATCCTATACACATGACAGTTGCTGGAACAACTTCCAGCATTTAGAGGGAGTAGATGGCCACACAATTTTTTTAAGATTTATTTTATTTATTTGAAAGAGTTACAGAGAGAGGTAGAGACAGAGAGGTCTTCCATCTGCTGGTTCACTCCGCAGATGACCACAATACCTGGAGCTTTGCCAATCCAAAGCCAGGATCCAGGAACCTCTTCCAGGTCTCCCATGTGGGTGCAGGGGCCCAAGGACTTGGGCAATTTTCTACTGCTTTCCCAGACCATAGCAGAGAGCTGGATTGGAACAGGAGCAGATGGGACTAGAACCAGTGCCCATATGGGATGCCAGTGCTTCAGGCCAGGGCATTAACCCACTGCTCCACAGCGCTGGCCCTGCCACACAATTATAAATCAAACCATGGTACCCATCATTTCCCTGTGTTAGGAATGTCACAAATCAGGTTACTCATTACACATGCAGGTGACAGTAGTAAATGACAAAATAAATATGCACTCCATGGAAGGCATTTAATTTTGATTATATGGTGTATAAATTGGTAATTTGGCAGAAACAGAGTCATAATCATATAGAGATGGGCTAATAATTGGATGGTGGAGTAGGGAGGGAGCTTACTGCTCTAGCCCAGAAGAAGATAGTTTTAAAAAAGTGGAAATAGAGTAGTCTCAGGGAAGAGTTAGGGAAAAAATGAGGAAATTCTACTGACATTAGAGGGACATGGTGGACCCATATGGAGGGTGTGGTGCCCACAGCTCATGACTCCAACAGCTGAGAGCCTTTGCGCCAGAACTGGAAAGTGAGGTGAGACAAGACTGCAGTATCCCGAGCCATCAGCAAAAATGTGGGAGGAACCTAGAGGGAATGAGGCTTAAATATCTGAGGGAAAGTGTGCCAAACTAGAAGAGAGAAAAAAAAGGGACAGTACAGACTCATTTCTCTCTCTCCAATTACCTCACAAAGGCATGCAAGCTGATAGAGCAGGAGCCATTTTGGACATACATGACATCTGTGCCAGCTTGTGTCTGCACTAGGCAAGCAGCCGAGTGGAAACTCCTGACTCTGGTGGGGAGAAATAACAGGAAACTAGGAACTTGTGACTGTGAGAAAATAAAAAACTGAGGGTGTGTGGGAAGACTCGAAGTGTGGCTGGACTTGAGCACTCTCAGTGGGAGAGGCCACAAGCTTGGGGGTTCTTGGTTACCTGATGAGAGACATTTCTGGAGAATCTTGTGGTGGAATGAAAAGGCCATGCCAAGGTGGCCACTGGCAAGCGAGCGTCAGTTACTCAGGAATGGCTTTGAAACCCACCTGGCAATGGAGCCTGCCTGGCAACAGGCTGTGATTGGATGGATTTGAAACTGCCTGGCAACAGGCTATGATTGGATGGCTTTGGATACTGCCTGGCAACAGGCTGTGATTGGATGGATTTGAAACTGCCTGGGAACAGGCTATGATTGGATGGCTTTGGAAACTGCCTGGCAACAGGCTATGATTGGATGGATTTGAAACTGCCTGACAACAGGCTGTGACTGGATGGCTTTGGAAACTGCCTGACAATAGGTTGTGATTGGTTGGGGCCTAGACCGCCCCTTGACCAGATTGGCTGGTCTTGGCTATATAAGAAGTTGTACCAACTGTAATAAACGAGTCTGCGGGCTGCTCGCCTCAAGCCTGCTTTCACCGGACTCCCAGGGTCTGTGTGGTGACTCCGCGCCTCTTGCCCCCACCACGCTGCTCCTCTCAGAAACGAATCCACTGCAACATTATTGAGAAACTAAACCGCAACAGAATCTGAACTTATACTGAGGACTACACAGATCCTTTGTGTGGGTCTTTGGACAGAGCAGACAAATATTATACCCACTGGGGCTAGTACTCAGGCACTGGTCTCCATTGAGGATAAGAGCCCAACTAAGCAGAATATACTTCCCTTCTGATTAAAAAAAGGAGAGATAAGATTTAACATGCCAAACTTGGGTGTGTCACCTGAGGCACACCATTAACCCTGGAGACTGAACAGAGCTCTCTGGCCACACCCACTACAAACCTCCAGAGATTCAGTGAAAGCAGAAAGTCTACTTATCTACAGAGTCATAGTACAAAGATAAAATCTGCCACAGTGGAAAAAAAATAAAAAAGAAGAAATCTTGCTGGTCTGGACAAGTGGTGGCAAGTTCTTTCAATTTCTGTTTGTTATGAAAGGTCTTTATTTCACCTTCATTCACAAATGAGTGCTTTGCAGGGTATAATAATCTGGAATGACAGTTTTATTCTTAAGACTTGGGCTAGATTTTGTCATTTTCTCTTAGCTTGCAGGGTTTCTGATGAGCAGTCTTCTGTGAGTCTAATTGGAGATCCTCTGAAAGTAATCTGGCCTTTCTCTCTTACGCATTTTAGAATCTTCTCTTTTTGTTTCACTGTGGCAGTTTGATTACAATGTGTCATGGCAAGGATGTTTTCTGGTCATGTCTATTCAAAGTTCTGTGTGCTTCCTGTACTTGGATGTCTCTTTCTTTTTCCAAACCCAGAAAGTTTTCACTAAAAATGTCTTCTAATCCTTTCTCTCTCTCCATGCCTGCAGGAACATCTGGAACCAGAATGTTGGTTTATTTTTTTATAGTATCCTGTAGATTCCAAACATTCTTTTTTGGATTTCTAATCTCCTGTTCTTGTGTTTGGTTTGACTGTATACTTTCCTGTAGTCTGTATACTTAGTCTGATATTCTCTCTTCTGCTTCATTGATTCTATTTATAAGGCTCTCCACTGCATTTTTTTATTTGTTCTATTGAATACCTCATTTTATTTTGATTTCTTTTTAATATCTGTTTCATGTTCTGTTGAATTCTTCATTTCATCTTGATCCCTCTGATAATTTCAATTTCATGGGAGAGATTTTCTTTCATGTCCTTCATGGATTACAGTAGTTTGTGCATTTGCTTTTGATTACTTCTATGTAATCTTATGACCAAATTTTTTAGTTCTATTTCTTGCATTTCTTCTATCTCATCATCTTCATGATCTAGTATTGAAGTGTCATGTTCTTTTGGGAGCATGATGATGTGTTCCTTATTCTTGCTTCTTGGATTCTTGCATTTGTTTGGCATTTGTGGAGATACTCATCTTGTTTTTTATTTTTTTCTGGCAGTTTTTATCATTGTATTATGACTGTAGGTAAATGGACTTTCTGCTTTCAGTGAATCTCTAGAGGCTTGTAGTGGGTGTGGCCAGAGAGCTCTGTTCAGGTTTCAAGAGTAAAGGGTATGCCTAAGGTGACACATCCAGGTTTGGCATGGTAAATTTTTCTTTTTTAATCAGAAGGGAGTTATATTCTGTTCAGCTGAGTTCTTCTCTTCAATGGAGACCAGTGCCTGAGTACTAAATCAAGTGGGTATAATATTCGCTATGTCCCAAGGACCACATAAGGATCTATGCTCCCCATGTGGGACCTCTGTCCTTAATGACAATTAACAGTAAATCTAGTCTTCAAACACCAGTTTAGCTGGGAGCCTAGGAAAAAGTGCTCAGTTCTAAGTAATATGAAAGATAACCCGGAAAAACAGCAGTCCAGCAAATCATTCAACCTCACTGAAACTACCAGCAGCTACATCATTCATTTTCTATTAAATATGTTTATAATAAGATTTAATTTGATGAACACTTGTAAGAAGCTGTGGGGACTTAAACAGGGATGAAGAGCTATTTCTCATGGGTAGTAATGGAGGTAGAATGGATTAGTTGCACAGCTATTATATAGATGGGAAATAAAAGAGCTACTGAAGCTAGATGCATCATAGCATTTGTAGCCCTGTTATCATGGGATAGCCAAGCAACCTAGGAAAACTGTTCCTCCTGAGGGTATCCTGAGGAATTTATTGAATGTAAATCAGATTTATATAAATCCAGAGAGAACTTTGTCAATCAGAAAGAATAAAAACACACATTTTCAATAAAAATGAGGGCCACCTGCAGGAGCAGGGAATAATAAAAAAAGTTTATAAATATTACAAGTTAAATTAATACAAAAGTGTACTACAGGGGCCAGCACTGTGTCACAACAGGTTAATGCCCTGACCTGAAGTGCTGGCATCCCATATTGGTGCTGGTTTGAGACCTGGCTGCTCCACTTCCAATCTAGCTCTCTGCTATGTCCTGGGAAATTGTAGAAGGCTAAGTGCTTGGGCCCCTGCACCTACATGGGAGATCTGGAGGAAGCTCCTGGCTTTGGGTCAGCACAGTTTTGGTCATTGTTGGCAATTTGGGAGTGAACCATTGGAGGGAAGATTCTTTCTCTCTACCCCTGCTCTTTCTGTGTAAATCTGACTTTCAAATAAATAAATCTTTTTTTAAGAAAGTATACATTTATGCTCCTGCTTCTCTGTTGCAATGGGTACCACCTGGATAGACTTCATTCCATGTTCTTGTGTCAAGGCAATTAGGAATTGGATGCAAACGTGCAGAAAAGGGGCATCATGAATGAAAAAAGCATTATGCACTCAGTAATACAGGAAAATTCAGATGAGTGTTACAACTTATAGGGTTTGGAGTTGTCGCTTTAAAGAATGAGGGTAATGTGTGCAACATCTACTTGCATATTCAAATAGACCTTGGGTGGTGGTGTCTAATCCAGATGTGCACACAGATAAGTTGAAATTTCTCATGGGTATATAGGTCACCACAAACTCATTCCCTTGTGCTGCACACAACACTTATTATCCAGGGCCGGGGTACACTATTATGGCTGGAACATGTGTCACTTGATATGCCTATGGTCACATCACTGGTTTGCACTGCAATAAAGAATCCTGGGTGGCCAAAAAAGCAGCTATAAAACAAATAACTTTGCAATTGATGAAGATGGTATTCCAAATAACTGTTGAAATAACTGTTACTCAACTTTTAAATATTTATTAAAAAAATTACACAAGAGAGCACAGTTCAATTCATATACTTGATCCCACTCACAATAATGAGAAACCAAAAGTTCAGGTTGTATAAGAGAAAAATTTCTGAAGAAGGGTTAACCACTCTCTGTCACAATTCAACATGAAAACTGCCCAATTCTCATTAAGGTGTGATTCCACCAAAGAATTCTTCCAAACAAATTATATTTCAGAGACTTCTCTCTGTAATCTTGCTATGTTTTGTGGAAGTTTGCCTAATAATAAAGGTATTTCACATTACAATACAGTCATAGGATTTTTTTCTTTCTGTGAGTTGTCAGGTAATCATTGAGAGCTGACTTTGAGAGGTGACATGACTTTTTTACGCATGAATGTTTTCTCATTTCTGAGTCTCTTCATGTGAATTGATTAATGGCAAAAGAATTTTCACATTCTTTAAATTGACATTTTGCTGTATAAATACTCTGGTGTTAGTTGATGTTTAATTTCTTGTTTTTTAAGATTTCTATTTATTTGACAGGTAGAGTTACAGACAGAAAGGTCTTCCTTCATTCTTCCAATGGCCACAAAGGCCAGAGCTGCACTGATCTGAAGCCAGGAGCCAGGTGATTCTTCCTGGTCTTCCATGTGGGTGCAGGGGCCCAAGCACTTGGGCTGTCTTCTATTGATTTCCCAGGCCATAGTAGAGAGCTTGATTGAAGAGGGACAGCTGAGACTAGAACTGGCACCCATATGGGATGCCAGCATAGCAGGTGAACTAACCTATTGCTCCATGGCACCAGCCTGATCTTAATTTCTGGCTATGGTTTTTTGAGGTCTATTGCTCTTGAAAGTTATCACCTTTATTGAGTTGCATATTTATGCAAGACTGAATTCTATGAATATATACTTCCACATTCATTACACTCCTAAGAAACCCCTTGTGTGAATTTTCTTTCTTTCTTTTTTTTTTGACAGGCAGAGTGGACAGTGAGAGAGAGAGACAGAGAGAAAGGTGTTCCTTTGCTGTTGGTTCACCCTCCAATGGCTGCCGCGGCTGGCGCGCTGCGATCAGCACACCGCACTCATCTGATGGCAGGAGCCAGGTGCCAGGTGCTTTTCCTGGTCTCCCATGGGGTGCAGGGCCTAAGCACTTGGGCCATCCTCCACTGCACTCCCGGGCCACAGCAGAGAGCTGGGCTGGAAGAGGGGCAACTGGGACAGAATCCGGCACCCCAGCTGGGACTAGAACCCGGTGTGCCAGCGCTGCAAGGCGGAGGATTAGCCTGTTGAGCCACGCTGCCGGCCGTGTGTGAATTTTCTGATGTATAATCGATTTCTGACAAATGGCTTTTTGTCACACTAATAATGTTTCTGAATCTTCATTGTTTTAACCAATTTTCTTTATTTGAAAGACAGAGTTACAGAGAGACAGAAAAGCAGAACGAGGTCTTCCATCCACTGGTTCACTCCCCAGATGGATGCAACGGCTGCAGCTTCAGCAATCCAAAGCCAGGAGTCAGGATCTTCTTCTGGGTTTCCCAAGTGGGTGCAGGGCCATCTTCTACTACTTTCTCAGGCTATAGCAGAGAGCTGTATCGGAAGAGGAGCAGCCGGGACTAGAACCGGTGCCCACATGGTATGCTGGCATTTCAGGCCAGGGCTTTAACCTACTGTGCCACAGTGCAACAGTTGCAACCTTTCTTCCTTATGGGAGTGACTATTGTATGGGGTGTAATTTCGAGCAAAAGGCTCTGTCACTTGGTAATGTTGATTTTGGAAAAAGTCCTTCACATTCATTATATTCTTAAGTTCTCTCCCTTGTTTGAACTACATGTGTTATGAGGTATTCCGTTTGACAAAAGGCTTTCCCACATTTATTACAAGATTTCCACCATGTAATAAATTCTCTGATGTTATATTGTGTGATTTTGGCAGAGTTTTCTAACACTCATTCCATTCATAAGGTTTCTCCCCCATGTGAATTCTGATGTTTTATGAGGTGTTACTTATGGGTAAAGGCTTTTCCATATGCATTATATCAAAAGTGTTTTCCCCCATATGAATATAGATGATGTGCAATAAGGGCTGAACTATGGGAAAAAGCTTTCCAAGTCATTATGTCCAAAAGGTTTCTCTTCATGTGAATTTTCTGATGCATTCTGAGATGTGACTTATTGGCAAGGGCTTTTCTACAGTCATTGCATTCATGAAATTTCTCCCCAGTGTGAATTCTCTGGTATAATATGAGCTACGATTTATAACAAAAGGCTTTCCCACACTCATTAGATTCATAAGGTTTCTTCCTTGTGTGAATTCTGTTTTGATATGAGGTATGATTTATAGAAAAAGGCTTTCCCACAGCCATTACATTCATAAGGTTATTTCCCTGTGTGAATCCTCTGCTGCAGTTGGAGTTGGAACTTCAGACCAGAAGTTTCCCTACAGTCATTACATTCATGAAGTTTCAACACTGTGTGCATTCTCTGGTGCATTATGAGTTTTGACTTTTGTCCAAAGGCTTTGCCAGTCATTACATTCATAAGGTTTCTGCCCTGTGTGTATTCCCTGATGCATGATGAAGGTTGACTTATGGCTAAATGCTTTCCACGGTTAATATAATCATGAGTTTTTTTTTTTTCCCGGTGTGAATTCTCTGCTGTGATATGAGTTTTGTCTTGTACAAAGGCTTTTCCAAAGTCATTATATTCATGAGGTTTCTGCCCTTTGTGATTTCACCAATGTATCATGAGGCCTAACTTATGGCAAACGGCTTTTCTACAATCATTACATTCATGAGGTTTCTGCCCTGTGTGAATTCTCTAGTGTAATATTTGGTATGACTTGTGTCCAAAGGCTTTTCCACTGTCATTCCATTTATGAGGTTGCTCCTCTGTGTGAATTCTCTGGTGTATGATGAGGTATGACTTATGTCCAAAGGTTTTCCAGTTATTACATTCATCGGATTTCTGCCCCGTGTGAATTCTCTGGTGTACAATGAGGTGTGACTTTCTACCAAATGCTTTTCCACAGTCATTACATTTGTGAGGTTTCTCTCCTGTGTGAATTCTCTGGTGCATGATGAGGTGTGACTTTTGTGTAAAGGTTTTTCCATAGTCATTATATTCATGAGGTTTCTGCCCTCTGTGAATTCGCTGGTGTATGATGAGGTCTGACTTTAATCCAAAGGCCTTTCCAGTCATTACATTCAGGTTTCTCCCCTGTGTGAATTCGCTGATGTTTCATGGGGTCTGACTTTAATCCAAAGGTCTTTCCAGTCATTACATTCAGGTTTCTCCCCTGTGTGAATTCGCTGATGTTTCATGGGGTCTGACTTTAATCCAAAGGTCTTTCCAGTCATTACATTCAGGTTTCTCCCCTGTGTGAATTCCCTGATGTTTCATGAAGTCTGACTTGTGTCCAAAGGCTTTTCCACAGTCATTACATTTATGAGGTTTCTCCCCTGTGTGAATTCTCTGGTGTATATTGAGGTGTGACTTTTGTCTAAAGGCTTTTCCACAGACATTACATTTATGAGGTTTTTCCCCTGTGTGAATTCGCTGATGTATGAGGAGGGCTGACTTGTGTTCAAAGGCTTTTCCACAGTCATTACATTTATGAGGTTTCTCCCCTGTGTGAATTCACTGATGTTTCATGAAGTCTGACTTGTATCCAAAGGCTTTCCCACAGTCATTACATTTATGAGGTTTCTCCCCTGTGTGAATTGGCTGATGTATGAGGAGGGCTGACTTGTGTTCAAAGGCTTTTCCACAGTCATTACATTTATGAGGTTTCTCCCCTGTGTGAATTCCCTGATGTTTCATGACGTCTGACTTGTATCCAAAGGCTTTCCCACAGTCATTACATTTATGAAGTTTCTCCCCTGTGTGAATTCGCTGATGTTTCATGAGGACTGATTTGTATCCAAAGGCTTTTCCACAGTCATTACATTTATGAGGTTTCTCCCCTGTGTGAATTTTCTGGTGTATGATGAGGTGTGACTTTTGTCCAAAGGCTTTTCCACAGTCATTACATTTATGAGGTTTCTCCCCTGTGTGAATTCCCTGATGTTTCATGAAGTCTGACTTGTGTCCAAAGGCTTTTCCACAGTCATTACATTTATGAGGTTTCTCCCCTGTGTGAATTCTCTGGTGTATATTGAGGTGTGACTTTTGTCTAAAGGCTTTTCCACAGACATTACATTTATGAGGTTTTTCCCCTGTGTGAATTCGCTGATGTATGAGGAGGGCTGACTTGTGTTCAAAGGCTTTTCCACAGTCATTACATTTATGAGGTTTCTCCCCTGTGTGAATTCACTGATGTTTCATGAAGTCTGACTTGTATCCAAAGGCTTTCCCACAGTCATTACATTTATGAGGTTTCTCCCCTGTGTGAATTGGCTGATGTATGAGGAGGGCTGACTTGTGTTCAAAGGCTTTTCCACAGTCATTACATTTATGAGGTTTCTCCCCTGTGTGAATTCCCTGATGTTTCATGACGTCTGACTTGTATCCAAAGGCTTTCCCACAGTCATTACATTTATGAAGTTTCTCCCCTGTGTGAATTCGCTGATGTTTCATGAGGACTGATTTGTATCCAAAGGCTTTTCCACAGTCATTACATTTATGAGGTTTCTCCCCTGTGTGAATTTTCTGGTGTATGATGAGGTGTGACTTTTGTCCAAAGGCTTTTCCACAGTCATTACATTTATGAGGTTTCTCCCCTGTGTGAATTCTCTGGTGTATGAGGAGGTGTGACTTTTGTCCAAAGGCTTTTCCACAGTCATTACATTTATGAGGTTTCTCCCCTGTGTGAATTCGCTGATGTTTCATGAGGACTGACTTGTATCCAAAGGCTTTCCCACAGTCATTACATTTATGAGGTTTCTCCCCTGTGTGAATTCTCTGGTGTATGAGGAGGTGTGACTTTTGTCCAAAGGCTTTCCCACAGTCATTACATTTATGAGGTTTCTCCCCTGTGTGAATTCGCTGATGTTTCATGAGGACTGAATTGTATCCAAAGGCTTTCCCACAGTCATTACATTTATGAGGTTTCTCCCCTGTGTGAATTCTCTGGTGTATGAGGAGGTGTGACTTTTGTCCAAAGGCTTTTCCACAGTCATTACATTTATGAGGTTTCTCCCCTGTGTGAATTCGCTGATGTTTCATGAGGACTGACTTGTATCCAAAGGCTTTTCCACAGTCATTACATTTATGAGGTTTCTCCCCTGTGTGAATTCTCTGGTGTATGAGGAGGTCTGACTTGTATCCAAAGGCTTTTCCACAGTCATTACATTTATGAGGTTTCTCCCCTGTGTGAATTCCCTGATGTTTCATGAGGACTGACTTGTATCCAAAGGCTTTCCCACAGTCATTACATTTATGAGGTTTTTCCCCTGTGTGAATTCTCTGGTGTACGATGAGGACTGACTTCCACTGAAAGCATCTTCCACAATGAAGGCATTTATAAAGTTTCTCTCCTGTGTGAATTTGCTGATGATTTATGAGGTATGACTTTCGTGTAAAGGCGTTTCCACAGTCACTACATTCATGAGGTTTCTCCCCTGTGTGAATTTGCTGATGTTTCCTGAGGACTGACTTTTGTCCAAAGGCTTTTCCACAGTCATTACATTCATAAGGTGAATTAATACTGAGTGATGTTCCACAAGGGTTCCATGTGTAAAGTTTTTCCCTTTGATTTATTGCAAGATGTGACTGGTGAATGACAGGTTCAACATATCTAATGTACTTATAAAATTTCTTTCTTGTGTGAGTTTGTTGATGCATATTGAGGATAGAGTTTTCATGGATAGCTTTTTCTATTTGAGTTGATTTTCCCAAAGGGACAGTTGATTTATTACAGTTTTCTGTCATATGAACCCTCTCAGATTTACAGAATATGTTTCTTGTGAAGACATTTGCTTGTCCAGTGGGTCCAAATGGCTGCTTCATGATGTGAATCTTGTCATGCTGACCAAGAGGCTCACAGAACTGGAGAGATTTTCCAGGTATCTTGGTGTTATCAAATTTCTCTCCTGCCTGTAGTTGATCAGGCCCACTGGGGGGATACACAGTGTGACATTTATTGCATTCCTCAGGCTTCAATCCTGAATAGATTCCCTTTTTAATAATCAGTGTTGGAATATGGCTTGAATTTAAACTAAGGGTTTTTCTTAATTCAACTCTCTTGTGAGCTGATGTCTTGTTATTTTTCATAAAATCCTGATTCATATTTGTGTCCTGACTTTCCTGGTTGATCCTAATCAGGTCTTCCCTTTTCATGACCACTGAAATGAGAAAAAAGCAACCATGCCACTGAATCACATGTAACTGTTTCCCTTGGCATACTCACATAAAGGGAATGAAGTTACTTGTTTTCCAAGTGGCATACGATTTTCATAAAATCAGTATGAGGTACTTATTTGTGACCATTATATGGTTTTTCTCCATAATACATTAATATACCATGAGGTTTCCCAATGTTCAAACATTTTACTTCCTTTTTACTATGGGAATTTGTAAGGGATGGTAGAATGACATTTGTGCTATGATGTGTGGGATGCCTGAATCTCAAAACAGTGTCAGTTTGAGCCCTGGCTACTCTGCTTTCAGTACAGCTCTCTGCCTTTGTAAACTGGAAGGAAGTAGATAATGGTTCATGTGCCTTGGAACTGTGAGACACCAGGGAAGACTAGAGGAATCTAGAGTTTTGGCTTCAGACTAGTTAGACCTAAGTGTTGCAGACATCTGGGAAGTGAGCTAATAGAGAACGTCTTTCTCTCTCTTTCTCCTCTCACTATCACTCTGCCTTTCACAAAGATGAAATAACTATAAAATATTTTAAAGAATGGACAAATATTTAATAAAAATATTCACCCACTACCTAGTAACCACTTTTTTCCCTGTCCTTTTTCTCCACTTTATTTTTATAAAAATTGTGTGTTTTTTGCTTCTCTGATATTTCAACCATAAACATGAAAAAGTTTTACTGATCATTTACTTGCAGGGGGAGAAGAGTGAAATGTGCCTGTACTTTAAGCAGGACAACATTTAAGGAGTAGGATTTGAATCTATGATTGTCTCATGTTCTATCTTCCTTGGTAAACATCATTTGTGAGATTTTTCAAATGAAAAACTACTTTGTCTCTACTCTAGGACAGCTTCCCCAAATTCCTAAGGACATCCAACACCTTCAGCTTCTCAGAAGTACAACAGGTACAGAAAATTCTCAATATACCACTTTAGTTAAACACTCCCAATCAGTTTGTAGAATTTGTTTCTGCAAACCGGGATGTGCTCATCTTCTTTGAAAAGTGTTTTCTAGCTCATTCTGAAATCATCAGTGCTGGTTACCTCCTCTCAATTCTTTCTATAAACATTCCTGTGTGATAATTAGAATTTTTGGAGGCTTTTGATCAGTTGTCTCCTATTTTCACTGAACACTTCATTTCCTATGCTTTTCTTATCATACTTTAAACTCCACCCTTAATGAAATCTGAGCCACTCAACATTAACCCATGAGGCTACTTGATCTTGAGTCTCAAAAGCTCATTACTTTCTTGGAGAGTCTAGGATCACTTATTTTCATGTTTTATATAACTTCATGCTTAGTTTATGATTTCTTTTTTATTTTTTTCATTTTCAATTCTCTTTATATACAGAAGATCAGTTTAGTATATATTAAGTAAAGATTTCAACAGTTTGCCCTCACATAGCAACACAAAGTGAAAAATACTGTTGGAGTACTAGTTATAGCATTAAATCACAATGTACAGCACATTAAGGACAGAGATCCTACATGATATTTTTTAAAAAATTGATTAATTTTATGATTTATTTTTTTCAAAGATTTACTTTATTTACTTGAAAGCTAGAATTTTAGAGAGAGATAGAGACAGAGAGAAGTCATCCATCTGCTGGTTCACTTCCCATATGGGAACAACAACCAATGCTGGGATGAGATGAAGTTAGGAGCCAGGAGTGTCTTTCTTGTCTCCCACATGGGATAGGGGTCCAAGGACTTGGGCCAACTTCTTCTCTTTTCTCAGGTGCATTAGCAGAGAGCTGGATTAGAAGAGGACCAGCTGGGACTTGAACTGGCACCCATATGCGATGCTAGTTTGCAGGCTGGTGCTTTAACACACTGCACCACAGTGTCATTCCTAGCTTCATAATTTCTGATGTCACAGCACAGAGGCTTACTCATGACCATCTTTTTTTTTTTTTGTAAAGATTGATTTATTTATTTGAAAGTCAGAGTTACAAGAGAGAGGAGAAGCAAAGAGAGAGTAAGGTCTTCCATCCAATGGTTCACTCTCCAATTGGCCACAATGGTCAGAACTATGCTGATCTGAAGCCAGGAGCTATCTTCCATCAGATAGTTCACTCCCCAGATGACTACAATGGCCAAAGCTGCACTGAGCTGCAGCCAGGAGCTTCTTCTGGGTCTCCCTTGGGAGCAGGGATCCAAGGACTTGGGCCATCTTCTACTGCTTTCCCAGGCCATAGCAGAGTGCTGGATCAGAAGTGGAGCAACTGGTCTCAAACTGGTGCCCATATCGGATGCTGGTGCCACACACTAGGGTGTTAATTCACTGTGCCACATGACCATCTTTTAGCATTTACTTATTTACTTACTTGAGAGTAAGAGAGACAGAATGAAAGATAAAGACAGACTGAAACAGAGGTTTGCCAACTATAGGCTCACTCCTCAAATGTTTCCAACAGACTATAATTTTCTTATTTATTCGAGAGGCACAGAGGAAAAAAAAAGAAAGAGATGAAAAAAGAGAGAGTTCACATTGATTCAGTCCTGAGCAAGTTCTATGCCTGGGCAAAATCATTAGTGGGAATTCAACCTGAGAAATTAGTTACAAATAATTTTCCGGGGGCTGGCATTGTGGCATAGCAGGTAAAGCCACCACCTGCAGTGCCAACATCACTTATGGGTGCCAATTTAATTCCTAGCTGCTCCACTTCTGATCCAGCTCTCTGCTATTGCCTGGGAAAGCAGTAGAAGGTGGCCCAAGTCCTTGGACCCCTGCTCACAAGGGAGACCTGGAAGAAGCTCCTGGCTCCTAGCTTCAGATCAGTACAGCTCCAGGCATGACAGCCAATTGGGAAGTGAACCAGTGGATGGAAGACCGCTCTCTCACTCTCTCTCTCTCTTTCTCTCTCTGCCTCTCCTTCTTCTTTCTCTCTGACTTTCAAATAAATGAAAAAATCTTTAAAAAAAAAAACAGAAACAGGCTGGTACAATGGCTCAATAGGCTAATCCTCTGCCTGTGGCACTGGCACACATGGTTCTAATCCCAGTCAGGGCACCGGATTCTGTCCCAGTTGCCCCTCTTCCAGGCCAGCTCTCTGCTGTGGCCTGGGAATGCTGTGGAGGATGGCCCAAGTCCTTGGGCCCTACACCCACATGGGAGACCAGGAGAAACACCTAGCTCCTGGATTCAGATCAGCATGGTGTGCCAGCCACAGTGCGTTGGCCGTGGTGGCCATTGAAGTGTGAACCAAACGTAAAGGAAGACCTTTCTCCTTGTCTCTCTCACTGTCCACTCTGCTTTTCCAAAAAAAAAAAAGAAAAAAAAGAGAAACATTAAGATTAAAAAAAATAAGTTTCTGTACATTGCCTAATTAACAAGCACTGAAGGAACTAATAAGTACATGAAGGAAAAGGTATCAAAGTATAGAGAAGGACAAGTTAGAATTTGGGGAAATGTATCAAACCTAAATAAAAGCCTTAGTAACATCAGGAAATGACTGGATTTTTTTTTTTTAATCAAAGAACATCTTCACTAAGAACAAAAGTTAGAAAGATACTGGTATCTCTAAATGCCTGTGTCTGATGCACAAAACCAGCTGCCATCAGGAGTAAGGCTTGAGAAAAATTCATGGGAAGAATGCCATTCAACATCTGCACACTTTCTGCCTTGGCCTCCCTGTCTCTTATGTGCAGACTGACCTGAAAGGCTCTGATTCAAGCATTCGTCCACCATCCATGGCTCTGCTCCTCGCTCCAACTTGAAGATTAAGTCAGGTTTGGTAGTGCAGTACCCTATTAATGGAAACAAAATAAGACTTTGTGAAATCACTATCTTGGGTTATTTAAAGGACTACAGCTTGGTCCAGGAGCTATGCAACAAATGTTCCAATTTGAATCTTTTGTTAGATGGTAGATATTCAGATTATCCATGGACTCAAATTCTAATCCTGCCCAATATTAAACATTATAATGTGTTTCCTTATTTGTCAAATAGCAAGAAAATGTTATCACTGGGCATGTGATGGGTGTCACTCACCCAAGGAGAAGAGGCTGTTGTAGGTCTCCAGCATCACATCTCTGTAGAGGATTTTCTGAGCATTGTTCATGTTCTGCCATTCCTCCCACGTAAAGCACACAGCCAGGTCTTCAAATGCTATCATCACCTGTAACATTACACTTCCAGTCAACATGTTAACTCTGTCACAAAACAAACACTGACAGTTGTGTATGGATTTGAAGGAAAAAGGAAGGCTATGATTTCACATTAGACTTGTTGAGTGTTTAGAAAGCCACACAGAGAATTCAGCAGAGTCAAACCCATGATCTACAGTCTGTAGGAAATGCCCAAGCTGGAGGGAAACAGGAGGTTCAAATCACAAAGGCCACATCTGTCAAGGGGAATTGCACAGCAGGCTAGAAGAGGGGCAATACTGACTCTTGAATGGGCAATGTTAAGGAGAAGTATGTGGTAGCATTGAGAAAAAAGGTAAGAAACCATCAGTGAAACTATGATGGGAATGAACGGAAAATAATTTCCAGGAAAACACCATGCATTTTATTTCCCATATGTCAGAGAAAAAATATATTAAAAGACAGGGCAGACATTTAGCATAGTGTTTATGATGCCACCTCAGAGTGTCTATGTTTGATTTCCAATGCCAGGTCTAGTTTTTAGCTCCCAGATAATGCAGACCTGGGGAAGCAGTGGTGATTTCACCAATGCAGGAGGCCTAGATTCCATTCCTCAATCCTGGCTTCAATCCTGCCCCAACTCTGTTTGGTATGGTAATCTAGGAAGTGAATTAATGTGTCAAAGCTCTCTATCTCTCAGTCCATCAACTTCTTTCTCTATCAAGGTAATAAATATTTTTAAGTAAGAGAGAAAATACAGGTAAGACAAAGAATACAAATTAGCTTTTGCTCTTGTCTATGATTTTTCTACAGATAAAAAAATGAAATGTTATTATACCTAATTAAAGTGAAAGCTATGGAAATACTTGCCCCAAACATTCAAATGATAAACATTTGAAATAACATTATACATAATTAAAGTGAAAGCAATGGAATTATTTGCCCAAAAAGAGAACCTGGGAATGTCTGCAGTACAATTTGCATTTGTGACTCACTGAGAAAAATGGTTAGAGATTTTTTTAAGAATCTGCAGTAGTCACCAGAATTGTGATCCAGCAGGCTGAGCCTCCACCATCAATGCTGGCATCCCATGTAAACAGAGGATTTGAGCCCTGGCTGCTCCACTTCCAATCTAGTTCCCTGCTAAACTGACTGAAAGAGCAGTGAAAATGACCCGAGTATTTGGACCTTTCCACCAATGTGGGAGACCTATGGAGTCCCAGGCTCCTGGCTTTGGCCTGGCTCAGTCCCAGCCATTGTGGGCATTTGGGGAATGAACAGCAGATAGAAGATATCTCCTTTTCTCTCCCTATCTCTCCCAATCTCTGTGAGTCTTCCTTTCAAATAAATAATCTTAAAAAGTAAATGAGCCTCCAGTAGATTCTTTTCTCCACACATTCCTTATCCTATTCCAGAATCCAATTTAGCTTCTCAAAGGCATTAAGGACTCCATTACTCTAACAATTCAAAAACAAACTTAACTGATTTGTGTTTTTGCACTAGGTAACTCTTCCTCTTGCAGAATGCTAAGTGTTTACTTCATAGGTAGCACTAAAACACTGCTCAGTACATCATCTATGTTTAGAATGTTTCAGACAACATGGCCCCAAAAACATAGCATATTGTGCTTAGTTTCAATTCAATTCATGTAACAAATATATATTTTGCTATAGCAACAGAAAGAGACTGTATTATAGATACAGTAATGTTTCATAATCATACCAAATTCATCATTCATTTCTGTATATTCCACGAGAGCAAATTTTATGTTTATTTTTCTATTTAAAAAAATTTTAAAGATTTATTTATTTATTTGAAAGTCAGAGTTACACAGAGAGAGGAGAGGCAGAGAGAAAGAGAGAGGTCTTCAATCTGCTGATTCAGTCCCCAGTTGGCTGCAATGACTGGAACTGCACCAATCTGAAGCCAGGAACCAGGAACTTCTTCTGGGTCTCCCACATGGGTGAAAGGGGTCCAAGGACCTGGGCCATCTTCTACTGCTTTCCCAGGCCATAGTAGAGAGCTGGAGCAGAAGTGGAACAACAGGGTCTCAAACTGGTGCCCATATGGGATGCCAATGCTTTAGACCAGGGCATTAACCCACTGAGCCACAGAGCCAGCCCCAATTTTCCATTTTAATTAGCTAGTATACTGGGAGCGGCACTGTGGCATAGCAGGAAAAGCCACTGCCTTCAGTGCTGGCATCCCATATTAGTGCCAGTTCAAGTCCCGGTGGCTTTCCTTCCAATCCAGCTCTCTGCTGGCCTGGGAAATTAGTAGAAGATGGCCTAAATCCTTGGGCCCCTGAACCCATGTGGGAGTCCCAGAAGAAGCTCTTCACTTCTAGGTCTGGATCAGTGCAACTCCGGCCATTGTGGCAAACTGGGGAGTGAACCAGCAGATGGAAGATTCTCTCTCTCTCTCTCCCTCTGCCTCTCTGTAACTATGACTTTCAAATAAATTTTAAAAATTTAAAAAAATAAATAAACTAGCATTAAACACCTAAAATGAGTACTGACAAGCTGGAGAATAATTAAAAAAACACTTGCAGGTGATGTATTAATTTTCTTTCCTCTTAGAAACATGTGGAAGACCCAGAATCATACCTGGGAGAGAAGGTGAATGGCAGGAGTTCAAAGAAAACTCTGGCCAAAAATTATGCCAACGCTGTGGCATAATGGATAAAAATGCTGCCTGCAGTGCCAGCATTCCATATGGGTGCTGGTTCAAGTCCTGGCTGCTCAACGTACAATCTAGCTTTCTGCTATGTACTGAGAAAGCAATGGAACATGGTCCAAGTCCTTGGACCACTACACCTGCATGGGAGACCCAGAAGCTCTTGGGTCTTGGCTTTGGATCAGCTCAGCTCTGGCCTTTGCAGTAATTTGGAGGGTGAGCCAGCAGATAGAAGACTTTCTCTCTCTCTCTGCAACTCTTTCAATAAATAAATGAAATCTTAAAAAAAACCCTCTGCTTTCCTTCTGCACTGAACAGTGGGAAAAAAATATGATACAATGAATAAATAAAAATAAATGCATTAACCAAGAAAATATCAGTTTTACTGTGGAGGAATATACCTGTAAAAATTGAAATACATAGGAAAATGCACCCACCTATATAAAATGGCAGAGATGAAACAGAAGTTATCATTGGTTTAACGAAAGCAAATTTTGTAAAATAATAATGTAAAAGTAAAAAGAAATGTTGAGTGTTCAAATAAATGAGGTGATGAGAGATAAACGTTACGTTGTTATTCAAGTTTATACTAAAGAAAGTTAACAAATACACATAATGTATATTTAATGCAGTGCACTTTACCTGTAATGATTCTAAATAGACCTTTTCCCTTCACAAATCCCTGGATTGGGGCTGGCACTGTGGCATAGCGGGTAAATCTGCCGCCTGCCAAATGGCATCCTATATTGGCACTGGTTCAATTCCCAGCTGTTCCACTTCTGATCCAGCTTTCTGCGATGGCCTGGGAAAGCAGTAGAAGATGGCCCAAGTCCTTCGGCCCCTGTACCCATGTGGGAGACCCAGAAGAAGCTCCTAGATCCTAGCTTTGGATTGGCAGAACTTTGGTCATTGCAGCCAACTGTGGAGTGAACCAACAGATGGAAGATCTCTCTCTCTCTCTGTGTAACTCTTTCAAAAAAATAAATAAATATTTTTTAAAAAGACCCTGACTTGACTTACCTCATGAGATACCAGTAAATGTGATAGAAATAGACAATTTGTTAAAACATTTATTTATTTCTCTAATATCAACTTCTGCACCACAACTTCTAATCCAGCAAAGTTCTACACATCACCCAAAATCAATTTCAGAAAATAAACCACTTAGGGCAAAAGCTCAGACAAAAATCAATGTCCCCATTATTCTTCGCCTGTGAAGTACTCATAAAGCTTAGCATGCTGCTAAAGAAAATGAGATTGTGGCCAAGCTATGTATAAAGAACACAGGGCTGCAAAATCAGGAGGCAGTTTGGTGTTTTATGAGCACCCAAAGTGAACTGCAGATGATGGAAGGGGATGCATTACAGAATGGGAGCTGAGTAGGCAGCCCAGCCAGTAGTGACCACCAAGCCATTAACCTGAGATCTGTGAGTATTTGTGAAGTGAACAAATGAGGTCTACCTATAACAACAGTAATTACTTCTTCCTTAGGACACAAGGCAAAACACACTTTTTCCAATTTCTATCTGTTTTTCATTTTATTTGAGATGGAGAAGGAGAGAGATTTCTTCCATTTTCTGGTACATCCTCAAATGCTCACAACAGCAGGCAATGTTCAGCCTGAAGCCAGGATTCTGAAACTCTATCCAGGCCTGGGTGAGTTCAGTTAATTCTGAGGATGATGCACAGTCTTCAGTGACACCTGTCTTTATAAAGACACATCTCAATACAAAATAAAACTCCCTACTCAGGACTTTTGAGATCCAAGAGAAAACTCAAATATTTTGCAGATGAATGCAAAGCAGAAATCTGGAGACTTCTGTGAGCCAACAAGTTCCCTGCCTACCTGAGAATCAGCCTGGTCACCAGGGAGATCAAGGGAAGAGGACCAAGCAAAGCCACTTGGGATCTGTGCCCAGAGTCTTATCTCTTGAGTGAGCACAAAGGCAGCCCAGTCATTGGGCACTGGCAGTTTTGGACCACCTTAATCCTGAAGTGGGTACACAAATTAGTCAGCTCCAATTTGGGTGGAGTTATCAGACAGGAAGTCTGGACAAAGATTGTCACCCATTAAGGAATCTGGACACAGAAATGGCCAAGAAAGAACCATCAGGAGATGCGCACAATAGGAGTCAGAGTACTAAGTGAGTAATAAATGCACAGATCCTAGACCAAGGCAACAGGCAATTCCAACCTTCTCTTTTGTTGCAAAGTTTTCTTATTTTATCTTAAAGGCCTTGAGAAAGAGATCTGTAGACATCTCATGTGTAAGACAAACATGCATCATTCATAATTGGCCTATAATATTAGCATTCTTGGCCTGATCAATGAGCCTAAGGAACTAGCTCAGGGAGGGGCAATTAAAGGGAATCACTTGAGTCTCATTTCTAGGGAAGTGTACATCCTCCATGAACTGCTTCTTACAAAATATTTCTCCAATTTTCCAGGAGAAATACATCAACTCTGAAGAGGCTACTTTTTTGTATTTGATAGAGCCCAACACCTGTCTTGGGAATCACCTGTGATGTGAAGTAGATGGATAAGAAAGCCAATTGGAATCATCTACTAGAAGATGAGATACTTTACCCAGATCACTACATTTCACTCTACAGAAAAATGCAAATTGAATCATAAAGAACTCAAGTAGATCAATCCCCTGGTTTAAGCAAAGGGCATATTTGCATTACTACAGATGTGCAGGCCTCTCTTTCTTTTGTACCCTCAAGTGGACTATCTGCATAGGAATACAGAGTGAGGGGGAGGCTGCTGCAGTAAAAATGGCCAATGTTTCAATTATAAAACTGATTTTTAATTATCTCAAATTCAGTCATAAAAATTCTGCTCTAAGCAAGACACATAAAGCCAAGCTCATCCCTTTCTCAACAAAAATGTAATGCTAACTGCATATTTAGGAGTGTACTATTGCATTTAATTCCAGTACTTCTCTACATATTATTTTTTAAGATTTTATTTATTTGAGAGGTCAAATTATAGACAGTGAGAGGAAGAGACAAAGATAAAGGTCTTCCATCTGCTGGTTCACTCCCCAAATGGCTATAACAGATAGAGCTGCACTGATCTGAAGCCAGGAGCCAGGAGTTTCTTCTCTGTCCCCTCCTTGGGTACAGGGGCCTAAGCACTTGAGCCATCTTCTACTACTTTCCCTTGTCATAACAGAGAGCTGGATCAGAAGAGGAGCATCTGGGACTAGAATGGTGCCCAAATATGATGCCAGTGCCACAGGCAGAGGATTAAACTACAAAGCCACAGTACCAGCCCCTCTACATCTTATAAGCACATCTTAACTGTAGGAAGAAAACTGAAAAGTGAGTCAAGTATATCACAGATTATGTTAGACATTATCTCTAATTAAAAAAAAAAAAATAAGGAAAACCCTATAATAGAAATCTGCACAAATGACCTGTGTCCAATCACTTTATCCTTTGGAATACTTTTCAAGATTTCTTCTGTCCTTTCCATCTTCCCTTGTTCCTCATACCCTTTCAATATCACTGACCTCTCTGTCCCTGCAGCTGTCTCCCTTTGGAAGCAGTCTTGTATACTGTCAATCAGTATTTCAAAATGTTTTGTAGGAAGGGCCTGAATGGCCTTCTATTGTCCCTTAAATATATATTTCCATAAAACAGACAATAGAGGGGCTGGTACTGTGTCCCAGCAGGGAAAGCTGCTGCCTGCACTGCCGGCATCTCATGTGGGTGCTTCTTTGAGTCTCGGCTGCTCCATTTCTGATCCAGTTCTCTTCTAAGGTCTGGGGAAGCAGTAGAAGATGGCCCAAGTCCTTGGGCCCCTGTGCCCATGTGAGATAACTTGAAGAGGCTCCTAGCTCTTGGCTTCAGTTCAGGGTAGCTCTGGCCATTGCAGCCATCTGGGAGTAAACCAGAAGATGGAAGGCCTTTCTCTCTCTCTCTCTCTCTCTCTCTCTCTCTCTCTCTCTCTGTCTGCCTCTGCTTCTAACTCTGCTTTCAAATAAAAATAATAATAATGAAACGGACAGTAGATCATAGTGGGAAAGCCATTGCCTGTGATGCTGGTATTCCATATTGTGCATGAGTTCATGTCCCAGCTGCTCTACTTCTGATCCAGCTCCTTCATGTGCCTAGGAAAGCTACAAAAGATGGTGCTTGTGCTCCTACTCCCACATGGGAAATGTGGAAGATACTGGCTCCTGACTTTAATCCAGTCCAATTGCAGGTGTTGTAGCCAATAGGGGTGTGAACTGTGGATAAATGATTTATGTCTCTCTCTCTCTTTGTAACTGTGCCTTTCAAATAAATAAATATTTTCAATTTTTTAAAAAATTTAACAAATGGCCCTGAATATTCTGACTTATCTTGACATGTAACAAGAGCCAAGAAAGTTGCTGCTGACTTTATGTAGTGCCTCCTCAATCCATTCTATAAGAAAATATATATATATATATATATATATATATATGTATTTCTTTTGCTATCCAAGCACTCAAATCTAAAAGAAATAATACTACCTAGTTGAGCTCTGTTTAAGGCTGCTCCTGCACTGAAGAAAAGTAAAGGAGCAAGGGGCCCAAACCCTGTGTGGCAGGGTGACAGTACCATCCTCACTTTGCATCTGAGTTTCTGGTTAGAGAGGGAGACAAAGGCAGATGGATACTGCAGCATTACACAAACAGCCTCAATCACAGACATGCTTTGTGAGTGTGCAACAGAAGGAGAGCACAGAGCACTATGGAAGGGAGGAATACATTGAACAAAAAGGAAAGGATGGGAATGGACATAGCTAAGAATTTGCCCACTCTGCTGATCATGATCTCAAGGATGTCCAGGCCAGAATTCCATTTCACTTTGGAAAACCCACTCCATGAAGTTTTCTCCACCTAGGTGTATTCTTCTGTGAGGAATCTGTCTTCCTGTGAGAGAGGGCACCACTACAGACTGAAAACCAGTCAAAAAGCAGAGTGATGGCTTTAATTCTCAGAGGTGAATGGACAACCACGACTATGAATTCTGCCTTGAAAAATAAGCTTCCTTCTGCTCTAGGAATCTATATAGGTTTGGGCTAAAATGAGAAACACAGAGACCAACTGGGTCTGTTAGGTGAGAAGAAAGGAAGCTTGATTTCCAGCTGTTACTTTGTAGCATGTTAGTTTTGAGAGGATTTCATTTTCCACTTCTACTTGAAGAAATGGAAAGGTAGAATCAGTGCCAGCCTAACACATGGCAGTGTTAGCCACTGATGACATCACAGCTTGCTACCCAAAAGTGGCAGCCAAAATAAACTCAACAAATGAGAAGCAAAATAAAATAGGAGAGTCTAACATAATACCAACAGTTGTTCAGCAGATATTACCCAGATCTTGACACACAAGTCACCAGGATAAAGGGTGGGGCTGGCTTTGTGCACAGTGGATTAAGCCACCACCAAATAAAATGCTGGGATCCAATATGTGTGTCCACCTTTTAAAAAAGATTGATTTATTTGAAATTCAGAGTTTTGGGGGCCAGTGCTGTGGCACAGCTGGTTGAGACACTGGCCTGCATCCCATATGGTCACTAGTTTGGGTCTTGGCTGCTCCACTTCCAATCCAGCTGCCTGCTAATGTGCTTGGGAAAGTGGCACAGTATGGCCCAAGTCCTTGGTCCCCTATATCCACATGGGAGATCCAGAAGAAGCTCCTGGCTCCTGGCTTCAGATCAGCTCACATCTGGCCACTGTGGCCATTTGGGGAGTGAACCAGCAGACTTAAGACCTCTCTATCTGTCTCTATCTCTATCAGTAACTCTGTCAAATAAATAAAATAAATATTAAAAAAAGTCAGACTTATGGAGAGGAGGGAGAGTCAGATGGGATGGCAGTATGCACTAGCAGGTAAAGCTGCTGCCTGCAGTGCTGGCATTTGGTAGAGGCACCAGTTAACATCCTGGCTACTTCACTTCTGATCCAGTTCTCTGCTAGTGGCCCTGGAAAAGTAGAAGATGGTCCAATACCTGGGTCCTTGACACCAAAGTGGGAGACCTGGATGAAGCTCCTGGTGCCTGGCTGGGGCCTGGCCCAGTCTTGGCAATTGCAGCCATCTAGGCAGTAGACCAGCAGATGGAAAATCTCTTTCTCATTCTCTCCCTTTCTCTATCTCTGCCTTGCAAATAAATAAGTAAATGCTAAAAAAAAAAAAAAAAAAAAGGAGAGATCTTCCATCTGAGATGGCTGCAATGGCCCGGGCTGAACCACACAGAAACCAGGAGCCAGGCACTTCATCTGGGTCTCACCCATGGGTTACAAACACTTGAGTCATCCTCTGCTGCTTTTCTCAGGCCATCAGCAGGGAGCTAGGTTAGAAGGGAAGCAACTGGGACATGAACTGCTGCTCATCTGGGAAGCTGGCATTGCAGATGGTGGCTTTCCCCATTGTGCCACAATGCCAGCCCCATGAGTGCCAGCTTGAGTCACAGCTGTTCCACTTCTGATCCAGCTCCCTGCTAACACAACTGGGGAAGCAGAAACAGATGGCACAAGTACTTGGGTCCTTGCACCAACATGGGACACTGGGTTGGACTTCCAGGCTGGGCCAGCATTATTCATTGCATTCTCTTGAGTGAACCAGCAGATGCAAGATCCCCATCCTTCTGTCTCTGCCTCTTTCTCTGTAACTCTGCTTTAAAATAAAAATTTTAAAATCTGAATAAAATAAAGAGAAAGGGTGAGAGAGTGGCCACAGTAAAGTAACAGAGCAAAGCTACAGTTGTGCTGTCCCTCAGCAGCCTTGTGCCTTAAGTGGGAAGTCTCCACAGACACTGACATAAAAGACACATTCACAACACATTTCAAAGCAAGAGATGAGAGGTTTACAAGGCATATTGACTTTATGATGACTTTTATTCAAAAGGTACACTGGGTTTAGGTATATGCCTTTTGTGCAGCCAAGTTAACCCAGGGTCTAATACAAAGAGATGTACTGAGGAAGATGTGCTGCCAGGGAGGAGAGCTGCAAGGTCTCATTGCTCTTGTACTATCATAAAGAGAAGGAAAAGGGCTACTCATGTCCTTGGTTATAAGGAGGACAGAAGCACAAACATTTCTGAAGGGGGGAGCAAATTTCAAATATAGTTATTTTAAGAAAGTAAAAGGAAGTAAATTTCAGAATATATTGTGGGGTAGAAAAACACCATCAGTTCATCAATTCTCACAGGGATCCAGGAAAACTGCCCTGCCTACCCATAGACCAAATGTTTCAAAACACATGTTCTGATTAAATTCAGAAGATTACAGGAATCAGCACTCTGGGTGTTCAAATGCCAAATTAAGTTTTAGTTTCCACTATGGGCAGATGTAGCCCAATCACTCAGATCCTGAGAAAAACTTTTCCATAAGAAGGAACATGAAATATTCAGTCACACAGAATAACTGTGCTTAGTGCTCAAAATGAACCCTAGGATCAGCACCCAGAAAACCTGTTAGGTCTTGGGGCCAGCACAGTGGTGTAGCATGTAAAAATTTATTTATTTATTTAAAAGGCAGAGTTACAGAGAGGCAGAGGCACAGAGAGGAATCTTCTATGCACTGTTTCACTCTGAAAATGGCTGCAATGGCCAGAGCTGGATCTATCTGAAGCCAGGATCCAGAAGCTTCTATCAGGTCTCCCATGCAGTGCAGAACCCAAGAACTTGGGCCATCTTCCACTGCTTTCCCAGACCACGGCAGGAAGCTGGATCTCAAACAAGCACCCATACAGGATGCCAGCACTGTGGGTGGCAGCCTCACCTGCCATGCCACAGTGCCAGCCTGTGGGGAAATTAGGCATAGAAGGCAATTCAAAGATGGCCCCCAAAAGAAGTAAGGTGGGTAATACCCAAAGTCATTTACCATGAAAGCTGATTGCCCACGCAGCATCAGGGGAGGTGACAACTGATGATGAGTGTACAGACATATGGCTGGTCCTGTAAAAAGTCACCCCATAAAATGACCTTTTAAGTAATTGGTTGGTCCTCATGCCCTGCCCCAGTAATCCTGCGGTCTTGTGCTTTAAAAGACTTTGCTATACGTGCAATAAATGCAGTTCTTGCTTCCTTGACTTGACTCCCACTGCGTCTGATTGTCTCTGGGATTGGGAGGCTGGGGAAGGTGCGAGCGGCACACTTACCTTTCTTTGGACCCAGTCCATCCACATTTGGGTGGACTAAGACCCAGCATATGGCACCCAATGTGGGGCACGACCAGTAACTTTTCGGCTGAAGCTAAGTGGTCTCTCAGGGTAAGTGAAACCTTCAGTATGTTTGATGCAGTTTCGTCCCAAAAGAACCTGGCCTTAAAGGCCTTACACTGTATGTTAAAAAGTGTCTGGGAAGCTGTCATAACCTTGGCCCTTTGGATTCAGACAGCAAATCTCTTTTCTTGGAACACTTGGTCACAGGTGGTAAAACACCCTTGAGAGAGTGAGACACTTTGATACCACCCTTAAAGCATCCTTCCACCCAGATGCTATACCCCCAACTTCCGAGGGTGAGAAGGAGAAAGAGGAAGCACAGGACTTGGGAGACCCTAAAGACTCATAGGAAGATGGTGGGGAGAGAGAATGGGCTAAGTTTGATCAGGAAAGCAGAGACCCCTTAGAGGCATGAACAGTTGAGGTAAAAACGAAAGTGAAAATCGTCCCACCAACCCATCTACCCCAGAAGGGCTGGGACCCCCCCCATACCTCCCGGGGGCAGAGGCGGCCTCCCCCTATGTAGAGCCATGGAGGGAGCTGTGTGATCTGGGCCCTTACGATTGCTCAAGAGGAGAAATGAGGTAACCTATGCGGAAGCTTATCCATTGACCATAAAGCAGCATAGGGAAGTGAACTCTGGGCATGGGACCCTGCTGCCTCAGGCCTACCTTGTTAATTTAGCTCCAGGCACCAACAGACCTCTGGATTGGTATCCCTTGGAAGCAAAGGACTTAAAGGAGCTTCGCAAGGCAGTGACAGAACACAGGACAAATTCCTCCTGGGCCCAAACCCTGCTGCAAGACATAGCTTATCACCCATGTGTATGAGGGCTGGTTGGACATGGCCAAGGCAGTCCTTGTGAGTTCCCAATTCATAAAGTGGTGCACCTTCTTAAAGGAGGAGTGCCAGGTGAGGGCTAAAGCTAACCGAGCAGCACAGCCGGCTATTCCTATGCAGGCTGGGATGGGGTAGAGATTCTGTACTGGGATCCAGCAAGCCACGCTACCCACTCCATACCATGCCTACCAACCCCATGGCCAGTCCTGCTAGGCCCTGGTGTGCACAGTCTTCCCTGTAAATGGGGGAACATAGCCTTTCTCTGCACTCTCTTCCAGTCATTGTAGCCTGTTGCACCCATGCAAACATGGCCAGATATCTCTAGGGAGACTAGTCCCTAGGGCTGCTTTTTTTCCTCTCCATTGACAATTCAATACTTCTCCTCACTGGGAGGGGTGGGAGGGGAAGTGCTTCTGGCTACTACTGGACTTACCTAAACCTCTGCCTTCCACATTGCAGCCCCAACTTCACTATCTCAGCTCACTATACTTCCCCTCTCAGACTTTATCTTAGAATCAGGCCTGGTCCAAAGTCTACTCTCCTTGTCTTAATGGCTGCCTCCATGATTTCCAACTGGTCTTTTGTCCCTCTCTTGTTTCAGTTTTTTTTTTTTTTTTTATAACGCTTTTATTTAAAGAATATAAATTTCCAAAATACAGCTTATAGATTACAATGGCTTCCTCCCCCATAACTTCCCCCCGAACCGCAACCCTCCCCTTTCCCACTCCCTCTCCCCTTGCTTCACATCAAGATTCATTTTCAATTCTCTTTATATACAGAAGTTCAGTTTACTATATATTAAGTAAAGATTTCAACAGTTTGCCCTCACATAGCAACACAAAGTGAAAAATACTGTTGGAGTACTAGTTATAGTATTAATTCACAATGTATAGCAAATTAAGGACAGAGATCCTACATGATATATTTTTTTAAAAAAATTGATTAATTTTCTATGCAATTTCCAATTTAACACCAAGATTTTTTTTCATTTTTAATTATCTATATACAGAAGATAGATTCAGTATATACTAAGTAAAGATTTCATCAGTTTGCACCCACACAGAAACACCAAGTGTAAAATACTGTTTCAGTGCTAGTTATAGCATTACTTCACATTGGACAACACTTAAGGACAGATCCCACATGAGACGTAAGTACACAGTGACTCCTGAAGTTGATTTAACAATTTGACACTCTTGTTTATGGCCTCAGTAATCTCCCTAGGCTCTAGTCATGAGTTGCCAAGGCTATGGAAGCCTTTAGGGTTCGCTGACTTCAATCTAATTCCGACAGGGTCATAGTCATCATTCTGAGTGAATTAAGCCAGTCCCAAAGGGACAAATATCATATGTTCTCCCGATCGGTGACAACTAATTGAGCACCAAAGGTGAAACCTATTGAAATGAAATGGACACTATGAGAAACAGTAACTTGATCAGCTCTTGTGCTGACTGTTGTTGTACAATGTAATACTTTATCCATTTTAGTAATTTTTTTATTCCAGTACTATCGGTTGAACTCTGTAATTAACAAACAATTATTCTTGGGTGTTTAAATTTTAACTGAAAAGTGATCCCTGTGAAATATAAGAGTGGGAATAAGAGAGGGAGGAGATGTACAATTTGGGACATGCTCAATCGGAACGGCCCCAAATGATGGAGTTAGAATTGTGCCAGGGAATTCCAATACAATCCCATCAAGGCGGCATGTACCAAGGCCATCTCACTAGTCCAAGTGATCAATTTCAGTTCACAATTGATCACACTAATAGGTCTAAGAGTCAAAGGGATCACACAAACAAGACTAGTGTCTGCTAATACTAACTGATAGAATCAAAAAGCGAGAGAATGATCCAACATGGGAAGCGAGATACACAGCAGACTCATAGAATGGCAGATGTCCTAAATAGCACTCTGGCCTCAGAATCAGCCCTTAAGGCATTCAGATCTGGCTCAAGAGCCCATGAGAATATTCTAGGCATGGAAAGCCAAGACACTCTGGAAAAAAAAGAAGACCTAAATGAAAGATCTCTGTGAGTGAGATCCCAGTGGAATGAATGGGGCCATCAAAGAAGGAGGTACCTTTCTCTGAAGGGAGGAGAGAACCTCCACTTTGACTATGACCCTGTCGGAATTAGATTGTTTCAGTTTTACCATAAGAATAGCAAGGGAGTGGTACTTATTGAAGAACAGATTAGGTATCCCACCCTTCTGATGACTCTTTTGTTTCATCTTGAGGAAGGTGGACAGATTTTTGAACTGTGACAGCTGCCTAAACATTTGCTTCAGAAGCAGCCCTACTTGGCTGATAGACTATGATGTCAAGGGGCAAGAGATATTCATCAAAAAGGGGGGGGGGGCAACTGTAACTAATTATTCTTTGAATCTAGGAAAATCACTGCCTTTAAAAATATCACTTTGTAATTTGCTGAGCTTATTTTTGCAATTTATTTTAACAGGTTTCTGGATAATCAGTACTCAATGAAACAGCAATGGGTAATTAATAAACATAGTAATTTCTTGCTAAATGCTTGTCTCTCTTACAGTTTAAATTCAAAACTAAGTCTTCCTACTTGGGGCTTCCAGTAGGATCCCTGGAACTCTCAAAGAATAAGACTAAATTTGTTAAAGTACAACTTTATGCAAAGTGTATTAAAATTTTGTAAATAATGTCAGACCTATGTTATATTCATGTTTTTGCTTTCGAGATAAAGTGGTCCTATGTAAACAAGAGTAAATTCTGTGTATACAAGCCTTTACATGTCTTTGATATGCTTTAAACTTGTTTCTTTTACAGATCTGTTTTTGCAAAAACTGTTAACGTCTCTTTTTAACAGTGTCTGCTTAATTGGTTACTCTCCCATTTCTAGAGTTAGGTCCTGTAAGCTCTTTTTGACTCTGTTAAATGGTTCTAAGTTATGTGATGATTTCGTGTGCTAATTCTTATGTTCAAGGTTTTTATTTCTGGCTTATTCGACAACAAGAGACAAAATTCATGTTCTGCCAAGGTAAATGACTGTCATTTCAAAATGTTAAGAAATTCTATTCTAACTAAATACTCTAAGTTCTCTTGGCACCTTTAACAAACTTTGTAAAAATCAAAGTTCTAAATTCTCTAAACTTTTGGCATCTCCAGAAGGGCCCCTGGAGATGTCAAAAGATATATCTCATCTGCAAAGATAATAACCAATCGGAATGTTTAGATTAAAAGTGCTGCCAAGATGTAAAATGATTCAACACTCTACTAAAATTCCTCACAACCTATAAGGACAAACAATCATCAAACAACAAAATAAAATAAAAAAAAAAACAACTTATAAAACAAAAAGGGGGAATCATACCCCCACGAGACCAGCCATGCTCACCTTAAATATTTTAAATTTTCCAAAATATCAGCCCTTGTCAGCCTTTTACAAACATTGGTACCTCCAAGTACCCTACCTTTCAGTTAGGGTAAAATGGAACAACCCACTAAAGGAATGCTGGCAAGGACCAGACCCACTGATAAGGGCTGGTAGAGAATTTGGATGCATCTTCCATCAAGGGAATTCCAATCCTGTATGGGTACCTGTAAGAAACCTTAAGAATGTCACCCAGGAGGACCCCCTCCTGAGGAGTGATTTTTCTTTTCTCTTACAGGGATAAAAAGACCATATTGAACTCCCTGACTCATTGTGACTGGATCATCATGGTACATCAGGAGTGCTGCTTTTATGCTAATCGCTCCAGCATCATCAAGGACAAATCAAGACCCTCCAAGAAGACCTTGAAGCTCTAGTTACCTGTGGTCTGGCCTTGGGGGATGGCTTCCTTATCTCCTCCCCTTTGTGGACCCTAGGTCTCCATTGTCCTTATAAATTTGTCTAAGATTGCATTGCTGTGGTCCAATTAATGGTGGCCTGACAACAATATGCCACTCTCTAAGAACTGGGTTATGCTGCTCTTTAAGCACCAGATTAGGAACTCTGTACATCTGCCCACAGCCACTGCCAAGATGTAGAGATATAAAACTTCATACACTGAGTTGCTGAGGTGGTAGCCAATGATGGGTAAGATCCCCAGGACAGCCCTTAACAGCTGGAGTAGTAGTCAAAGATGGGTAAGATTCCCAGAGGGGGACAACCTAAGACAGACATGCTCCTTAAAGGGCCGATCCCAGTCAGAGGGGACAACCTAAGACAGGTACACTCTGCTCAGTTTCTTTTTCTCTCTTTTATGTAAAACAAAAAAGGGGGAATCTGTGGGGAAATTAGGCACACATGGCAATTCAAAGATGGCCCCCAAAGGAAGTATGGTGGGCAGTACCCAAAGTCATTTACCACCAAAGCTGATTGGCCCTGCAGCATCAGGGGAGGTGATGACAGCTGATGAGTGTACAGAATATGGCTGGTTCTGTACAAAATCACCCCGTAAAATGACCTTTTAAGTAATTGGTTGGTCCCCATGCCCTGCCCCAGTAATCCTGCGGTCTTGTGCTTTAAAAGGCTTTGCAATACATGCAATAAACAGAGTTCTTGCTTGCATGACTTGACTCCCCACTGTGTCTGAAATTCTCTGGGATTGGAAGGCTGGGGAAGGGGCAAGCGGCACACTTACCTTTCTTCGGACCCAGTCCATCCTCGTTCAGGTGGACTAAGACCCAGCACCAGCCCTCAAAATAAACCTATTTTAAAAAGCATTTTAAATGAGGGATGTGAGAGAGTTTGTTTATCCAAAACAAGGATAACATAACATAACTACTATACAGAAGAAGCTCCTGGCTCCTGGCTTTGGATCAACACAGCTCCGACCACTGTAGCCAACTGGGGAGTGAACCAGCAGATGAAGACTTATCTCTCCTGCCTCTCCTCTCTGTAACTCTGACTTTCAAGTAAAATAAAGAAATCATTAAAAAAAAAAAACTACTAGTACTCATTAACTTAAAAAATATAGAAATTTAATGAAACTCAAAATATAACCAAAATCATCATCTACTACAAATTATAATCTTTGAGAGTCATATTAGAAAAAATTTAAGCCCTCCCTCCCTTTGAAAAAATGCACATGGGACTGGTGTAGTAGATTAAGCAGGCCCTTGCATGGCCATCACTGCACATGGGCACTGGTTCAAGACCTGGCTGCTCAATTTACAATATAGTTCCCTAATTGACCTGGGAAAGCAAAGGATGATGGCCCAAGTGTTTGGGCCCCTGAAATCAAGTGTGAGAACCAGAAGCTCCTGGCTTCTCATTTTAGGTTGGCCCAGCCCAAGTCATTGTGGCCATGTGAGGAGTGAACCAATGGATGGAAGACCTCTCTCTGTCTCTCCATCTCTCTGTAAATCTGCCTTTCAAGTAAATAAAATGAATTTAAAAAAACCCTATGCAATGTAGTATTTTGGTTATTCCCTCATACAAGGAAAGCTCAGCTAAACTGTAGATGAATCCTCCTGGCTTGATGCAATTCAGAAGGAGGATTGCCTTCTGCCACCTTGTGCTAGACATCAATGAGACTTATTAATGGGAAGATGAGTGGACACATCAGACTGCTTCCTCACATGGCACCTTTTCTTAGACATCATTGCTACATTATCAGATTATGTCTCTCATAGGAAACATCTCTATCCTAAAAATTTTTTAAGAACTTGCCAGAAACGTATAGCAGAGCAGGGAATGATGTGCCAAGGACAGTGAGTTAGCCTGAGTAGTCCAGGAATCCTGTTCTTGGCTGTTTTCAAGTTCGTATTAATGTACACACAACATAGTTGCTGAGAAAGCGTCTTACAATTGTTTCCTGGGTGTGAAGCAACTCTTTTCAGCAGAAACACATAACTGTCCACTCACAAGCACTGTGATAGGGAGTACATGGAGAAAAGGTAAAAAACACACTGGTTTTGAGAGGAAGAATGCTGTTACCCTAGCAACCTCTATCCAGGATTCCCTTTCTATTTTTACTTCCTAGGTAACTTTACTATGCTAAATGAGTTTCACAGATTAGTAATCTGGTGACAACAGGACTCTAACAGAATCTATGGATCACTCAGTTAATCAAGTGAAAACTTCATTATATTGAAAGTTAGTCTATAGTAATTGTTTTCAGGGCCACATTGCTCTTTGTTTAAAAGATGTTTTATTTATTTATTTGAGAGGTAGAATTACAGATAGTGAGATGAATAGACAGAAAGGTCTTCCTTCTGCTGGTTCACTCCCCAGTTGGCCAAAATGGCCAGAAGAGCTGCATGGATCTAAAGCCAGGAGCCAGGAGCTTCTTCTTCTGGGTCTCCCACATGGGTGCAGAGGCTCAAGCACTTGGGCCATCATCTACTGCTTTCCCAGGCCATAGCAGAAAGCTGGATCAGAGGAGGAACAGCTGGGAATAGAGCAGGTGCCCATATGGGATGCTGGCACCACAGGCAGAGGATTAACTTACTGAGCCACAGTGCCAGCCCAAAGCCACATCTTTTACTGTACCATGTGGGCATCTCTGTGGGGGAAGAGGGGCACATTTTCTCTTTTCTTCCTTACCCCTCCTCACATTAACACCTTGTACAAAGGCTTCCACAGACCAGTCATTTTGAAAATCTACCACTAATATCCTCCCATGTTGAAAATGTCATGGGGTTAAACACAGAAGCCAGAATAAGAAAAGTAACTTGAAATTGGTGTTGTGGCAGAGTGGGTAAAACCATATGGGTGCAGGTTCAAGACCTGGCTGCTCCACTTCTGATCCAGCTCTCTGCTATGGCCTGGGAAAACAGTGGAAAATGGCCCAAATGCTTGGTCCCCTGCATCTGTGTGGGAGACCTGGAAGAAGCTCCTGGCTCCTGACTTCAGTTCTTGTTACAGTCGAGGGATGTCTACTGCCAAGGAACGACTCCAAAAGACACTCTCATGCAATCAGCAAAGGGTTTATTTTCTCCAGCATGCTGGGGCTGTCTGAACATGCAAGAACAGAGCAGCCCGGAGAGGAAAAAAATCAGAGTTTTTATACACTGTAACAAACATTGGGGCAGGGAGGGGGTCACACGGGGGTCACTGAGTTACAGGAATTTATTGCTACGCAAATGGTGTTATAAGGTGGGAATTTATTACTACACAAATGGTGTTACAAGGCCACTTTACAAGTGGGTGGAGACACAAGTATCTTAAGTATGCAGTTTCTAGCTGCACATACCATCAGCAGTTAAACTTTTAACACTTCATTCTGGTCATTGTGACCATCTAGGGAGTGAACCAGCAGATGGGAGACCTCTCTTTCTCTGTGTTTTTGCCCCTCTGTTAATCTGCCTTTCAAATAAATAAGATCTTTAAAATAAAAAGTAACTGGCCTTCTTAATTAAAACAGTATGGAATGTAAGGTAATCACCTTGGTGGAGCATTGAATGAGGGAAGAGAAAAATTGTTATTTTTCTGTATTTATGGTTTCGTAGCTCTCCACTATGAAAATCCTTACAAGAGTAGCTCATTATTGACTCACACGGTGGAATTGCATTAATTTCACTTCACTTCTCACTTTGCAAAGGGATTGCCATCCCTAATAACATGAGAAGAAAGAAGGGTTGAAGACAGAAATAGAAAAGCAGGAAAATAAATCAGCTACGTTTCCATGGCCTCAAGCTCCAGACTGAAAAAGAGTCTTAATTAAACACAGAGGAGCGGTCAATCCACAAAGCTACTGCACACGCTTCACATGCTGCTGGGAAAGTCAGCCAAATGCATAGCGCCCCCGCTGTCACAGTGTCCGCGGGGTCCAGCATGGGGGCCAGGAGCCAGATCCTACTCTGATCTTCCATCCCCACCTCTCCACTGCCTTGGGCTCTGGCTGAGGGCCACCAAGCCCCGCCCTGCTGGAACTACCAGGGGATATAGCCAGAGAACCAGCCACAAGGCATTCTCTGACCCACCCAAAGTGAGAACTGGGCTTATTTAAATACAGGGAATGGGACTCCCTCCTTCGCGTGCTCTCAACTACCCTGCTTGTGCCATTCCTTGTCCAGTGTACTTTAAGAATTTGAGTGAGGCAGCCCATGGGACCGGCCAAGTGTCGGGAGACTGGGAAGCGGCGGTGGGAGACACAACACCTGGGCCCCAGCCTTGACTCTGCCGGAGAAGCTCCCAGGATCACTGAGGAGCAATTGATCGAAGTCTGGGAGCCGCCACCCGCCATTGCACCCACCCCTCTCCCACACGCATAGAAGCCCCCTCCTGTTCTCCATACTTGCCGTGGAAAATCTCGGGAGCACGTCCCCTTTCTTCAGGACACCCAGGGAGCACAGCGGAGAGTGTGGGACAGGAGAAGTCGCTGGAACTTGGGACCCACGGTGGCAGATGCAGAGGCAACAGAATCGGTGGGCGGCAGGTCTGGGGCGTGTGCTCCCGAACCGCCTGCAACTGCACTTGTAGAGCAAGACTCCCCAGTGAATGTGGGAGAAGGAGCAGCGCGGCCTCTCGGGGCCCTCTCAGATCAGTAAATGAACTTCCTCCATCCCCAACTCCGAGCCACTGGGAAAGGCACGCGCATGCGCACGTTCTCCCACCTGGACACGCACAGGCGTTCAGAGCAGGAAAACGTTAGAGCACCAGGTGACTCTGGGAAATGGAGTCCAGGCCAGGGCATTCCTGGATAGACTTACTGGCCCTCTCCTAGGGCTTCAGTGTGGGGTGGGTGGAGACAGGCTGGGAACCAGAGCTTTTGCTTTTGTTTACATCCCTCCTTCCCTTCCTTCCCACCCCAGATCTCGAGGGTCAGGTGCTGTTCTTCCTTTCTTGAATAAAATCTTTAAGAAGTGACAGCCACTGCTGCTGAGTCCCTAATCACGGTTCCCTCATACACACTGGTTCCCTCAGAAAAATCCTACTGGCTGCTTTATTCCTGGACAGCTTCTCTCAAGTAATGAATGACAAGGATTTCAATGTAACTCTTAGCACAGGTGTACACGACAAAGTTTAACATCTAGACTTGAGAATACAGTTTTTACTTGTGTCTTTTACTTGTGGTTCTTTTCAAAGTATTTTACACCACCCTCTAATTCACCAAGTACAAAAAAAAAAACAAAGAAAAAAAAAGAGAACTGGATACAGGACTAACATTGCCAAGTATCTTCTAGGGGCCAGATTAACAGAGTAAATGCCTTACTTTGTATCAATTATACCTCAGGTTAATTCTGGAGACAGTACTCTCAATTTACAAAGAGAAAGCTGAGGTGGAAAGAGATTAGAATTGAATTTGCCCATGGAAGTATGGTTAAAAAAAAGTCTAGGTTAAAGGCCAACCAAAGTGAAATATTGGTTTAAGAAATCTTTTGGGACCAGCACTGTGGCATAATGGGCTAAGTCTCCTCCTTCAGCAAGGAC
Organism: Sylvilagus floridanus; assembly: GCA_949820135.1. Taxonomy (NCBI): domain Eukaryota; kingdom Metazoa; phylum Chordata; class Mammalia; order Lagomorpha; family Leporidae; genus Sylvilagus; species Sylvilagus floridanus. Next base: position 137,777,524 of record OX463225.1, read on the forward strand.
ATTCTATATGGGGGCCGGTTCAAGTTCCTGCTGCTCCACTTCCAATCCAGCTTTCTACTCCAGCCTGGGAAAGCAGTAGAAGATGGCCCAAATGCCTGGGACTCTGCATCCACATCAGAGACCCAGAATTTCCTGGCTCCTGGCTTTGGATCAGCTTAACTATGGCTACTGCAGCCATTTGGGGAGTGAACAAGTGGATAGAAGACTTCTCTCTCTTTCTGCCTCTGCCTATCTGTAACTCTGCCTTTCAAATAAAAAAAGTCTTCTTTAAAAAAAAGAAATATTTCTTTTATCTTGGAGCTCAGTTTCTAAAACCCCAGATTTCTCATCTCTAAAATAAAAAAATGAGGGAAAGGAAGAGTATCTACAATCCTAATCTTCACTGTAGAGAAACACATAGGATTATAACTTATCTAAAAAAGAAAGGAGATTCAAAGTTGCTATTGCTGTATGGTTATTTTTCTCATGTTTAATATCAAGATAGCATATAAATATTATGCATTCTTAGGTATACGTGTGGTGTTTGATTTTTAAGGTTTTAAGTAGAAATGTAAATGGCATCAGGATGACATGGAGTTTTGTTAGTGATTACTTCTGTCAATTATAATTCATGGGATTAGAATTGCTGGATTAGGAATGCTTAAATGTATCCATTCATTTCACACTCATGTTTATTATGTCAGGCAATATTCTTTGTGTAGGCAAGAAACATGTTTGCTTTGACATTAAAACTCAGAATCTTGATAGAGTCATTCTTTTAGTTGAATGAATAAATGAGGCTATAAAAATTAAACAAATACAATTTCTGATCCCCAAGAACTACCTAGTTGAAGAGACAATGAAATAGATATCTATTTGATAACAGACACAATTAGGTGAATGTATAATTTGTTGCTCAGAGACAACTTTGATAATAAAAGAGACATATGAATAATGACACAGGGATGAAATGTATAAACAGAAACCATCCAGGGCCAAGCAGGTTAAATGTTCACCCTAGCTTTGTAAGGCTTTCCATTCCCTATTTAGTAAGCATTTACTGAGCATTCTTTTGTGTGGTGTGTTGAAAGAACTACCAGCCACACGATTTTCCTAGATATTGGAGCAAAAGAACCTGAGCAATTAGAAAAAGGTTAAGATGAACTAAGAGGCTTTTGACACAAAGAAAAAAAAAAAAGTAGAGAAATCAATTAAAAAGTATATAAAAGGTAATTTAGTAGGACCTGAACCAAGGTATGGTGGTAGTGGGAATGAAGAAGAGGCAACAGATTACAGGGAGATCCAAAAGTCAGAAACAACAGGATTTCAGTGGTAGATGAGGCAGAAGGGAACTCATGTGTAAACCTTCATTTGGATTTTATTATGTAATGGACAAAGAGTTCTCAGTACATTCATGTTCATCAGTAATAAAAGGCTACCTCCAACTGACTTATAAACTTCCCCTAAATCCAGGACACAATCTCATGGGTAGCTACTATCTATAAACCTTATATTGATCATCAAGCCAAATATTTTTAACTGCTACAATCTTCAATGGTCCTCATTATGATGCAGTTACTTAGAAACAAGAAGACATAATCCATGTCCATAAGAAAGGTCTAAATAAAAAAGTAAAATTCAGGGGCTGGTGCTGTGGCACAGCAGGTTAACATCCAGGCCTGTAGTGCTGGCATCTCATATGGGCCCCTGTTTGAGACCCTTCTGCTCCACTTTCAATCCAGCTCTCTGCTGTGGCCTGGGAAAGCAGTAGAGGATACTTGGTCCCCTGCACCCACATTGGAGACCCAGAGGAAGCTCCTGGCTGCTGCCTTCAAATCAGCACACCTCTGGCCATTATGGCCAATTGGGGAGTGAACCATCAGAAGGAAGACCTCTCTCTCTCTCTCTGCCTCCCCTCTCTCTGTGTAACTCTGATTTTCAAATAAATAAATGAATAAATGAATAAATATTTTTTAAAAAGAGTAGTAATGGTCAATATTTATAAAAATGTTAAGTTAAAAAACCCATAAAATCATATAATTAAAAGCTAAATTTGGAATACCTCGCTAATTCACAATTTATATATTTACCAACCTTAGGTAACTAAAGCACAATTAAGCAGGAAAGAAGAAAAAAAAATTCCCTGGGGAGGGGCCAGCACTATGGCATAGTGGGTAAAGCTGCCACGTGCAGTGCCAGCATCCCATGTGGGCATCGGTTCAACTCCTGGCTGTTCCACTTCTGATCCAGCTCTCTGCTATGGCCTTGGAAAACAATAGAAGATGGTCCAAGGCTTTGGGCCCCTGCACCCATGTGGGAGACCTGGAAGAGGCTCCTGACTCCTGGCTTCAGATTGACACAGCTCCGGCCATTGCAGCCAATTGGGAATGAACCAACGGATGGAGGACCTTTCCCTCTCTTTCTTCCTCTCCTTCTCTTTCTGTGTAACAATTTCAAATAAATAAGTAAATCTTCAAAAAAAAAAAAACAATTTCCAGGAATAACCAAAATACATCTTATAAAGTCCAGGTAAGGTGTCTAGCCACTGGCTCACCATCATGACTCATAAAAACTCACTCTGTCCTGGCTATTCTGATACGAGTGGATGGACACAAAGCAGAAAAGAAAGCAATAGGTTTGAGCAGTGAATACATGGAAAGGGCTCCAACAACGATGCTGCAGAGCTCTGTGGCTCCTAACTGAATGTGATATGCAGGCAGGCATCTCCTTAATTCCTGCCATGCTCTCAGTTGTTCTAGGACCATAGAACTGAGCACAACACTCAGATCTTTCAAGTCCAACATCCACAATTCACTTAGTGATAGTGGAGCACTGTGGCTTTGCTTCATGAGTACAACTAAACCTCCACACTTGATATGTAATCCTGTTTGGATCCACTGGAACTAGAGAGCATATGGGGTCAGAGGGAGTAGAGGAGCATGGTGTGTGAGGGTCTCATGGTGGTGGTAGCTGTGCAGAGGGAAGGGTGGAGGAGGAGGAGAAGAGCAAGAGCCCCTAGCACTGTGGGAATGAGGAGCAGAGGATGAATGGAGACAGGGGTGACTTGTCTGTATTATGCCTGGTACTCTCCTGGGTATAATTGATGCAACACAAATAATGTGAATATCATGATTACCCTAAAGGCAATTTCAGTCCTGGAGGATGGATGACAAGGACATAGATAATTAAAAACAGGCTGGTGCTGTGGCTCAACAGGCTAATCCTCCGCCTTGCGGCGCCGGCACACCGGGTTCTAGTCCCGGTTGGGGCACCGGATTCTGTCCTGGTTGCCCCTCTTCCAGGCCAGCTGTCTGCTGTGGCCAGGGAGTGCAGAGGAGGATGGCCCAAGTGCTTGGGCCCTGCACCCCATGGGAGACCAGGAGAAGCACCTAGCTCCTGCCATTGGATCAGCACGGTGAGCCGGCTGCAGCACGCCAGCCGTGGCAGCCATTGAGGGTGAACCAACGGCAAAGGAAGACCTTTCTCTCTGTCTCTCTCTCTCACTGTCCACTCTGCCTGTCAAAAAATTTTAAAATTTTGAAAAAAGATAATTGAAAACAATGTGACAAAAGTTGTGGGTGCACAATACACTCACCTACATCATTTGTGGATGCCTTGCCCGTCAGGCAGAAACCATCAGGTTAAGGTCAGATCTCAGGCTGGCATTGTGGTGTAGAGTGGAAAGCCACCCCCAGCAGTGCCAGCATCCCATATGGACACTGGTTCAATTCCCAGCTGCTCCACTTCTGATCCAGCTCTCTGCTGTGGACTGGAAAAGCAGATGGCACAAGCCCTGACTTTGAAATAAATAAATAAATCTTTTTTAAAAAAAGAGTCAGATCTCAGAGGTAGCAGAGCCCAGAAATGACACCATTGTATGAAATGAAAATAGGCAGATGGTAGGTAGAAGCTTGGTAACTGAAGCTGGGATCAGCACATGGATGTTGACTGGCAGGCTGTCAAACCAATCATTAACCTGGATAAGGCTGGGATCTCCCAACTTCTATTTTAGTGCCCATGTCTTTGCAGAGAGGCATAACCAAGAAAGAGAAAATCATCTCTGGCTTTGGCTGAGGGGACTGTGAGAGCTCCCCACATTTGAAGCCAGAATCTTTTTAATCCTGAGATTCCCTCTTTCATAGGAAGGCTTTTCTGTCCTTGTCTTCTTAGCATAAACCTTTCATGCCACTAGACCTCCCATAGACCCACATCACAGGGCACATGATAACGAATGGCTGAGGGAACAGAATCTTGAGGTATCATGTCAATGGAAGAGTCATGAATCTCTTCTCACCTTATGGGTATACTTGAAGGTGAGAAAACTGAGGCAGGGGACTTTGGTCATGTCCAACTATAGAGCCCTCCTTACAAAGCAAAAAAAAAAAAAAAAGAGAGAGAGAGAGAGAAAAGAAAAGAAAACAAAGAAAATCCTGTTCACACTTCAGAAGTGCCCAGCCACCCACCTCCTGAGCACATGCTTTAACAATGACAAATCCCCTAAGACCAGAGTGGGGCAGGCACTGTCTTGACAGTGTAGAAAACATTTGGGGAGGAAAAGCCCTGCCCTTCTAGAACCCATTGGTCAAAGGATCCAGCAGAAGACTCAGAGGCTTGCCGCATCACACATCTGCCCACAGAGTAGGATGGTCACAGAGGTCCTGAAGACATGTTGTGAGCTGTGGCCTCATGGTACTGGCTGCAGCTGTTGACACATCAGGGATGACTGGTGAGCAGTGGTTTGAGCTAATCCTGCCTCTGCCTGGCCAGCACTGCAGTATGCATGCAGCAAGTCTGTTCCTGGAGTGCCTGATGAGGCCAAGGGATGTGTGTAGACCTACAGTCAGAGGAAGTATGAAGCACTGGCCTCAAGGTTGGAAAGTTGCCATAGCAACAATATTTTCAGAAGGTGATGTGGCAGGGTTAGCCCTGCAAGGTAGCATGGCCTCCTGACTACATGTCCTTCCCCTTATGCTCCTCTGAACTTAGATGAGCCTGAGTTGAGTGCAACAACCTGGGTGGGTGATGCTGAGAGACCACCAGATGAGATTCTGGTTAATGTATGCAGGTTGTGGGTCATAATGACAACCGAATGCACAATATTGGGTGCTGTCCCATGTGTTCACCCACATGCCTGATATGAGTGAGGGTCATACAGAGGGAGAGTGGGCCATGGGATTTTCATAAAGGACCTGTGAGCAAGTGAAGCAGGCTGATTTCTTACCTGGGGCTGCTAAAGAAGAAGAAAGGTTTGCAGGCTAGAAAATGAGCACAGACAGGAAACACTGCCTCTCCTTTGCCCCTTCCCCAAGATGCACACCCAAGGTTAGCAATTGCCCTCCTCTTAAATCTGAATTGGTGGTATTAATGATGTTGGAACTTGTGAATAAAGGGCCTAATGTGGCTAATATTCTGCTTGTCTTCCCTACAAATGGCCCAACAAATGATATTTGCTTAAAACAAACATAGGCATGCACATAGCTTGAGACTTGACTGAGAGTTTTTGCAAAATATAGTACCCGAGAAAGAGCCAGAGAAAGATGGCCTATGTACAGGGGCCTCTGCACCTGTATGGGAGACCTGGAAGAATCTCCAAGGCTCTTGGCTTTGAATCAGCTCAGCTTTGGCCATTGTAGCCATCTGGGGAGTGAAGCAGCAGATGGAAGACCTCTTGCTGCTTCTGCCTTTCTATAACTCTGCCTTTCACATAAATAAATAAATCTTTTTTAAAAAAAATCTGTGCAGAAACTGGCAGTACAACACTTTGGGGTGCTCTGCTATGAGCTGCTGGTGGGAAATCCACCCTTCAAGAGCATCTCTCACAGAGACATACAGACGTATCCTTAAGGTGGATGTGAAGTTTCATGTTACAATGTCTTTGGGAGCCCGAGACTTGATATCCAGGCTTCTGAGATACCAACCATCAAAGTGGCTGCCCCTGGCCCAGATCCTGAGGCACCCCTGGGTCCAGGCCCACTCCCAGAGGGTGCTGCCTCCTTGTGCTCATCCAGCTTCCTGAATCCTGTCTGCCTCTGTCTGCATTTGTGCAGGGAGCTCTCCTGGCTCTGCTAACTCATCTATTTTTTTTGTCTCCTTTTTAAGATGCAAGATATAAATTAATAAAAGCTGAATTGTTTAGTATCAGCTGAAAAAAAAATGCATAGTTTCTCTACAGCTAAACCCAAGACTAGGAACTTTATTTAAAGAAATGCCTACAGGGTTGGTGTTGTGGTGTACCAGGTACAACTGCCACCTGTGACTCAGCATCCCATATGGTGCTGATTTGAGTCACAACTGTTCCACTTCTGATCCAGCTCCCTGCTAATGGCCTTGGGAAGCAATGGAAGATGGCCCAAGTTTTTAGGCCTCTGCATCCAAGTGGGAGGAAGCTTTTGGCTCCTGGATTCAGATCAGTACAGCTCTGGTCATTGTGGCCAATTGGGGAGTGAACCAGCAGGTGGAAGACCTCTCTCTCTGCCTTTTCTTCTCTCTCTGTGTAACTCTTTCAAATAAGTACATCTTTAAAAAAAGAGTTGTATGTATACTTATTTCAGAATATGTGACTGATCACCTAATGAAGATTTATCAAATTTATAAAATAAAAATCATCAGATTTATAATTTATACAAATTTATAAAATCATCAGATAAAATAAATCTGGTTTATAACTGATTGAATCACTCTAAGTGGACGGATGTTATTTCAAAATTAATAGGGAGTTTATTTTGACCAAATATTTTAAGCCCCTTTGGCATCCTTAACAGATTTCTCAGAATCAAGGTTCTAAATTTTTTACTTTGAGATTTTCAACAGGAACCCTTGATGTTTCAAAGGATATATCCTATCTTGTAGAGGTAATAGCTGATTATGCAATTTAGATTGTATGTAAAGTACTGTCATGAAATTATGCTCAATTTTAAATTATATTAATATAGATATACCATTGATGTATAAATTTCCTAAAAGTTATATAAGTTTTAAAATCTGATAGTTCTGTTGTGTTGTTATCAGTCATGATGGTTACCTTGATAAAAAGGAGACACAGAGGACTAAGAGAGACAATAGGTTTGTCAAATCATTCCATTTCTTTCTTTCCTTTTAAAAAGATTTATCTATTTATTTGAGAGGCAGAATTCCAGAGAAGAAAAGACAGAGGGAGAGAGATCTGTTGGTTCACACCCCAAAGGGCCACAATGGCCAAGGATGGGCCAGGCTTCAGTGATCATGTCTGCTTTATTAACAACCATGCATACTTTTGAAAGGGCAGGCAGCGGGAGCATAACTAATTCAGGGCAATACTAATTCTATAGGATGAAGCTGACATTGGACCTGCTATGCTTCTCCATTCAGCTTGAAGAGTAGATTTCCAGGTTGGCCTGGGCCACACCCAGGAGCGGTTTAGCTTATTGGTGGTGGTGGTGGGAAATGCACCCAGAGATCACATTGCCTGCCAAGAGGGAGGCTGTGGGGTCAATCCTGGGAGGCATGGTGCACCATGCCCTTTCAACCTCCTGCATGGGCAAGGCTGGCAGTCTGACAGGATCACCCATACCTCCCAAAAGGGTGCAGGAGCCAAACACTTGGCCATCCTCTGCTGCTTTCCCAGGTGCATTAGCAGGGAGCTGGATCAGAGTGGAGCAACCAGGACTTGAAGTATAACCCATATGGGATGCCGGCATCTGAGGTGGCAGCTTAACATGCTAGAGCACAATGCTGACACTCTCTTTAGTTGCTTTGTAACATGCTGTATGGAATGAATGTAAGTGGCTCATGTCAATTAATCAATTTCATTTTAACCATGTATATTTAAAGACTTGTGCCATCCATAATTTTGTATTCTCTAAAAACACTTGAAATGAGTTTAACAGAAAATATTCTTAAATACAGATCTTAGGCTACTTTAGACAATAATTTCCAGAATGCTGAGGGAAAGAAAAAAACTAAAAATCCCATTAAACTACCAGTAGAGGGGCCAGTGCTGTGGCACAGTGGGTTAAAGCCCTGGCATGAAGCTCCAGCATCACATAAGGGCACCAGTTTGAGTCCTGGGAGCTCCACTTTTGATCTAGCTCCCTATTGATTTTTCTGAGAAACAAGAGAGGATGGCTCAGGTCCTTGGGCCTCTACATCCACATGGGAGACCCAGAAGAAGCTCCTGGATCCTAGCTTCAGATCAGCTCGGCACCAACTGTTTCAGCCACTTGGGGAGTGAACCAGCAAATGGAAGTGCTTTCTCTCTCTCTCACTCTGTGTAACTGTCTTTCAAATAAATAAAATAATTATTTTAAAAAACCTGATAGTGGAATTCAAACAAGAATTAGTTAAAGGAGATTGAATTAATCATATTTATGGATTTCTATGCTTTTATTTAAAAATTTTTGGTTCTGCGTTTCTGTTTCATCTAGATTCAGGAAGATTTCTACAATTTCTATTGGTTAATATACTTCAGTATAGTTTTGTAAATAGATGGAAATGTTTACTTTTCCACCTACTTGATTCCTCTAACATGCAAAACTTTTTTGATTTCTAGTGGCAATGTTACTGTATGAGCTCAGTAAGAATCCATTATCAGGGCCGGCACGGTGGCATAGCAAGCAAAGTCGCTACCTGCAGTGCTGGCATCCCATATGGGCAATGATTCAGTTCCTGGCTGCTCCATCTCTGATCTGGCTCTCTGCTATGGCCTGGGAAAGCAATGGAAGATGGCTCAAGCCCTTGGACCCCTGTATCAGTGTGGGAGAACCAGAAGAAGCTCCTGGTTTCAGATCAGCCCAGCTCTGGCCATTGTGGCCATTTGGAAGAGTGAACAAGCAGATGGAAGACATCTTTCTCTCCCTCTTGCTTCTGCCTCTTTGTAATTCTGTTTTTCAAATAAAAATAAATAAAATTTTTAAAAAGAGGAATCTATTATCATCATACCACAATATCCTTGAAAACATTAGCAAACACAAAAATTATGCACAGAATATCTGGTATCATGAACTCCTAGCCTTGCAATTAGTGAATAGAGTTGTCACTTCTTAGTGAACACCAAAACTTGAAAATACCAGATAATGCAGTTAAAAAAAATATAAGCCTGTCTTGGATTCGATTTTTAACTTTCAGAATTTCTGGATCAGACATTATACATATTTAATGTAAGTAGTTAGCACACCGTAATACCCCTTCTTTCAGATCACAACTCTGTTCATTGTTCTTGCTTTATTTTAAAGATTTAGTTTTTCATTTATTTGAAAGGCAGAATTACAGAGGGAGAGACAGAGAAAAGAGACAGAGAAAGAGAGGTCTTCCATCTATGGTATACTCCACAAATGGCTGCAATATATGGAATGGGGCAAGGCTGAAGCCAGGAATCAGGAAGTTCATCTGAGTCTTCCCCATGGGTGACAGAGGTCCAAGCACTTACATCATCTTCTACTGCTTTCCCAGGTCCATTAGCAGGGAGTCAAATCAGAAGTGACTCAAATTGGCACTCATATGGGATGTAGGCATCCAAGATGGCAGCTGAACCACTGGGCCACAATACCAGCCCATGTTCACGGGCCTGAAAACTTTCACTGAGGTTAAAAGTCATTTCTTGTGTACTTATGTGATGTTAATTATGGTATTCTGCTGTAGAATGGTGATGCACCTGCAAGAAAAAGCTATGCAGAAACTGGCTGTGTAAACCTTCTATTTATGCAGAAGATCACTACAGCTAAATCCAGAACTAGGGAGTTTTTTCTTAAAGAAACATCTACAGCAGCTGCTGTTGTGGTGTAACAGGTAAAACTGCCAACTATGACTCCAGCATCCCATATGAGTACTGGTTTAGTCTTGGCTGCTGCACTTCCAATCCAACACTTTGCTAATGGCCTTGCAAAAGCATTGGAAGATGACCCAATTACTTGTGCCCCAGCCACCCAGGCAGGAGACCACGAAGAAGCTCCTGGCTCCTGGATTTGGCATGATCAAGCCCTGGCTGATGCCACCATCTGGGGAAGTGAAACAGCAGGTGGAAGATCTCTCCCTCCCTCCCTCTCTCTCTGTTAATTAATCAGTAAGCAAATAAATAAATTAAAGAAATGCCTACAACATCCTCTCTTTTCATCCTTAAAATACCCTCACATTACTCCATAAATTTCTTGAAGCACTCTAGGCTCTCGATGTTATCTGGATAATTTTTCTTCAAATGCAAAAAGAATAGGTTGACTTTTCCAAACATCTTGTATTGAAGAGACTACTCATTTTTCATCATCTGTTCTAGATACCTTAAAAATCAATTGGCTATAGGTTAATGACTTTTTCTATATTCTGCCCCATTGCTTAATGTATCTGCTTTAATGCCAGTGATATGCTATTTTGATTACTATAGCTTTGTAAAAAATATTAAGTAGTGTGACCATTCCAGCATTCTTCTTTTACTTCAATATTGACTTGACTATTCATTATCCTTCACAGTTCTGTACAATTTTGGGGACCTTAAAATATTTTGTTAAAGAGGGGCTGGTTGGCACTGTGGTTTAGTGGATAAAACCACCACCTGCAGTACCAGCATCCCATAAGCATGCCAGTTCAAGTACTGACTACTCCACTTATGATTCAGCCCTCTGCTATGGTCTGGGATAGCAGTGGAAGATGGCCCAAGTCCTTGGAGACCTGGAAGAAATCCTGTTTCCTGGCTTTGGATCAGCACCCTGCCCCAGCCTTTGTGGCCCTCTGTGGAGTGAACCAGTGGATGGAACACTTCATTCTCTGTCTCTGTCTCTCTGCAATTCTTTCAAACAAATAAATCTTTAAAAAAGTTTTGTTAAAGATTAACACTGAAACTTTGCAATTGTATTGAGTCTGTGTATTGCTTTGGATAGTAAGAATATCCTAATACTATTTTAATTGATGAACTTGAGTAATGTTTCAACTATTTCTGTTGTATTCAATTTCTTTTATCAATATTATAAAATTTTCAGCATTCAGGTAATTATCTTCCTAGATTAAATTCACTCCTATATATTTATTTTTTTCTGCTAGAATTTGTTTTTCAAAAAATTGGTTCTTAGGTTATATAAATTCTTAATTTATATAATTCTATAACAGTTGCAAAGAAAAAAGCATCTGGCAAAACCAACCCAGATTCATTATTTAAAAAAATCAAGAGACAGGGCCAGGGGCTGATGCTGTGGTGCAGCAGATTAACACCCTGGCCTGAAGCACCAGCATCCCATATGGGTGCCAGTTCTAGACCCAGCTGCTCCACTTCCGTTCCAGTTCTCTGCTATGGCCTGGGAAAGCAGTAGAAAATGGCCCAAGTCCTTGGGCCCCTGCACCCAAGTGGCTCCTGGCTTCAGATCATCAAAGCTCCAACTGTTGTGGCCATCTGGGGAGTGAATCATTGGATGGAAGACCTATTTCTTTCTCTCTCTTTTTCTCTCTCTCTGCCTCTCTTCTCTCTGTATAACTCTGACTATCAAATAAATAAATCTTTAAAAAAGAGAGAAAGAGACAGGGTCAGTGTTGCAGTGCAGATGGTTAGGCAACTGTCTAGAGCATCAGCATCCCATATGGTCACTGATTCAAGTCCCAGCTGCTCCACTTCTGATCCAGGTCTCTGCTAATATGCCAGGGAAAGCAGCAGTGGATGGCCCAAGTGCTTGCACCTATGCTGGAGACTTGGATGAAGCTCCTGGCTCCTGGCTTTGACCTGGCCCAGCCCTGCCATCAGTTGGGCATTCATTTGGGGAGTTGAACTAGTGATTGGAAGATCTCTGTCTCTCCCTCTCTCTGTAATTCTGCCTTATAAATGAAGCATATAAACTTAAAAAACAAAGACTATAAAAACTGCAAGAGGGGTCAGCATTGTACAAAGCAGTTAAAACTGCTGCCTGTGATGCCAGATTCCCACATGGTGCTGATTCACATCCCAACTGCAACACTTCAGCTACCACCTTCATGGGACACAACAAAGAACCTCCTGGCTTCAGCCTTTAGCCTGGCCTAGCGCCAACCATGTGGCCACTGGGGAATGAACAAGTGGATGGAAGGTTTCTTTTTCTCTCTGTCTCTCTCTGCTTCTCTCTCTGTAACCTTGCATTTTAAATAATTAAATAAATAATTAAGGAAGGAAAGAAATTAGGGATAGAAAAAAATATACCTTATTATACTAGAAGCCAGAAATGACAAGGCTAAAGATGACACTGTACTTAGTGAAAAGTATCCCTCAAAGTTCAAGAACAAGATAAAGATATGCCCTCCTACATCTGCTGAATCTAACACTTAGATTCACATCAAAGCAATTGGATAAGAAAGTAAAACTTGCAAATAAAAGGGCTAATTTTCTGCTTACTAATAATATGATCTTAAACATATGAAAAATAAAAGGATCATTTACCACAACTTTTATTCATAAAACACAAGCACATTTCAAGATATACAAATCAATAAGTGTGACATATGTGGGGAACCACAGGCCAGGCTGGCCACCTGGGGGAACCTCCTCATTTCACTGCCTCATCCTGCGGAGCAGAACAAGGGCAAGAAAGTGCTGAACAAAAGACATGCAAACAACCTGATGGGACCAGATACACCTTGACCTGAGGATATGAGTGCCCTTTGATCTGATTGATGGACTGCTCACCCTAGGGGACTGGGGAAGGATTTGAGACTGGTATAGGGGCAGGAAGTCCAGCAGCTTCTGCGGTCTTTCTCCTTCTTTCTCTCGACTGCTTCTGCTCTTTCTTTGCTTTCTTTCTCTCCTTTCCTTCTGCTATCACTAAAAATAAAAGTTCCTTGGAACCGATCAATAGCGATTGTGTCGTGATTCCGTTGGACCCTTGCTGGCGAGGGTTGGACAACATGGGGCCAGTGCTGTGGCACAGCAGGTTATAGCCCTGGGCTGAAGTGTCAGCATCCCATATGGGCATGGGTTCTAGTCCCAGCTGCTCCTCTTCTGATCCAGCTCTCTGCTATGGCCTGAGATAGCAGTGGAAGATGGCCCAAGTCTGTGGGGAATTCCATAGGAGTCTCAAGTCACAGATCACTGCTTACCTGGAAAGGAGGTGAACTGTGGAAACTCCACAGTAAAAAGTAAAAAGTTGGCCAGGGCCGAGGCTCACTAGGCTAATCCTCTGCCTGCGGCACTGGCACCCTGCGTTCTAGTCCCAGTTGTCCTGGCTGCTCCTCTTAAATGAAAATTTAAAAAAAAAAAAAAGTAAAAAGTTACCACTTGCCACAAAATAAAAGTAAAGTGCAGTTATTCAAAAAAGGCAGGAGCTGATGCTATACCTAATGGCTGTTAGGGAGACACTCCTAATCATGCCAAGCAGACATCTCTGGTCAGTCAGATAACAGTGCGCTACAGGCAATACCCTCCTACCCATGCAGACTGGACTGTTCAAACACAAGCAAGGAGGAAACAGCATTGATTGGACAACAAGTCAGAGGATGGCAAGCTGGAGAACTGCCAGAAAATGGGGATAAAAAGGGGAGCCCTTGCACCACTCTCCATCCTTTCAAGGACCATGGCCTGGTGCATGTAAACCACCAGGAGCAGAAGAAAAAAGAGCGGAGCTGAGCTGAGCTGTCACCGAGCTGTCACTGACAAGTCCCTGACCCATTCCTGACCCGTCCCAGCCACAGTTTCCTGAGCTGCACCCCTTCCTGAGCCATTCCAGCCAGTTTCCTGAGTGGCCTTAGCCGCATGAGCTGCCCTGTTCCTGTCTAGTTCCTAATAAAAGTTGCTGTAACACTTTCAGCTTTGCCACCAAACCAAGGGCCTGGTATGTGTGAACCTCTGGATCTCCTCACATCTGCAGCTGAAGAGGCAGCCCGCTACTGTGCATGGAGCAGGTAGCAGTACAAGCCGATGTGCAGAGCTGTCCCTGTGCTGTAATACCCACTGTCTGTGAGTGTGTGTGTGTGCACATGGCCCAGTGCATGCGAACCTCTGGATCTCCTCGCACTTGGAGCCAAAGAGCCAGCCCACTAGCTTTCTAGCTACACAGCACAAGGCGACAATGGGATCAAGAGGTCAGTGGAGCTGCTGTGTTGCCACTATGCTGCCCTGCCTGACCAGTGATGCTACCACCTCGCCACCTCACTGCCTCGCCGCTGTGCACGAGTAGCAGGGCTGTCACTGTGCTACCCGAGTCATCGCCTCACCTCACCACCTCACCACCTCACCATCTCATCGTCTGCCCTTTGCCTCACACTTCCCCATTCATCCAAGAACTCCAGGCCTGCTGCCTGGAAGTGACTGATCCGAGGTCCGTCCCTGCTGGGACGTTGAACCCTGGACACTGCACACTCCCTACAGGAGAAACACATTCGTGACAGTGATGCAAGCCTAGGTACGTGGCAAATCAATGTCATGTATTGAATCTTTTGCTGTGCTTGTGTTGCTCATTGTGATACTACTTGAGATTACTTTAATAGTGTTTGTTCTAACTTCTGGTATAAGAATATTGATTTTCTGGCCAATAAGTGATATTGTTAAGTTAGATATACATTAAGATAAGTAGTTATGTTAAGCTAAGTAATTCAGCAAGTGTGTTAAGTCAGCTATAAGTTATACTAAGTGATATTAATGATATTACTGATAGTGATATTAGTGATATTGATAAGTGTGTTAAGTAGTTATGTTAAGTTAGGTGCTCAGGCCAAGTAGTTATGTTAAGTAGTTATATTAAGAATGTTAAATGAAAAAATTGATAAGCACATTAATATAGATGAGTATATTGATCCTAATAACTTAGCAGTGGAATAATGTAATAAACCCCTGGTGTGTCCCCAGTGTGTAAACAATAAAGATCATTCATAGGAAAGGCAATCTTGTGTTCCTTTCTTCCCCGTGACTGACAAGTCATATGTTGCACTTGCTACTGTCGAGCTACGTGACAATATGCACTTGTGACAAAGTCCTTGGGCCCCTGAACCTGCAAGGGAGACCCAGAAGAGGCTCCTGGTTCCTGGCTTCAGATCGGTGCAGTGCTGGCCATTGTGGCTATCTGGAGAGTGAACCAGCGGATGGAAGACCTCTCTCTCTGTATCTACCTCTCTCTGTAACTCTTTCAAATAAATAAAATAAATCTTTTAAAAAAGTGTGATGCAACATGAATGTATTACATCAACATATGAACTGCATATAGCAAAGTGTTAAAAATTATTAAATATTGGGTCCAGTTGCCAACTGGGATGAGAGGGAGAGGGAGAGGAAGAGGGAGAGGGAGAGGGCGATGGAAAGCATTCCATATAGGTGCCTGCTACACAAATTCTGACATAGCTCTCTACTATGGCCTGGGAAATAAGCAAAAGATGACCCAACCTCTTGTACTCCTGCACCTATGTGGGACACCTGGAAGAAGCTTCTGGCTCCTAGCCTCAAATCAGTCCAGCTCTGATCATTATGGCCATTTGGGGAATGAACCAGTGGATGGAAGATCCCTCTCTCTTTTTCTCTCTTTCTATGTCTCTTTGTAAATCTGCTTTTTAAATAAATAATATTTTAAAAAAATAATTGAAAATAAATTATTTAAATGGAAAAAAACATATGATCATGCCAGTTGATGCAAAAATAGCATTTGGTGAAATTCCTGTTTTCATGATTTAAAAAAAAAAAAACCTGTCAAAAGATTAAGTGTACAAGAAATGTATCTCAGGGACCAGAACTGTGGTGCAGCAGGTTAACACCATGCCCTGAAGCACTGGCATCCCATATGGGTGTTGGTTCAAGACCCAGCTGCTCCACTTTCTATCCAGCTTTCTGCTATGGCCTGGGAAAGCAGTAGAAGATGGCCCAAGTCCTTAGGCCCCTGCACCCATGTGGGAGACTTAGAAGAAGCTCCTGGCTGCTGGCTTTGGATTGGCACAGCTCAGGCCATTGCGGCCATCTGGGGAGTGAACCATTGGATGGAAGACCTCTCCCTCCCTACCTCCCCCCCTCTCTCTGCCCCTCCTCTCTCTATGTAACTCTGACTTTCAAATAATAAATAAATCTTTTAAAAAAAGAAATGTATCTCAATAAAATAAAGGTCATAAATGAAAAGCTCAGAGCTAACACCACAGTTAACAGTGAAAATTTGAAAACTTTTCCTCTCAGGCAGACATGTGGAATACTGGGTAAAGTCACCATCTAATGCCAACCTCTCATATGGCATTGGTTTGTGTCCCAGATGCTCCACTTCTGATGAAGCTCCCTTTTAATGACCAGGAAAAGTCAGCAGAAGATTCTCCAAATGCTTGGGCCCCTGTAACCCAGGTGAGCCCCAAAAGAAGCCCCTGTCTTTGGGCTGGCCCAAGGCTGGCCTTTGCAGCCATCAGGAATGAACCAGAGCATGGACGATTTCTGTCTCTCCCGACTCCTTGAAAATAAAAACATGTCCAGGGCCAGCGCTTGGTGCAATGGATTAAATCCCTGGCCTGAAGTGTCAGCATCCCATATGGGTGCTGGTTCTAGTCCAGCTGCTTCTCTTCTTATCCAGCTTTCTGCTGTGGCCTGGAAAAGCAGTAGAAGATGGCCCAAGTCCTTGGGCCCCTGCACCCTTGTGGGAGATCCAGAGGAGGCTCCTGGGTTCTGGCCTCTGATGGCACAGCTCCAGCTATTGCAGCCATCTGGGGAGTGAACCAGCAGATAGAAGACCCCTCTATCTCTCTCCGCCTCTCCTCTTTCTGTGTAACTTTGAAATAAATAAATCAATCTTTAAAAAAGAAAAGAAAAACATTTCCTGTAACAACAAAAAATACAAAGATGTCTACTCTCATCACCTCAATTGTGTATAGGACTGAAACATCTAGTGGGAGCAATTAGTGACAAAAAGAAATGAAACTGGAACTTAGCTATTTAGAAAATCCTAATGATTCCATGAGAGGCTACTTATTGTCCTGAATTGAGCAGCATGTCAAGCCATTGTTTGTGCTGCCAGCATCCCATATCAGAGCACCAGCTCTAATGCCAGCTACTTTGCTTCTGATCCAGTTTCTTGCTAATATGCCTGGGAAAGCAGCAGAGGATGGTCCAAGTCTTATGTGCCTCTTACCCAATGTAAGAGACACTGATGTATTTTCTGGCTGCTGGCTTCAGCCTGCCAAAGATCTGGCTGTTGTAGCCATTTAAGAAACAAACTGTCATTCTTACTCTCTCTCCCCATCTGTCTCTGCCTATCCCAGAGTCCCCTGCTTTTATGACAAATAGGGACCAGCACTGTGGCAGAGGAGGTTAAGTGGCCTCCTGTAATGACAGCATCTCATATGGATACCAGTGTGAGTTTCATCTGCTCAACTTCCATTCCAGTTCTCAGCTAATGCATCTGGGTCCAAGGACCAAGTGTCTGAGCCCCTACAACCACATGGGAGACCTGGAAGAAGCTCCTGGCTCCTGACTTTGGCCTGTCCCAGTCCTGGTTATTGCAGGAATGAACCAGCAAATGGAAAAACTGATTCTCTCTCTCTCTCTCTGTAACTGCCTTTCAAATAAATATTATAGCAAGCAAACATAGCAAGTAAATATTTTTCAAGATTTCTTTCATTTATTTGAAAGGAAGAGTTACAGGGAGATAGAGAGATCTTTGATCTTGGTTCACTGCCTACATGTCTACACTGGCATGGCTGGGGAGCCAGAAGCATAGGTTGCAGAGGCCCAAGCACCTGAACCATCTTCCCCCAATTTTCCAGTGCATTAGCAAGAATCTGGATAGGAAGCAGAGGAGCCAGGACTCTCTAATCAGTGTACACGTGGTATAGTGGAATGGCAGGTGGTGGCTGGACTAAAATAGATATATATTTAAAAAGGAAAATTAAAAAAAACTATAAAATCCAAAAATGAATTCCATAGAGTGGCAGGATACAGAATCAACCAGGTTGTAGTAATTGTGCTACATCAAAAATGTTTGAAGCAATGCAGATTTATCTTAGAGAAGGACAGACTGAAAGATTAATGCCTTGCTAGTGAATAAATGCAGAATCTGATGTTTCAGAGTAAAAGATAGAAGCATTTGAACCTGTATTGTTTCCTAGGCTGCCATAAAATCATGACAAAATAGGTGACTTAAAACAACTAAAATGGGATAGGCATATAAAAATGTGGAATAAATATATATTCTTTTTCTGTTCTGGAGGCTGGAAGTCTGATATCAGCATGTCGGCAGGGCCATGTTCCTTCTAATTGCTCTGGAGAAGAATGCCTCCTTGTCTTTACCTAGCTTTTGATGATTGCCTGCAATCATTGGCATTCAGTGGCTAGAAGCTGTATCTCTAATTTCTGCCCCTGTTGTCATGACATCTTCCTTCTGTGTGTCTTAATATGGCTTTCTTTTTTTAATGTTTTATTTTATTTATTTGACAGGTAGAATTACAAACAGTGAGAAGCAGACAGAGAGAAAGATCTTCCATCTGCTGGTTGACTCCCCAAATGGTGGCAACAGCTGCAGCTGGGCTGATCCAAAGCTATGAGTCAGAAGTTTCCTTCAAGTCTCCCACATGGGTGCAGGGGCCCAAGGACTTGGGCCATCTTCTACTGCTTTCCCAGGCCATCAGCAGAGAGCTAGATTGGAAGAGCAGCAGCCAGGATTAGAACTGGTGCCCATATGGGATGCTGGTGCCACAGTTGGAGATTAAACTTCTGTGTCACAGCAGTGGCCCCTATATGACTTGCTTATAAAAACAACACATATTGGGGCCAGCACTGTGGCATAGCAGGTGGGGCTTCCACCTGCAGTGCCAGTATCCCTTATGAGCACCACTTAGAGTGCCAGCTGCTCCACTTTTGATCCAGCTCTCTGCTGTGGCCTGAGAAATCAGTAGAAAATGAACCAAGTCCTTGGGCCCCTGCCCCCACATGGGAGACCTAGAAGCTCCTGGCTCCTGGTTTTGGATCAGCACACTTCTAGCTATTGTGGCCATCTGGGGAGCGAACCAGTAGGTAGAAGACCTCTCTCTCTCTCTCTCTCTCTCTACCTTTGTCTCTCTGTAACTCTACCTCTCAAATAAATAAAAAATATTAAGAAAGAACACATTAAATTTAGGGCCCATTCTGATCTTGAAAGGTCTTACTTTAGCTACTTACCCATGCAAAGATTCTATTTCAGAATAAAATCACATTCTGAGATTCCAGGTATATTTGAAGGAAATAATATTCAACCCAGCAGAGTTTAATTTGCAAATGCCAAACAACAAGCCAACTAATTCAAGAAACAATAAGAAAGACAACATGACACCCCCAAAAGAACAGCATTTCAGTACTACGTTGTGAAGAGATGGAAGAAAATCAAGGAATGGAATTCCAAAAACTGATCATAAGATTACACAGAAGTAATCAGAAGCAAATGCTGGTTTTTTGAAAAAATAAATGAAATTGATACATCATTGGACCAACTAACTGAAAAAAAAAAGGAGAAGACCTAAATCACTAAAATTAGAGATGAAAAAGGAATTGTAACAACAGACAGTCAAAAATATAAAGAATCATCAGAAATTACTATGAAGAGCTGTATGCCAACAAACTGGGAAACCTAGAAAATGGATAGGTTCCTGGACACAACAAACCTACCTAAATTGAGCCATGAAGACATAGAAAACTGAAACAGATCCATAACCGAGACAGAAATTGAATCAGTAATAAAGGCCCTCCCAAAAAAAGAAAAGCCCAGGACTGGATGGCTTTGTTGTAGGCAGAGAGAGAAAGAGAGAGAGAGAGACAGTGAGAGAGAGAGAGAGAGACAGTGAGAGAGAGAGGTCTTCCATCTGCTGGTTCACTCCCCAAATGGCCTCAATGGCCAGAGTTGAGTCACTCAGAAGCCAGGAGTCAAGAGCTCCTTCAAGCTTTCCCATGTAGGTGCATGTCATAAGCACTTGGGCCATATTCTACTATTTTTCCAGGACACAAACAGAGAGCTGGATCAGAAGATGAGCAGTCAGGACACAAATGGGAACATATATGGGATGCTGGCACCAAATTCAGAGGCTTAGCCTATGTCACATCACCGACCCCCAGAAGATTTGCATTTTAAGAGCCAAACTCTGGAAAGAGAATGAAGTCACAGAGAGCAAGAACTAGAGGGGAAATCAAAAAGAGACATGACCACTAACCTTTAGATAGAGTAGTAAGAATACTGAACAGAAAAGAGAGGAAACAAGAACACAATTCAGTTATAATTTGCTGGGGAAAGGATCAAAAGTGGAGTTGAATTCCATGATGTATGTATGAAAGACTGCGTGGGCACTGGTATAGGAAGTTGAAATTGGGAAAAAAATCAACAAGAATATGAGGAAAAGACGTGAGACTGAAATTGAACACATTGTGTTTGAAGTTTCTGTTGTTAATTATGTCAGGATCAACAAAGGGCAACTAGAAACATGAGGTAGAGCTCAGTGTAGAGATTAAGTAGCAGAATATCAGTGATCAGAATGAATGAAATATCATAAAGAACAGGATAACATAATGTGAAAAGGAATGTGAACAGGATCTGAGGAAACTCTGACACCTACTGGTAGGGAGGAAAAATAATAAAAAAAGGACAGGAGAGAAGGAATTTTAATGATTATTCCAGGGATAATGAAAATCTCAATATTAAAAAATCTGGGGCCAGCTATGTGGCATAGTGGGTAAAGCCATTGCCTGCAGTGCCAGCATCCCCTATGGGTGCTGGTTCAAGTCCTGACTGCTCCACTTCTAACACAGCTCTCTGATATGGACTGGGAAAGCAGTGGAAGATGGTCAAGTCTTTGGGGCCCAGCACCCACATGGGACAGCTGGAAAATTTCCTAGCTCCTGAGTTCAGATTGATCCAGGTCTTGCCCTTGAGGTCATTTGGGGAGTGAACCAGTGGATGGAAGACTTCTCTTCCCTCTGCCTCTGCCTCTCTGTAACTCTTGTCTTTCAAATAAATACTTTTTAAAAAAAAATTGTTATTGAGTATATATGGTTTCAAGACTTACAGCACCAAAAATAACTTACATCTCAATTCTATTTCCTAAACAATTATGAAGTACCCCTGTCATATTTCGTAATATTCAGAAGTCTACTGAAACAAATTTCATGATCATCAACAAAGGCATTGAGAAAACACATTTTAAAATATTTATTTGGTAAAAAAATATTTATTTAATTGAAAGTCAGGGTGAGAGAGAGAGGAAGTGAGACACAGAGAGAGATTGTCCATCTGCTAGCTCACTCCCAAAGCAGTTGAAAAAGCCAGGGCTGGAACCAACTGAAGCCAGGAGTCAGGAGGCTCTGCTGGGTCTCCCACATGGCTACATGGTCCCAAGGAGTTGGACGATCTTCCATTGCCTTCCCAGGTGCATTAGGAGAGCTGGATCAGAAGTGGAGCAGCCAGACTCAACCTGGTACCCATATTGGATTCAGGCTATAGCTTAACCTTTAAATCTTGAAAAAAAATATTATTTCCACACAGTTTATACCTGCAAGACTCAAAGAATCCCCATGAAAATTCCTATTTGGGTGGTTCAATAAAATAAAATAATATTGGAGCCAACATTGTGGTATAGAAAGTTAACCCACTGCCAGCAACACCAGAATCCCATATAGGTGCCAGTTCAAAGCCTCTCTGCACCACTTCCAATCCAGTTCCCTGCTAACGTATCTCAGAAAGCAGAAGATGAGTCAAGGGCATGGTCCCCTGCATGCATATAGGAGATGTGGAAGATTCTTCCAGAATCCTGGCTTCAGACTCTCATAGCACCAGTAACTGCCGCCATTTGTGTAATGAATCAGCAGATAGAATCTCTCTCCTCTTTCTGTAACTCTTCCTTTCAAATTAATAAATAAATCATTGAAACAAAGATGAAACATGACCACTGCTGGAAAAGTAACTGGAGTCAGTATTCTTATTTTATATATTCTTGTTTAAGGTTGCCTCCTCCAGTTCTTATAAAAAGTACAAGCAATCCTTTGGGAAACAATAGCAATCTGTCATCTCTCAAGTAACTGATAACTGAAGTTTAAGGCAATGACAACACTGTTAAATATGTGAACGGGTTAAATAGACCCCAAGTAAATGCTTCCAAATGCTCAAAATTGGCCAAAGAAAAGGAGAATGAAATATACATTAAACATGGTTTTCAAAAATCATAAAAGGCAAGATTAAAACATCATGTCTCAAAAAGTTGACCCCATCTAAAATTATGAAGACATATATCTAAGTCTATTTTTTATTTTGTCAGAAGCAACATTACTGACAAAAAAGTATGCAGGGTTTAAGCTGTAGAGAGGCCAAGGGTGATACAGAGGAAACACAACACCTAAGCAGTCTAGCCCTGAGAGTCCTTGCCAATGGGTACAGTGTGGATTGCAGAGGAAGGACACTGCAGAGGGCAGAGACATGTGCAGCAAGTGCATGATCAAGGCTTCCATGAAGAGTGTCTCATGTGAACTCAGAGGTCTCTCCCTACTTCTGTCCGCAAAATGGGCAGATTGCTATGATTCTCCCCCATGCTCTAAGCCTCTACATGGGGTACACAGAAAGCACATAACTTACTTCTCTGTGAACAGGTCTGTGGACCAAGGGTAGCTACCTCTGGGGATAACATGGGTGCCTGGCATTATTCAAGATTCTGGATTTGAGTGCAATATGGGACATTATGACTATTGAATTACAACATAAAATATGATTATCATTTTGGTTACCATGAGTAAAAAAGGAAAGTTGGGAAGCCTATGAATGTCCAAAAAAAGCAAAAAAGAGGTCTGAAGGTTAAGTTCTACGAAAAACCAGTGCCACGCTGAGAAATACAGATGAAAAAGATTATCAGGGCTGGTGCTGTGGCATAGTGGGTAAAGCGGCTGCCTGTAGTGCTAGCATCCCATATGTGCACTGGTTTGGCGAGTCTTGGATGCTCCACTTCCAGTCCAGCTCTTTGCTATGGCCTGGGAAAGCAGTAGAAGATGGCCCAAGGGCTTGGGCCCCTGCACCCACATCAGAGACCTGGAAGAAGCTCCTGGCCTGGCTTCAGATCAGTGCAGCTCTGGCTGTTGTGGCCAACTGGGGAATGACCCATCAAATGGAAGACTCTCTCTCTCTCTCTCTCTCTCTCTCTCTCTCTCTCTCTCTTTCTCTCTCTCTTTCTCTTTCTGCCTTTCCTGTGTAACTCTGACTTTCAAATAAATAATAAATAAATTTATTTTTTTAAAAAGGAACTTATTGGATATGTACTCCATAGGATACTGACAGAGGTTAAAAACATCATTTAATTTGCAACAAAATGGATAAAACTGGAAAACATCATACTTAGTGAAATATGCCAGTCCAAAAATGACAAATACCATATGTTCTCCCTGATCTGTGATAACTAATAGAGCACCTAATGTAATCTATAAAAATAAAATTTACACTTTGAAAAGCAAATGACTGAATAGCCCTTGTCTCAACTATTGAGGAAGTATTTTTTTCATATTATTTGTTGAAATCATTAATTAGTATAGTTAATCACATGTGTATAAAGTTATTTGCAAATAGATCTTAGTGAAAAATAAGAATGCAAATAGGAGGAGAAAGAAAGGGTGTAGGAGTGTGGGTGGGAGGGTGGGTATGGTTGGAAGAATCACTATGTTTTTCAAGTTTTAATTATGAAATGCATGAAGTTTGTATTCCTTAACTAAAAGTTTTCTGGGGAAAAACAAGATAGAAGAGCATTCCAGAAAATTTTTCATTTTGATGATTTGGGTCAAGGCTACTTGGTAGCAATGTTTTAAAAGAAAATAAATTATGTGTTTTTCATCTTATTTATTTTTAATGATTAACTGATTTGTTTTGAAAGACATAGTTTTCGGAGAGAGGATTAGACAGAGAAAAATCTTCCAGCTCTTGCTCCACTCCCCAAATAGCTGTAACAGCTGGAGCTGGGCCAGACTGAAACCAGGAGCCAGAAGCTTCATCTGGGTCTCACACATGGGTGGCAGGTGCCCAAGCACTTGGGCCATCTTCTGCTGCTTTCACAGGGGCCCTAAACAGGGAGCTGGATTGGAAGTGGAGCAACCAGGAAACAAACCAGAACCCATAAGGGATGCTGGCATCCTAGGCAGCTGTTTAATCCACTATACCACGATGTCACAATGTCAGCCCAGGTTTTCAATTTAGAATTGTGTGGCATGAGGTGCCATTTGGACAGCTACAAAGAAACACTCAGCAGGGCATAGATATAATGGTATACATGCTGTGCAAGAAATACAAGCTGGAAGGAAACAGACATGTCAGACCAGATAGGGTCAAACCTGTCAAGGTGAATTGCAGAGTGGAATCAACAAGATACCAGGGAAAAGGGAAGAAACCATCTGTAATGTCATGATACAAACAGGATGGCTTCCAGAAGGCTGTCTAGTAGTTTCAACTATGGCAAGGCAAAAGATTCTAGAAGTGAGGCAGGCATTTAGGCTAGTGCCCTAGTCCTACAATAGCATTTCTGGCTGTGCTTCCAGTGCTGGCTCCTAATTCTAGATTTTTGCAAATCTAGACACCAGAAGTCAGTGCTGACAACTCAAGGAAGTAGGCTTCTGCATCTCAAATGAGAGGCCAGGACTACATTCTTGGCTCTCAGCTATGACTTTGTTCCAGCCCTGGCTGCTGTGGGCATTTGAAGTGTGAATCAGTGGATTAAAGGTCTCTCTCTCTCTCTCTCTTTCTCTCTCTCTCTCTTTCTCTCTCTCTTTGTGGCATAGTAGACTAAGACTACACCCATGGTGCCAGCATCCTATATGGGCAACAGTATATGTTCCTGGATGCTATTCTTCTTTTTAAGATTTATTATTTGAAAGTAAAGTTACAGAGAGGGAGAGACAGAAAGAAAGGTCTTCCATTCACTGGTTTACTCCCAAAATGGTCACAATGGAGCTAGGGCAATACAAAGCCAGGAGCCAGAAGTTTCTTCCAGATCTCCCCTGTGGACGCAGTGGCCTGAAGACTTTGGCCATCCTCTACTGCTCTCCCAGGTCATAGCAAAGAGCTGGATCATTAGGGGAGCAGCCGGGACTCAAATCACTGCCCATATGGGATGCCAGCATTGCAGGCAGAGGCTTAACCTACTAAGCCACAGCACTGGCCCCAGCTGCTCTCCTTCTGATCCAGCTTTCTGTTTATGGCCTAGGAGACCCAGAGAAAGCTCCTAGCTCCAGCAGTTTGGGCCATTTGGAGAGTGAACTAGTGGATGGAAGACTTTTCTGCCTCTCCTCTCCCTGTAACTCTGCCCCTCAAATAAATAAATGAAATCTTTTTTCAAAAAGGTCTGAATATATCTCTATCTACATCTTCTCTCTCAAGTATATAACTATTTTAAGATGGCAAAAGATTCAAGTAAAGCAAATACTAGAGAACTGTCTTTGGCTCTGACTATAGTTTATACCTTTGATAAATGTTTCAAAAAATGGAATAATTTGGCCAGCACCACAGCTCACCAGGCTAATCCTCTGCCTGCAGCACTGGCACGTGGGGTTCTAGTTCTGGTTGGGGCACTGGGTTCTGTCCCAGTTGCTCCTCTTCCAGGCAAGCTCTCTGCTGTGGCCTGGGAGGGCAGTGGAGGATTGTCCAAGTGTTTGGGCCCTGCACCCACATGGGAGACCAGGAGGAAGCATCTGGCTCCTGGCTTCGGATCAGCACAGCACAGTGGCAGTAGCATTCATTTGGGGGGTGAACCAATGGAAGGAAGACCTTTCTCTCTGTCTCTCACTAACTCTGCCTGTCAAAAAAATGGAATAATTTGCCTGAAAACATAACATAACATATCTTTGCAAGTATGAAATATGTCTAAGTAGTCTCCTAACTATAGAGAGTTATTTAAGGATATGCAATAGATTCTGTCCTCTACACAATTTCTGATCTGATCCATGAAACAAGCTCAGCCTCCAAAAGCTTTTGAGGACACCCTACATTAACAATTCCAAATATAACCATTTTAATTAATCATTTCTGAGGTAGCAAATTCTTCTCTAAGTTTCAACTCAAACCATGTAAAAAGTCTTGTAACTATGGCAATAAAAAAAAATGAGACCATTGTACTTTCAGCTCAGATTTCAATCTTGCAGACATGCTTACTTTATATTATATAAATCCTGATTCTGAATTATATTTCTTGATGTTTTTCCAATTTATTTAACAAAATATCAGAAAGCTCTTAAAATACAATGTGAAAGAAGCTAAGGAAAAAATAAACAACTTACTGGCAATATGTTTATTTTTATTAGACTTGGCCACATGTAGATGTCTATAGAAACTTATCTGCAAGAGAAATTACTTGGAGTGAGGGGTGAGACAGTCTAAATTCTTCCCAGATTCTATTGTGCTAGCAAGATCATGAAGGAAATGCATATAGAAAAATAGGCATATTAGCTGGGCAATAAAAATAAAGTGCCCTCCATATGAAGAGCACATGGGAAGATCAGAAAAGACCCTGAAAGAGCACACACAACTCTACCAATCACTCAGGTTAAACATAGACTATTGTTAGGCTAATTAAAATATTAATTTGTTACCAATTCTGTAAAAAAAATAATCAAAGCCAGGGCCATCACTGTGGAGTAGTGGGTGAAGCACCAATTCCAGTACACCTGCTCCACTTATCTAGCTCTCTGCTATGGACTGGGAAAGGAGGGGATGAAGACCCAAGTCCTTGGGCCCCTTGCAGGTACATGGGAAACCCAGAAGAATCTCAAGGCTCTTGGCTTCAGATTGGCCCAGCCCCAGCCAATGAGGCCATTTGGGGAGTGATCAGCAGATAGAAGACCTCTGTCTCTGTGCCTCTGCCTCTCTGCAACTCAGCCTTTCAAATAAATAAATCATAAAAAAATTAATGTCAATGCATAGAAATAATATATAAAGTCCATCACGATTGTTCATATAAGTAGCAGTACACATTATGCTTTCACTAGTACCCATGTTACACAGAAAATTACTCAGGCAATACTGTTTTCCTTACACTGTTTTATGTATCTAAAATTCCATAAAAGTACGCAGCTTGAAAATCACTTTTTGGCCACAATTATTTGTATAGGAAAAATTGACATAATATACTAGTACAGCTCTCTGTAACTGTTCCATGTGACACTCCTTCCTGTATATAAACCTTGATGTAATCCTTCTCCACAGGGACCCCCTGACATTTTCCAGTTCACTTGTTCTAGTCCATGAGACAACAGTAAATATCATACCAACATAGTTCAAAAAGTATTTTGCCTTTGGAAGTTTGCCTTCTGGCATAGCAATCATGTGGAGAATCCTGAGACTTGCCTGTTGGACACATGGGGCCTAGGTCACAGGCTGCACATACCAGACATTGGAAGGGTAGACATCATGATACACTAGGTTAAGCCACTTCTCTGGACATACCACATCACATACAAGAGTGCTTGGTGTGTATCCTGGCTATTCTGCAGCTCCAACCCAACTTACTGCAAGTTTTTTTAAAGATATATTTATTTATCTAAAACACAAAGTTACACAGAGAAAGGAGAGGCAGAGAGAAAGAGAGGGAGGTCTTCCATCCACTGGGTCACTCCCCAATTGGCTGCAATGGCTGGAGCTGAGCCAATCCAAAGCCAGAAGACAGAAACTTCTTCCAGGTCTCCCACATAGGCACAGGGGCCATAGGACGTGGGTGATCTTCTACTTTCTCAGGTCATAGCAGAGAGCTGGATTAGAAGTGGGCACCCAGGGCTCAAACTGATGCCCATATGGGATTCCAGCACTGCAGGTGGTGACTTTACCCACCACACCACAACACAGCTCCCATGAGTGTTCTTTTGAGTCCATAGCTCATGGCTCAAAAACTTGGTTTCCTGCCATCTGCATGGGATACCCACATGGCATTCCTACCTCCCTCACTGTTGTGGACTTTTGTAGAGTTATCCAGCAGAAGGAGGGTCTTTTCTCTGGCTTTAAAATGAATAAATTAGTAAAGCAGTATTGACATGTGATATGGAACCATGGGTTGCTGCCACCACTGGTTAAAACCCTGGTTCCTCCAATTCTGATCCAGCTCCCTATTAATACACCTGGGAAAATATCTGAAGGCAGTCCAAGTACTTATGCCCTTTCTACCCACTTGGGAAACATGGATGGAGTTCCTGGCTTCCGACTTTGGCCTGGTCCAGTCCTAGCCACTGAAGCCATTTTTTTTTTGGACAGGCAGAGTTAGACAGCAAGAGAGAGAGACAGAGATAAAGGTCTTCCTTCCATTGAATCATTCCCCAAATGTCCACTACACCCACTGCGTTGGACAGTGAGAGAGAGAGACAGAGAGAAAGGTCTTCCTTTTACATTAGTTCACCCTCCAATGGCTGCTGTGGCTGGCACACTGCACTGACCTGAAGCCAGGATCCAGGTGCTTCTCCTGGTTTCCCATGGGGTATAGGGCCCAAGCACTTGGGCCATCCTCCACTGCACTCCCCAGGCCACAGCAGAGAGCTGGCCTGGAAGAAGGGCAACCGGGACAGAATCTGGCACCCCAACCAGGTCTAGAACCTGGTGTGCCGGTGCTGCAAGGCGGAGGATTAGCCTATTGAGCCACGGCACCAGCTGATTTATTTATATTTTATCAACCAATAAGCATTAAAAGTGTGATTAATTCACATATTAAATAACAGAAAATAAATTACACTTAATTGTGTACAATATATTAAGTGTGAAAAACTTGTATTATGCCCATTTATGGATAAACAGTCAATACAAATTATTAGGAAAATAAGTGTAAAATATTTGTATTATGTTATTAAGTGTGAAAAACTTGTATTATTCCCATTTTTAGATACACGATCCATAGAAATTTTTATGGAAAAAGTAGAAGCATAGCCAAAGCAAAGTGTTTCAAAAACAATGTTTAGTCCAAATCAACTTGTGGTTCCTGAAATTAATTAAAAAATAAACATGACAGGGCTGGTGCTGTGGCTCAGTGGGTTAACGCTCTGCCTGAAGTGCTGGCATCCCATATGAGCTCTGGTTCAAGATCCAGCTTCTCCACTTTTGGTCCAGCTCTCTGCTATGGCCTGGGAAGGCAGTAAAAGATGGCCCAAGTCCTTCAACCCCTGCACCCACATGAGAGACTAGGAAGAAGCTCCTGGCTCCTGGTTTTGGATCAGCACAGCTACTGCCATTGCGGTCATCTGGGAAGTGAACCCTCTGATGGAAGGACTCTCTCTCTCTCTCTCTCTCTCTCTCTCTCTCTCTCTCTGCCTCTCTTCTCTCTGTGTAACTCTTTCAAATAAATAAATAAATTTTTTTGACAGGCAGAGTGGACAGTGTGAGAGAGAGAGAGAGAGAGACAGAGACAGAGAGACAGAGAGAAAAGTCTCCCTTTGCCATTGGTTCACCCTCCAATGGCTGCAATGGCCAGCGTGCTTCAGCCGGTGCACTGTACTGATCTGAAGCCAGGAGCCAGGTGCTTCTCCTGGTCTCCCATGGGGTGCAGGGCCCAAGGACTTGGGCCACCCTCCACTGCACTCCTGGGCCACAGCAGAGAGCTGGTCTGGAAGAGGGGCAACCGGGACAGAATCCAGAATTTTGAAATTATTTCAAACTTACAGAAATACCATGAGTGAGCCCCATTCATTGAGAATTCCCACTTAGTATCCTTTTAGCACTTTTGCCCCGACCCAAGATGTTTCTGCTGACTATAGAGTGGTCCCCTGACAAACAGAATATGAACCCCAATTTAGGAAACCAACATTAATCCAACACCACAACCCAATCCACAGAACTATCCATCTTTTTCCAACTGTGTTAAAATATCTTTTCTCCCACTGTGATTCAATGTTATTTTTCTGCAATTCTAATATGAATTTCTAAAATGAAAACCCTTTACAGGTATCAAGAGCAGAGATGACTCAAGCTGGGTCCCTCCAGTGTTCTTTTCTGAGAAAATGTGGGCCCTGTATTCTCATCAGAAACACCCTGGTCCGATGCTGGGCTCTGCTCAGTCTCCCATCTGCACTATGATGGATGCTATCAACTTGGTATTTATTGAATTTCTGCCAGATTGGTTCACATACAACCTTTTAAGTATTCATTTACCTATTTTGAATGCAGAATGACAATGAGTGATCTATATCTAAGTCTACATCTATATCTTTTAAAAGGATTTATATATCTATTTGAAAGTCAGAGTTACATGAAGAGAGAAAGAGAGGCAGAGAGAGAGAGAGACAGGTCTTCTGTCTGCTGGTTAACTCCTCAATTGTCCACAATAGCCAGAACTGCATCAATCCAAAGCCAGAAGCCAAGAGCTTCTTCTGAGTCTCCCTTATGGGTGCAGAGGTCCAAGCACTTGGGCCATCTTTTACTGCTTCCCCAGGCCATAGCAGAGAGCTGGATCTCTCTCTTTTTCTCTCTGTCTCTGCTGGTTCATTTCCAAAAGAGTTGCAATGTTAAGTTCTTTGTCAAGTTGAAGCTAGGATGAACAACTGTTTCCTGGTCTTCCACATGGGTGGCAGGGCCCAAGGACTTGGGCCATGTTCTGAAGCCTTCCCAGGTGCATTCACATTGTGCTTGATCAAAAGCAGAGAAGCTGGGACTTGAAGCAGGACAACAGCACTCTCATGTAGAATGCTGGTGTGGCAGGCAGTGGCAAAACTTGCTGCACCACAGCATTCATATATGCTGTGCTATATACACATTTTTGTTCCTTTTTGCAATGTGTGGACTTTTATTAAAAATATTCTAATATTATGCCAGTATCCTGTTTCCTATCAAATTTTCATCCAGTACCTTTGATATTCATTATTTTTAATTATCAACACTATATGAAACACTGGTGTTTTAATTCCCAATATTGTTTCTCCATTTATATTTTGATCTAACATCAAAGCTAAGGGCTCACTCTTCTGTCCTAGTTATTGTGTCTTTGTGTAGTATATCATTATGAGTTCACAGATTCTTATCTTGTTAAAGGTATTACAGTCTGAAATTATCTGTTCTAATGCTCAAGTTATTCCAGATCCTAGTGGAATCCTCTTCAACACACAAAATTAGGGCCCCAATATCTACAGTTGATGTAAGTACCATCCTAGGAGAAAAGATTCACTAATTCTTATCTCCCTTCCCTGAATTACATTTCCCTTAAAAGTGCTATTTCTTTCATCAAATCTTGTTATTATTAATGAAGATTTGCCATTCAGCTGTACTTCTCTATGTTTTCTCTGGAGATGTTCTTCAGTACTTAATTGAAAGGCCATTTTACAAACCAAAATCTCATCAAGTCACACTCCTCTTTCAACTGTGTGGATGGTTTCCCACTGACCTTTGAACAGGGACCATAGGACTTACTGTGGTCTTCAGAAAGACAATGCTATGGGTTGTACCCTCTTAAGTCTTGTCTACCAGCTGAATGCTCGCTATTCTCTTCTTACATGCTAGAACTCAGAAGGTTCTCAGTTGTACCACAAACATTACAAATTTCCTCTCAACCCATCCAAAATTACTAAAAGTTCCAAATGTGAGACTAAACTCTGTTTTTTATAAAAAATTATTATTTTATTTGAGAGGTAGAGTTACAGACAAGGGAGAGACAGAGAGAAAAATCTTCTACCCACTGGTTTACTTCCCAGTAGACACAACAGACTGAGCTGGGTTGATCTGAAGCCAGGGGCCAGAAGCCTGGAACTTTACTCTTCTCCCCAGATGGGTGCAGGAGCCCAAGCACTTGGGCCATCTTCTGCTGCTTTTCCAGGCCAAAGCAGAGAGCTGGATTGGAAGAACAGCTGGAACTCAAACTGGCACCACAGGCAGAGGCTAAGCCCACTACACCACAGTGCTGGACCCTAAGCTCTTTTAAAATAAGATTTACAGTATTTGTTTGAAAGGCAGAGATACAGAGAGAAGGTTGCAGTGGAGATAGAGATCTTCCATCTGCTGGTTCATTCCCCAAATAGATGCAGTAACAGAGAGATGGATCATAATGGAGCAGCTGGGACTCAAACCAGTGCTCACATGAGATGCTGGCATTACAGGCAGTGGCTCCATGTGTCAGCTGCTTCAGTTCTTCTTTCAAAGGAGCTCTCATCTCTAAGTGATTCAGAAAGATGTACCAAAGGACCTTTGAGGTGATTATGATAAATTATCTCTTTTAAACTTTAAATTCCACAGAGAACACACAGTATAACTAAATTATTTACCAACACAACCTCATTCCTTGATAGTGGCCTGACTCAGATGAGATGTGTAATGAATACTAATCTCTGGGTAAAAAGTGATGATCATGTCCATAAAGAAGATTGCAGTATAGCTCAGCTGAACAGGCAAAGGATAACATGGTACTGTGAGTTAGTCAATAGCAACAGAAAAATGCAGTAAGTGATTATTTAAAATGGATGATATTAAAATAATGCACTCAGAGAATTTCATCATGACAGCCTCCATTTTGGACTGCACCTTCAGCACTCTATGATTCTACTGCACCAGCAGCAGTGTGGGCAAGAAAGATTCTTGCTGGGAGAGATAAGAGGAAACTTTTAGCATCAGTGACTCACACATTAGCAAGACAGATTTTCTGCAAATAATTGAAATCCATAATCACCAGCTTTGTTCAAAGCTTCACTTTCCATAACTGTGAAAGTGAAATTAAAGGACGATATTTGGGACAGAATTATTAAAGATACGTAAAGAAGGTTATTGAGTGGTACATAACTTGGCAAACCCGCAGCAGCAGGTTTTATATAAAGAACAGATCGCCCATAAACAGCTCACTCACACCATCAGAGTGCCCAATCTTGGCTTCCTTCTCTTCAGCTCCATCTTCATTATCAGTAATTTTATTCATGTTTTAGAATTTAGTTCAAATTGAAGGTATAACCAGAGGATATCACTACTCCCAATCTAGGTAATACTAGTGGGCAAAAATACAGAGTCTTCAATGGCAAACACCCACTTTTCAGTATTATGCCAAACTTATTAAAGAATATGATACTGGCATTTTTACAATGATGGAATAATAAAAATCATTAGGGCAATTTATTGGGTTTATAATGCACATCAAGAGAAAGTGTGTAAATGTAGAGAACAGTGTGTTAATTATTGAGTATTGTCAGGCAGAAGTGAGAAAATTAAGACAAACCATGCTGGGTAGAAATACATAGGAACAAGAAGATTTCAGCAGGCAATGTTAAGCAGAGAAGCACCACATGGAAGTATGGAATCATTGTTTATTCAATGGAGGCCCTAGTCTGGGTTCACAGCTGGGAGGTAGAAATACACTTGGAGATACAGAGGTCCTTGATCCTCTTCATGAGTTTCACCCAATCAAGGCAGTATTCTCAGTCATTCTCACATGGAAGCAAGTGTCTTTATACCATGATCTCATCTGTGGGCTCTTTCAATTATCCTTCCTCCACTGCTGGACATAAGTATCCTGCAAGTGGAATAGATTTTCTCCCCCAGAAGAGCAGCTGGAGCAAACAGTGGGGAATCAGGTGTCAATGATTGTAAAAATTTAATCGACCCTGCAGAGCCCTCTAGTGGTAAATAGCCACATTCAAATGATTCATGACCTATTATTATTTTTTTTCTTTTTATAACGCTTTTATTTAAAGAATATAAATTTCCAAAATACAGCTTATAGATGACAATGGCTTCCCCCCCCATAACTTCCCGCCCACCCGCAACCCTCCCCTTTCCCACTCCCTCTCACCTTGCTTCACATCAAGATTCACTTTCAATTCTCTTTATATACAGAAGATCAGTTTAGTATATATTAAGTAAAGATTTCAACAGTTTGCCCTCACATAGCAACACAAAGTGAAAAATACTGTTGGAGTACTCGTTATAGTATTAATTCACAATGTATACCACATTAAGGACAGAGATCCTACATGACATATTTTTAATTGATTAATTTTCTATGCAATTTCCAATTTAACACCAAGATTTTTTTCATTTTTAATTATCTATATACAGAAGATTGATTCAGTATATACTAAGTAAAGATTTCATCAGTTTGCACCCACACAGAAACACAAAGTGTAAAATACTGTTTCAGTGCTAGTTATAGCATTACTTCACATTGGACAACACATTAAGGACAGATCCCACATGAGACATAAGTACACAATGACTCCTGAAGTTGATTTAACAATTTGACACTCTTGTTTATGGCGTCAGTAATCTCCCTAGGCTCTAGTCATGAGTTGCTGAGGCTATGGAAGCCTTTAGGGTTCACCGACTTCAATCTTATTCAGACAGGGTCATAGTCAAAGTGGAGGTTCTCTCCTCCCTTCAGAGAAAGGTACCTCCTTCTTTGATGGCCCCATTCATTCCACTGGGATCTCACCCACAGATCTTTCATTTAGGTCTTCATTTTTTTCCAGAGTATCTTGGCTTTCCATGCCTAGAATAATCTCATGGGCTCTTGAGCCAGATCTGAATGCCTTAAGGGCTGATTCTGAGGCCAGAGTGCTATTTAGGACATCTGCTATTCTATGAGTCTGCTGTGTATCCTGCTTCCCATGTTGGATCATTCTCTCCCTTTTTCATTCCATCAGTTAGTATTAGCAGACACTAGTCTTGTTTGTGTGATCCCTTTGACTCTTAGACCTATCAGTGTGATCAATTGTGAACTGAAATTGATCACTTGGACTAGTGAGATGGCCTTGGTACATGCCACCTTGATGGGATTGTATTGGAATTCCCTGGCACATTTCTAACTCCATCATTTGGGGCATGACTGATTGAGCATGTCCCAAATTGTACATCTCCTCCCTATTATTATATCCCAGTGAGGACTCCAGTAACACTCAGACCTCCCAGAGTTAATTAAACCAAAGATGCTCTCCAGTTAGCACACCTTCTCTCACTTGTTATTGGGAGAGGTGCTTGAGGACTTAATCTAGGAGAGCTTCCTTGTCAGATGCTTTGACCCTCAAGAGGAGAGTTCTTGCACACAGTAATCATAAGCCTCTCTGCCTGGTCCATGTCTTTGGATGCAATGTGCAAGCTTCATGACACAAAAAAGTAACAGAAAGAAAAAAGAAAAGAAAAGAAAAGGAAAGAAAAGAAAAGAAAAGAAAAGAAAAGAAAAGAAAAGAAAGAAAAAAGAAGGAAGGAAGGAAGGATAGAAGGAAAGAAAATAAAATAGCATTGTGGTGCACCTCATGGGTTTACCATAAATTTAGATAAAGTGGGGGCTGGTGCTGTGCCATAATCATTAAGCCTCTGCCTGTGGCACTGGTATCTCATATAGGTGCTGGTTCATGTCTCGGCTGCTCCACTTCCAATCCAGCTCTGTGCTAATGACCTGAGAAAGCAGTGGAAGATGGCCCAACTGCTTGGACCCCTGCACCCATGTGTGAAGAAGCTCCTGGCTTTGAGTTGGTCCAGCTCTGGCCATTGTGTCCATTTGGGGAGTGAACTAGCAAATGGAAGACCTCTCTCTGTCTCTCGCCTTGTCTTTGACTGCTTATCAAATAAATAAGTAAATATTTTTTAAAAATTAGAAAAAGGTGACATTTATCTGTATAATTTATGTTCTATAAAGTAAATCAGAAATTAGAGACTAAGCATAATTGTTTTTCAAATTTCCTATAAATCAAGAATTTACCTCTTGCAGTATCATGCAGTAAAATTTACTTTTTCAAAGAGGAACAAGTTTAACAAGAGCCTTCAGAGAACTTTCTATGATGAACAAATTAACTGTTGCCAAAAAAAAAATTGTAAATTTTAGGAAGGCTGATTAGAAAAAGTCAGATATGTCTTCTCCTATCCACATGACTTTGTGAGATTAAGAGAGTGCTTTGTTTCAACTTTTTCCTATTGATGAATATTGTCACTTGAAATTTTGTCTTTAAAACTAAATACTAATTACCAGTAATCAATCATCCCAATAAGTACATGATAATATACATTAATTATTTTTTATTCAGCACATCATAGTGACAAATGTGCAGCAGTAGCACATTTATAGTCTGTTCTGGACTCTATTAAAATATTTATTTAGTTTTTTCTTGAATCTATTTTATTTTCTTGGTTTCTTTCTTTAAAAGGATTTATTTATTTACTTATCTGAATGTCAGATTTACAGAGGAGGGAGAGGGTGAGATAGGGAAAGTGAGAAAGAGAGAAAGAGAGAGAGAGAGAGAGGCCAGCGCCTTGGCTCAACAGGCTAATCCTCCACCTTGTGGCGCCGGCACACCAGGTTCTAGTCCTGGTCGGGGTGCCGGATTCTGTCCTGGTTGCCCCTCTTCCAGGCCAGCCCTCTGCTGTGGCCCGGGAGTGCAGTGGAGGATGGCCCAAGTACTTGGGCCCTGCACCCCATGGGAGACCAGGTAAAAGCACCTAGCACCTGGCTCCTGCCATTGGATGAGCGCGGTGCACCGGCCGCAGCGCGCCAACCGTGGCAGCCATTGG
The DNA here is from genome assembly GCA_949820135.1 of Sylvilagus floridanus. Classification (NCBI taxonomy): domain Eukaryota; kingdom Metazoa; phylum Chordata; class Mammalia; order Lagomorpha; family Leporidae; genus Sylvilagus; species Sylvilagus floridanus. The sequence continues at coordinate 137,813,796 of OX463225.1, forward strand.
AGGGTGAACCAACGGCAAAGGAAGACCTTTCTCTCTGTCTCTCTCTCTCACTGTCCACTCTGCCTGTCACAAAATAAATAAATAAATAAATAAATAAATAAATAAATAAAAAATTAAAAAAAAGAGATAGAGGGAGAGAGAGATCTTCCACCTGCTGGTTCACTCCCAAAATAACTACCATTGCTGGGACTGGGCCAGGCAAAAACCAGCATGGAACTCCAACTGGTTCTTCCATATAGATGGGAGGTGCCCAAGTACTTCAGCAATGTTCTGCTGCTTTCCTAGGCACATTAGTAGTGAACTGGATCACAACTGGCACTTGAACCTGAGTTTATCTGGCATGCCAGCATTGTGAGCAGTTGCTTAATCTGCACCAAATGCTGGCCCCTGTCCTTGATTCTTAAAGGAAGGACACAGTAATGTCTAGCTGAAGAGAGATATGTACCAGACTTAAGTTTTACTATGGACAAATGACAGACACTGTAGATTTAGCTGAGTTTATGCCCAAGGGGTAGCACTCATTTAAGTTTCTTTTTTAAAGATGTATTTTATTTGCTTGAAAGACAGAGTTACAGAGAGAGGTAGAGCCAGAGCCAGAGCCAGAGCGAGAGTGAGAGAGAGAAGATGTCTTCCATTTCACTTGTTCTCTCCCCAATGGCTGCAATGGCCAGAGCTGAACTGATCCAATCCAGGAGCCAGGAGCCAGGAGCTTCTTCCAGGTGTCTCATATGGGTGCAGGGGCCCAAGTACTTGGGTCATCTTCATCTGCTTTCCCAGGCCATAGCAGAAAGCTGGTTCAGAAGAGGGGCAGCCAAGACTCGAACTAGTGCCCATAAGGGATGCCAGTGCTGCAGGCTAAGGCTTTAACCCGTTGCATCATAGCACTGCCCCCCATTTGGGTCTTCTAAAAAATGCTGGTGTTGGTGCTGCTGCGCGACTCTTCCCCGAAGCAGTGAGTTCCCGCCAGAGCCCGGCGCAGGCTAATTTTAGAAAATGCCAAGTAGGAAGTTTGCGGATGGTGAAGTGGTAAGAGGTCGGTGGCCCGGGAGTTCACTTTACTATGAAGTAGAGATTTTGAGTCATGATGGCAAATCTCAGCTCTACACCGTAAAATACAAGGATGGAACTGAGCTGGAATTGAAGGAGAGTGACATCAAGCCTTTAACTTCTTTTAAGCAAAGGAAAAATGGCTCAACCTTCAGTTCTCCCTCCAGACGGTGGGGGAGCAAAGGGAGTCGAGGGAGTCAGTCAAGGTCACGCTCCCGGTCCCCTGGTTGGCCACCTAGAAGTTCCCGAAGATCTGCCTCTGCTTCCCACCAGCCTGACATTCAGGAAACAAGGAGAGAAATACTGGAAGTGAAATTGACTCCACTGGTGTTGAAACCATTTGGAAACAGCATCAGCAGATACAATGGGGAAGCAGAGCACGTGGAGAGGAACGAGTTGCCCCAAAAGAACACGCAGGAAAAATTCCATTTACCACAAGAAAGCAGTTATGTGTCTATGCAGTATAGCCTTCGTCCTAGAAGAGAAGAGATCAAATTAAAAGAAACAGATTTTAACGAAGAAAAGCTTGTTACAAAAAGACCTGCATTGTTGAGAACCTATGAAGTTAGCACCACGCAGACGGAGGCCCTGGAGTTCGGAGGAGTCCCTGGTGTGTTCCTCCTCCTGATTGGCCTGCCTGTATTCCTCTTCCTGTTGCTGTTGATGTGTAAACAGGATGAGCCCAGTCTCCTCAACTTCCCCCCTCCTCTGCCAGCGTGGGATGACTTATGGGAAATGAGAGTGTTTGGGGTCTACCTCCTCTGGTTTTTCGTTCAAGCTCTATTCTACCTGCTGCCCATTGGGAAGGTTGTAGAAGGAATGCCTCTTATCAATGGGAGAAGACTCAAGTACAGATTAAATGGGTTCTACGCGTTCCTGCTGACGTCCGCGGCCGTCGGAGCGTCTCTCTACTGGGGCTTGGAGCTCTGAAACCAGGAGCCAGGAGCTTCTTATGAGTCTCCCACACAATTGTAGGGGCCAAAGGATTTGGGCCATCTTCAACTGCTTTCCCAGGCCACAGCAGAGAGCTGGATCTAAAGCAGAGCAGCTGGGACTCGAACCAGCACCCAATATGAGATGCTGGCATGGCAGGCAGTAGCTTTACCTGCTAAGCCACAGTGCCAGACCCAGATGTTCTTAATTACAGGTTTTTGACTAATTTTGATAAAAATTTCCAGAACTCTGAGGGAAAGTAAAAAACTTAAAAAAAAAAAAAAAGCAGTAAGGGGTTGGCGCTATGGTACAGTGGGTTAATGCCATGGCCTAAAGTGCCGGCACCCCATATGGGCACTGATTCTAGTCCCGGCTGCTCCACTTCCAATCCAGCTCTCTGCTGTGGCCTGGGAGTAGTAGAAGATGGCCCAAGTCCTTGGGACCCTGCACCCACATGGGAGACCTGGAAGAAGCTCCTGGCTCCTGGCTCCTGATGAGCACAGCTCCAGCCATTACAGCCAATTGGGGAGTAACTATTGGGTGGAAGACCTCTCTCTCTGCCTCTCCTCTCTGTGTGTAACTCTGACTTTCAAATAAATAAATAAATCTTAAAAAAAGCACCAAAGTTCTAAAGGGGAGTAATCAAGACTTAGTTACATAAGACTGATGCCCAGTATCCCATTTGGATATTAGCTCAACTCCTGTCTGTTCATTTGTGGTCCAACTCCCTGCTAATGCACCTGGGAAAGCAGTGGAATATGCTCCAAATCCTGTACCCGTGTGGGACACCCAGAAGCTCCAGGCTCCTGGCTTCAGATTGGCACAGCCCTGATCACTGTAACCAATTGGGGAGTGAACTAGCAGTTGGAAGACCTCTCTCTTTATAAATCTGTCTTTCAAACAGAAATCTGTAAAAAAGGAAATATAATTCCCTCTTGGAGAGATTCTGAATCATAACTCATCATATGTGTTTAATGCAAATAAAAATAGATTACAATGTACTTGCTTTTCAATTGCAACTTTGTTCATTGTTTTTAGATTTGATAATTTTAAGTATTATGGGGGTGCTGGTGTGATGGAATAGTGGGTAAAGCCATTGCCTGCAGTGCTAGCGTCCCATTCAGGCACTGGACCAAGTCTCAGCAGCTCCACTTCTGATCTAGCTATGGCCTGGGAAAGCAGTGGAAGATGGCCCAAGTGCTTGGAACCCTGCACCCACAGGGGAGAACTGGAAGACACTCCAAGGTTTCTGCCTTTGGATTGGCCCATCTCTGGCTGTTACAATTATTTGGGGAGTGAACTAGTGGATGGAAGACTTTCTCTCTCTCTGCTTTTGCCACTATGAAACTCTGCTTTTCAAATAAATAAATAAAACATTTTTTAAAAAATGTTTATTGGGCTTGTTAATGTATGATTAATCAACATTTCTAGTTTCTTATATAATGTCAAGTATAGTATAATATTCTGCTATTACCTTGTAACTCTGTTTATTGTTTAGGATGACAACTCAGCACCAGCCATGATTATATTAATTTCAACACCTCTGCTTTTGAAGACATTTAGAAATATTTTGAAGTTGTATGCCGCGGACTGTCAGCTCGGAGACTTCACAGACCGAGGGAGAACGGATGAAGGCATCTAGGGAGACAAGGAATCGGCGAGGAAAATGACAGACAGACACCAGTGTAGTACTAATGCTGCTGCGTTTATGGTCTGTTAAGTTAGGGTTTTTATAGTAAAACTTCTAAAGCTTGAGGGAAAAACATCATTGATTAACAGAAGAGTAAAGGTTAACATGGTCAGAACAGTGCGGTAACAATGAGGGAATAGTGGTAACATTTTAACCGCATATAGGCCTCATTCACCCAGGTCACGTATGCCAGATGACAGAGGGATTCCATCGCGGGGGAGTCTGAATGTGGATTCCCTATGAGCTGTTCGACCCGAGTTTCCTCAGGGTCATTTTTGCTTTCTTTTAGCAATTCCCGTTGCTCCATAGCATCCAAGAAGTCTCCCAGAGTCCGATTGCTAAGGCTTCTTCCAGGAAGGCTTTTACAGCTGGCGGTGCAAAGAGCGTGATGTTCTGAATTGCTTCTTCAGGAATGTTAAAGGAACTGTTTGTTATGATAATGGGTTCCCGGTAATCCTATTGTTGTTCCGTGTCCATGGGGGCATGAGCCCAGATCAAATACAGGCAACAAAGGTAGATTGCAATCATCCCTAACATTATGTACAAAGGACAAAGCAAACGCAGGAACCAACACAGGAAGGGCTTTCGGCTTCCACTATGTAGAGACAAGATCATTATTGACCTCTGTCTCCACAGGAGGTGCTTGAGGCCCCTCTCCGAAGAGATCTCACCTCAGCCCTTCAGCCCGTGGAGGTCTCTGGCGCAGCTGTTTTTGCTACGCAGATGTTACCACAGCTGTAGGCGTAGCAGTTCCTCCTTTTTTGTTTTTAAAACGAAGCTCGAAAACTTCCTGTTGAACGCTCTGTAAAGAACGAAACACAAGTTTTAGCATACAAGGCATGAATATAAGTACCAAAAGGATGAGAAGTGCAATAACACCGATGGAATAGATATAGGAAGTCCAAGGTAAAGGATTTAAACTTTTGATGCCATTCGCTAGACTTTGAGCAATATCCTGCAGATCTCCAAACTGTAGGTGAGAGCTACTCATCACTGCAATATCCTTTTGTAAGGTTTGTAAGTCATGAGTGATATCGTTATCATGCCAAAGACCTTGTAAATGAGCCTTAACCTTGTCCCATGGGTGTGAAGTATTATAGGGCAGTGGAGTGACACAAATCGACTTAAAGGAACTATGACAAGGAGCGGAAAACATTGTTTGCAAATTAGCAATATCCTGGCCTAAGGCTAAGACTACTTCCTCTAGAACATTTATCTTTGTTTCCAATTTTCTATCAATAGCCTCTTGAGTCAGGAGAGCTAGGGAGATATTTTCATTAAGTGTGTTGACAAAATGAGCAGTTTGGATTTCCTGAACTAAAGCCGTGGTTGCTACGGCAAACGTTGTCAAAAGTGCGATAAGTGCAGAAATTCCTAAAATCAAGGCAGCCACAAAACATTTAACACGAAGCAGCTCATTAAACATTTGCAATACTTGTAGTGCTGAATTATCATACCACACATCTTCAGTAACATTGACAGGTAATAAGACAAAAGGAGGGCGGCGAACCAGTAACATTGTTGAAAAATTTTTTGGCAAACTTGAAGAAATACAATTAGTTAAGAAGCAAGTAGTGCAGGAAATTTTGTATGAACGACCTACTTTAGTAATATTTAAAGCCTCAGATTGAGCTAGCAAGATTGCAGAAGGATAAGCCACACAAGCTTTTAAGGAAATGGGTGATGGGTGAGTTTCATTAGGTTGTTTTTCTAGCAGCATATTACTGGCGGCAACCAACCTAAACAGATCTGTATGTTTTTTTGTTTGATTATGGTTGGTTGCATATAAGAATGGTTTAACGAAGCCTGACGAGAACCATCTCCTCAATGGCTCACCGTAACTTTGGAAAGTGTATCCACTAAATTTTGCCGAATTGTTACTCAAGTAAGCAGCATAATGTCGACTAGCTTCAGGTGTCCCAGCGGAGTTTGAAAAATCCCACAAAGTAAGCGAATCATCTGAGACAGGGTGAAAGTAAGCAGCAGAGGAAGGAAAACCACAGGAAAGCCAAACCGGAAATTTAGTGAGGGAAGAAGCCCAGACCCTGTCAGGGTTGGAGTACTTCCTCTCACAAGACGGCAATGGCATATTAAGTTCCTCAACCTTTGTAAAATTGTCCCGGTACAAAGTACTTCCTACAATCTGTATCTGTAATTCCCACATAAGGCGCTTACCAGGATAGTGAGGATCAGGACCGTCCGTAAGGAATGTACGGTACCCAGAGGGAAGGCAACCATAGGGAGGCTGATCGTGCAGAGCGACACAAATTGGAAGGGAGTCTGCTCTGCCCTCAAAGGTAATGATAGAGGAAGAAGAAACCTTCCCCTCACTACCTTGTTCTCCTCCCACCCTGACTGAATCATTGGTTAAGACCTTAATAGGGTCCTGATCAAGCCACCCTATTGGCTGGACAATAGGTGGGTTAGGGACGTAAGCCCAATATGGGACTGCAGTCGCGGGTGAAACTGAAAGTAAAGTCAGAAAGGCCAAAAAAAGGTTACAAGCAGTAAGCGGTTGCCGTTGTTGTAGTAAAAGGTCTTGTGCTTCCTTTGAAAAAGACCGGATGGCCGTCCAGGTCATATTACGCTTTTGCGGTTTAAGCATGAGTTTCTTCATCTGATAAGTCAGAGTCTTCCTGTGTCTGCGCATGCGTCTCCTTTTGCGGCTGTGAGACTGGTTTGACAAGTCTGTCAGGGATCCAGATGGGGGAGTCTGCATCCTGTGGAAACACACAAGCATAGCCTCGTCCCGAGGTAATTAAAACATCCGGTCCCTGCCAAGAGCCCGTCAATAAATCCTTCCACATTACCAAAGGAAGTGGTGTTTTAAGGGACTCACGATCCCAATGTTTCCAAGCATGAGAAAATCCCTTTTCATCTAAATTTAAATGATTTATGACAAACAAAGCATGAGACAACATATGATGAGGAGAGAAGTATTGTGAGGTTTTTTGAAAACGTTCAATTTGTGTCTTTAAAGTTTGATGAGTTTGTTCGATGATTCCCTGTCCTTGAGGATTATAAGGGATTCCTGTAATATGGGCAATATTCCATTGAACACAAAAGGTTTCAAATGCTTTAGACGTATAAGCCGGAGCGTTGTCAGTTTTTATTTGAGAAGGAAGCCCCATGACCTGAAAACATTGTAAAAGATGTTGTACAATATCCTTCACAGCCTCTCCTGTACGAGCAGAAGCATGAACAAAATGTGAAAAGGTGTCTACGACAACATGTACGTAGCCTAGCTTTCCGAAAGAGGAAATATGAGTGACATCCATTTGCCAGATTGAGTTTGGTTTTAACCAACGAGGATTAACTCCCATTTTTAAGGAATGATGGGTTAAAGGACATGAACCACATTGTTTTACAATTTGTCGTGCCTGTTCCCTGGTAATGGAGAACATTTTTCTCAAGGCATTAGCATTTTGATGATGAATAGAATGACTTTGTGTTGCTTCTTGTATAGTAGCTATAACAGTTGATTTTTGAGTATATAAATCTGCCAAAGCATTGCCTTGAGCTAAGGATCCTGGCAGTTTAGAATGAGCTCGAATGTGTCCAATAAAAAACTTTTGCTGTCTATTTTGGACCTCCTTCTGCAAATCTTTTAACAGAAGTAAAATTGGGGTTTTTCCCGTAATGAGGGCTGTTTCTAAGGCCGGAAATAGATTCACCACATACTTAGAATCTGTGTAAAGGTTAATGGCCTGGGGAAATTTCTGAAAGGCCAAAGTGACTGCTTTAATCTCCGCCTGTTGAGCAGAGAGACCTAGTGTTTTAGTCACAAAAGTCCCTTTTTTTGGGGAAAACACCACTGAGCGGCCCGTAGAAGAGCCATCTGTAAAGAGTAAAATAGCATCAGGCAGTGGCTGCGCTGAAAATTTACAAGGAAATATCAATTCAACATTTTTAATAAATTCCAATAAAGGATGTTTTGGATAATGATATTTAATTTGTCCTAAATACCCTTGTAGGGCAACAGCCCAATCATCATGATTTTGTAACAAACTTTCTAATTGTTTTTTATTATATGGAATGACAATTTCTGCTGGTTCTTTACCAAAAAGTTCCGGCGACCTTTCGCGGCCCTTAATTATCAATAATGATAACATGTAAGGATAGTCTGTGACAACCCTGGCCTGTATATGAGGCAAATATAGCCATTCCAAAATTCCCTTTTGCCATAAAGCTGCCGTGGGTCTATAAGGGGTGGCAAAGAGCAAGAGTTGCCATGGCAAAGAATAATCAAGCCTTTGAACTGAGGCATTAGTGAGAGCATGCTCAACCTTTTGTAATGCCTCAATAGCTTCTGTTGTTAAATTTCTAGGGGATTTTGGACATGAGTCACCTTGTAAAATACTATACAGAGGACTCAAATCCCCTGTAGTTAATTTTAAATAGGGTCGCAGCCAATTTATTTCCCCTAATAGCTTTTGGAAATCATTTAATGTCTTTAATTTATCCCTTCTAATTTCCACCTTTTGAGGGGAAATATAGTTTCCTTTAATCAAATGACCCAAATAACTTAGCGTGCCATTCTTCTGAACCTTTTCTGGAGAAATAACTAACCCATAGCTTGTCAAGTGCCGAATTGTCTGTTGTAGCAAAAGATCACTTTGCACTATGTCAGCATGTGCCAGTAAGATATTGAAGGACCCCACTCCCCGTAAAGTCCTTCAGAACACGACCCCAGACTCAAAACAAATCCTCAGACCAGACGATGCAAAAGCAAGAGATAGGTTTTATTCACGAGCGCTCGCGGACGCAAACTCCAGACCCGACACAGCAGGTAGCAGGAGAAGCGTGCCTAAAAGTGTCTGGGGGACACTTATATACCCGGGGGATTGCAGAAGCGGGAGTACAGAGGCACAAAAGGCATGGTTGCAGGGTCTCGCTAAGATTGAGGGATGGAGGCATATAGAAAATATATTGCAGGTTTCCTGGCGTCAGCCTGGTCTCACAGATAAGGGGTGGCTGGGTGCCTCCCGTGCCTGTCTTCGGGCGATGTTACTTTGAACTGCAGCTGCCTGGCCATGACTTATGGTTTCGGCCTTAAGTCCCTGGGAAATGTAGTTTATTAAACCAGCATGCTGGGGCCCTCGTCTGTCCAAGAACAGGCGGCCCTGAAGAGTAAATGGTGGGGTTTCTATACATTAAGGCATTAAATCTGCATTACAGTTTGACAAGATTTACAGAGCTAACAATCAGTACGTGTCAAAACAATTGTTTTACAAGTGCATCTAGTACCAGGCGCATAGCATAAGATAACAAGTGATAAGGGGAGGGTCACTTAGGTCATGAGAGTAGTCTAGGGACGTGGTGGGAGTTTACATCACAAGGCTTACACAAAGAAAGTTGCAGGTCTGTGTCTTGACTCCTTTGTGACACAAAACAGGCACGAGCCATTAACTAAGCAGCACAAGGGTAGAGAAAGGACAAGGTAGGGTCCCGCTAAAGTTCTTTGTTTAGAGAAAGCATAACAAAAGGAGTGAGCGGTGAATAAGACACAGCATAACAAAAGGAGTGAAAGCAAGTGAAGCAGTTTTTAATATCAAAGGGGCAGATTTTAGAATTGGGTTGTTCAATATCATCCATATAATGGATAATATATGCAGTTGGAAAGATTTTTCTCACTTGTTCCAAGGCTCCCGCCACAAATTTTTGGCATAATGTTGGCGAATTTTTCATACCTTGAGGTAAAACAACCCATTGATATCTTTTATAAGGTTGACTAAAATTTATTGCCGGCACACTGAAGGCAAAATGCTCTGAGTCTGCAGGATGTAACTTAATAGTAAAGAAGCAATCCTGTAGATCTATTACTGTTACATGCCATCCTTTAGGAATTGCCACAGGTGACGGGAGTCCTGGTTGGAGGGCTCCCATGTCCTTCATTACAGCATTAACTGCTCGGAGGTCTTGAAGCAACCTCCATTTTCCTGATTTCTTTTTAATAACAAACACAGGTGTATTCCATGGACTATTAGACTCTACAAGATGTCCCAATTTTAACTGTTCTTGTACTAACTGCTCAAGAGCCTTTATTTTTTCTATGGTTAGGGGCCACTGGCTTACCCATACTGGCTCTTGAGTAAGCCACTCAATTTTGTCGGCTATTAGATTTTCTCCAGCGGCCCCTATGTAAAATGCTGTTCACTTAAATTATCTGAAGTTACTAATTTTATTGTCATAGGTCCCAGAATATCTCTTCCCCACAGAGAAAAGGGCAGAGAGGGTAGGACATATGGTTGAATAAAGCCACTTTTGCCCTCTGCTGTCCATGTAAGCATAGCAGCACTTTGCAGTACCCCCGAAGCTGCGCCTAGTCCCACAAGAGATGTCCCAGTTTTTGTGACTGGCCAAGAATTGGGCCACTCCGAGGCTGCAATGCAAGTCCTATCGGCCCCAGTGTCCATAAGCCCCTTAAACTCTTTGCCATTCAAATAAAAGGTGGCAAAAGGTCTCTGAGTTAGATCTTGGATAAGAAAGGTTGAATCTGATCCTGAACTGCCAAATTGACCTGATCCCCTTTCTGTGTTAATAACAGGATTGGGCAGGTTAATATAAGGTAATAACAATAATTGCGCTGTTCTTTGTCCCTTATGAATTTGAATTGTTTCTTTTAATGGTCTAACCATAACCTTTATTTCAGCCTCAGTATCGGCATCCACTACTCCAGGAAGAACCTCAAAGTTTTTTGTGTAGTTGGAACTTCTCCCTAAAATCAGGCCCATAGTTTGGGCCGGCAAGGTTCCTTTTGTATTAGTGGAAATGAGGGACACTCCATCCCACTTAGATAAAAGAACATCCTGAGAACTTGCCAAGTCCAACCCTGCACTTCCTGGAGTTGCCCTAGGTAATTGATGAATAGTAAATTCTGGGGCACAGGGGTTTAACCCCTGACTTAGCGTCTCTCCCTTTGTTGTCGGGCTAGGAGACAGCCCCTCTTCTAGTTTTTTCCATCCTCCTCTTTCTTGGAATCTGTTAGTGGAGTTCCATCCTTATGGAATTTTGACTTACATTCATTTCTCCAGTGTTTCCCTTTCTTACACCGGGGACACAGGCCAGGAGGGTCCTTTTTTTTAGGATCCTTCTTGCTAGGGCAATGTTTCTGCATGTGTCCTGTATCTCCACAACTATGACAAGTAAGTTCCTTCTTTGCGCCACCTCCATATGTCTTCTTCACATAGGCACTAAATTTTTGCCCTTTCATGGCTGCAGCATAAGCCATCCCTTGGACTACTGCTGGTGAGGCATCTAAACATGCTTTGATATAATCTGATACTGTTCCAGTTTTTCTGATCGGCCTTATCAAGTCTTGACATAATGGATTTGCATTTTCCCAAGCCAATTGTTTGAGCAGCATATCCGTCCCCTCAGAGGGGGGCAGCATCCTATTTACTGCTTCCTCTAATCTAGATACAAAATCCTGATATGGCTCTTCAGTCCCTTGTTTTATTCCAGCCAATGTACCTGGCTTAGTCCCCGAGGGAGGAAGGCTTCTCCATGCTGCTACTGCATTTCCTGTAATGAGCTGCAGCATATCTTTAGGAATTTTTATTTGTGCGTTAAGCGCAGAAAATTCACCTACGCCCATAAGCATGGCCATAGTTGGCTTTGTACCGCGTCGTTTGGCAGCTGTATCTACCGCAAGCCTGCATCGATCAGTGTAATCTGTTCTCCATAAGATAAAGTCCCCTGGGCTCAAAGTTGCCTTAGCAGTTTGCATCCAATCATACGGTGTTAACCATAAGCTGGCAAGCATATCTAGAATTTGCAAAGTATAGGGGGCTGTAGCGCCACTCATTTTTACAGCACCCTGTAATTCTTTTAAAGTTTTTAATGGGAGAGGTTCCCACCGTGGCTCCTCCTCCCCTGTTACTTCTACCACGGGGAACGTTCCCAAGGAGTAATCTCCTTGTTTCCTTGCCTCGACTAAAGCTGCCTGAAACCCAACAGGGCTCATAGGAGGTCGCTGTGAAACAGCGCCTGGAAGAGGCATTGTCATATTTTTTGTTTTTGGTTTAACAAAAGCCTGCATAGGCACGGGAGGAAAATCAGGATCAGTATCTAAATCATCATAGAAGGGATCTTGTTCTTTTTGTTTTTCCTTCCTTTCTTGTTCTTTCCTTTCTTGATCCCACAATTTTTCCCCATCTTTCTGCTCGTCCCAATCCGGCTCTGGTCTGGTGGTCATTACAGTACTATAGACTAGTGGAGGCGCAGAAGCCACCAAGGGAGTAGATTCCTCTGGGCCACCGACTATCACTTCTTCATGCGCAGTATTATCATCAGGTTCAGAGGCCGTTTCCCTACATAACCCTTCAAAAGGGGTTACTTCCGCCACCAAGTCTCTGATTTGAAACCACAAGGGATATGCTTGCGGGGACAAAGTGTCTTCCCCATGCTTTTGAGCATGCCTACGCATTTCCTTCCCTACTTTCTTCCAATCTTCTAGTGTGAGCGTTCCTTCCTCGAGAAACCAGGGGCTGACCTTTTTTATATAAGCAATAAATTCATTTAACATTTTGGCCGATACAGGAAAACCGGATTTAGTCAGCATTTTTTGTAACATAATTACCAACATTTTTTCATTTTTTGTTAGCAAATGCCCCATGGTTTCCTTTCAAGATTACTCATGCTTAACCGATGATCCTTTATCGGCGGGACTGCAGTTCCCTGGTGAGAGCCGTTCCCTGTACTGAAAGAAAGAGAACTTACCCTGCCTTCAGGTCCCTGTTCGGGCGCCACCTGCCGCGGACTGTCAGCTCGGAGACTTCACAGACCGAGGGAGAACAGGATGAAGGCGTCTAGGGAGACAAGGAATCGGCGAGGAAAATGACAGACAGACACCAGTGTAGTACTAATGCTGCTGCGTTTATGGTCTGTTAAGTTAGGGTTTTTATAGTAAAACTTCTAAAGCTTGAGGGAAAAACATCATTGATTAACAGAAGAGTAAAGGTTAACATGGTCAGAACAGTGCGGTAACAATGAGGGAATAGTGGTAACATTTTAACCGCATATAGGCCTCATTCACCCAGGTCACGTATGCCAGATGACAGAGGGATTCCATCGCGGGGGAGTCTGAATGTGGATTCCCTATGAGCTGTTCGACCCGAGTTTCCTCAGGGTCATTTTTGCTTTCTTTTAGCAATTCCCGTTGCTCCATAGCATCCAAGAAGTCTCCCAGAGTCCGATTGCTAAGGCTTCTTCCAGGAAGGCTTTTACAGCTGGCGGTGCAAAGAGCGTGATGTTCTGAATTGCTTCTTCAGGAATGTTAAAGGAACTGTTTGTTATGATAATGGGTTCCCGGTAATCCTATTGTTGTTCCGTGTCCATGGGGGCATGAGCCCAGATCAAATACAGGCAACAAAGGTAGATTGCAATCATCCCTAACATTATGTACAAAGGACAAAGCAAACGCAGGAACCAACACAGGAAGGGCTTTCGGCTTCCACTATGTAGAGACAAGATCATTATTGACCTCTGTCTCAACAGGAGGTGCTTGAGGCCCCTCTCCGAAGAGATCTCACATCAGCCCTTCAGCCCGTGGAGGTCTCTGGCGCAGCTGTTTTTGCTACGCAGATGTTACCACAGCTGTAGGCGTAGCAGTTGTAAATTAGTGATTTGGGCTTGTGCTGTGGTGCACCTGCATCCCATATGGGAGCCTGGCTGCTCCCTTCCAATCCAGCTTCCTAGCAAGGCACCTTGGAAAGTAGCGGGGGATGGCCAAGTCCTTAGGCCTCTGCACTGATGTAGGAGACCCAGGAGAAACCCCTGGCTTTGGATTAGCTCAACTCTGGCAATTGTCATTTTATGAGTGAGCCAGTGCATAGAAGACACATCTATCTTTCTAGCTATCACTCTCCCTACCTCTTTCTGTACCTATTTCCAACAAAATAAATCTGAAAAAATATTGTGGCTTCAGGGGGCAACTACTCTATACTCCCTCCCCTCTTGTAGAGGTTTTTTAATATTCTCATCATAAAATATGAGGTGAAGAATGTGAATAATTCTCATTTGAAAATCCCAGAATTAACATTCATCAAATGATCACATCGTACCCTACAAGTATCTACAACTATTTCTCAGTAGAATATTTTAAAAAGGCAAAGATTATCAGGGTATGCTAAAAAAACCAAACAATATAATGTGTATAGGATTAAAATCTTTTTAAAAAAATTTTTTGTATTAATACAAAGAGAAATGTTCCATGCAATCCATAGCAGGATAAAACTTGACAGGCCAGCATGGCAGCATAGGGGGTAAAGCCACTGCCTGCAGTGTTGGCATCTGTATAAGTGCTGGGCTGAATTCCAGCTACCCACTTCTGATCCAGCTCTCTGCCATGGCCTGGGAAAGCCATGGAAGTTGGCCCAAGTGTGTGGAAGCCTGTACATGTGTGGCTGACCTGGAAGAAGCTCCTACTCCTGGCTTCAGACTGACTCAGCTCCAGCCTTTGCAGCCATTTGGGGAGTACACTACTGGATGGAAGACCTTTCCCCCTACCTTTTCTTTCTCTGTGACTCTGCCTTTCAAATAAAAAAATCATACCATATGAGCTCTGCTTTGAGTCCTGGCTGCTCCACTTCTGATCCAGCTCTCTGCCATGGCCTGGGAAAGCCATGGAAGTTGGCCCAAGTGTGTGGAAGCCTGTACATGTGTGGCTGACCTGGAAGAAGCGCCTACTCCTGGCTTCAGACTGACTCAGCTCCAGCCTTTGCAGCCATTTAGGGAGTACACTACTGGATGGAAGACCTTTCCCCCTACCTTTTCTTTCTCTGTGACTCTGCCTTTCAAATAAAAAAATCATACCATATGAGCTCTGCTTTGAGTCCTGGCTGCTCCACTTCTGATCCAGCTCTCTGCCATGGCCTGGGAAAGCCATGGAAGTTGGCCCAAGTGTGTGGAAGCCTGTACATGTGTGGCTGACCTGGAAGAAGCTCCTACTCCTGGCTTCAGACTGACTCAGCTCCAGCCTTTGCAGCCATTTGGGGAGTACACTACTGGATGGAAGACCTTTCCCCCTACCTTTTCTTTCTCTGTGACTCTGCCTTTCAAATAAATAAATCATACCATATGAGCTCTGCTTTGAGTCCTGGCTGCTCCACTTCTGATCTAGCTCTCTGCTATGGCCTGGAAAAGCAGTGGAAGATGGCACCTGGCTCCTGGCTTTGGCTCAATGCAGCGCCCGCCACTGCAGGCATCTGGGAATTGAACCAGTGGATGGAAGACCTTTCTTTCTCTCTCACTCCCTCTCTCTCTCTGTCTCTCAGCTATGCCATTCAAATAAATATATAAATAGATAAATCTTAAAAAATAAGTTGTCTTGTCTACCTGAAGTTGTCCTGAACATTGGACTGTTTCAGAAGAAACCATAAGTTTAGTGTTGGCACTGGTGGGCATCTTACTAATCTATTACAGGCTGTGCTTTCTAATGCCATTGCACTCTCTCTCTGCTTCTCTGCAACTCTGCCTTTCAAATGAATTATTCTTTTATAAAACAGAATGATGAAAAGATAACTGGCTATACTATATGGACAATCCAATACTGGACAGCATGGACTTGAAAACAAAAGATATTAATGGAGACAAATAAGACATATTTTCTCTAGCAAAAGCATCAGTGAATCTGGTCAAAATGACAATTATACGAACACA
The DNA here is from genome assembly GCA_949820135.1 of Sylvilagus floridanus. NCBI lineage: Eukaryota > Metazoa > Chordata > Mammalia > Lagomorpha > Leporidae > Sylvilagus > Sylvilagus floridanus. The sequence continues at coordinate 137,829,127 of OX463225.1, forward strand.
CATTTCTAAGGAAACATGTTGAACAGTTCATGAAAAATTAATAAAAATAAAGAGTAGACTGGTCAAGAGCAGTACCTGAACATGACAATATACTACTTGGAATAAGAGACAGGACAACTAAAGCACACTGAAAAACTATGTAACATTTTGATTTAATTGATTACACATATACACACCCCACCTTGCCTCATTCAGAAAGAGAATGCATAGTCTCTGCAAGTATATATGCAATATTTTCCAGAGAAATGATATGCTGGGTCATAAAATAGCCTCAATAATTGTTGTAGAATTGAAATATTATATGATATTTTCTGCCTACAATGTATCTCACAGGAAAATCAGGGGTGCATTTGGTCTAGTGCTTATGATGCACTGTAAATGCCCACATCCTATATTTGAGTGCCTCATTCTGAGTCCTGCCTCAACGCTATATTCGTTTCCTGGAAATGTGCTCTTAGGAGAGATCCAGGAATGGGCCAAGTAGCTGGAACCCTGCCATCCATGGGACAAACCTAGCCTAGTGCCTAGACCTCAAGCTGGTTGAGCCCAGGCTGTAGTAGAGCAGTTGTGGAGAAGACCAGCTGGTGGGCGATCTCCATGCTGCTTTCTCTCTCAGCCATTGTGGCAATTTGCGGCAACCAGCATATGGGAGATCTATCTCATTCTCTCTCTCTGTAACTCTCTTTCAAATAAATTAGTAAATAAAAATTTTTTGTGTCATCAGGTTACACTTCACAAAAAAGATACAGATGGTTATCTCTTCATCAATGTATTCTCATGAATACAAAATTGCAAAACACACTGGCAAAAAGACAAAGAAAAAATTAGGCCAAGGGATGGGAACTACAAACTGCACCATATCTAGGTGAGTGGTCCTGGACTGTGAGGAGAAAAAAAGCAGTAAACATGTTCAAAGAAGTGTTAACTGAATGAATCACTGTTTTTGAAAATTATTTATAAACAAAAGTATATATATATATATATATATATATATATACTCTTGTTCATATTTCCTCCCAAAAATCAATGTAATTACTACTGTTTACATAAAAGATATTGCCTATGTCCTCAAACAGGGCACAGAAACATGGAAAATAATCTTAGAAGATTAGCATTTTTTAAAGATTTTATTAGGGCTGGCACTGTGGTACAGTGAGTTAAAGTCCCAGCCTGCAGTGCCAGCATCCCATATGGGCACCAGTTGGAGTCCTGGCTACTCTACTTCCAACCCAGCTCTCTTCTATGGCCTAGGAAAACAGTGGAAGATGGCCCAAGCACACGGGTCCCTGTACCCATGTGGGAGACCCAAAAGGAACTCTTGGCTCCTGGCTTTGGATCAGCTCAACTCTGGCTGTTGCAGACATTTGGGGAGTGAACCAGTGGAAGGAAGACCTCTCTCTCTCCCTGGCTCTACCTCTATCTGTAACTCTATCTTTCAAATAAATAAAAATAAATATTTAAAATAACAGATCAAAGGGACGAGATTTAAAAAAAGATTTTATTGATTTATTTGAGAGGTACAACTACAGACACAGAGAGGGAGGGATAGAAAATATTTCTTCCATCTCCTGGTTCACTCCCAAAATGGCCTCAATGGCCAGAATTGAGTCACTCAGAAGCCAGCAGCCAGGAGCTTCTTCAAAGTCTCCTATGTGGATGCGAGAGCCCTAGCACTTGGGCCTTCTTACACTATGTTCCCAGGCCACAAGCAGAGAGCTGGATCAGAAGATGAGCAGTCAAGACACAAACAGGTACCCATATTGGATGCTGGTGCAACATCACCGGCCCCCAGAAGATTTGAATTTAAGAGCCAACATCTGGAAGGAGAATGGAGAGATAGAGAGGAAGAATTGGAGAAGACATGATCACCAACCATTAGACATAGAGCTGTCAGAATAGTGAACAAAAAGACAGGAAGTGTGCTCACAATTCAGTACTAATTGGTTATGCAGAGTGTTGAAAATGGAGTTCAATTCCATGATGTGTGCATGAAAGACTGTGTGGACACTGGCACAGGAAGTTGAAATTTGGAAAAAATCAACAAGGATATGATGCAAAGAAGTGAGACTGGTACCCATATGGGATGCTGGCACTACAGGCTATAGCTTAACTTTTAAGTCTTGAAAAAAAAGATTGTTTGCATGCAACTTATACCTGCAAGACTCAAAAAATCTGAGAACACCTATTTGGTTGGTTCAATAAAAAAAGAATACTGGAGCCAACATTGTGGTATAGCAGGTTAATCCACTGCTGGCAACACTGGAATCCCATATAGGTGCCAGTACGAAACCTCTCTGCACCACGTCCCATTCAGCTCCCTGCTAAGGTATCAGAAAGCAGAAGATAACCCAAGGGTGTGGTCTCTTCCACCCATGTAGGAGATATGGAAGAAGCTCCAGGATCCTGGCTTCAGACTGTCATAGCAGCAGTCAATGCAGCTTTGTGTAATGAATCAACAGACAGAACCTCTCTGTCCTCTTTCTGTAACTCTTATTTAACATTGACTCCTCTAGTTCTAAAAAGTACAAGCAATCCTTTGGGAAATGATAGCAATATGTCATCTCCAAAGTAACTGATGCCTGAAGGTTATGGCCATGACAACACTGTTAAATATGTGAACAGCTAAATAGACCCCAAATGCTTTCAAATGCTCAGAACTGGCCAAAAGAAAGGAGAATGAAGCATATGTAAAACATGCTTAAAATCATAAAATGAAAGATTAAAACATCATCTCAAAAAGTTGACTCCATCTAAAATTATGAAAACATATATCTAAGTCCACTTTTTATTGTCAGAGCAATCCAACTGACAAAAAGTACTAAGGGTTTAAGCCATAGAGGCCAAGGGTGATAGATAGGAAATACAACACCTAAGCAATCTAACCCTGAGAGTCTTTGCTAAAGGCTGCAATGTGGATTGCAGAGGAAGGATACTGCAGAGGACAGGGATATGTGCAGTGAGGTGCATAATCAAGGCCTCAGTAGTGTGTGTCATGTGAACTTAGGTCACTCCCTATTTCTGCCTCCATGATAGACAAATTGCTATGATGATCCCCTGCCCTTTCGAACTCCTACTTTTTTCAGATTATAAAGCAATCTGAAAAACTGAAAAGTTATTCTGGTTATCTTACTCATGTTCTCACCCTCTACATGGGGCACATAACTTGTTTCCTCTGTTAACAGGTCTATGGATCAAGGGTAGCTACATCTGGAGATAACATGGTTGTCTGGCATTATTCTAGATTCTGGATTTGAGTGTCAAATGATGGAAACATGGGACATTGTGGTCTCTGGTTATGAGAAAAAGTCAAGATACCTGTGGGATGGCCGGTGCCGCAGCTCACTTGGTTGATCCTCTGCCTGCAGTGCCAGCATCCCATAAGGGCACTGGGTTCTAGTCCTAGTTGCTCCTCTTCCAGTCCATCTCTCTGCTGTGGCCCAAATACTTGGGCCTCTGCACCTGCATGGGAGACCAGGAGGAAGCACCTGGCTCCTGGCTTCAGATCGACATTGCGCCAGCCGTGGGGGCCATTTGGGGAGTGAACCAACAGAAGCAAGACCTTTCTCTCTGTCTCTCCCTCTCAGTGTATATAACTCTGTCAAATAAATTTAAAAAAAAAGATACTTGTGGGAAAAGAGACATTCCAGCATGTCATGACCTGGGACCACTCATTTTCAGTGTTGTTTCGTGTGAGAGGATCTTACACCCCCATTTCCATACTGAAAAATGCAGACAAAGCCACATGACTCTTTCCAGATACAGTGGGAGAAAATTTTGTCACATTTGATAAAATCACAGAAAATCACTGTTCTTCATCATCCAGCAACAATGACCATCAGTAGACACCATTCTATCAGCCTAAGGTCAAAGTGACAGCTGACGCACAGCTTAAATGTGAAAGCCTTGAAGAAGCTGGGTCATTGGTTACATGAGAAAGCCATTAAAAGACCATTAGCTGCAGTAGATGGCGCTCATAGATAGATGGCACTGCAAGTCCATGGGTTATATCTATGGAATTTTTAATAAATAGTGATAAACACAAATACAGAAAAAAGGGGGCCAGCATATGGCACAGCAGGTTAATGCCTTGGCCTGAAGCACTGGCATCCCTTATAGGTGCAGGTTCTAGTCCCAGCTTCTCCTCTTCTGATCCAGATCTCTGCTATGGCCTGGGAAAGCAGTAGAAGATGGCCCAAGTCCTTGGGCCCTGCAGCCACATGGGAGACCGAGAAGAAGCTCCTGGCTCCCAGTTTTGGAATGGTACAGCTCTGACCATTGCAGCCATCTGGGGAGTGAACAATTGGATGGAAGACTTCTCTCTCTGCCTCTCCTCTATGTAACTCTATCTTTCAAATAAGTAAAATAAATCTTTAAAAAAATAAAAAAATAAAGTTTTGGATCAAGACACACAAATAAATCTTAAAAAATACAGAAAAAAAGTTAAAATGGAATCCAAAGATCACATCAAGTGTATAAAAGCTTGACAACTACATGAGATATATGATTTATAATTTTGAGTGAGAAAATTCCATAACATTGTACTAAACACTAGATGACTAAAATAACAGAAATTTAGTTTCTCATAGTTTGACACTATGCTGCCTGAAGTTTTGAATTCTTCTGAGGACATTCTCTTGTTTCAAGATCATCAAATTTCCAGCATAACCTTTGGGATCTAGTCTGTTTGTCCTCCTATCTCTAGGGACTCTTTCAAAATCAGACTGGAGGGGCCAGCTCTGTGGCACAGTAGGTTAATTCTCCATGCCTGTGGTGCTGGCATCCCATATGGATGCCGGTTCGAGTCTCAGGTGCTCCTCTTCCAATCCAGCTCTCTGCTATGGCCTGAGAAAGCAGTAGAAGATGGCCAAAATACTTGGGCTCCTGCACCCATGTGGGAGGCTGGAAAAAAGCTCCTGGTTCCTGGCTTCGGATCAGCACAGCTTCAGCCATTGCAGCCATTTGGGGAGTGAACCAGCAGAAGGAAGACCTTTCTCTGTTTCTCCCTCTCACTGTCTATAACTTGACCTCTCAAGTAAATAAATAAATAAATAAATAATCTTTTATATATCAGATTGGATTAGGTCAGGATATAAGATAACACTCAGACATCAATAGCCTCTGTATACAGACAATACCACAGCTGACATAGAACTTCTAACATCAATCCCATTCACAATAGCTACAAAAACAATCAACTACCTTGGAATAAATTTAAGCAATGTCAAATATCTCTGTGATGAGAAATACAAAATATTAAAGAAAGAAATGAGACAAAAATGGAAAATTGTTCATGTTCATGGATTGTTAGAATCAATTTCAAACTCCAAACTACTGAAAACAATTTAAAGAATCAATACACTAAGATTCAATATACCAAGGCCGATCTTCTCAGATATAGAAAAGGATGCTGAAATTCATATGGAAACACAGGAGTCCCTGAAGAGCTAAAGTGATCTTATACAACAAAAACAAAGCTGGAGGCTTATTTGAGAGGTAGAGTTGCAGACAGTGAGAGGGAGGGAGAGAGGTCTTCCATCCGCTGCTTCACTACCCAATTGTTCACAATGGCCTGAGCTGGGCCAATCCAAAGTCAGGAGCCTGGAGGTTCTTCTAAGTCTCCCATGCAAAGACAGGAGCTCAAGCACTTGGGCCATCCTCTACTGCCTTCCCAAGCCATAGCAGAGAACTGCATTAGAAGAGGAGCAGCCAGGATTTCAAGTGGTGCCCATATGGGATTCCAACACTGCAGGTGGAGGATCACACACTGTATCACAGCGCCGCCCCCAGGTTTCAAGACATTCTATAGTGCAGTAATCAAAAATAGCCTACTACTTCTACAAAAATAGATGGGTGGACCAATGGAACAGAATATAAATGCAGAAATCAATCCTGGAGAAGGATAGTCTCTTAAATAGTGTTGGGCAAACTGATCTCCACATGCAGAAGTATGAAGCAATGCTCCTACTTTACACCTTACAAAAATACACTCAAAATGGATAAAAGATTTAAATAACAACCTGATATCATCAAATTATTAGAGAAAGTTGGGGTAACCCTGCAAGACATTGGCATAGAAAAAGACTACTTGGAAAAAACCCCAGAGGTATAAGCAATCAAAGCCAAAATTGACAAATGAGATTACATCAAATTGAGAAGCTTCTGTACTGCAAAAGAAACAATCAGCAAAGTGAAGAGCCAATTGACAAAATAGGAGAAATTATTTGCAAACTCTGCAACTGATAAAGGTGTAATAATCAGAATATGTAAAGGCTCAAGAAATTCCACAACAACAAAACAACCCAATGAAGAAATGGGCAAAGGACTTAAACAGGTATTTTTAAAAAGATCCAAATAGCCAACAGATACATGAGAAAATGCTCAAGATCACCATTCAACAGAGAAATGTAAATCAAAACCACAAGGAAGTTTTATCTCACCTTTGTTAGAATGGCATTCACATGGAAATCAAACAAATGCTAGCAAAGATGTGTGGAAAAGTTAACCCTGATCCACTGTTTGTGAGAATGTAAACTGGTAAAAATACCATGGAAGAGAGTATGGATACCTCAAAACATCATACTTAGTGAATAAGCCAGTCTAAAAAGGAAAAAAAAAACATATATTCTCCCTGACCTGTGATAACTAATAGCGCACCCAAAGGTAACCTACAGAAATGAAATTGACACTTTGAGAAGCAATGACTTTGAACAGCCCTTGTCCTGACTATTGAGGAACAATTTTTTTTTCACATTATCTGTTGAACTCTTTACTTAGTATAGATTTACTCATATGTGTATAAAGTTAATTTGAAATAGATCTTATGCTGGAGAGGATGTGGGGAAAAAGGGACACTAACCCACTGTTGGTGGGAATGCAAACTGGTGAAGCCACTATGGAAGTCAGTTTGGAGATTCCCCAGAAACTGAATATAACCCTATCATACAACCCAGCCATCCCACTTCTTGGAATTTATCCAAAGGAAATTAAATTGGCAAACAAAAAAGCTGTCTGCACCTTAATGTTTATTGCAGCTCAATTCACAATAGCTAAGACCTGGAACCAACCCAAATGCCCATCAACAGTAGACTGGATAAAGAAATTATGGGACATGTACTCTATAGAATACTATACAGCAGTCAAAAACAATGAAATCGGGTCATTTGCAACAAAACGGAAGAATCTGGAAAACATTATGCTGAGTGAATTAAGCCAATCCCAAAGGGACAAATATCATATGTTCTCCCTGATCGACAACAACTGAGCACCAAAGGGGAAACCTGTTGAAATGAAATGGACACTATGAGAAACAGTGACTTGATCAGCTCTTGTGCTGACTGTTGATGTACAATGTAATACTTGCTGAGTGAATTAAGCCAGTCCCAAAGGGACAAATATCATATGTTCTCCCTGATCGGCAACAACTAACTGAGCACCAAAGGGGAAACCTGTTGAAATGAAATGGACACTATGAGAAACAGTGACTTGATCAGCTCTTGTGCTGACTGTTGATGTACAATGTAATACTTTATCCATTTTAGTATTTTTTCTGTTTTGTTCTAGTACTATTGGTTGAACTCTGTAATGAACACACAATTATTCTTAGGCCTTTAAATTTTAACTTAAAAGTGATCCCTGTTAAATATAACAGTGGGAATAAGAGAGGGAGGAGATGTACATTTTGGGACATGCTCAATCGGACTTGTCCCAAATGGTGGAGTTAGAAACATGCCAGGGGATTCCAATACAATCCCATCAAGGTGGCATGTACCAAGGCCATCTCACTAGTCCAAGTGATCAATTTCAGTTAACAATTGATCACACTGATAGGTCTAAGAGTCAAAGGGATGACACGAAAAAGACTAGTGTCTGCTAATACTAACTGATAGAATCAAAAAGGGAGAGAATGACCCAGCATGGGGAGCAGGATACACAGCAGACTCATAGAATGGCAGATGTCCTAAATAGCACTCTGGCCTCAGAATCAGCCCTTAAGGCATTCAGATCTGGCTCAAGAGCCCATGAGAATATTTTAGGCATGGAAAGCCAAGAAACTCTAAAAAAAAAAAATAAATAAAAAGAAGACCTAAATGAAAGATCTCTGTGAGTGAGATCCCAGTGGAAAGAACGGGACCATCAAAGAAGGAGGTACCTTTCTCTGAAGGGAAGAGAGAACTTCCACTTTGACCATTACCTTGTCTAAATAATATCAGAGTCAGCGAACCCTAAAGGCTTCCATAGCCTCGGCAACTCATGACTAAAGCCTAGGGAGATTACTGATGCCATAAACAAGAGTGTCAAATTGAAAAGTCAACAACAGGAGTTACTGTGTACTTACTTATCATGAGGGATCTGTCCTTAATGTGTTGTCCAAGGTGAAATAATGCTATAACTAGTACTGAAACAATATTTTACACTTTGCGTTTCTGTGTGGGTGCAAACTGATGAACTCTTCACTTAATATATACTAAGTCGATCTTCTGTATATAAAGATAATTGAAAATGAATCTTGATGTAAATGGAATGGGAGAGGGAGCTGGAGATAGGACGGGTGTGAGTGAGAGGGAAATTATGTCGGGGGAAGCCATTGTAATACATAAACTGTACTTTGGAAATGTATATTTACTAAATAAATATAAATAAATAAAAAAGAAATTTGTAAAAACAGATTGTATGATCTGAATAATGACCCAGATATGTCATATAATTATAGCAGATTTGAATAAACACATTTCCAATAAAAAAAGAAAATAGATCTTAGTAAAGAATAAGAATGAGAATAGGAGAGGAAGAAGAAGAGTGTGGGTGGGAGGGTGGCTATGGTGGGAAGAGTCACTATGTTCTTAAAGTTGTAATTATGAAATGCATGAAGTTTGTCTTCCTTAAATAAAAGGATTCTAAGGAAAAAGATGTGCAAGGAATATTCCAGGAAAATTTTCATTTTGATGATTTGGGCCAAGGCTACTTGGAAGTAATATTTAAAAGCAAAGAATGAATGATGCATTTTTCACCTTATGTATTATTTTTAATTATTTAATTTTTTGTTTTGAAAGACAAAATTTTGGAGAGAGAGCAGAAGGCAGTGGAAGATCTTCCATCTGTTGCTCTACTCCCCAAGTGGCTGTAACAGCAACAGCTGGGCAGACTGAACCCAGGAGCCAGAAGCTTCATCTGGGTCTCACACATGGCTGGCAGGTGCCCAAGCACTTGTACTGTCTCCTGCTGCTTTCATAGGTGCCCTAAGCAGGGAGCTGGATTGGAAGTGGAGCAACCAGGAAACAAACCAGAACCCATAAGGGATGCTCACATCCCAGGCAGCTGTTTAACCCAATATACTACAATGTCACAATTTTTGGAAATTTAGACACTAGAAGTGAGTGTTGACAACTCAAGAAATTAAGCTTCTGCAACTTAAGTGAGAGGCTAGGACTATATTCCTGCTTTCAGCTATGACCCTGTCTCAGCCCTGGCTGTTGTGGGTGTGAATCAATGGATTGAAGGTTTCTACCTCTGTCTCTGTCTCTGTCTCTCTCCCTTTCTCTCTCTCATTCCATAACACAGAGCAGGCTAAGCCTCCACCCACAGTGCCAGCATCCCATATGGGCACCAGTTTGTGTTCCAGATGCTCTTCTTCTTTTTTAAATATTTATTTGAAAGTAGAGTTGCAGAGAGAGAGCCAGAGAGACAGAGAGAAAGGTATTCCATCTGCTGGTTCACTCCCAAAATGGCTGCAATAGCTGGAGCTGGGCTGATACAAAGCCAGAAGCCAGGAGCATCTTTCAGGTCTCCCACTTGGGTGCAGGGGCCCAAGAGCTGGGCCATCCAGCCCATAGCAAAGGGCTGGATTGAAAGTGGACCAACTGGGACTCAAATCAGTGCCTATGTGGGATGCCGGCACCACAGGCAGAGGCTTAACTTACCATGCCACAGCAAGGGCCCCAGATACTCTTCTTTGGATCCAGCTCTCTGTTTCTATCCTGGGAAATCAATGGAAGATAGCCCAAGTCCTTGGGCCCCTAAACCCACCTGGGAGACCCAGAGGAAGCTCCTGGCTCCTACCTTTGGATCAGCCCATCTCCAGCTGTTTTGGCCATTTGGAGACTGAACCAGTGAATAAAAGATTTATATGTCTCTCCTCTCCCTGTAACTATGTCCATCAAATAAATAAATAAAATCTTTTTTTTAAAAGGTCTCTATATATTTCCATCTACTTCTCATTCTCTCTCAAGTATATATAAATTCAACATTATAAAAGAATGAAAAAACTTAGAAAAGAATACACCTGTTGCTGGCACTGTGGCTTAGCAAGTAAAACCGCCGCCTGCAGTGCTGAGATCCCATATGGGTGTCAGTTTAAGTCCTGGCTGCTTCACTTCCTATCCAGCTCTCTGATACAGCCTGGGAAAGCAGCAGCCAAAGGCCCAAGTCCTTAGGCCCCTGCATCCCTGTGGGAGACCCAAAAGAAGCTCCTGGCTGCAGCTCAGTGCAGCTTTGGCCATTGTAGTCATCTGGGGAATGAACTATCAGATGGAAGACCTCTCTCTCTCTCTCTCTCTGCCTCTCTGTAACTCTGAATTTCAAATAAATGAATACATCAAAATAAAAGAAAATAATACACCTTAGAAACAATAGCAGAAAAAAAATCCCATAAACAATTTAAATACATCTAGAAAAGTCAGACGTAGGGGCCAGTGTTGTGGCGTGGTGTGTAAAAGCCACCACCTGTGACACAGGCATTCCACATGCACACTGATTCTAGTCCTGACTATTCCATTTCTGATACAGTCCCTGCTAATGTGCCTAGAAAACCAATGAAAAATGGCCAAGTCCTTGGGCCCCTGACAGCGAGGTGGGAGACCCAGAAGAAGTTCCTGATTCCTGGCCATTGTGGCTCAAGTTCAGCCGTTGTGGCCATTTGGGGTGTGAAACAGTAGACCAAAGATCTCTGTCTCTCCCTCTCTCTGTAAACTCTGCCTTTCAAATAAAAAGAAAGCTTAAAGAAATTAGGTGTAGGTGTTGGTGCTGTGACCCAGCAGGTCAAACTACTGCCTGCACTGCCAGCACCTCATAAGGGCACTGGTTTGAGTCCCAGCTGCTCCACTTCCTATCCAGCTCTCTGATATGGCCTGGGAAAGCAGCAGAAGATGGCCCAAGTCCTTAGGCCCCGGCATCCCTGTGGGAAACCCAAAAGAAGCTCCTGGCTGCAGCTCAGTGCAGCTTTGGCCATTGTGGTCATCTGGGGAGTGAACTATCAGATGGAAGACCTCTCTCTCTCTCTCTCTCTCTTGCTCTCTCGCTCTCTCGCTCTCTCTGCCTCTCTGTAACTCTGAATTTCAAATAAATGAATACATCAAAATAAAAGAAAATAATACACCTTAGAAACAAAAGCAGAAAAAAAAAATCCCATAGAACAATTTAAATACATCTAGAAAAGTCAGATGTAGGGGCCAGTGTTGTGGCATGGTGTGTAAAAGCCACCACCTGTGACACAGGCATTCCACATGCACACTGATTCTAGTCCTGACTATTCCATTTCTGATACAGTCCCTGCTAATGTGCCTAGAAAACCAATGAAAAATGGCCAAGTCCTTGGGCCCCTGACAGTGAGGTGGGAGACCCAGAAGAAGTTCCTGATTCTTGGCCATTGTGGCTCAGGTTCAGCCATTGTGGCCATTTGGGGTGTGAAATAGTAGACCGAAGATCTCTGTCTCTCCCTCTCTCTGTAAACTCTGCCTTTCAAATAAAAAGAAAGCTTAAAGAAATTAGGTGTAGGGGTGGCACTGTGGCACAGCAGGTCAAGCTACTGCCTGCACTGCCAGCACCTCATAAGGGCACTGATTTGAGTCCCGGCTGCTCCACTTCCTATCCAGCTCTCTGATATGGCCCGGGAAAGCATTAGAAGATGGCCCAAGCCCTTGGGTTCCTGCACTCACTTGGGACACCTGGAAGAAGCTCCTGGCTCCTGGCTTCATATCAGCACAGCTCTGGCTGTTGTGGCCATCTGGGGAGTGAACCAGCAGATGGAAGATGTGTTTCTCTCTCTTTCTGCCTCTCCTCTCTTTGTGTAACTCTGACTTTCAAATAAATAAATAAAGCTTTTTTTAAAAAATTAGGTGTAAAGAATCAAGTACTCTTATTATCCCTAGTCTCCTAAGATAAATATTTCTCTTTCAAGATTAATTTATTTCCAAGGTGGAGTTACAGATAGAGAGAGAGAGAGAGAGAGAGAGAGAGATCTTCCATTGGCTAGTTCATTAGTCAAATGGCCACTACAACCAGAATTGAGCCAGGCAGAAGCCACTGCCAGGAGACTCATCCAGGTCTCCCACATGGGTGCAGGGTCCCAAGGACTTGGGCCATCCTCTGCTGTTTTCCCAGGTGCATTAGCTAGGAGATGAATCAGAAGTGGGCCATGAGGAATCAAACCAGTGCCCATTGGGTTGCTGCCATCACAGGCAGCATCTTAACCTGCTGTGCCACAATGTCAGCTGTAAAGACACACATTTCTCATGACAGGCCATAACTAAACAATAAAGGAGGAGAAAGTAGCTTATAAGAGATGGCTAGTTGTTGGAAAGGAGTCAATCAAATGGAAACTGTAAGAAGCTGCTGTTGATAAGATGGTTGAAAATGTTATTAGAGGGGCCAGGCACTGGAGTGTAGTAGGCTAATCCTAGAAAAGCAGACCAAGATGTGCTTGAGAATGGGGGACCCACAAGAAGCTCCTGGCTCCTCTTGGATTGGCTCAGCTCCAGCCACTGCAGCCATTTGGGGAGTGAACCCATGGATGGAAGACATTTCACTCTGCCTCTCCCTCTCTCTATCTCTCTCAAAATTTTAGGCACCGTGGTATAGAAGGTTAAGCCTCCTCCTTAGTGCCAGCATCTCATATGGACTCTGGCTCAGTTGAGTCCCAGCTGCTCTACTTCTGATGCAGCTCTCTGCTAATGAACCTGGGAAAAGCAGTGGAAGGTGGCCTAAGTACTTGAGTCCCTACACCTGTGTGGGAGACTCACAGGTGCTCCTAGCTCCTGCTTAGTGGCTCCTGCCTGACCCAACCTCCACCCATTGAGGCCATTTGGGTAGTGAGTCATTGGATGGAAGATCTCTTTCTTTTCCTCTTTCTTACTTTGCATCTCTGCCTTTCAAATAAATAAATCTTTTTTAGAAAGTTATTAGACTTTAAAATCAAATATTAAACACCTCTAGCAAATATTTATCATTAATATTTATATTTTCTAAAAAAAACTACTGATTTAACATAGGGGACTAAATCCTAGTTTTATTTATTTGAAAGACAGAATTCTAGAAAATAAAGACAATGAGAAAGAGATTTTCCATCTGGTTCACTCCCCAACCATCTACAACAGCTAGAGCTGGAACAGGTTGAAGCCAGAAGCCAGGAAAGTCCATGTGGTTCTCCCACATGTGTGGCAGGGGTCCCAGCACTTGGGCCATCTTCTGCTATCTCATGCACATTAGCAGGGTGCTGGATTAGAAATGGAGCAGCTTGGACTCAAAGAAGCACTCTTACAGGATGCAGGTATGAAAGACTGCATTTAACCGATGATGCTGCCCCACTTTGAAAATTTTTAATGTCAGGCCCACTGTTGTGATGTATGGGTAAGACCACCACCTGTGATGCTGGCATCCCATATGGGCACTAGTTCATATCACAGTTGCTCTACCTCAGATCAAGCTCCCTGCTAATGGCCTGGGAAAAGCAGAGGAGAATGGCACGAGTGTTTAGGCCCCTGCTACTGATGTAGGAGATCTGAATGGAGCTCCAGGCTTCTGCCTTCAGTCTGGCCCTGTGCTTGCTTGCTGCAGACATCTGGGATTGAACCAGTAGATGGAAGATGTCTGTCCCTGTCTCTCTAACTCAGCCTTTCAAATACATAAGTAAATCTTTCAAAAATTCTAAACTTTGGGATGTTGACTTAGAATTATTTCTTATTGGGGCTGGTGCTGTGGCATAGTAGGTTAAGCCTCCACCCACAGTGCTGGAGTGCTGGCATACCATAAGGACACTGGTTCAAGTCCTGGTTGCTCCACTCCAATCCAACTCCTTGCTAATGACCTAGGAAAGCAGTGGAAGGTGGCCCAAAGTCCTTTAGCCCCTGCACCCATGTGGGAGAGTGGGAGGAGGCTCCTGGCTTCTGGCTTGAGATCTGCAAGGTTCAGCCACTGAAGCCCTCTGGGGACTGAACCAGTGGATGGAGGACCTCTCTCTGCCCCTCTCTGTTATTCTGCTTTGCAAATATTAAAATAAATAAATCTTAAAAAATTATTTCTTATCCTTGGTAACTTACTGTTTAGTGAAAACTTAGCAGGTAATTTTGAAAGAGTTATGTGTTAACAACTTATGAAAACATTTACCAAAAGGCCCAATGCCTTCTATATATTTTAAGAAGCCAAGAGTACATGTATTTAGAAAAGTCTATCTTTTACATATAGCAATTCAAAAAAAGTCATCCTACTGCAGAGTAGCCCTTGGTCTCTCTAGCTGCTACACTGCTCTATCTCTCTGCAGCCACTGTAAGTCAGAGATGCTCTCATCCCTGGCAGGAAAACCTGAGGTCTATTACCTCATGTCAAATTGGATAGTGTCCCCAAATCAGTAATCCATCTTGTGATCACCTTGAGGAGAGGATCTGGGTTGCACATGGCACAAGCATCATGAGCCATCAGGGGTGGGATTCCCTTTGTACCCAGTCATTCTCCTCCACTTGCACAGCTTGTACTGGGCATTCTCTTCAGTGTGTGTTCAGATTGGACACTACCTCCTGCTCACGTCTGCTACCATGTGGCTCTGCTGTGATGTAGTGAACAGCAAGATGGCCCCATGGTGTCAAAGATCAGACAGAAATGCTCACCTGTCTGCTCAATGCTGATGTTTGCTCCATCTCACACATATCCATGAGTCCAGCAAGGCTTGCAGCATCAGGTTGAACCTTGCTGTGGATTCTGACCCAGCACTGCATACATTATCTTCTCTACCTCCTCTCCAGTCAGTGTATACTTGAGTCTTTCTCAGGAAGATGAGGAGAGGGAGACATTCCTTAGGTTGCAGGGACCTGATGATGCAAAAGGTGCCACAGCAAAGACAACCAATTCATTTTTTAGCAATTATACTTATATTGCCTGAGAAACTAAAATATTAGATAAGTATGGTTATTCTCTTAAGTCATGATCTTGCCAAAGAACATCTTTAAATTGGACTTCATAGGAAGCAATGAACACTGCATCATTCTTCTCATCTATTGTTTGTGCTTAGGTGAAAATTATGTTTGGATTTTAAATAACACAAATAAGCACAACCAACTTTTACACATACAACAGTACACACATATAATGCATAGCATACATTATGACGCAGAAAAATACAGAAATCTCTGCAACTGTTTGTAAATCTTTTAATCAGGCCCCATGTCTCACCATGTGGGTAGCCAATTGAACAGGGATGAATGTTGCTAAGAGGAAAGGAAGCTTATTTCTAGAAGCTGGCATCTTGGGGAAAGAAATTTCTCTCTTTTTAAGATTTTATTTATTCATTTGAGAGACAGAGCCACAGAGAGTGGGAGAGCCAGAGAGAAAGGTCCTCCACCAGCTGGACCACCCCAAAATGGCCACAATGGCTGAGGCTGGGCTGATCCAAAGCCAGGAGTCAGGGTCTTCCCCATATCTCCCACATGGGTACTGGGTCCCAAGCCCCCCTGGGCATCTCCCACTGCATTCCCAGGCCACAAAGCAGAGAGCCAGATCAGGAGAGGACCAACAGGGACAGGAAATGGTGCCCACGTGGGATGTCGGCATGATAGATAGAGGTCCAGCACTATATGTCACAGTACAGCCAAGAGAGAGCTCTTGGTATAAAATGTTCTATCTCTGTTAAGGGTTAATTTTTTAAAGATTCATTTATTTATTTGAAAGGAAGAGTTACACACAGAGAGAAGGAGAGGGAGAGAGAGAGAGAGAGAGAGAGAGAGAGAGAGAGGTCTTCCATCCAAAGGTTCACTCCCCAATTGGCTGCGACAGCCAGAGCTGTGTCAATCTGAGGCCAGGGGCCGGAGATCATTCTGGGTCTCCCACTTGGGTGCAGGAGCCCAAGGACTTGGGCCATCTTCTACTGCTATCCCAAGCCATAACTGCTAAAGGGTTTCTTAAAGGACAAGGGTAGCTTCAGGGGGAGGTAAATAAAACAATGAGTCACCTTAATTGACAATATTTTTCTAATGAGACCTCTTAACCAGGGGGCTCAGCATCAGTTGGGTGAAGGCTTCTTCATTACCTGGGTGAAAAGTCCCCCATTATACAAATGTTACTATTCACCAGAGTAATTCAGGCAATATACAATATCAGTAATTGGTTTTTGCTATATAAAATGTGAAAAGGAAAAGGGAAGGAGGATGGCTTTAGTATGGTTAAAAATCCTTTTTAAAAGTTCCGATCAACTGAATATAATTACTCCTACTGTTAGTAACCTCAATTAACCCTATTGTTCCACAGTTGAAACCTGAAAAATTTACTTGAGCATTTAACTTGGAAAGCAACTAGTCCCAGTGATGGTACTGGACACTAACATACATAAAGATAAGTATATCCTCATTTCAGATTCAGTAGGCACTCTGTTAAAAAAAAAAAAACATCTTTTATTGCTTTATTAACTCTTGTTCCTCACAGTCAATTTTATCAGAGGCATTTGTGGAAATTTAAAATAGATTTTTAAAAAAATCTTTTAAATTTATTTGACAGATAGTCGGTGAGAGAGACAGAGAGAAAGGTCTTCCTTCCATTGGTTTACCCCCCAAATGGCCACTATGGCCGGCACTGTGCTGATCTGAAGCCAGGAGCCAGGTGCTTCTTCTCCCCCATGTGGGTGCAGGTCCCAAGCACTTGGGCCATCCTCCACTGCCTTCCTGGGCCACAGCAGAGAGCTGGACTGGAAGAGGAGCAACCGGGACTAGAACTCGGTGCCCATATGGGATGCCAGTGCTGCAGGGGGAGGATTAACCAAGTGAGCCATGGAGCTGACCCCTACAATAGATTTTTTAAGAGATCAGGGAGCCCCAAGATCTCTGCTCTACCATTGGGCTGAGGCAGAGCTGAAGCTCCTGCTTTTTCTAAATTGACAAGGACTCCTAACCTGTCTCCTTGGACATCAACAGCCAGAGGATGGAAGTCTTCTCTCTCCCTCTCTGCCTCTCCTTCTCTCTCTGCTTAACTCTGACTTTCAAGTAAATAAATAAATCTTTAAAAAAAAAAAAACACCTCAATTGGGTCTCACACTCTGTTGTCTTCATATTCCACCCCTTACAGCCAGCTGAAAGACCAGTTCCAGGAATTCCCCTCTGCTTACTGCCCCCTACCTCACCCCCATCTCCAGCCTTCCCTGGGGGTCAAGGCCTTCTGTCAGGTGTTCCATCATGGGCACATGGACAGTTGCAGTTGGTTACCCATCTCTATGGATTTATTTTCCCTGAATAAATTCAGTCTTTACTAAATAGACATGGTGATGCTGGGGCAGGAAGAGATAATACCGGAATGTGGCCTTGTAAAATTAGGGGAATGGCCCACTGAAACTAGGACCCAGACCAACCTGTTCACCTTGACAGGCACCCAGCTGATGAACTTAGGGTTTTATTTAACCTTAGGAAATGTATGGTGAAAGTGACCCTTACCTGTTGTAAATCTGGCCAATAGCTGATGTTATCTGTACTTGCACCTGTACACTTTGTGCTCACGGGATTCCCCGTTCCCTGGGTTCCCATGTGACATATGTTCTACAGATTCTACAAAGCTTTTGTGTGACTATAAAAAGCTGATGCGATTTGTACTCAGGGTCGTTCGCTCACATTTGTGACGCTGCAACCCCAGCATGCTGGTCAATAAAATACTCTTCTTGCGTTTTGCATAAGAGACTGCCTCTTGGTGTATTCTTTACTCCAGCACGGCCGTAACAGTCATAGGATCGTAACTATAAGCTGCCCAATCAGCCATGATGCAACTCAAGGTGATTTGGGATGGAAATTAAATTGAACCACTTATATTTCACCCAAGAGGAAGAAATTCTCATACAAACAACCAAATGAGTACTCTTCCAAAAACTATCCAAATTTTCTCACAGGGAGGCTGAAGTAAAAATCTTAGAATCCATCTCCCACACACCAGAACCACAAAAAATGACCTAAACCAGGTCCAAATGCCATGAACCCAAAGAGCAGAGATAGAAATTTCAGGTATGCCCCGGTTCAACTTACCCAGTCTCAGAGCTGTTGCCTCCTGACACAAAGGGGAGCCATTGACTCCCCGCAAGGTAGCTAATGTCACAATGGGAAGAGAAAGGGAAGTCCCGGAGAGAAAGTGATCTCAGAAGCTGCTGGGATGTCCCCAGAGTCCCAGCCAGAATGTCAGCTCAAAAGCAGCTCTGGGGTGGAGGTACAAATGACCATTGCCCTCCTTACTAATGTGAAAGGGTTAAGCCACTTGAAAAATACATTCCAGGGGCCAGCACTGTGGCTCAGTGGGTTAATGCCCTGGCCTGAAGCACCGGCATCCCATATGGGCACCGGTTCTAGTCCTGGCTGCTCCTCTTCCCATCCAGCTCTGTGCTATGGCCTGGGAAAGCAGTAGAAGATGGCCCAAGTCCTTGGGCCCCTAACCTGTGTGGGAGACCCAGAAGAAGCTCCTGGCTCCCGGCTTCAGATCGGTGCTGCTCCAGCTGTTATGGCCAATTGAGGAGTGAATCATTGGATGAAAGGCTCCTCTCTCTCTCTCTGCCTCTCCTCTCTGTGTAACTCTGATTTTTGAATAAATGAAATTAAAAAAAAACAGAAAAATGCATCACAGACTTCTGGGCTAGCTCACCAATGTTGTTTCCAGAATTCCAGGAATTGGAATAATAATCCGGCTCTTGACGCTCACCACTTCAATTCACCATAGCTGAGTGCTGGCCAGAGCAAAGGGTGTATTTCCAGAAGGCAGCTGCAGTCTTGGGAAAGAAAGTCCTCCCAATCCAAAGAAGCCTTTTTCTACCAAACCATGCATAGGGTGTTTAAAGGGACAGGGGTAACTGGAGCACCAGGCTTGAAATAAAACAATGAGTCTATTCAATTGACAGTTATGCAGATTTTCAGGCTTTGTATTGAGGAAGGTCCCACCAGCCAGTCTGGGGAGTCCAGGGTGTCAGGTGGGAGGTGTTTTCTGCCTCAGTTGGGGGAGGGTTCTCTGTCAGCTGGGGCAAAAGCCTGTCCTTCCAAATCATCTGTTTTTTTTCAGTAGGCTTCTGAAACTCTTCTGCAAATATTACTCACAAGATTAGGGGAAGGTAGGGTGCCTTCATTAGGACTACCATGCTGTTGGAGGAGGGTGATTGGGGGTTTATAAAGAGGTTGTAAGGCAGGGGGTGCTGGTGTGAGGACTAGATGACCTAATGGGGAGTCCTTGTAAGAGTGGACAAGATGCTTGCTTCTCCCCAGAACCTGTCTATTAGCAAGACAGAAGTGGTGATCCCACTCCCCCAGTTTCTAGCTTTATCATGAGAATAGCAAGGAAGCAATGATCCACCCTTCTGAGCTTCTAGTTTTATCAGGAGAATAGAAAGAATTTGCCTATCCTACTATTTCGCTGGATTTTTGTTTCAACAAGAGCAAGCTAGACAGGATTATTGATGGGTTTTCTCTCCAGTCTTGACTGATTGTTAGCTGTTATTCTGCTCTTCCAAATTGCAGTTAGAAAACTCCACTCCATTTTTCAGGTTTCCCTGTCTTGGAGACCCCCTAATGGCTGCTGTGGCAAGAGGTTTCTGACTTAAATAAATCTTGTTGCTCACGGTGTGTCCACATGAAATTCCTTGTGAGATAAGCACCCCAGGCACCTTCCTTCATGACCATTTTCCCCCATTACTTTGGTGGAGTCATGGAAGAGTTGACAGTCTCTGGTTTCAGATGTTGGCTTGTCACTAGATTGATGAGAAGGCTTAAGTTCTGTGATTCCTCCTGGTGGTCCTCAAACCTTCCAGCACCTGAGTCCTTCAACTCTGCCTCAGCCTAATGGTAGAACAGAGACCTGGGGCTACAAAAGGGGGGAATGTCAGGAAACTGGAGCAGTTTTAGCCAGGTGGCCGCATGGCCTAGCTACCTGAGCCAGGCTCCACCCCCATCCTAATGGGATTCGCTGCTCCTGCTTCCCTGCCCACCCTCAGGCAAAGCTTTAAAAGGGCCTATTCCTGAACATGTGTTCTCTTGGCTCTTCTCTCTTGGCTCTCTCATGATAATCAGTAGAAGATGGCCCAGGTCTTTGGGCCCCTGTACCCCTTTGCGAGACCTGAGGAAGCTCCTGGTTTCGGATCTGTGCAGCTCCAGGCATTGCAACAAGTTGGGGTGTGAACCACCAGATGGAAGTACTCTCTCTCTCTCTCTCTCTCTCTCCCTCTCTCTCTCTGTCTCACCTTCTCTCTCTGTGTAGCTCTGACTCCCAAATAAATAAATCTTTAAAAAAACAAAAAATGCCTCTGAGCTCCTTGTTGTGGGTCTACAGGGATGGGTCACTCTGCTGCCTCCTCCAGTCTTCAGGCTATCAGGGAATTAGTGAATCACATGTCACATAAAGGACAATGCACAACTCTCTACTGCACAGCTTGGTGAATTTTCACAAATGCAATCAACTCCCGGATCAAGTTAGGGAAAATGGTATCCATCCCAGAGAGGTCTTTTTTTTATTTTATTTTATTTTTTTATTTAATAAATGTGAATTTACAAAGTGCAACTTTTGTATTGTTGTGGCTTCCCCCCCAACCTCCCTCCCTCCCTCCTGTGGCCCTCCCCTCTCCGACTCCCTCTCCCATCCTGCCCTTCATTGAGTTTCATTTTCAATTACCTTCATATACTGAAGATCAACTTAGTGTATACTACGCAAGGATTTCAGCAGGCTGCACTCACACAACCGCACAAGGTATAGGGTATTGTTCAACTAGTAGTGTTGCTTTTAAGTTTCATAGTAAAACACATTAAAAACAGAGATCCTATGTGGGGAGCATGTACCCAGTGACTCCCATTGTTGATTTAACAATTGGCACTCTTACTTATGGCGTTAGCAATCACCCGAGACTCTTGCTATGAGCTGTCTAGGCTTTGGAAGCCCCTTGAGTTCATCAACTCTGAACTTGTTTAGTTAAGGCCGTTTCACAGTGGAGGTCCCTTCCTTCCTTCAGAGAAAGGTGCCTCCAGAGAGATCCTTAACATTGGCTTAATATTGACAGAAGACAGAAATATACAGATGTCTCCTCCAGGGGACAGCAACTGATGGCAATCTTGTGCCTTCATTTGCCTGTAGCATGTGCCAACGACTACTGGAGTTGCTGGTCATGGGTGGGTATAATTTTAACTTTATCAGCAACAGCCAAACAGCTTTTTCAATAATGATTCCTCATCAAGGAGAAGTACAGTTCCTCCACCTTCTTAAAAGCACTTGCTGTTTGCTGTCTTACATATACCCTTTGTGGCTATGGTAAAATAGGGCAACAAATGATATAGCTTTGTGTTTTCATAATGAGCAGAAATAGTCTAAATATTTAATTTTATCTCTCATCCTTTCCATTATCATGCCAAGTAATTAAATCTAGGACATAGCAGGATCTTTTCAAGTTTTTATTTTTAAAAATATTTTGTTATCTATTTATTTGACAATCAGAGTTCCAGAAAAGAGGGAGATACTGAGAAAGAGAGGGATCTTCCATTCCAGGTGGCCACAACAGCCAGAACTGGGCCAGGCTGAATCCAGGAGCCAGGAACTTCTTCCAGGCCTCCCACATGGGAGGCAGGAGCTCACCTACTTGAACCATCTTCCTCTGCTTTTCCCAGGCCACCATCAGGGAGCTGGATCAAAAGTGGAGCAGCCGCTACATGAACCAGAGCACATATGGGATGTCAGCATCACAGATGGTGGCTTTACTTGCTACACCACAATGCTGGCCCCCAAATCTTTTCTTATGAAAATCTTTCTGAACATGTTTATTCTGCTTTTGTTGGACATTTGTGGTGTTTCCAGTGTAGGAATATTTTAAATAAACACAAACATATTTTACGTATCTTTTGGTGGATATATTCACACCACATCCCTCTATGACAGCACATGCTAATAGAAATACAATGCCTGCCTCATATGTGATTATTAGATACTAAACATATTTTTCTTTTTCCCATTTTAAAGGGACTTTCATTTATTTGAAAGACAGAAGGATAGAGAGATTTTCTATCCTGTGGTTCACTCCCCCAATGCTCATATCTGCAAGGGCTGTGCCAGGCTGAAGTGTTGCCAGAAACTCCACCCAGGTGTCCCATGTTTGTCCTAGGCAACCAAGCACTCAAACCACCATCTTCTATCTCCTTGGGTGGGCATCAACAGGAAGCCATATTGGAAAAAGAAGCAAAACTTGATTCTGGGCATTCCAGTATGGGGTTTGAGTGTCTCAAGCAATGGCTCAACTCAATACACCACAAGGTGTGCCCCTGTACTATACACATTCTAAAAAGTAAATGAAAAATACTGCAATTAATTTTAATATCTTTTAATATTACAGTACAGGCTACTGATCTACAATGGTGATGGTAATCGATTCAAATGTAGAGTAAAAAGTGAATCTGGCTGCTTTTGTGTCACATTAAAGAGCTACTTTAAAGTGCAGCTGCAGAATTCAGCAGGGCCAAATCTGTGAGCAACAAGCACTCTCCACACAGAGATAAAACAGCCAGAAATTTATTTACAGTGAAACAGAAAGAAAAAGTTAAGAAGAAAACATCAAACTAAGGGGAAATGCATCAAATTAAGGGGAAATGCCAGCTCCAAAAACTTCATGACTGGGGAATCCCAGGGCAGCTTTTCAGGGTTCTCCTTGGGAGGTCCCACACAGAGCCTCATCTGTGTAGGTGAAATTTCAAAATCTCTTCCTCCAAGGGTCTCTTAAATTTATTCTGAACAAAGACTCCATGTGTGACTAGGTAGATTGTCTATTTTTCTTGGAACTGGCTAGGAATCCAAAGGAATACACGTCTGTCCTTGCTCCCTATCTTGTTTTTCTGCAAGCTAGCCAAGCCTGCAGGAAAAACTATATATTCAGACATAGGTCACTGAGTTCATGGTGTAGGCAAGGACATGGGAGAGTAACGCTTCATTCAGCCTTAGGATCTGATATGTCTGTCACATAACCCATCCATAATTTGAGGGTAAACTTACAATTTTTCATTTTGGTATACAGGTAGACATTACAACAAAATAGCACAATAACAATTACAACAACAATAAAGGATTAAACAAGGCTGAAAATATTTTAGTGCAGTAGGTGATTTTTAAAAAGAAATCATACAAATGCTGATAGTGTCCCTAATAACTAAGGGTGAAATACCTTCAATTTTTTTTAATCAACTATGTGAGTTCTTACTTTGTATTGATTTAAGTGATTATTATTATCCTGAAGCAAGGTAGTTACCTGGGAAGCATTTCACAATATATTTAAAAGGGGCCATAATGAAGCATAAACACTAGGAAGTGACAGGGTTAGGGACTCAGGAAAGGTGACACCATCCATTTGTTCAGGAGAGAGTAAAAAACATCACACTGCCAGTGGAGAACTTTAAAATGTTGCCGACACCCAGAAAAAGGAGAAACTTGATCAAGATACTTTAAATAGCTTTGTTTATTATTTATTATACAAACTTGTTGAGGAGAGACTTGTATAGCAGAGCAAAATTTGTGACAGGATAAAAAGTTAAGCTATATAGATTAGAAGAATATTAACATCCATGCTTCTATTTGCCAACTGTATCATCCACTATCAACCCAAAATAACAGGCTGTACACACAGATAGTTGGTAAGTAACGTTATCAGGGCCAATAGGGTCCAATTTGTGTGACAAAGCAAAATATTGGTGAGAAATGAAAGGAACAACATGAAACTGGCATGATACATGGGCTAAGTATACATAGTAATGATACATAGTCCTTATACAAAAAAACACAGCACAACTTTCCTGATTATTCCAACCTAACCAATGGTCTGCTTGTAAGCATGGGGAAAACAATTTCCTCCATGTAACATCTGTCCCAGTGGTTAACAGATGTTGCACATTTTCTTTCTAAATTATCATATATATATTTTGTAAGGGCTTTATTAAGAAATGTAGTAACATTGGTACTCACTCCAAAATAGGTATCAAAATCGGCTATTAAGGAATGGTCAAATAGAGTTATAAGTTCTTTTCACAATTAGTAGTATTTTGGTGAGGCAGAAATGTCATGGGCAACTATTGAGCATTGACTACCTATGTCTGAGACAAATCGTGCACAAAACTGCACTGTCTGCTTGGCCAGGCTCTCAAAATCCATAGAATTTCCTACAGCTAAATCTGCATCTGCCCCAACAAATATCTCTCCCTCTATCTGTAACTCTGCCTCTCAAGTAAATAAGTAAAAATATTTTAAAAATAAATATAAACAAATAAAACATAACAACTTTGATGGTCACTACAATTAAGGTTGCCCCATCTGGTCCTGGTAGTGCCACTCCACCCCAGATAGCATATGATCAGAACTGAGGAGTCCGCAGTGTCCATGCCCTTAAATCAAGACTCCAACTGAAGATCAGCAATCTTGTAAAATCCTTTCATTCACACAAGGATGACTGATCAGTAGGCAATATTTCTAATGTATCTTGTACTGAATAAGTGACTACTGCAGTATATTTCCCTCAGATGTTACCTCAATTGCCTTAGGTTTATCTTTACCATGTCTCTTTACCCAAATTTTAGCTCCATTTTTAATATTCGTGGAGCCAAATCCTCCCAGGTGGGTGGTGACATTTGGGGCGTGTGACAATCATCTAAGGTCCCCTTTTTAACTGGACAATACAATCCTTGGGAAGGACATGCCAAGGTTCCTTCCCCATGTTGTTAAGCCAGTGCCGTGGCTCAACAGGCTAATCCTCCGCCTTGTGGCGCTGGCACACCGGGTTCTAGTCCTGGTCGGGGTGCCGGATTCTGTCCCGGTTGCTCCTCTTCCAGGCCAGCCCTCTGCTGTGGCCCAGGAATGCAGTGGAGGATGGCCCAGGTGCTTGGGCCCTGCACCCCATGGGAGACCAGGAAAAGCACCTAGTACCTGGCTCCTGCCAACGGATGAGCGCGGTGCGCCGGCCACGGCAGCCATTGGAGGGTGAACCAACGGCAAAGGAAGACCTTTCTCTCTGTCTCTCTCTCTCTCTGTCCACTCTGCCTGTCAAAAAAAAAAAAAAAAAAAGCAAACTTCTGCTTTTCCTACATAGAGTTCATTATGCCCTCCAAAATTTGTATTTTTGTTTTGCAAAGTTAGATTGAGGTAGTAAATGTCCAAAATACCCTGTAAGGATTTGTATGCCTAATCCAGTCGGTATTCCTTGAATTAGTTCTATATCTACCCATTCTTCTAATTAGCACTAAATCACTACCCACGGACCAGAGTCCCCTAATATGAAGTTTGAGCTCAAGAATCCAAAACCCACCATTTGATGACTTTGGCTTTGACCAGATTTTGAATTTGTAAATCTGAAACCATCATTAAGGCTATAGGAGTATTCTCCTTGGGGTCTATTTTATTGGTTGTAATCCTTTTTTTATAAAGCTTTTATTTAAAGAATATAAATTTCCAAAATACAGCTTATGGATTACAATGGCTCCCCCCCCACAACTTCCCTCCTTCCCGCTACCCTCCCCTTTCCCGCTCCCTCTCCCCTTCCATTCACATCAAGATTCATTTTCAATTATCTTTATACACAGAAGATCAGTTTAGTACATATTACGTAAAGATTTCAACAGTTTGCCCTCACATAGAGACACAAAGTGAAAATACTGTTGGAGTACTATTTATAGTATGAATTCACAATGTACAGTATTTTGTGAAATGTCCAAGATGTCTTGCCACAATTACTTATCCTATAAGTCTCATTCATGAATTTCCCAGTTTTAATCCTTCCAAGCAGGCATCTGTGTAACATATTTCCAACTGCCCATGAACCAATGAAAATGTGACATTCTCCTCCCCTTTTATTAACAAAGACCTATTGTATGCTTTTAATTCAGGTAATTGACTACTTAACTGTTTACCACTGGTGTCTTCTTTTTTTCCCCACCACAAAGATGAAGCCAAGATTTATTTGATTAATCACCAAGTGCAGACTAATAGGTACGTTTAGAACAATGAGTTTTTTCAGACACACCAGTATAATAGTTACAGTTAACAGAGGGGCGGGGACTCAGCACACTGTGATGGATCACAGTGGCAACAATTCGTCCAATCATTCTCCAGGGGAACATACCTGACCTGATCAAAGCTTTGCCCAAGAAGACGTGCACAGACCAAATGAACTTCGATCCCCCACACCAGATAAAAACCGGCAAAGTAAACAAGCGAGAAAAACTACAGAACATAACGTACACCAAATATACAGGAGTTATCAAAGAATGAGCGTTAAACCCCGGCCCCAAACACAATCATTGCGCGAATGGTAAGTGGTGGCCTCCCGAGGGACCGCGGCAGCAGATGGCGCTGCTGAGTCAAGGCCAAGAAAGCGGGACCCCCAGCCTTTTCTCTGTGAACTTGGATTCTGTGTTTAATGCAGACCCGAGGCCACACATTTTGGGGAGTAGCTTTCACTTCAGTACAGATTCTTTTGGCGTGAGATCGGAACATACAATACAATGTGATGAATGCAGGTTAGCGATGGCATGCGGCCCCCAGGCACATGCCCAGCTCCCAGCAGGCCGGATGCTACAGGCCCTGTGCACAAGGGCTCATTCTGGGGCAGCAGCAGGGGCACCGGGAGGCTAGGAGGGACTTAGAAGAGAACACAAAGCCATGCTGAAAGGCCGCTCAAGGTTGACTTTGCTCACGTCCATGCCCACGGCCCGCCGCAGAGCTCTGCACCCGCTGCACAAACCTGTGACAGTCGGCTCTCAGACCAATGGGTTCTCTGAGGGGAAATGTTGACAATTAATGTTCCAAACAACTCTGGTCAAAATGGGCGTCCAAGGGACCCGCGAGGGGAGCCTGTAGGTGCTGGGAGCTCCTGCTTGGGCGCACTATGCATGGTCTACAACATGTTCAACAGGAGGGGCCCTGGGGCAGTACTGAGACAAGTGGGAATCCATCCCAGGTCACACGCCTAAGTGTCTGCTTCCTCTTCTAAACCCAGCTATTTCAATAACTTGTTGATACCTTCGACCACTTCGTTCGGTAGCTTCTGATGTCTGTGCCCCCATACACATCCAGAGCATCCAGGTCGGCGACCAGCCCCGAGAGCACGCAGGACAGGTGCCAGCAGGTCTTGTCCAGCACATACTCATCAGAAGCGGGGTCACCGTGCCACGGGCCTGTTCACTGTGCACATCACAGAACTGATCTTGTCAACAGATGGGTGTGCATCCTCTGAGATTGGATGGGAGCACACACCCATCAGAAGCAGGGTCACCGTGCCACAGGCCTGTTCGCTGTGCACATCACAGAACTGATCTTGTCAACGGAGGGTGTGCATCCTCAGAGAGTGGCAGTGAGGGGCTGCTTTCTGATGCAGTCTTTGATAATTGCATGCGTGACGCAGATTTTGCTTAAGGCTAGATACTTTGCTTCCTGCAGTGAGATCCTCCCGCTGGTTTTCATCAGGTGCTTCAGCCTCAAGATGACGTCCTGGATGCTCTCCGTGAACTCAGTGGCAACACAGCTGCCCCTAGCTATAGAAAGACACTATCCCCTGCACCAGAGACTGGGCCTCCTTGAAGATGTGCTGGGTCTCAGTGGGGAGTGGGAGGCTGACATTCTGCCCCAGCTCCTTGAGGAGGCACTCCATCTCCTGCGCTATCTACTTCCTGCTTGCCTGGATGTCTCCTTTTCCCTCCTTATCCAGAGTCTATTTCAAAAAGCTGTGTCATCAGAATCCTCTCCAGTTTCTTGCAAATCTTGTCATTGACAGGCCACTGAAGCCAATGACTTGCTGTTCTATGTTCCTCACTTCCTTCTGGATTTGCTGGAGCCTATTAATAGAAGGGTGTTGGCTTCCCATATCCATACTTTGGTTGTGTTCAGTTTCATAAGCACTGCCCACCCAGGCCATGGCACCCCATTGATTTCCAAAAATCACTTTTGTGTAAAGGTTATATAACAATTGCCTTCCAGTGATACGCTTGTCTTAGATGCTTTGCTGTTCCATCAGTGATCCAAACCTGTTGTTTCTGCTCCTCAGTTAACTTATTGTATCTTGCATTTCAACAGACAGGAGGGAATTTTTTTTTGCAAGGTGGAAGGTGATTTACATGTTGGAGAGGATCCTTCATTAGCTGTTCTTTCATGTAATGGGCAATTCCATGTTTATCTAGTTTAACTCTTTTTATATATTCCATTTCCACTTGATTATATTATTATGCATGCCTTATTTTATGTTAAGCAGGTATAACATTACCTCTGCCATAACATGTATTTCAAGTATGGAGAACTTCATGTCCAATTATTAATTGTTTGGTTTCAACTAATGCCCAACATGCAGCCAATAGCTGCTACTCAAAAAGAGTGTACTGAAAGCCAGCTGGAGGCAGTGTTTTAGACCAGAATCCCAAGGAAAAAATCCCCCTTTGTTTTTGACATAAACTACAATCAGCACAACCATGTTATACAGAAACCTGAATTTCCACTGGTCCCACTTTCAAAGGCCAGGGATGCAGGACAATTTTAATAGCAGCTTTGACCTTTACAAATGCCTTAGCTTTTTTTTCTCCCCATTTAAATTTAAAGTTTTTTCTTTGTAATTTCATACAGAGGTTGTAAAAACTGTTCCAAGTGAGGAATGCAAGGCCTCCAACTACTGAAGAGAGCTACAAATCTTTGAGCTTCCTTTTTATTGGTAGAGTCTGTAATTCCAAGATTTCCTTGATGGGCTTTAGGGAGAATTCTCCTGGTGTCATTGATTACAATGTATTCCTAAAAAATTTAACATTTTGAGAAGGATTTGGATTAATTTCCCAACCTTTTGTTTTTCATGTGTGCAATCAGTTTATGTAATGCTCCTTATACTGTTTCTGAAGTCATTTCCTGAATACTACCTTAGATAAAATGGGTTATTTGCCTTCCAGTTATGCTAAACTCTACTAAATGTTCTCCCATTGTTCAATGGCATAGAGTGGGACTATGTAAATAGCACAGTAGTGATCTGGTAAAATTATATTGCAAATTTGCCAGGTAAAATCAAATTGATTCTATTGAAGTAGATCAATAGGTATAGTAACAAAATTCATTTGCTAAATCAATAGTAGCATAGCAATAAGCAGAAGATTTCTGGGTTATCTATAGAGTGACTGTATCAGGCATTGCAGCAACAAGAAGAGGAGTAACTTTATGTGACAGCTGATAGTTGACACTCATTTTCAGAGTTCTGTCTGACTTTGTAACTGTACATGATGGATTATTTTATTTTATGGTAGTATGCATCAATGTTCCTGCCTGTACATATTCCTTAATAATAGTAATTCCTTCCAGGAATGCAATACTTTTTTAAAGCACTACTTTGGCTGTGGTAATCTCACCAGCGGCATAGGGACTTACTTACTAAAACTGTTTTTATATCTATTTTTATAGCAAATTGATATTTTTCAAGTTAAGTCAAAGCCATACCTTGAGGAATATTTATTCCAATTATATATTTTCTGATAGGTACAAACAACACAGAGTATTCTTTCCAAGGTAATTTTCCTGTTTTCATTGTAAATTTTATTTTCCATTTCCTCTAATTACAGTAATAGTAATAAGCATCCATTTTTTGAAGCTATTAGGGTTTCTATAAATTAGGAAGGCCTCCACTGCAGTGTCAATTAAGGCTCTAATTATGTCTGACCTTCATTAAAAATCATAATGGGGCAGGCATTTGGAATAGCAGTTAAGATGTCACTTAGGGCACTTGCATTCTATTTTGGAGTCCCTAGGTTCAAGTCCTAGCTCCAATACTGATTCCAGCCTCATGCTAATGCACATCCTGGAACAGCAGTGGTGGATAAGCACTTAGATCCCTGTCATCCTCATAGGAGACCCAGACTGAGTTCTGTGCTCCTAGCTTTGATCTAGCCCAGACTCAGTTGTTGTGAGCACTGGGAAATGAACCAGTGAATGGAAGATTTGTCTGTGTCTCTCTGTCTCTCTGATTTTCAAATGAAATTAAAATAAGTAGATTTTTCAAAACCTAAATAATGTGATAAATATAAATAATTTGTACCAGAAGCAAAAAAATAAAAAATACATGAGTATAAAAAAATTAAGGCTCTAGCTATTGTGGTGGACCCATTTTCCCAATATGCAGTGAAATTGATCTATGGCTATAAGAGTTTTTAGTTTTACTGACTTACCTGATTTGTACTGGCACCAGTGCTGGAGCATTACCCTGGTTCCTTTTAAATATCCCACGCTTGAATAAAGGCCAGGGGAAGGAGGAGAGCCATCAGCTCCAACATGACCTTTTCATTTGTACTCTTTTCCTTAGCTCTTTATATACCTTCCATAAGTCTTTAGTCAGCAATACATCACTTTATTAACTCCTGCCTGCAACGAAGTCTGAAATAGTTCTTTTCAAATAATTTTATCTCCATGTTATCATTACTATTATTGTTATCACAGTGTATATTATCTGTATGAGATGACTAATTATATTTGCCCAAGTCTCCTAATAGCAATGTCTTCTCTAAAACCTCATTTAAAGGATTCTAGGCATAAAATGAATGTCCTAACAATGCATCGCATATCTCAGGGACCCAGAAAAATAGGAATCAACCAAATTAAAAAAATAGTTGGAGGAAAGAAATAATAAATATCAACAAGGACATGAACGATCTCTACAAAGAAAATCACAGTACATTAAGGAAGGAATTAGAAGAAGAGCCTCAGGTGATCACTGAGGTCATAAATAAGAATGAACTTACTACTTATTCTCAAAAGAATGTTCTTGTCAGAATACTTCTTTTAATGGAACATTGAATTTAGTTACCAAATGCCAACAATGTGTCTGAATATTCTGTTATCATTCCCATCATTTTAGATTAGCCAGACATGTGAGAAAATATCTACATTTAGAGCAATAAAATTGAGATAATGAAAGCTTTGGCTCCCTGTAGGTAACATCTAGTATTGATAACCAAATTTTTCTTGTTCTTTTTTTATTATTGTTTAAGGCTAGAGTGCATTACTCTTGTGATACTTGACACATTCTATGGTGTCATTGCTTGAAAATCACCATATGTATTTTTGATCCCTGCCCAGTAAGTACCTTGGCTACATATAAGTTTTGCAATTATTGAAGAACTTTGTTTTTCTCTCTTTTGATTGTATCCATGTTTTCAGAATCCATATTCTTAAATAGTAATATTTGAGATGAAAGACCATCAGAAGATATCAACATGTTAACTACATGCTTCTCACCCAAGTACTTGCCAGTAGGAGAATTTTTATTTTCTTACTTTTTAGTAATTAACATTTTATTTTCTTAGAGCTGAAAATAATCTGTGTTTCTTAGATGTAAACTTCCAAAACTCTAGTCAGCATTTTTCATGAAAATCCAAATGAGAGGAACAAGGGAGAAAGAGATGAAAGAAAGGCATGGAGAGGCCACTAGGAAGAGACTGGGGGCAGGTATCCATTTGTGTCTGCTCTCTCAGTGGCTTATAGATCATATTTATAAAGGAAGCCCCCAAATGCACCCAAACAATGAGAGCAATGCGGGGCGGGGGGGGATAGCAGAGCACAGAACACACAAAGGGACAGGAGCTCTTCTTTATTTTATAAGACAACTTTCCTAACCTTTCCTTTTATTAAGAACCTGTACTAAAACATTTCCTAAAATAGTGTCATTTCCTTTTTCTGGGTGATACATATGACTATAGGCTGGACTTGAGCAGTGTGGGGAGGGAACATCAGCTAGGAGACTCCCCAGGGAATCTCACCTCTGACCCCTGAGATCTAAAGGGAGACAGATGCTCAACATCCCCCAGATGGGTGAAGCCAACTCTTCAGATCTCAGTTCCTTGGCCCAAACAACTTGGAAGTCCCAAATCTGCTGATAAATTACATCTCCCAGAAGTCCTGGGCTCAGCGAAAGAGAAATGGATGTTATCAGTCATCAAAGATCTATGGAACAGTACCCCTCCCCCACAAGCTCTCCTATTTTCCCTGAATTTAGGCCACTGGTAAAAGAGGCATGGGAGGAGGAAACAGGAACTCAACAAAATGCACCCACCCCCATTTGAGGATTGCTTCTCCCAGGCCCCAGCAGTGCAGTGTTATTTTTGCTCTGTTTCACTCCCTTCCCCTGACAGAAACCCACTGCTCCAGAATGCCTGGGGGAAGGGGAGAGGGATGTCATGAGGTGGAAGGAGCTGGCCGGTGCCTCAGCAGAAGCCCTGGGAAACAGCTCTAATAAATATGGCACACTGAGGAGTGATCTCATCCAGAGCTTAAACATGGCCCTGAATGATCTTA
This sequence comes from Sylvilagus floridanus, assembly GCA_949820135.1. Lineage (NCBI taxonomy): Eukaryota > Metazoa > Chordata > Mammalia > Lagomorpha > Leporidae > Sylvilagus > Sylvilagus floridanus. Next base: position 137,861,653 of record OX463225.1, read on the forward strand.
AGTGTGTGGGGACCTGCAAGGAAGGGCCAGATGGACTACCTAACCCAGATCAATCTTCAGGGGCTGGACTTGTTGTGAGGAAAATGAGTGGAGGAGGAGAGCAGGTTCCCAGTTTGCAGGCTATGGCCAAAGTCCCCAGTAACACCCAGCCAGTGACAGGAATGTAGAGGGGGCCCCTCTTGAAATATTGGTGGCTACAGTCTCTTATGATCTCTGATGCTGGGGGACTCAGTCTTTTCCTTGGAAGCCTATTCCTCCCACTTCTCTTCCTCCTGAGGCATCCCAGGCTGGAGCCTGGAGCCTGAGGCATACCAGGGGCCTGTGTTGGAGTGGGTGCTGTTATACACCTCTATGGGGACAGGCCACTCCCCTGTATGGTGGCTGCGGCCTTTTCCACTTTGAGGTCTTCTGCCTCTTTGGAACTTTAGGGAGTCCTCCAGCAGGTCCCCTGCTCTCCACTTCAGTGTCCTTTTCTCTTTTTCTAGGCACAGTGGGTGTGGGTTTGCGTAATTGCTTGTGCTTGAAATGCAATCCTTCCCTACTCTGTGAAAGCCTCTTCCTCCACCCAGGCCCTCTCCCACTCTTCCTCCCCTGGAGATGACTGATATGAATAGTCTGCCTAGTTTTGTTCTCTGGAACAAAAACCATTTTTTAATTTTGATACCATTTATACTATGGGCAAAGCATAATGCTGTAATTTACTGTGGTAATCTCACACAGAGATGAGCTAAGGAGAGAATTCTAAGACTTCTGCCTAGTTATCACTTCTACTGATTAGTGAAGACATCAGGACAATGCTTTTAGATTCTCAAGCTTGCTCAGTTAAACTCAGCATTTTTACCTGTTTAGCATCTCTTGTTCCCTACCTTTTCTTTATTATAAGGGATAGAAAGTATAGAATACAAAAAAAAAAAAACTATGGAATACACACGATCATAAAAAAGTTTCAAGTCAAGATTCATTAATTTCTTTACTATTGTTCTTCTGAGATTATTTTTCTCCAGTCAGAATGTTTGCTTCAATATTTGCTTGAGTAACATTTCACTTTTTATTTGAAATTGCATATATATATATATATATATATATATATATAAAAATACACTTTCATGTATGATGTCTATAGGTGTTAATGAATACTGACTATACACATATACTGACAGCAGTACAAAATTCAGATTCCTCAACTAAGACAGTGAAGCCAGACACGGATAAGTCAGCTATTGTCTCACTTTAGATCCTTTGGAGATTATATATTTTGTTGTCTTCTGTTTGTCTTTAGTTTCAAAAAGTGAAACTACGAAGCGGCTAAATATGGTTTACCTTGAAAATGGTTTGCAGCATTTAATGGATCTATGATTTGGTGATTGTTGACTTTTGAAAGTTTTGCAAAATTTTCAATGATTTTCTTCTCCAACATTGTTTCTGTTTCTTGTTTCTCCTTTTTAATCCTTTCCACTTGGCCCTACAATTCAAAAATGTCAGCAGTTTCTCTGTGACTTATTTAATTCCCACATCATTGTCATTTTTCATCTTTTATTTTCTACCCATTTTAAGACTGGATATTTTACTCTCACTTTGATTTGGCTTTCTATAAACAGAGATTATGCGTCCATGTGTTCAACAACAACAAAATAGAAAGAAAATACATTTTTAAATCTACATGTAGAGCCGCCACCTCTGCTGGGCTGAGGAGCCAGGAGTCCACAGCGCTGGTTCCAGGCTGCAGGCTGGGGACTTAGTGCCATGGCTGCGGCAGCGGCTGCAGTGCAACCAGCTTCCATCCCCAGGAGTGCTGGGTGCAGCCAGCCCATCCCAAGGCCAGAGCTGGGCAGGTGGATGCAGCTGGAAGATGGCTCTCTCAGGCCCGCTCAGCATCAGGTGGAGGTGCCAGTGGGTGCTGTCCTGGATCCCAGCAGAGTTCATCAGCTTCCTGTTGGGCTGGTCATACTATGCCTTCGCCATCCAGCTCTGCCTAGTTTCCATGGCAAACAAGTTTTGTGCTTGATGGCTTATCACCTACTTGTTGCCATGTTTGGTCCTACTGGAAAACTATCTTTACATTACCAATGGATCCTTCAAAAGAATTCCATCTCTCTTATGCAGAGAAAGAATTGTTGGAGAGAGAGCCAAGAGGACAAGCCCATAGGAAGTTCTTAGGTGAACAGCCAGGGATCTTCCCATTTATACCAGGACCATGGTCCTGGAGCCATCCACTACTGTGACAGATGCCAACTTATACAACCGGATCACTGCCATTCCTGTTCTGTCTGCAATAAATGTATTTTGAAGATGGATCATCATTGCCCATGTGTGAACAATTGTGTGGGAATTTCAGTCCAAATGGCCTGTACTTGAAGAACACCATCCATTTTTATAAGATTTTAATTACTTCTAGACTTTGCTCCCCATTAGAAAATAAGTATGAACATTGAAGCTGGGGCTTTCTGATCAAGCAAATGGTTAGAACACATTTCTGAGAATGAATCCAATGTTCTTAGAAAATAATTCTAAATCAGAAACACCTTTCTTCTTTTCTGATTTTTGTAATTGGAGGAAAATCTGTAACATTATTGACTTCTGATATACTTTTGTGGGCTTAGGTTTTTACAAACATCTTTTTTGGTCATTTCACCTATTTAACTTAGTAAAAGTGTTGAAATTCTGTTAAGAATTCCTTTTAGGTCAAAGGATTTGCCCTCCAGTAATGTCTCTATTATTTCTCCTGTTAATCCTCCAGTGGTATCTATATTATTTTTGTCTTCTCATCAAAACTATGACAGTAAAACTATGTTTCCTGAAGTACCTATCAAGATTGAATTATGCAAATCATTAAACAAAAATCATATTGTTTTGGAAATTTAGTTCAGTATGAATTAAATGGCATCCTGTTTGAAAATCTAGTTTAAGATAAAAAGATGTTTTTGTTGATGCTAAAATTTTTTTAATAACGCTTTTATTTAAAGAATATAAATTTCCAAAATACAGCTTATAGACTACAATGGCTTCCCCCCCATAACTTCCCTCCCACCCACAACCCTCCCCTTTCCAACTCCTTCTCCCCTTCCATTCACATCAAGATTCATTTTCAATTCTCTTTATATACAGAAGGTCAGTTTAGTATATATTAAGTAAAGATTTCAACAATTTGCCCTCACATAGCAACACAAAGTGAAAAATAGTGTTGCAGTACCAGATATAGTATTAATTCACAATGTATAGCACGTTAAGGACAGAGATCCTACATGATATATATATTTTTAAATTGATTAATTTTCTATGCAATTTCCAATTTAACACCAAGATTTTTTAATCATTTGCAATTATCTTTATATACAGAAGATCGATTCAATATATACTATGTAAAGATTTCATCAGTTTGCACAACACAGAAACACAAAGTGTAAAAATACTGTTTCAGTACTAGTTATAGCATTATTTCACATTGGATAACACATTAAGGACAGATCCCACATGAGACGTAAGTACACAGTGACTCCTGAAGTTGATTTAACAATTTGACACTCTTGTTTATGGCGTCAGGAATCTCCCTAGGCTCTAGTCATGAGTTGCTGAGGCTATGGAAGCCTTTAGGGTTCGCCGCCTTCGATCTTAATCCAACAGGGTCATAGTCAAAGTAGAAGTTCTCTCCTCCCTTCAGAGAAAGGTACCTCCCTCTTTGATGGTCCCGTTCTTTCCACTGGGATCTCACTCACAGAGATCTTTCATTTAGGTCTTCTTTTTTTTTTGTTTTTCAGAGTGTCTTAGCTTTCCATGCCTAAAATATTCTCATGGGCTCTTGAGCCAGATCTGAATGCCTTAAGGGCTGATTCTGAGGCCAGAGTGCTATTTAGGACATCTGCCATTCTGTGAGTCTGCTGTGTCTCCCACATCCCATGCTGGATCATTCTCTCCCTTTTTGATTCTATCAGTTAGTATTAGCAGACACTAGTCTTGTCTGTGTGATCCCTTTGACTCTTAGACCTATCAGTGTGATCAATTGTGAACTGAAATTGATCACTTGGACTAGTGAGATGGCCTTGGTACATGCCACCTTGATGGGATTGTATTGGAATCCCCTGGCACAATTCTAACTCCATCATTTGGGGCCGTTCCGATTGAGCATGTCCCAAATTGTACATTTCCTCCCTCTCTTTTTCCCACTCTTATATTTAACAGGTATCACTTTTCAGTTAAATGTAAACGCCTAAGAATAATTGCGTGTTAATTACAGAGTTCAACCACTAGTACTAGGATAAAAAAAATACTACAATGGATAAAGTATTACATTGTACAACAACAGCCAGCACGAATGCTGATCAAGTCACTGTTTCTCATAGTGTTCATTTCACTTCAACAGGTTTCCACTTTGGTGCTCAGTTAGTCGTTGCCAATCAAGGGAAACAAATGATATTTGTCTCTTTGGGACTGGCTTAATTCACTCAGCATGATGTTTTCCAGATTCCTCCATTTTGTTGCAAATGACCGGATTTCATTGGTTTTGACTGCTGTATAGTATTCTGTAGAGTACATGTCCCATAATTTCCTAATCCAGTCTACTGTTGATGGGCATTTGGGTTGGTTCCAAGTCTTAGCTATTGTGAACTGAGCTGCAATAAACATTACTGTGCAGACGGCTTTTTTGTTTGCCCATTTAATTTCCTTTGGGTAAATTCCAAGGAGTGGGATGGCTGGGTTGAATGGTAGGGTTATATTCAGGTTTCTGAGGAATCTCCAGACTGACTTCCATAGTGGCTTCACCAGTTTGCATTCCCACCAACAGTGGATTAGTGTCCCTTTTTCCCCACATCCTCTCCAGCATCTATTGTTGGTGGATTTCTGAATGTGAGCCATTCTCACCGGGGTGAGGTGAAACCTCATTGTGGTTTTGATTTGCATTTCCCTGATTGCGAGGGATCTTGAACATTTTTTCATGTGTCTGTTGGCCATTTGGATTTCCTCTTTTGAAAAATGTCTATTGAGGTCCTTGGCCCATCTCTTAAGTGGGTTGTTTGTTTTGATGTTGTGGCGTTTCTTAATTTCTTTGTAGATTCTGGTTATCAACCCTTTATCTGTTGCATAGTTGGCAAATATATTTTCCCATTCTGTTGGTTGCCTATTCACTTTCCTGACTGTTTCTTTTGCAGTACAGAAACTTTTCAATTTGATGCAATCCCAGTAGTTAATTTTGGCTTTGACTGCCTGTGCTTCTGGGGTATTTTCCAAGAAGTCTTTGCCAGTACCTATGTCTTGCAGGGTTTCTCCTATGCTCTTTAATAACTTGATGGTGTCGGGTCGTAGGTTTAAATTTTTAATCCATGTTGAATGAATTTTTGTGTAAGGTGAAAGGTAGGGATCTTGCTTCATGATTCTGCATGTGGAAATCCAGTTTTCCCAGCACCATTTATTAAATAGACTGTCCTTACTCCAGGGATTGGTTTTGGATCCTTGATCAAATATAAGTTGGCTGTAGATGTTTGGATTGATTTCTGGTGTTTCTATTCTGTTCCATTGGTCTATCCATCTGTTTCTGTACCAGTACTATGCTGTTTTGATAACTACTGCCCTGTAGTATGTCCTGAAATCTGGTATTGTGATGCCTCCGGCTTTGTTTTTGTTGTACAAGATTGCTTTAGCTATTCGAGGTCTCCTGTGTCTCCATATGAATTTCAGCATCATTTTTTCAGATCTGAGAAGAATGTCCTCGGTATCTTGATTGGTATTGCATTGAATCTGTAAATTGCTTTTGGCAGAATGGACATTTTGATGATATTGATTCTTCCAATCCATGAGCATGGAAGATTTCTCCATTTTTTGGTATCCTCTTCTATTTCTTTCTTTAAGGTTTTGTAATTTTCATTGTAGAGATCTTTAATGTCCTTGGTTAAGTTTATTCCAAGGTATTTGATTGTTTTGGTAGCTATTGTGAATGGGATTGATCTTAGCAGTTCTTCCTCAGCCGTGGCATTGCCTGTGTATACAAAGGCTGTTGAGTTTTGTCCATTGATTTTATATCCTGCTACTTTGTCAAACTCTTCTATGAGTTCCAATAGTCTCTTAGTAGAGTTCTTTGGGTCCCCTAAATAAAGAATCATGTCGTCTGCAAAGAGGGATAGTTTGAGTTCTTCCTTCCCAATTTGTATCCCTTTAATTTCTTTTTCTTGCCTAATAGCTCTGGCTAAGACTTCCAGCACTATATTGAATAGCAGTGGTGAGAGTGGGCATCCTTGTCTGGTACCAGATCTCAGTGGAAATGCTTCCAACTTTTCCCCATTCAATAGGATATTGGCCATGGGTTTTTCATAAATTGCTTTGATTGTATTGAGGAATGTGCTTTTATACCCAGTTTGCTTAGGGTTTTCATCATGAAAGGGTGTTGAATTTTATCGAATGCTTTCTCTGCATCTAGTGAGATAATCATATGGTTTTTCTTCTGCAGTCTGTGAATGTGGTGTATCACGTTGATTGTTTTGCGACTATTGAACCATCCCTGCATACCAGGGATGAATCCACTTGGTCTGGGTGGATGATCTTTCTGATGTGTTGTTGCAGTCTATTGGCCAGAATTTTGTTGAGGATTTTTGCATCTATGTTCATGAGGGATATTGGTCTGTAATTCTCTTTCAATGCTGCATCTTTTTCTGGCTTAGGAATTAAGGTGATGCTGGCTTCATAGAAGAATTCCCTCTTTTTCGATTGTTCTGAATAGTTTGAGAAGAATTGGGGTTAGTTCTTCTTTAAATGTCTGGTAAAATTCAGCAGTGAATCCATCTGGTCCTGGGCTTTTCTTTGTTGGGAGGGCCTTTATTACTGATTCAATTTCTGACTCACTTATGGGTCTGTTTAGGTTTTCTATGTCTTCCTGGTTCAATTTAGGAAGGTTGCATGTGTCCAGGAATCTATCCATTTCTGATAGGTTTCCCTGTTTGCTGGCATACAAGTCCTTGTAGTAATTTCTGATGATTCTTTTGATTTCTGTGGTGTCTGTTGTTATATTTCCTTTTTCATCTCTGATTTTACTGATTTGGGTCTTTTCTCTTCTTTTTTTAGTTAGTTGGGCCAATGGGGTGTCAATCTTGTTTATTTTTTCAAAAAACCAGCTCCTCGTTTGGCTGATTTTTTGTAATGTTTTTTTGGATTCAATCCTGTTGATTTCTTCTCTGATTTTGATTATTTCTCTTTTTCTACTAGATTTCGGTCTAGTTTGCTGCAAATTTTCTAGATCCTTGAGATGCATTGAAAGCTCATCTATTTGGTGCCTTTCCAGTTTCTTGATGTAGGCACCTATTGATATAAACTTTCCTCTTAACACTGCTTTTGCTGTATCCCATAAGTTTTGGTATGTTGTGCTGTTATCCTCATTTACTTCCAGAAAATTTTTGATTTCTCTTTTGATTTCTTCAGTGACCCATTGTTCATTCAGGAGCATGTTGTTCAATCTCCATGTGTTTGCATATGCTCTAGAGATTCCTGAGTTGCTAATTTCCAACTTCACTCCCTCATGGTCTGAGAAGTTGCATGGTATGATTCTAATTCTTTTGAATTTGCTGAGACTTGCTTTATGGCCTAATATGTGATCAATCCTAGAGTAGGTTCCATGTACTGCTGAGAAGAATGTGAATGCTTTACGTGTAGGATGAAAAGTTCTGTAGATATCTGTTAGATCCATTTGGGCTATAGTGTTGTTTAAATCTACTGTCTCCTTGTTGATCTTCTGTCCTTTCGATCTGTCGATATCTGTGAGTGAAGTATTGAAGTCCCCCAGTACTATTGTGTTGGGGTCTAAGTCCCCCTTTAAGTTTCTTAACAAATTTTTTAAATAAACCTGTGGCCTGTAATTAGGTGCATATACATTGAGAATTGTTATATCTTCCTGTAGTATTGATCCCTTCATCATTATATAGTGCCCCTCTTTGTCTCTCTTAACAGTTTTTGTGTTAAAGTTTATGTAGTCCGATATTAAGATGGTTACACCCGCTCTTTTTTCATTTCTGTTGGCGTGGTATATCTTGTTCCATCCTTTTATTTTCAGTCTGTATGGATCTTCGTTGGAAAGATGTGTTTCTTGTAGGCAGCAAATAGATGGTTTTTGTTCTTTAACCCAATCAGCCAATCTCTGTCTTTTAACAGGACAGTTTAGACCTTTAACGTTCAATGTGACTATTGATAAGTGGTAAGTTTGCCCTGCCATTTGCCAGATATTTTCTAATGTATGCTTTGAATTCCCTGTGATCTTTTGCCGTGAGGTTCCCTTCGTTTACCTTCTTTCATGTTGATGGTCGTGTTTCTGTGTTTCTGTGTGTAACACGTCTTTAAGTATCTTTTGCAGGGCTGGACGAGTGGCAACAAATTCTTTCAATTTTTGTTTGTTATGAAAGGTCTTTATTTCACCTTCATTCACAAATGAGAGCTTTGCAGGGTATAATATTCTGGGCTGGCAGTTTTTCTCTCTAAGTACCTGGGCTATGTCTCGCCATTCCCTTCTAGCTTGTAGGGTTTCTGTTGAGAAGTCAGCTGTAAGTCTAATTGGAGATCCTCTGAGAGTAATCTGACGTTTCTCTCTTGCACATTTTAGGATCTTTTCTTTTTGCTTCACTGTGGTGAGTTTAATTACAATATGTCGTGCAGAGGATCTCTTTTGGTCATGTTTATTAGAGGTTCTATGAGCTTCCTGGATTAGGATTTCTCTGTCTTTCTCCAAGCCTGGAAAGTTTTCTGCTAGTATCTCCCTAAAAAGGCCTTCTAATCCTTTCTCCCTCTCCATACCTTCAGGAACACCTAGAACCCGAATGTTGGGTTTTTTAATAGTATCCTGTAAATTCCCGACGATATCTTTTAGTTTTCTAATTTCCTCTTCTTGTCTTTGGTTTGACTGTTTCCTCTCCTGTTCTCTGTCTTCTAGGTCCGATATTCTCTCTTCTGCTTCACCCATTCTGGTTTTAAGGCCCTCAAGATTGCTTGTCACTTGATCTATTGAATTCTTCAATTCATTAAGATTTTTTGTCACTCTCGTAGCTTCTTGTTCTACTAGTTGTTTCATTTCGTTTTGATTTCTCCGTAGTACTTCATTCTCGCGAGAGAGATTTTCTATCTTATCCATTAAGGATTTCTGTAGTTCAAGAATTTGTTTTTGAGAACTTCTTAATGTTCTTATCAATTCTTTGAGATCTGCTTCTTGCATTTCTTATATCTCATTATCTTCATAATCCTGACTTGGGGTGTCTTTTCCATTTGGGGTCATCATAGCGTCTTCCTTGATCTTGCTCCCTCGGAATCTGTTTTTATTTGGCTTTTTTTTTTTTTCCCCCACACTCTTTCTCTGGGTTGTCAAGGTAACGGAGTTTGTGTGCGCGGTGTGTTCCCAGTTTTTGGATCCCCTTCAGGTTTCTACAGCCTCGGGTTTTTGGTTCCGTCTGCCTCAGTGATGGGCGGGCGGGCGGGCGGGCGGGCGCGCCTTGTCCCACTGCGTTTAATCTAGCTCGAATTAGCAGGGTGGGTGACGAGAGAGGCTAGTGTCCGTGCAGGCTCGCCTCAATTGTGCTGTTTCCCCCGTGGGGGGTCTGCTTCTCCCCGCCACTGTCTCGGGATCCCTGTATCGGCCCCCATTCAAGCGCTCAGTTCCAATGGCGACTGTGTTCCGCCCGGCTTCCGGTTCAGCCGGCGGGCATGCGCCGTCCCACTGTGTTCAGTCTAGCTCGAGTGAGCAGGGTGGGCAACGAAAGAGGCTAGTGTCCGTGTGGGCTCGCCTCAATTGTGCTGTTTCCCCCCTGGCATCTGCTTCCCCCCGCCAGTGTCTCGGGATCCCTGTATCGGCTCCCGTTTAAGCGCTCGATTCCAATGGCGACTGTGTTCCGTCCGGATCCCGTCCCTCCCGGCAGCTCCCGTGCCACTAAGGCACAATTTGCCGTTCGCAAACTTACTTTCCCCTAGGTCCTCTGCGTCTCATTTACTGGGTCCGGAAGAATTTCCACTGCATTTTTTTCCCTGAGATTTTTCCTGAGGCTACAGTAACTCTGTTTTTATTAAACTATCTTTTTGCGGACTGCTAGTGCGCGTCCTCACTATTCCGCCATCTTGGCTCCCTATTTGAAAATCTTACTCATTTTAATTTGGCCTGTGGATTTCCACTTTATCTAGCCAAATTTTAACTTCCAAAAACTTAGTTTACTTTTAATTTTTTACTTGTTCTGTTAGAGTCACTCTGCCTCCTATGGAATAATTGAGTTCATTTGACCATGGAAAATTGAAGCATTATTATAATTAAAATGAAGTATAATATGTGAATACCTTATTTTTTCTTCTCTTTTCTTTTTGTAATTTTCCTAAGATCATATGTTATATTTTGTTTAAATTTAGGGCTATCCATAGCTACAATTGTAATTTGGGCCACACTATGGATTTCATCCATGAAGTTTTGAAAATAGGTGCATATTGGAAGCTGTGAAAGTTAATTTTAATAAAGACTTATTTATTTTAAAGGCAGAGTTAGGGAGGGGGGGGATGGAGCAAGGGAAGGAGGAAGAGAGACAGAGACAGAGAAAGATCTTCCATCTGCTAGTTCATTGCCCAAATGGCTGCAATGGCCAAGGTTGGGCCAGGCTGAAGTCAGGAACCACGAGCTTCATCTGGATCTCCCAAATGAATGCAGGGGCCCAAGATATTGAGCCATCCTCTATTACTTTCCCAGATACATTAGCAGGGAGCTGGATTGGAAGTAGAGCATCCAAGAGTTGAATCAGCATTCATATGAGATGATGGCATCATAGGCTCTGGCTTAACCCATTAAGCCACAATGCTGGTCTCAAGAGTTAATTTAGACCCTGTTCCATGGGAACACTAGAGTCCATCAGTGTCCTTTTAAATCTGCTTATCATATCATTAAGCATTACAATTTCTACTTGGATCAAAGTATGAGCTTTTTAAAAAACACACGCATATACATAAGAATAATTTATTCATTTTGTATTTTCTTTCCCTTTCTCTGATTTCTAGATTCTCATGGACATATTTCTAGTGTTTTATTTTTCATTCATCTTATTTCTCTCCTTTTCTCATTTAGGCATCTGGGCACTTAAAGCACAGTTTTTAATTTCCATATTTCTTTGAAAATTGTTTTTGTGGAGCTTCTGGGTGGGTGCAGGTAAAGCAGGTAGGGATTGGGTATATGACTTTGCCAAAGGCACCATGACACATTACAACAAATCGGATGGTTTAGATCACCAGATGGGGTTTCTCATAGTCCTGCACATTGGAACTCCGAGATCGAGGTGTTTGCAGGCTCGGTTACTTCTGGGACCTCGCTCCCTGGCTTCCAGTGAGCCACCAACTTGCTGTGTGCTCACATGGTATTTTTCTCTGTCCATGTGAATCCCTGGTGGCTCTCCTTATAAGGTCAGGTGTGAGCCTGAATTAGGGCCTCACACTTGATATCATTTTCCTTCTGTTACACCTTTAAAGGTCCTGTCTCTAAAAACAATCACATTGGGGGTTAGGGCAGCAAGATATTTACTTTTGGGAGAATCAGTTCAGCCCATTACAGTGAGAGGTCCCAGTGCTCTGCCTCAAAGAAGCCAGGTCTGAGGAGGGCTTAGTGTTTGAAATGAGGGTCAAGATTCCTCATATTATTTTCTATGCTGTCTCTCATATGCACACACACACTTACAAACTCCTGTGTATGCATACAAAAAATATAAATGTCTAAATGTTGCATTCAGGTAAAATCAACATAGCAACAAATAAAATTGAATATTAGAAAATATTAAAATGGGAAAGAAATAGGAAAATGAGAACACAGGTAGTTATATAAGAGTATATATGATTCCATCATTCATCGTTCCCAAAACACATGCATCATAGTATGAGAAACAAAACTAAAACTATTTTTACAGGAATACAGACCAGTTTACAAGAGGGATGCTGTTCTAATTATTTTATAAACTTTGAATTAATGTTAATCATTATGATTATATGGCAAGTAGGGAATATAAGTTCTGCTCTTACTATAGCAACAGGTTTAATGCTTCCTTTTATCTTCAAGCATTATCTACTAAAGTAACTGCAGAGTGGTTCATTATGGCCTCTTCCCAGCCTCCCACGTGGGTGCAGAGGCCCAAGGACTTGAGCCATCTTCTAGCTTCTTTCGCAGGCCAGAGCAGAGAGTTGGATTGGAAGAGAATCAGCCAGGACTATAACTGATGCCCATATGGGATGCCTGTGCTTCAGGCTAGGGCTTTAACCCACTGCACCACAGTGCCGCCCCCCACTGCCAGTTTTAAATAATAACATTTTAAAAATCATGGCTAGATTTTTTAAAAGATTTATTTATTTACTATTAAGATAGAGATCCAGAGAAGCAGAGGCAGAGTAAAAGAGAGAGAGAGAGAGAGAGAGAGAGAGAGAGATTATCCTTCCACTGTCTCACTCCCCAAATGGCCAGCATTGCCAGGGCTGGGCCAATCCAAAACCAGGAACCTGGAGCTTCTTCTGGATCTCCCATGTGGGTATAGGGACCCATGCACTTTGGCTGTCTTCTATTGCTTTTCCAGGTGCATTAGCAGAGAGCTGGATTGGAAGTGGAGCAGCCAGTACTCGAACTGGTGCCCATAAGGGAGGCTGGCACTGTAGGCATGTGCTTATAATTCTTGTAATTATTTTACAAGTTTGGTGATGTAGATATGATTATTACTAAACTTGTGAGAAAATGTTAAATTGGCATATATGTCACATTAGTTTGTTCAAAGCCAACAAAGTGCATCAGTAATAATGTGCTAAATTCACAGAATATTGGCAACTTATTGAGTTTATTTTTAGTAGCTAATGGATAATTGCTATGTGGTAATTGCAAACATAATTCACAAGTCCCTGAACACTCATGTATTAAAATTGAATGGGTAGCGGTGCTGTGGCATGGCAGATGACGCCCCCACCTGCTGTGCCAGCATCCCATATGGGTGCTGGTTCGAGACTCGGCTGCTCCACTTCTGATCCAGCTCTCTACTATGGCCTGGGGGCAGGGGGCAGTGGAGGATGGTCTAAATCCTTGGGCCCCTGCACCCACATGGGAGATTCAGAGGAAGCTCCTGGCTCCTGGCTTCAGATTGGTTCAACTCCAGCCACTCTGGCCAGTTGGGGAGTGGGACAGCAGATGGAAGACTTCTCTCTCTCTCTCTCTCTCTCTCTCTCTCTCTCTCTCTCTCCCTCTCCCTCTCCCTCTCCCTCTCCCTCTCCCTCTCCCTCTCCCTCTCCCTCTCCTTCTCTTTCTGTGTAACTTTTTCAAATGGATAAATAAATCTTTAAAAACAAAACAAATGGGGGACCTCACACCCGTGAGGTGCTGCATCTGCCTTGTACTATGCCTGAAAGCAGAAGCGAGTCTATGCTTGTCATGGATGCACACTCCTGGAGGCAGAATATGCAACTTCTAAAAGTGAAAGACAAGAGCCAGCAACACAATCCAAGTCTCCTACATGGATGGCAGGAATCCAATTACCTGGGCTATGAGCACTGCCTCTCAGGGTCTGCATTAGCTGGAAGCTAGAGTCTGGAGCTGGAGCCGGGCTTCAACCCTGGGCACTCAGGTGTGGGACAGAGGTGTCTTAACTATTAGACCAAATGCCTGCTCTGAGGCTCTGCGTTTAATTAACTTTCTTCAAGCAGAAGCTGCATGGTGTAATGGGAAAAACAGACTTGGAACCTAACAAAGTCTGATTCCTGGATCCCAGTTCAGCGTGACCTTGGGCAAGTTGCTTTACTTCTATGAATTTCCTTTTCCTTCTCAATGGACACCTTGCAACTCAGTGTCTAGGAACGCCCCAGCACAACCCAAGTCGGCATAAAGGACAAGCGGCCGTGATTAAGAGTCTGTCACTCTGTGACCCTCTGGAGGCCAGCGCCCTCTCTCAGCAGGTGTGTGCGCAGCCTGCGTTGACCCCTTCTCTCTGGGCTTGTGAATCTGCCCTCTGGGTGTCCTCTCACAGACCACAGAGGGTGGTGGCAGTGGGACGGCCTCTTGGTGTCCCCGGCCCACTCGGACACGGAACCGGCCCAGGAGGAGGAGAGACAGAAGGGACCCATCGCCAAGGGCTCCGCATAGGCCGCGTCATGCAGAGTGCAGGAGATCCAAGGAGCAGGCCAAATATATGCACGGCCACCGCCCCCTCAGCGCTCCCCTTGTCCCTCGCTCCCCCTCCTCCACCCTCGCGTGTCCCCACCCTGGTCGCCCCTGGGCAGCGGTGTCTGTGCAGAGCGCATAGAGGAAGTGGTGCTCACACGCCCTGTGCTGCTCACCCTCCACAAGCTGGGCCCGGCCGCCCGGGATGGCAAGGCGGCGGCCTGGAAGGCTTCTGGTCTAGCGTGCCCAGAGCAGAGATCCTTGTCCCCTGCAGGCAGTACACCCTCAACCCTTGCGTGATGAGGCGCTGAAGCAGCCACTGGCGCTGCGGGGCCGTCCCCAAGGATGAGAAAGCGGCCTGGCCGAGGGCGGGGGAGCCGGCCTGCTTGAGTAGAAGGACTGCAGGTGCATGGCACAGAAACATTCCCTGCAGCTCTCTGCTCCCTTGCGCTGGACTAGGCAGTCCAGCCACCACCTCTCCTACTCCACCACCGCTGCCTCCACCATGGGGGTCAGGGACAGAGCAAGGGGACCAACAGTACTGCGAGCCCTGTGGGAAGATGGAGAGCCCGCTGTGCTGCAGCCGCACCAGCGCCAGGACTGGAAGGAGCAGGAGCTCGTGTGCCAGGGCAGCGAGGGCGCCTCTGGCCGCGGGGCAGGCCTGCACCAGCACCCGGCCTTTCTCACCACACCATGGCACAGGGCCGGTGGGGCCGGAGGCCAGGAAAGGAGCTGCACGTCCCTACAGCACCTCCACCGCCGCCAGGGATTCGGGCTGGAAGCCGGAGGTGCGGCCAAGGCAAAGGCCAAGTCCATGGCCCACCCTGCCATAAGCAGGAACCCCGGCCTCCAGGGCCCGGCGGTGGCCAAGGCGGAGCCCGGAAGGAGGAGCCGCTGACCCGCCCATCACTGTATCAGGAGCAAGCGAACCTGTACCCGCCTAACAACACGCCCTGCGCGGGGCTGGGCCATAGCTACGGTCTGCAGCCCAAAGGGCAGAGGAAGCCAGTTCCGCGCTGCCTTGCATGAGCAAGCGTGGCATCTGTAGTGGACGACTTCCTGGACAAGATAGGTGACGAGATGCGCACCCTGCACTGCACAGGCAACTTCACGGACGGCAAGCTGTGAAACCACTGGGCTGCTGATGAGCAGCATGGACGACCTGATCCACCACTGTAACAAGAAGCTGGGCAACTACAAAATGATTGGCCGGAAGAAAGCCATGGTTGTATCCAGGCAGTGGAACAGGTTATGTGCGGTATGTTGATAATCCAGGTGGAGATGGGAGAGGTCTGACATGTATATATTAATAAAGACTGGGGTGCCAAGGTAAGTGGGGGTGTACTTCGAATTCTTCCAGAAAGCAAGCCCAGTTTGCTGACATTGAACCCAAATTTGATAGACTGCTGAGACTTCTATATTAAGTAACAATGGTGAGAGTGGGGATCTTTCTATTGTTCTGGATCTTTGGGGGAATGCTTACAGCATTTCCCCATTTAGTAGGATGTGGCTGTGGGTTTGTCATAAATTGCCTTGATCGTGTTGAAGAATGTTCCTTCTATACCCAATTTGTTTAAAGTTTTAGTCATGAAAGGATGTTGTATTTTATCAAATGCTTTCTCTTCATCCACTGAGATAACAATATGGTTTTCGTTTCTCAGTTTGTTAATATGATGTACCACATTTATTCATTTGAGAATGTTGAAACATCTCTACATATAAGAGATAAACTCCAGTTGGTCTGGGTGAATGATCTTTATGATGTGTTGCTCAATCAGCTAATATTTCGTTGGTGATTTTTGCATCTATGTTCACGGATATTAGTCTATAGTTTTCTTTCTCTGTTGTTTCTTTTTCTGGTTTAGGAATTAAGATTATGCTGGCTTAATAGGAGTTTGGGAGGTTTTCCTGTCTTTCAGTTGTTTTGAATAGCTTGAAATGGATGGAATTAATTCTTCTTTAAATGTCTTGTAGAATTGAGTGGTGAAACTATTCAGTCCTGGGATTTTCTTTATTGGGAGAGATTAATTACTGATTCCTTTTCTGTCTTGGTTATTGGTCTGTTAGATTTTCTGTCTTCATACTCAATTATGTTAGATTATATGTTACAGACATCTATGCATTTCTTCAGGGTTTCTCAATTTATTGGCATATAGCTCTTTGTAGTATTTCCCGATGATTCTTTTTATTTCTATGGTAACTATTATTACATTTCCTTTTTCATGTCTGATTTTATTGATGTGGATATTTTCCTTCATTATTCTTAGTTGGGCCAATGTTGTATTAATTTTGTGTATTTTTTCAAAAAAGCCAGCTCCTCATTTCATGATATTTTGTATTTTTGTTTCAATTTTGTGTATTTCTTCTCATCTAATATTAAGTATTTTTCTTCTACTAATTTGGGGTTTGGTTTGTTTTTTTTTATAGGTCCTTGAGATACATTGACAGTTCACTTGTTTGGTGTCTTTCAATTTCTTATGTAGGTACCCATTGCTATAAATGTCCCTTGCAGCACTTCCTTTATTGTATCCTGTAAGTTTTGATATGATGTACTGTACTGTTTCTTTCCAGAAATATTTAGATTTCTTCTATGACCTACTGTTCATTCAGGAGCATGTTGTTCAGTCTCCATTTGTCTGCATATGTCCTAGAGATTCTTGAATTGTTGATTTCCAGGTTCATTCCACTGTGGCCAGAGAAGATGCATGGTAGGATTTCAGTATGGTATAGCATAAGGTCCAGAGAAAGTTCCATGCACTGATGAGAAGAATGTGTGTTCTGCTACTGTGAGATGAAAAGCTCTGTAGATATCTTTTAGGTCCATTTGGTCTACAATGTTGATTAACTTTGTTGTATCCTTGCTGATTTTTGGTCTGGTGATCTGTCCATTGCTAAAAGTGGAGTACTGACGTGCCCCATTACTATTGAATTGGAACCTATATATCTATTTAGATCCCTTAAAATTTCATTTAAATATACAGATGTACTGTAATTGGGTGCATATACACCTATTATAATGACATCACCTTGTTGAATTGATCCCTTAATTACTAAGCATGCCCTTCTTTGTCCCTTTTTACAGTTTTTGTGTTAAAGTATATTTTGTGTGATATTAGGAGACCAACACCAGCCCTTTTTTGGTTTCCATTAGCATGGAATAACTTTTTTTCCATCCTTTCTGTTTCAGTCCACATATATCTTTGTTGGTAAGATGTGTTTCTTGTAGGCAGCAAATAGGTGGGTCTTGTTTTTCAATCCATGCGACCAGTCTGTATCTTTTAACTGGAGAGTTGAAGCCATTTACATTCAAGGTGACTATTGATAAGTAACAACTTAACCCTGCCATTTTTCTATAAATATTCCTATTGTTTATTTTGGATTTCCTTTGTACTTTTACTAGATTTTATGTCTTTACTTTCTTATCATATTGATGACCCTGTTTCTGTGTTTCTGTGCAGCACATCCTTAAGCATCCTTTATAAAGCTGGACAAATGTTGTCAAATTTTTTCAATTTCTGTTTAACAGGGAAGGTCTTTATTTCACCTTCATTCATAAATGAGAGTTTTCAAGGTACTGTATTCCAGGTTTTAGGTTTTTTTTTTTTCATTAAAGCTTGGAATCTCCTATGCTCTAGGGTTTCTGATGAGAAGTCAGTTATAAGTCTAATTGGAGATTCCCTGAAAGTAATCTGGCATTTATCTCATCCACATTTTAGAATCTTTTCTTTATGTTTTACTGTGGAGAGTTTGACCACAATATGTCATGGTGAAGATATTTTCTAGTCATGTGTGTTAGGAGTTTTATGTGCTTCCTCTATTTGGACATCCATTTCTTTCTCCAAATTGAGGAAATTTTCTGTAAATATTACACTAAATATGCCTTCTAGTACACTCTCTATTTCCACACATTCAGGAATTCCTAAGAACTATATGTTGGGTTGTTTGATAGTATCACATAAATCTCCAACACTGTTCTTAATTTTTGAATTTCTTCTTCTTTTGGTATGGCATTTTCTAATTATCTGTCCTTCTCCTTCTCCTCCTCCTCCTCCTCCTCCTCCTCCTCCTCCTCCTACTCCTCCTCCTCCTCCTCTTTCTCCTTCTCCTTCTCCTTCTCCTGTTTCTCCTTCTTATAAGATTTGTGTTCTAGCTTGATATTCTTTCTTCTGCCTTACAAGTCTGTTGTTAAGAGTTTCCACAGGATTTTTATTTGATCTATTGAATTTTTCATTTCTAATATTTCATTTTTATTATTCTTTTAAAATGCCAATTTCATAGGAAAAATTTTCTTTCATGTAATGCATGGCTTTCTTTAATTCATGGATTTGCTTCTGATTGCTTGAGTAATCCTATGATTAATATTTTGAATCCCATTTCCAGCATTTCATGAAGCTCTTCATTTTTACATTTTAATATTGATGTGTTGCAGATTTTCTATACATTTTATGTAAACATTGAAGTTTCAAAAATTATTCTCATTGAGCAAGAAAATAAAAGCAGTGTGACCTCAAAAAAATATTCATGTGTTGTTGTGTTTCTTTTGTGTGGAATGTCATGCTGTGTTCCTTATTCTTGTTTTTGAATTGAATTTCTGCCTATATTTTTAGGCATTTGTGTCTATACTTGTTGGTTTTTTCCTCTGGTGGGTTTTATCTTTGAAGTATGCTTTGTGGTTCAGTGGAATGCTTGCATGTTCAGTGAATGCCCAGAGGTGTGTGCTAGGTGTGACCAGAGAGCTGTAGTCAATGCCCTAGCATGGTGCCAGTATCCAGGGTAAGTCCCATCTTGGGTGAGGTAGATCCCCTCTTGTTAACAGAAGGGAGTTGGTCACCTCTGCTGGTGTGATCACAGCCTCATCTACTCTCCTCCAAGTTGATCAATGCTCAGGTGTTAGCCCCAGTGGGCACAACACTCATCTGTGCTCATATATGAACCACAGAAATGATCTGCACAGCCCTCACTCCAAGCACAGGTCCCACTGCAGTGACCTGCCCCAGGTCACCATGTAGGTCTGAGTGTGCGGAGCCACACACAGTGATTTCTCAGAGGCCCAGATACATGCTGCACCGTCTCATGCAGCCAGAGTGTCCTCACAGCCTCAGCACACAAGGATCCTGTAGTTGCTGGGTGCAGTGAGTCCACCCCACCCCCCACCTGTCCAGTCCACAGAGAGGCAGACATTTCCATGAGGCCACTGTCTGTTGGAGTTCAGCCTAAGCAGCTTGAGCCCCAGAGCCTGTGGTATGTTAGGAGGCTGGGAGTGCCTCACAGTCTCAAGTGGGTGCCCAGCTCCCTGTCAATTCTTACAGCCAGGCTCAAAGAAGGTGGGGACCTTAGATTTTTTTCTTTGGCTAGAATCTCTGGATCACATGTGTATACAGAAGAGCCACTGGCCAACTGTTGCCATCTCCCTGCCATTGCCCTGAGTCAGGACACTAGATTTCTTTTTGAGATAGTAAAAATGTTCTAAACATGGCATTCATTATGGTTGCACATTTCTTAAATCCTCTGAACTCTACACTTTCAATGGATGAATAATATGGCAAGTTAATTATACTCATATATAATATATATTTTAGGAAATTTATGACCTAATAATTTGTAAATATGTATACTTAATTATTTCACTTTTTGTATGTGATACTAACACACTAATATTTCAGATTCCAGGCTCCATAAAATATGATTTCCTTTATGTATAATACATTATAGATAGATAGATATAGATAGATGGATATGGTTATAAGTGCATGAAAATATCTGCATCATGTAAAAATTAATAATAATGATGTTTAATGCAGGGGGCAGGTCTTCAATAGATTGTTGATGAAGGCGATGTTAATCTCATCTATGTTTCTAAAGAATGTATTTAAGGAATAAATAGAGAGCTCAACAAGTTCAGACACCTGAGGTGCATAACTGTGTATCTTCATTAGTAATTAGTAATCTCTTAATCCTAAGGGAATCCTTAGTTAGTGAATTCTGTCTCATCATTGTGCTCTTTATTTTTTGCTATAGGGACTATATCATTCATTCTTCTGCATTAAGTACAAATTAATTTTTAGAACCCCTCTTACTGACTAGGTACTCAAAATTAAGAAATCCAGCCATTACATGGAAGGTGTGACTATGATACAGAGAGAGGAAGTGAGTTGCAAAATGATCAGTCAATAGTTGAGTGTGTCCTTTCCACTTTCTCTGTTCAAAGCACATAGTTATGGAACCCACATCTCAAATTGTAGAATGTCCTGCTGACAATGACAAGTGATCACTATTACAGGAACAATAATTCATGTGAGCAGATATTAGGACCTACTACTCCATGATGGCATTCTGTGTTTTTGATCTCTGCAATCCATTTTCTATTTAAATCAGTGTGACCCTAAGACCTAAGCATTTAGGGTACACAAAATGTGCTTCTTTGGTCTGAGGTAGAGGTACTTAAGGTGGAAATCTCAAAGGTTGTGTCTCTTAAATTGGAGGATAAAGTAACTGATAGGCAGTTGCAGCATCTAAGATGATACAAGAATTTGAATAGTACATTTCATACCCCTATCCATACAGAAAATGAGTAATGGCTGTGAACTAAGAATCATCGTCCCCATTACATTCCCACTGAAGTTCTCTTCAACTGTATCACAGCATCCATGCCCATTCTCAATAGGACAGGAGCAGAAGTAGCAGCAGGAGCTCCATGAAACTCTTATATTCACCTCTCTGCCTTGTTTGTGGCAAAATCCAGCAGATAAATAACAAGGTTCTGGTCAAGTTCTTAAAATAATATTAAAGTTTTGTTAGATATCTGGAGAGGAAGGCAAGTGGACAGATGGTCAACTGGATATCAGATACTTCTGGATAAGCCAATATCAGACAGTCAGCTTTTAAATTTGCACAATAATTTTTGAATGTATTTGCCTCATTTCCCAGGTATATTATGGAAATAAATGGACTAATGTCTCAACTGTGGGAAATTATCCATTGACAATTCACAAATTATTTCAGAAGATGAGATCAATCATAATTTTAAAAATTGATTAAAGAGCTGCCAAAATAATGACATTTCTTCTTTAAGTGTTTTAAATTACAATAGAATCCCTGGTGTGTGGTACAATGGGTTAAGCTGTGGCCTGCAATGTTGGCATCACATATGGGCATATTTCAGTCTTGCTTACTCTTCCAATCCAGTTCCTGGATAATGTGCCTGGGAAAGCAATGGATGGTGGCCCAACTGCCCCCCATGTTGAAGACCCAGATGAAACTCTTGGCTTCAGCTGGACCAGCCCTGACCATTGCAGCCATTTCCAGAATGAACCAGTGGATGGAAAGATTTGTTCTCTCTCTCCCCATAAATCCCCCCTTCCTTCTCTCTCTCTGCCTTTAAAATAAATAAAATAAACCTATGAAAATAATTAAAATAGAATATGAGATTTTTCCTCCTTAAATATCTGTGATGAGAAGGCATGGGTTCTATAACCACCATACAATTATTGGAACCAAAGAAGATGACAAAATTAGTGACCATTACCAAACATTTCTTCTCACATTTGAATTTCCCCATTAATAGAATGTGAATTTGTCAAATTAAGAATTTAATAAGAAATCAGAATTTCACAGGGGTGTCATATGTATAGAGATGTGTGCTCATGTATACCCTCTGTTCTCGAGGAGTCTATACAGGAAATATATGGATAACCCTTCTTGTTTCCTAATGGAGGGTTGAAAAATCCTGTGGAAAATGTAGCCACACCTTTCCATGATATTATCAATATAGGACCATGGGAAGGCTTTTCTGCACTACATCTTAGCAGGTGCTGATTCTACCCACTCCCACCATCAAACTTGCTAACCATGGAGCTTTCCTGATGCTGCTCCACCACTCAGGTTGGCGTCTGTGCTTGTGAATGTTTGTGTGAGAGTAACAGAGGATATCTGAGATCCAGTGTAATCCAAGGAGTGGGACAGGTGTCTCTGCACTTGGTGTTAGCCAAAACTTCCATCGATCAGGTCAAGTCTATTCTGGGCTAGAAGGAGACATTACTTTAAATCCACAGGTATGGGGGTAGAGATTAGGTGACTCTGCCTGTGCTTCTGAAGAATGCTTTTCAGCTTGTGGTGCACTACCAGAAGGCCACTGTGTGCCTCCAGGTGTACAAAATGTGGTTCCAGATGCTCTGTGAACAATGTGGCTGATTCAACATGGGAATGGATGTTCAGACCATGTGATTTGGGAGGGGTGTGATGGTGTGATATTAGTTCCTGGAAGTCAGTTCTAGATGCTCTGTCTATACATGTTCCTGATCCACAGTGACTACAGGATGGCGTTAGGTATGTGGGCCAACAGTGGTGGGAGTTCCATGGGGTTGAATCTAGGCTGTTGCTCTGTCACAGTTTACTCATCTCTAAGATGAGAATACTGACAATACTAGCCAAATGCCCCTAAATTCCAAAATAAATCATTGTGAAATGTGTACCAGCTGCCTCGTGCTACATGGAAGTTGTATTTGTAGAGTTTCATGTTGCCTCCCCTACAAGTGAAGCTTCTGGTTCCCTCCTGCCCTGTGTTAGCTGTCTAGTCCTTCTGGTTTGAGTTTACAGCAGTTTCTACAAGATCTATTTTCTAAGAAAAGGAAGTTATACAAGGGAAATTTGGGTGCTGGATAATATTTTTATTTCCCTTTGAAAAACTTAGTTTATGTTGTATGAAAAACAGAGCTCCATAAATAGGAATTGTCTCTGAAAAAAACAACTCTCTCGCTGGATTTTTTTTCTTAGTGTTTAAGAGTAGGGACTAAATAAGCTCTGACTTGTGTCACTCGTAGCTTTACTTGGACCAAGGAGTTACTGATCAGGCTGATCAGAATGAACATGACTGGATTGATGCTACCTTGCCTTGTCCATAGGTTATCAAAGACTGGTGACATTGAATTATTTGGACCAACTTTCACAAAGAAGGTGTCATTTGTTGAAGAGGACTGACAAGGGGCTATGAAATATTACTTATAAGCAGGGTCTTGAGGGTGGAAACTATGGTGCTGTAAGTCTATGATTTGAAATAAGAAATTTAAGTGGTGGAGTTAGAAATGTGCCAGGGGATTGCAATACAATCCCATCAAGGTTGCATGTACCAGTGCCATCACACTAGTCCAAGTGATCAATATCAGTTCACAATTGAACATACTGATAGGTATGTGTGTGTATACATGTAAGTAAAAATTTAAAACATGGAGATATGATCTTCAGACAATTTCTTGGTGGAATTTACATGACCTCTCTTCATGTCAGTAGCTTTAGTAAGAGCCAACTGAATTGCACATATAATGTGGATGAAAACATCTACATGTGATTGTAAAGTTGTACTGATTTTATTTGGCGTGTGGTTCATTTCGGACCTACTCACAAACATGTATCAGCATTTGATGCATAAGTATGCAAAAAACTTATTAGATTAGAAAAGAATAATTTGACTTGCAAATCAGTTAACATTTTGGGGTGGGCTTAGCTGACAGTTCTTATGATCAATCTAGGTTCACAAATAAGGTTTTAGCCCTCTGGTACCTTGATTGAGGCTGGTGTCTTAAAGATGACTTCACTCACATATCTGGTGATTTATTCTGGCTCTAACATATTCTCTCTGTTTCTAAGAGGCAGGCCCCAGGTTTCTTCACAAGATCAGTGTTTCAAAAAAGGAGAACTACTAGACACATATTTCTAAAAACTATGCTTGTATCATATTTTCTGATATCCCATTGGCTAAAGCAATTGAAATGGGAAAATCAAGGGTCATTGTCAGGAATAACTGTGAGGGCATGGATAAATGAAGTGTTATCTGAACCATTAGTGGAGACGTGTACTATAATAAACATCTATTTTGAACATTTTCCTTAAAGTTGCAAGCAAAAATATGAGCTAACAAGATGCATACTGGGATGTAAGCAAGAAGTATTCTAATTGAAATGCTAGTGAGCATCTGTATTAATAGGAAAATAGTTAATACCACTCAAGTATTTTTTCAATAGAGTAAATTCTAGTGACAGCATTAGGTTTCTTTCTTTGGTTTACTGTAATTTATTTGTACAACAATCCTTATATTATTAAATTATTTCTTTACAGGAACATTTTCACACAATTATCAAATGGATGTTTCCATTAACTCTGTAATGACTTGTTCTTAATTTCTACTCCTTAATTGAATTGCCAGTATTCTTCTACTCATTAATCGAATTGCCAGTATTCTTAAGAAGGTGCTCCTTCCTGCCTTTTCCCATGACTGAAGGGTTATTCCAAAACAGCAGGTGTATTATGTTTTGCTTTACCACCTAATGCGTCTATTTTTTACCACCTAATGGGCCCATGTTTTCTCTATTCACTTCTGTCATAATGTCATTTGGCACAGTAGAATCTCTGATCCATACTAGTTTTCTCAAGACTGTTGCCATTCACCTTTTCTTCCAGGGATAACACTGCCAACCTCTGTGTCACAGACAAAAGAAAA
Source organism: Sylvilagus floridanus (assembly GCA_949820135.1). Lineage (NCBI taxonomy): Eukaryota > Metazoa > Chordata > Mammalia > Lagomorpha > Leporidae > Sylvilagus > Sylvilagus floridanus. The sequence goes on from OX463225.1 coordinate 137,886,252, forward strand.
TACATATCCAGTAAGTTATTTACTTAATTATTCATCAGCTTATTTTGCTTTATATTTTAGGAGTTTTATAAATGTTCATTAATGAAAATGGGAAAGTAAGCATAAATAAAATTCAACATTAGAAATTGCATAAACAATGTGATGCTGATGTGGCTACAAGACATTCGAGTCATCTAAGTTTAGTGAAAAGTGATTCTTGATTTTTCTGTTGCCACAACAAGACATATTTGTTATATGATTCTAATTGCAACTTAGAGGAGAATGTGGTGAATTCTTGGGGCACAGGAAGGATGAAACAGGGTCTAGATGGACATATAGATGACTCTGAAAAAGAGAATGACCTAGAAGGAGGTGACATCAGGGGGTGGTCCACTGACCTTGGTCTCATAAGTGAGCAAAAAGTCCTTTCTTGGTATGGGCTGCTCAACTCAGCATCTGTCACATCCTCATGTCACATAAGAAATATTTGAAGCATCTATTTTTAAAACTTGTTCTCTTCATAACACATGTTCCTTCAAAGGACACATACTTTTTTCTCTTTTTAAAATGCCATATTTACCTTGAATGAACAGCTTAAGTGCAGTTTTTAAATTATCATGTTCAGGAGGTTGCTGTGGTGGAAAGCAAGCTAAGACACCATTCGCTAGCCCTTCATCCCTTATCAGCATGCACTTCAAGTTCTGGCTACCATACTTGCTGTCTAGCTCCCTAATCATGTACCTGGGAGGCAGTGGATGATGCCTTCTGTGGGTGTGTTCCTGCCACTTACCTGGAAGACCAAGGTGGAATCTTGGCTCCTGGATTTGGTCTGGCTTAGCCCTGGCAGTTGGGGGCATTTGTGGAGTAAATCAGTGGATGGAAAATCAGTGTCTCTGTCTCTGCCTCTGTCTCTCTTTCTCCCCTTTATTCCTCCCCTACTCTTTTCCCTTTTTCATAGAAATATCTCTTAAATATATCTTAGTTATACTTGTATCAGAAATTTCATATTTATTACTTGTTTTTTAAGAAAATTCTGGGTACATGTTTGGCACAGGAGTTAAAATACAGCTTGGGATGCCCACATCTCATATCAGTGTCTGGAGCAAACCCTGATTTGGTTTCCAATCCCAGCTTTCTGCCAATGCACATCCTGGGGTGCAGCAGGTAATGGCTCAGGTAGTTGGGTCCCAGCCACCACCATGGGAGACTGGGACTGATCACCAAGCTCTGAGCTTTACCTTGATGGAGCCTTGGCCTTTCATGGAGTGGTGATTAATAGACATCACTATTTTTTTTTCTTTTTTAAATTACATTTTTATTTTATTTTTTTATTTTAATTATCTTTATATACAGAAGATCGATTTAGTATATACTAAGTAAAGATTTCATCAGTTTGCACCCACACAGAAAACCAAAATGTAAAAATACTGTTTCAGTACTAGTTATAGCATTACTTCACATTGGACAACACATTAAGGGCAGATCCCACATGACACATAACTACACAGTGACTTCTGATGTTGATTTAACAATCTGACACTCTTGTTTATGGCATCAGTAATCTCCCTAGGATTTAGTCATGAGTTGCTGAGGCTATGGAAGCCTTTAGGGTTTGCAGACTTCGATCTTATTCTGACAGGGTCATAGTCAAAGTGGAGGTTCTCTCCTTCCTTCAGAGAAAGGTACCTCCTTTGAAGGCCTCGTTCTTTCCACTGGGATCTCACTCACAGAGATCTTTCATTTAGGTCTTCTTTTTTTTTTCAGAGTGTCTTGGTTTTCCATGCCTAAAATACTCTCATGGGCTCTTGAGCCAGATCTGAATGCCTTAAGGGCTGATTCTGAGGCCAGAGTGCTATTTAGGACATCTGCCATTCTATGAGTCTACTGTGTATCTCGCTTCCCATGTTAGATCATTCTCTCCCTTTTTCATTCTATCAGTTAGTATTAGCAGACACTAGTCTTGTTTGTGTGATCCCTTTGACTCTTAGACCTATCAGTGTGATCAATTGTGAATTAAATCGATCACTTGGGCTAGTGAGATGGCCTTGGTGCATGCCACCTTGATGGGATTGTATTGGAATCCCCTGGCATGATTCTAACTCCATGATTTTAGGCAAGTCCGATTGAGCATGCCCCAAATTGTACATCTCCTGCATTTCTTATTCCCATTCTTATATTTCACAGGGATCACTTTTCAGTTAAAATTTAAACACCTAAGAATAATTGTTTATTAATTACAGAGTTTAACCAATAGTACTAGAATAAAAAAATTACTAAAATGGATAAAGTGTTACATTGTACAACAACAGTCAGCACAAGAGCTGATCAAGTCACTGTTTCTCATAGTGTCCATTTCACTTCAATAGGTTTCACCTTTGGTGCTCAATTAGTTGTCACCGATCAGGGAGAACATGTGATATTTGTCCCTTTGGGACTGGCTTAATTCACTCAGAATGATGTTTTCCAGATTCCTCCATCTTGTTGCAAATGACCGGATTTCATTGTTTTTGACTGATTTATAGTATTCTATAGAGTACATGTCCCATAATTTCTTTATCCAAATGTATGCTTTGAATTCCCTGTGATCTTTTGCTGTGAGGTTCCTTTCATTTACCTTCTTTTATGTTGATGGCTGTGTTTCTCTCTTTCTGTGTGTAACACATCTTTAAGCATCTTTTGCAGGGCTGGATGAGTGACAACAAATTCTTTCAATTTCTGTTTGCTGTGAAAGTTCTTTATTTCACCTTCATTCACAAATGAGAGCTTTGCAGGATATAATATTCTGGGCTGGCAGTTTTTCTCTCTCAGTACCTGGGCTATGTCTCACCATTCCCTTCTAGCTTGTAGGGTTTCTGATGAGAAGTCTGCCGTGAGTCTAATTGGAGATCCTCTGAGAGTAATCTGACGTTTCTCTCTTGCACATTTTAGGATCTTTTCTTTCTGTTTCACTGTGGTGAGTTTAATTACAATGTGTAGTGGTGAGGATCTCTTTTGGTCATGTTTACTAGGGGTTCTAGGAGCTTCCTGTACTAGGATGTCTCTGTCCTTCTCCAAAACTGGGAAATTTTCTGCTATTATCTCACTAAAAGGCATTCTAACCCTTTCTCCTCTCCATGCCTTCAGGAACTCCTAGAACTCGAATGTTGGGTTTTTTAATAGTATCCTGTAGATTCCCAACAATATTTTTTAGATTTCTAATTTCCTCTTCTTTTCTTTGGTTTGACTGTATAGTTTCCTGTGCTCTGTCTTCTAAGTCCGATATTCTCTCTTCTGCCTCACCCATTCTGTTTGTAAGGCTCTCTAATGTGTTTTTCATTTGATCTATTGAATTCTTCACTTCATTATGATTTCTCATCACTATCACAGTTTCATGTTCTACTAGTTGTTTCATTTCATTTTGATTCCTCCTTAATATTTCATTTTCATGAGAGAGATTTTCTACCTTGTCCACTAAGGATCTCTGTAGTTCAAGAATTTGTTTTTGAGTACTTCTTAGTGTTCTTATCAATTTTTTGAGATCTGCTTCTTGCATCTCTTCTATCTCATCATCTTCATAATCTTGAATTGGGGTGTCTTTTTCATTTGGGGGTGTCATAGTGTCTTCCTTGTTCTTGTTACCTTGGTTTTTGCATTTGTTGTTTGGCATATTGGTTTCTTCACTGTGGTGTTTTTTCTTGTTATACTATCACTCTAGATAAGTGGACTGTCCTCTTTCAATGGAGCCTTAGAGGCTTGAAATGGGTGTGGCCTGAGAGCTCTGGTTCCTCAGGGTTGAGGGTGTGCCAAATGTGACACTCCCAGGTTAGGCGTGGTAAATCTCTCTCTGTTTCTTTCTTTTTTTTTTTTTTGCTTCAAAAGGGAAGTAATTCCACACAGCTGAATGGAGTTGGGGGTGGTTAGCAGGCGAATGATATACCCACAGGAGCCAGAGATCGGAAGCTCTTTCCCAAGGACCACAGAGGGAATCTCTGCGGCCTTCAGTGTGGGTTCAAATTCTCCTGCAGTCTCACCACTGGGCTACCAAGGCTACTGAACTGTAGCGTCTCTGGAGAGTACTCACGTGGTGAATTCTGTGAGTTCTCTCCCCCACAGTCTGTTTTTTCACAGTCTCAGTTCATTAGCACCACACATTCATTAGGTTCTAATCTCCTGTTATTTCACACACACCCCCTGCCCAGAGTCAGGTTTTTCTGCTAGGCTAAGGGCCGGTGCAGACCTGAGGTCGCCCTGCTTATGACATATGTCCAAAATGGCGCTTGCTCTTTGTCTTGCTCACCTTTGAGAAGTGGGCAGAGAGAGAAACTCGTGTCCGTATTAGTCACTTTTTTCTTTCTCTCTCTCTTCTATTTAGCCTGGTGAACTTTTCCCCACAGGGTTTCAAGCCTTGTTCACTCTAGTCTCCTCTCTCCACTTCCCTGCCAGTGTCTCAGGCTATTGAGGCTCGGCTCACCTCACGTTCCAGCGCTGGTGCATTGAGTCTGCCGCTGGTGTCCCAAACTGCGGGCTCCCGTGCTCTCCTCGAAGGTCCACTGTGAATCACTAGTTCTGGAAGAGTTTCCTCTGCTGTTTCTTCCCCTACTCTTCCTTGAACCTGCAGTATCTCCACTTTTATTAAACCTAGTCTCCCCAGACTATCAGTGTGCTGCCTTCCTATTCTGCCATCTTGCCACCACCCCCTCAATAGATATCACTATTGAAGAATCTAGTCAATGTCACAAGCTTAATCTTTGGAGCAACATTAGTATTTTCACAGAGAGCACATCCTCAAATACTGTGAACATTGTTCAGCAATATTTTTCATATGCTCAACAATGCTCATTATGCATTTCCTTAAATTCTGTCTCTAAGATGATACCTATTGATTTACAATTATATTGAATGCATTTTTCAACCATTTTATTGTAACAGGGTAAAGAACTTCTCATTGCCTTTCATAAATAAATAAATGAAGCTCCTAATGTTTTCATTAATTTAATAAGTTTTGTAATGCACTAGAAAAAGTATGTCTTAAAACACTAGAAAATGGCCAGGAGTCAGGAGCTTCTTATGGGTCCCCCACATGGGTGCAGGGGCCCAAGGACTTGGCCATCCCCTGCTGCTTTCCCAGGCATATTAGCAGGGAGCTGGATCAGAAGCTGAGCAGCTGGGACTCAAACTGGCACCCATATGAGATGCTGCAGCTTCAGTCCAGGGCTTTAACCCACTGTGCCACTACAACAGCCCCAAGTAAATAATTTTAAAATAAATTTTGCATATATATTTCTATGATTCTATATGTATTTGTACTAATAATAAATTGTATGTTTGTTGCCCCCAAATTATTTGACATTGTTTCAAACTCATTTAATTGGTATATTCTGCTATTTCACAATCTTAAAAATTATTAATAAAATAGATTTATGAATCATTAAAATGATTATTGACTAGGACTGTGGTTCATAGTTGGAGAAAACATTTTATTGTAATAAAATAGATTATTGAACACTGGATATTTTAAGTGCACATTTTAGTGGCATTAAATATTTTTGCATTACACAGCAACCATCACATTCCATCTATAGAATTTTTTTAATTCCCCACAAGTAAAATTTTGAATGCATCAAAAGCTAATTCCATGTTTCCCTCCATTACAGACCCTGTGATCACTTCTCTACTCTCTTTCTTGAATTTGTCTACTCTAGAAACCTCATATAAGTGGAGTCATACAAGAATCGTACTCTTACTACTGGTCATTTCTAGTAGTAATATGTCTTCAAGTTTCATCCCTTGTTCTGGTACATGCAAAACTTATAATTCTTCAATTCCAAATATATTTCATTATATGTTGCTTTCATTTGAACATAACTTTGAGGTTATCTCTTCATGTGAGGCATTAAGGCAGAAAAATTAATCTGAGTGTGGTGTTTAGAGGTGGGACTTTTGGGATGGGATTAGGATTAGAGGAGATATCATCGTATTTTTATGGAAAGTTGGGGTCCTTCTATCTTTTGTTTATTGTGAATAATGTTGCTTTAAGCATGTGTGCACAAATATCTGTTCTTTTTAAAATCTTATTTAAGGCATACAAATTTCGTGTATTTCATATACACAGATTCTGGAACATAGTGATATTTCCCTCCTTACCCTCCTTCCCATCCATGCTGCCCTTTTCATCCTCCCTCTTCTATTCCTATTCTTATTATTTCTTACAGAGATCCATTTCCAGCTAACTTTATACTCATAAGCTTACAATTACACTAATAGTTAAACAAATAGTATATATTTATATATATATATAGAGAGAGAGAGCATATATATATATATATATATATATTAAAAAAAATGTTCCTCAACAGTAGAGACCCACATTCACTTCTCTTGGTTGTATATTCAGTAGTGGAATTCCTGGATCATAAGAAAATTATACATTTAGTTTTTTGGAAGTTTCAGTACTTTCTTTTTCATTATTTCCATCATTTTTCATTCACAACTACAGTGTATTAGAGATTCAATTTCTTTAGCATCGCTAATATTTACTTGTTTATAATGGACATTTGAATGGATGTAAAGCAGTATTTTATTGTCATTTGCATTTTGGTAGCAACAAATATATTGATGATTCATGTGCTAAGCAACAACTTGTATAACCTTGTAGAAATATTTAATTCTTTGTCCATCTCTAAATGTTTTTGTTTCTGAGTTGTGGGGTTTCTTATATGCAACATATCTCTAATAATGACCTCTTCTGAAACATGAATTGTAAAGACTCTTCCCATCGAATGAGTTCCCTTTTCACTCTGATAGTACCTTTTGTTGTATAAATAGTTTTAATTTTACACAATTCCTGCTGTTTTCTTTTGTTGCTTTTGAATCATTAGTATTATATAAAATAAGTTACTACCAACCCCATTGTCATTGTTTCTCCCTTCTTAACATTTTAAATTCAAAATTAAAATTTGGTGTCATAACATAGACTATTAAATGATTGTCATTTATTTAGAGAATAATATTTAAATTAAAGTTAATATATTTCCAGTTAGAGTAGCATCCTTTGCTACTAATGGCTTTTTCTGTGTTTTAAATATGCCAAGCTGCATTGGCTCGGTAGGCAAAGGCCAGCCTACATTCAAAGGGCAGTAATTTCCACCTCAGATGTTAGAGTCGTAAAGACATTCTGGCCTCCATGTATCTACCACACATGTAATTGCTATTTTGTATTTTAGTTTTGTCCAACATCAATTATAATTTTCTTTGTGATTTTTTCATCCATAGATTATATAGATTTTTGAGTTTTAAATACTAGAGGCTTCTCTGGGCTTCTGTTTTCTTATTAACTTCTTTTAAAAAATTTTTTAGAAAGCTTTCATTTAATAAATATAAATATCAAAGGTATAGCTTTAGGAATATAGCAGTTCTTCCCCCCATACCCACCCTCCCACCTTCAAATCATCCCATCTCCTACTCCCTCTCCCATCCCATTCTTCATTAAGATTCATTTTTTTAAAACTTTTATTTAGTAAATATAAAATTTCAAAGTACAGTTTATGGATTACAATGGCTTACCCCCCATAACTTCCTTCCCACCTGCCCCCCTCCCATTTTCCGCTCCCTCTCCCATTCCATTCACATCAAGATTCATTTTCAATTATTTTTATATGCAGAAGATCAATTTAGTATATATTAAGTAAAGATTTCATAAGTTTGCACCCACACAGAAACACAAAGTGTAAAATACTGTTTCAGTACTAGTTATAGCATTAATTCACATTGGACAACACATTAAGGACAGAGATCCCACATGAGGAGGAATTACACAGTGACTCCTGTTATTGACTTAACAATTTGACACTCTTGTTTATGGTGTCAGTAATCTCCCTAGGCTCTAGTCATGAGTTTCCAAGGCTATGGAAGCCTTTTGAGATTCATTTTTAATTAACTTTATATACAGAAGACCACCCTTATACTTAACTAAATATTTCAACAATTTGCACCCCCCACACACAAAAAGTATAAAGTACTGTTTGAAAACAAGTTTTACAGTTAATTCTCATAACACAACTCATTAAGAACAAAGGTCCTACATTGGGAGAAAGTGCACAGGGACTCCTGTTGTTGATTTAACAATTGACACTCTTATTTATGATGCCAACAATCACCCATGTGGCTTTTGTTTCATGTCATTTGATAATTTCTTTTGGTCAACTTAATATTTAAAATTGTTATATCATTCTGATATGTCATCCGTTTATTACCATGACAAGTCTTGATAAAAATTGCCAATTTCTTATTAATCCATAAAGATAATTCTACATCTATACTTAAAGAATAAAATGGACATTCAAACCATTGAAGATGAGTACAAAAATTACAAGGGAAATTCATTCCAAGACACATGACAAAGTATTGCAATTTAAAAGTCTTGGACTATCTCTGTCTCTCTCTCTCTCTCACTATCTAACTCTATCTGTCAAATAAATAAAAAAAATTAAAAAGTCTTGATTGTCAAGAAATTTTTGAAACAAAAATGTCAATGGGTATGTGACCTGGCAGTTAAGTCACAAGTTGGGATGCCCACATCCAGTGTCACAGTGCTTCTACTGGAGTCCTGTTTCTACTCCAGATTCTGGCTTTGAGATAATGGACACCCTGGGAGGCAGCAGGTGATGGACTAAGTATTTTGATTCATACCAGCTGTAGAAAAGATCTGGATTCGGTTCCTGACTTCAGGTTTCAATGAGTTCATTCCCATTTCTTGTGAATAATTGGGAAATGAACCAGTGTAAGAGTGCTCTGTTTATGACTTCTCACTCCATCTCTCTGCCTCTCCATTTGCCTCTCAAGTACTAAAGAGCAGGAAAGATAACAAATTTCCCTCACTTAAATTGCATGCATTCTTACAATATATTCTTTAAGAATGTATACTGAAATATAGACAAAGATGTTTAGTGTTTTTAAAAGAATCCATTTGGAAACAGTATTTAGAAACTCAATATAAATGTTTTAGTAATAAATGTAGTCAAGTTATCTTGCAATTCCATTCAGGCCTATGCAATGCAGATAGGGTATAGCCTACCCTTTCTCTGGTAATGTTGAAAATGTAAATCTAGTACTATTAATACACATACAATTATTAATAAACAAACTTCATATTTCACTGTTTACAGAAGTTGTATAGTAGACACACTAAATGTAAGAAGGAAGTCAGTGTGGGGAAATGTCAGCCAGATTTTTAAAGTTATGCATACTTATGGGATACCATGTGATGTTTCATTACATGTATCCATCTGTGTTGGTTTACTAACACAATGAACTCCAGTTTCCAGCATTTTGCTGCAAATGACAATACTTCATCCCTTTTATGACTGAGCAGTATTCCATTGTGTATAGGTAACATATGTTTTTATCCATACATTTGATAATGAAACTCCATTGATTCCATATTTAGCTACTGTGAATAGTGCTGTAACTCTCTGATATCATGATTTCATGTCTTTCAAATATATATCCAATAATGGGATTTCTGGATCCTAATTTTAAATAAATTGTCAAAATTTATTTTAAATCTTCATTATATGTGTTGATAGGAATTATATGTTACTATAGTTTTAATAATGTTGTGGCTATTTTAAAATTTTCTTTATATAAGTGAGATTGCATATTTTTTCATTTTACTACTGTTTATAGCCCTTTCCTATTTTTCTACTGGACTATGGTATTTTTAATTTTTTATTTGTTGAGCTTTTTATTTATTAAAGCCATTAATCCTTTGACTATGATGTAAGTTAACAATCTTATCTCAAATATATACTTATTAAGTTAAAAACAAAAAGAAATTCTGACACAGTTTTCCAGAGTTGCAAAATAATTTACATTACCACTGATGCTTCATGAGAGTTCCCAATTCACCACATCCTTGCCCACATTTGTACTTTCTGTCTCTTTAAAGATAGCATTTGAATAGTGTTGTGTTGATATCTCATTGTGGTTTCAATTTGAATTTCTATTTTGACAAGTGATATTGAGCATTTTTCATGTGTTTCTTGTGGATGTGTATAGCTTCTCTTGAGAACTGTCTGTGCATGTCCTTTGCCCATTTCTTCATTGGATTATTTTGTTGATGAGTTTTTTGTTTCAGATATATTCTGATTCTTAATCCTTTCTTTGATAAGTAGCTTGCAAATATTTTCTCACATTCTGTTAGATGTGGCATTTCCTTTGCTATGTAGTAGTTTCTGAATGTAATATAATCCCGTTTATCTAGTTTTGTATTTGTTGCCTGTGCTATTTTGTCATCATATTCAAATATTTGTTCAGCATCACTGTTTTGAAGTTTGCTCCATTGTTATGTTCTAGTAATTTTATAGTTTCAGGTTTTATCTTTAGGCCTTTTATCCATTATGAGTTGATTTTTTATATGGTGAGAGGTATGCATTTTATTTTATTTTGTATATATGTAAAATTATTATTACACAGATTTGCCAGATCATTTATTGAATGGATTTTCCTTTTTCCAATGTCTGTTCTTGACACTTGCATCAAACGTCAAGTGGATGCATGTACATGTATTGATTTCAGCATTATCCAATCTGTCCCATTGATCCTTGTGTTGGGTTTTATGCCAGTATGATGCTGTCTCAGCTATTGCAGTTTTGAAATCTGGTCCTATGATGCCTCCAGTTTTATCTTTTCACTTGGATTCACTTTGGCTATTCTGGATCTTTTGTGATTCTACAAGAATTTGGGATTTTTTTTTGTAATTCTGTAGAGAATGTCATTGATACTATATCTGCACATTGCTTTAGATTGTATGGACATCATAACAATATTTGTTCTTCCAGTTAATGAACAAAACAAATCGTTCCTTTTGTTTGTGACCTTGATTATACCTTTTACCAATGTTTTATAATCTTACTGTAAATATCTTTCACCTTCCAAAATTTCTTATTCCTAAATATTTAAATTTTTGTATCCATTGTGAATAGAATTTCTATCTCGATTTCTCTTTCAGCAAAATTATTACTGTTGTATTAAAAAGCTAGATTTTTGGATGCTGATTTTCTATCCTGTAAATTTACTGAGTTAGTTTATCAGTTCTAACAATTTTTGGTGCAACATTTAGTCCTTGCCATGTACAAAATCATGACTTCCTGCTTTCCAAGTTGAAGTACTATATATCTTTTTCACATCTAATTGCTCTTGCTGATACTTCCAATACTATGTTAAATAAGGTGGATTAGCATTAAGAGAGTTAAGAAATAATACCTGCCCTCAATGATCCCTTACCCGTGTTTAAATGCCTTATTCAGTGTCTATGCAATGTAGGCATTTACTAAAAGACATGTGTAAAAATGGATCAATTTCTTTTTAATAAGCAAGCCTGCTTGTGTTTTTACTTAAGGCTCGAGTGGCACGTAACAGTTCATAAAATGGCTTCTGAGGTAGGGGGTTGAGGGAAACAAAAAATGAACTGAGGTGGGAGAGAAAACCTGAGAAGGTAAGAGCTGGATGGTTCCTTCTAACCTGATTTAGGGGAGGGAGTAGACGCCTCTGAAAATCAGGATGAATCCCTTCCTTCAACCCAGGAACCAGGCAAAAGGCTGCTGCTTTTGCTCTCCTGGGTCTCAAGGGAAAGGGGAAAAGCCGGTGTTTTCATGCCATGAATTATGGGAAAACGGAGAGGGGTGCTGCGTAGGGTACAAGTCAATCGGAAACACTGGCAGAGATGGTGGCTGGGTGTCCACTGACTTGTACGCTCTCCAGCAAGGTGGTGGTGTTGGGTCTCAGTGTTGATGGAGGCTGGGTCTCCAGGGCTGAGGTCTCTGTGGGACCAGCAGTAGAGTCAGTTGCCTGAGCACTGGGGCTCAGGCCAGGAGCCGTCAGTGTGGCCTTGGCTGGAATAGGTCTCCCTGTCTCCACCTTCCATTGTGGGCTGCTGGGGTGCATAGGAAGGAAGGGCCTGTGATATCTGGGCCGAAGTCTGAGCTGGGGACCCCTCACCTCCCCGTTGGTCTCCCTGCTCTGGGGCAGTGTCTTTGGGCTCCACCCCACAGTGCCCTCTATTGGCTGCTGCTGGCTGGGGGGCCAGGGGTCCTCGCCCAGAGGCCCAGCGCCCTTGGTACAAGTGGTGGCCATGTCCTCTGGGCCCCCGTGCAGTCTTCAGCTCACTCCCCTTCCCTGCCAGGTTCTTTCCCAGTGGAGGGCGCCTCTGCCCCGTGGGTGTGCGGCAGCTGTGCAGGGCTGGGGATGAATCATGAACCTGCTCCGACTGGGGCACAGTGGCTGCCCCTTCACCGGAGCATGCCCGCTCTGGGCCCAGTTACATTAGCAGCTTCTGCACGCGCCTCTCCTCCTGCGACATCAAGCTCCACAGGGTCCCCATCACCAGCGCTGTGCAGAAACACCTGGGGTGATTCTTCTAATAGCTGTCTAGTGAACGAAGGCGTCCTCTTTTGGGTCATCCCTTTGGAATCCGTAAACATTCGGACCTGAATTCCCAGCACCAGCTTGTCTAGTGACTGGACTGGAGAGCACAGGGGTCCCCGAGGCCGCATTCCGTGTTGCGAGGGGTGCGGGACCTGGTGACCAGGGGGTCCTAGCAGCGCTGCCCCAAGCAGATACGGCCCTCTGATGCCCGCTATCTGCGGCTCCCCAGCAAACATTGGTACCATCGCCACCATCAAAGCTGCCACTGTCGCTGGCACTGTCACCACTGGGCTGGAGGCCGCTATCCCCACTCCCCCGGCCCCCTGCTGCCTCCTTCCCCACACTCATCACCGGGGTTCAGTATGGGCCACTGCAGCTACCTGCTCCACCTCTTCTGCAGCCCTGGCCACTGCCCTGGCTCCTCCCCCAGTTCCCTAACCCACTCCCTGCATGCTGGCAGAGGGCCCTGATCAGAGGCCAATCGCTGCCGAGGTACGTGCAGGCCCTGCCTCTGGGCACCAGCCAATCGTAGCTCAGTAGCCCCTGGCTCGCAGGCCCCATTGGATGAAAGACCTTTCCCTGTAACTCTTTCAAATAAATAAATAAATTTTTAAAAAGCTTGGATTTATCCAGTCTATTTTTGATGGACATTTGGGTTGGTTCCAGGTCTTAGCTGTTGTGAATTGAGCTGCATTAAACATTAATGTGCAGACAGCTTTTTTGTTTGCCAATTTAATTTCCGTTGGGTAAATTCCAAGGAGTGGGATGGCTGGGTTGTATGGTAGGGTTATAGTCAGGTTTCTGAGGAATCTCCAGACTGACTTCCATAGTGGCTTCACCAGTTTATATTCCCACCAACAGTGGGTTAGTGTCCCTTTCTCCCCACATCTTCTCCGGCATCTATTGTTGGTAGATTTCTGAATGTGATACATTCTGACCCGCGTGAGGTGAAACCTCATTGTTGTTTTGATTTACCTTTCCCTGATTGCTAGTGATCTTGAACATTTTTTCATGGGTCTGTTGGCCATTTGAATTTCCTCTTTGGAAAAATGTCTATTGAGGTCCTTGGCCCATCTCTTCATGGGTTGTTTATTTTGACGTTGTGGAATTTCTTAATTTCTTTGTAGATTCTGGTTATCACCCCTTTATCTGTTGCATAGTTTGCAAATATTTTTTTCCCATTCTGTTGGTTGCCTATTCACTTTCCTGACTGTACCCCTCAGAATACTATACAGCAATCAAAAACAATGAAATCCGGTCATTTGCAACAAAAATGGAGGAATCTGGAAAACATCATGCTGAGTGAATTAAGCCAGACCCAAAGAGACAAATATCATTTGTTTTCCCTGATTGGAACGACTAACTGAGCACCAAAGGGAAAACCTGTTGAAGTCAAATGGACACTACGAGAAACAGTGACTTGATCAGCTCTTGTCCTTACTGTTGATGTACAATGTAAATATTTATCCATTTTAGTATTTTTGTTTGTTTGTTTTTTGTTCTAGTATTAGTGGTTGAACTCTGCAATTAACACACGATTGTCCTTAGGTGATTAAACTTTACAGAAAAGTGATCCCTGTTAACTATAAGAGAGGGAAAAACACAGGGAGGATATGTACAATTTGGAGCATGCTCAATAGGACTTGCCTCAAATGATGGAGTTAAACAACCTTCCAGGGGACTCCATTACAAGCCCATCAAGGTGGCAGGTATTAATGACATCTCACTAGTCCAAGTGATCTGCTTCAGTCCACAACTGATCATACTGATAGGTCTAAGAGTCAAGGGGATCACACAAACAAGACTAGTGTCTGCTAATACTAACTGATAGAACCAAAAAGGGAGAGAACAATACAACATGGGAAGTGGGATACACAGCAGACTCATAGAATGGCAGATGTCCTAAGTAACACTCCGGCCTTAGAATCAGCCCTTAAGACATTAGGATCTGGTGGAAGAACCAATGAGAGTATTTTAGGCATGGAAAACCAAGGCACTCTGGGGAAAAAAAAGAAGACCAAAATGAAAGATCTCTGCGAGTGAGATCCCAGTGAAAAGAATAGGGCCACCAAAGAAGGAGGTACCTTTCTCTGAAGGGAGGAGAGAACTTCCATTTTGACTAGGAATAAGACTGAAGTCAGTGAACCCTAAAGGCTTCCATAGCCTCGGCAACTCATGACTAGAGCCTAGGGAAATTACTGACGCCGTAAACAAGAGTGTCAAATTGTTAAATCAACAACAGGAGTCACTGTGTACTCGCATCTCATGTGGGATCTTTCCTTAATGTGTTGTCCAATGTGCCAATGTGCAGTAATGCTATAACTAGTACTGAAACAGTATTTTTACACCTTGTGTTTCTGTGTGGGTGCAAACTGATGAAATCTTTACTTAGTATATACTGAATCGATCTTCTGTATATAAAGATAATTGGAAATGAAAAAAGAAACTTGGTGTTAAATTGGAAATTTCATAGAAAATTAATCAATTTTTAAAAAAAAATATCATGTAGGACCTCTGTCCTTAACGTGCTGTACATTGGGATTTAATGCTATAACTAGTACTAAAACAGTATTTTCCACTTTGTGTTTCTATGTGGGTGCAAACTGTTGAAATCTTTACTTAACAGATACTAAACTGATCTTCTGTATACAAAGAGAATTGAAAATGAATCTTGATGCGAATGAAAGGGGAGAGGGAGCAGGTAAAGGGGGAGGGTTACAGGTGGGAGGGAAGTTATGGGAGTGGAAATCATTGTAATCCATAAGATGTACCTTGGAAATTTATATTCTAAATAAAAGTTAAAAAATAAAAGCAAAGCTTGGATTTACAACTGTAGAAGGTGATTTAGGGGTAAAGTAGTTGATAAAATATAAAAGAACAATTGGTCTCCTAAAATACACTCCTGAAAAATAAAGGTCATTTTATCTGGATTGTGATTTAGAGCACACATTTTCATTACAACAAAAACACAACAAAGCATCAGTTTACAGCAACTATGTACAGTTGTCAACAAGATGGCACATGTATGACATTGTATATAAAAATTATATATAAATGACATTGTATATAAAATTCCTATACTTCATAGAATATTTTTAAAATTATAACCAAATGCATAGCTTAAAATAATCTCTGAGAGTCAGTGTTGTGGTGCACCAGGTTGCTACAATCCTGGATCCATAGTGGAGTGCAGTTTCAAGTCCCACCTGTTCTGCTCCTGATCTGACTCCTTGCTAATGCACTTGGGAAGGCAGTGGAAGATGGTCCAAATTCTTGGACACCTGCTACCCATATGGGAGACGCACATGGAGTTCCTGGTCCAGTATGATAATGTGGTCATTTAGGGAGTGAACCAGATAATGGAAGACCTCGTTTGCTCCTTCTCTGTCATTCTGTCATTCAAATACATAACATAAATCTTTTTAAAAAGCACTATCTCAGTTGTTCCTAAAGCAGTTAGTGAGAAACAATCCATATCACCAAAAGGCTTTATAAGTAAAATTTAATGAAATTTTATTAGGAAACCATAATTAAAAAGTCTAAAACACAATAATCAAGAGAAAATCATTATTAATAAATAGTAAAGAAAATTTTAATGAAGCAGAAATCATAAAGTATTAGAATAACAACCCAAAGTTCCTTTTCAAAAAATAAGTAATTACTTAGCTAATCTAACTTTACAAATGGAGGAGGAAAATTGCTAATACACAATTTTATAAATTATAAAATAAAAATAACCACATTTTGGGGCCAGCATTGTGGCATGACTGGTTAAGCACTCACATGCAATGCTGGCATTCCCTATGGGTGCCAGTTCTAGTCAGCTGCCCCACTTCCAATCCAGCTCCCTGCAAGGGGACCCTAAGAAAGGCAGAAGAAGGTTCAAGTCACTGGGCCCCTACACCCATGTGGGAGGCTCAGATGAAGCTCCTGATCCCTAGCTTTAGCCTGCCCCAGTCCTGGCTGTTGTGGTCATTTGAGGAGTGAACCAGCAGATTGAAGATCTCCCTGTCTCCCTCTCTCTCTACTTCTGCCTCTCAAATAAACAAAACAAACCTTAAAAGCCCACATTTTTACACTAAATATCTCCCCACAATAAAAAAAATAGACGAAATCTGCAAATCTTTGGAAGCATAGATGATCTCATACTAGACAAAGAAGGAAAATTTGGTCTAAAAATCAGCAGATTTCATCAAAAAAGAATTCTTAAACCAAAAGTGAAGTATAACAATTATGAAATATTACAATGAGTACAAAATATGAAATAATTTTAAGCAGCAAAATAATTATATACAATAATCCAGACTGAAATTGGTTTAATATGAAATCTGTTGATGTGATCAATTACATTGAGTAGACAAAAGGAAAGTAATATTGTTATATCTGATTATGTGCAAAAATGACAGACTTTGGGCAGAAAGAGGAGATATTTTATTATCTCATGACCATGTCAGTCAAAAATACAGGCACTGATTCATTGGAAAATATGTCCATTTCTCATGAAATTGACTGAGATCATGCTGGGATATTATCTTGGGTCTCAGCTGATCTAGAAGGTTTAAGACAATTTATACACATAACTGGTGTGTTGTCACGGAGAAGGCTAAGGGTGCTGGGATTCAGCTGAGCACACTTCACTCTCTAGGTTTCTCCAGGCATTGCCCACAAGAGCGTAGGTCTACTGACTTCAATAAGACCTAGATCTGCCATTGCATTGAAGGCCAGGTCTAGAAACTGGCACAGCATTGTTTATAGTGTAATCTCGTGTCAAGGCACTCACATAGTAGCTTAGAGTCAGAGGAAGAGAATGCAGACTCTATCTCAATTAAGGAACATCAGATATTTAGTTGGCATCTATAATTAGAGGCAGATTATGTGTTAACAAAATCTTCTTCATATGTAGGACCCTCAAAACCCCTCAATCTTAGTTAGTGTTAAAATTTGAAAGTGGGAGGATGGATAGTGGGAGTTGGGTAAAAAATTGGGGAAGCTGTCATCGTTCACTAATTGTGACAGACTATCAGAATTCTATAAAAATAGAGAACTCAATGAGTGCATGTTGATTGTGACAAATATATCATTCTTGTATAAGATGTTAGCAGTAAGGAAGCCCAGTATGGGATATATAGGAACTATGTGATTATTTTATAATTTTTGTTTTGTACATTTAAAGTATTCTGAAGTAAGTTATCTTTATAATAGCATTGATACACTAATAATTTTGAAACAAAACTATATAGCACTTAAGGGTTGGACATAGTTGCCACTGTATTCATTGTTATTAGATTATGAACTATGGAAATAGGGAAAAATCAAGTTAGAACCATAATAATTTCAGAGGAAGAGAAAAATATTTTGTTGAACATTATTTGGTTATAGAAAAAATAAAAAGAATCTTGGAAAAGCTAAAGTTAGCAAGCTAACCTAATGAATCATTTTATAAAATCAATATTCAAAAACAATAGTCTGTGTTTTCAACACACACCAATTACAAAATATAATGGAATAGAAGATCCCATTTTAACTAAAAAATTAAAATAAAATAAAATGTTAGAAGTTTATATACATATATCATTGTAAAAGGGGAAAATATCATGTTTTTGAATAAAAGCTTAATATTATAAAAAGTTTTTACCCCATTTTAATTTATAGAAACTTAAATATGAAAGGTGCATTTTATAAAATGTATTTATAATTTATAAATTATAAATTCTTTGTTTACAAATCACTGGATGCTTTATTTTCTACAGTAAATTATTATAGGCATGTTTAGAACACTCAAGCCAAAAATATTAAAAAAAAATTCTTGCTAAAAAGAACAGCAGGGAGAAAGGGCCCTGTAATATTGTTCACACAGTGTGATACTGGTGCATAAAGGAACAAAATAAAATTTATATCTTGATTCAATTATGCATGGAAACATAACATGAAAAAGCAACATGTTTAGTAGCAAATGTAAAAAAGGAGGCAGAGGAGGAGGTGTGGGAGGAGAAGGGGATGGGGGAAGAAGGGAAGGAAGGGGAGGGGGGAAGAAGGAGAGGGGGAAGAAGCCAAGAGTGGGGTTGGGGGATGAGAAGAAGAAAAGGAGGCACTTGGGGCCCCACTCCCCAGTCTGAGAAGCCACATTTTCAAGAAGTGACTTCCGGGGAGCTGTGCTGCCCCATGTGCCCAGCCTGTGGGTGCAGGCCTACACAGGGCCTGTGGGGCAGCATCCACTGAGTCTGTGGCTGCCCTGGCCCCCCAGGTGCACCCAACAGTGGTCCTGCCTGCACCCTGCTGGGCCAAGAGCCTAGCACATGTGATTGTACTGCAGCAGGGAGCTCCTGTGTCCTTGTGGGGAAGTGACACATGGAGTCCCACCATGTCCCGAGCGAGCACAGCTCATGGACCAGCAATGAAAGGGGAAAACAGAGGCCCCATCCAGGTCCTGCACAGGCTACTCCACTGAAGACCTGTGCTCTCACCCGACTGGGCACCTGAATTCAATGGTGCGGGCTCTCTCTGCAAAGCACAGAACTTGGCATCCCGGTGGAGTAGGAGACTCAACTGAACTAGTGAAAATGTGAAAGTTCTAAGCAATACTCTGTGAAGGTGGAGACAGAGGCCTAAGATGCTGCCCTGGACTGCCCTGCAGTATTCCCGCTAACAGGAGCAGCTGGGCAGCAGTGGGCAGCTGCGTGGAAAGGAGGTGGCTGGAACCCCTGGCTGGCATGTGCAACCAGTAGAACAGCTTGCCCTGCAGGGGCAATGGAGCGCAGCCTGGCAGGAGCATGGGCTTGGAGCAGTCAGGCGAGGAGGAGCCCGATAAGGACACAACAGGACTGCCGCTTCCTCTGTATGGCATCTCGCACAAGCTCCTGGAAAAGAAGAATCCACTCTGGAACCTTCTGTGCACCAAGGTGTCCTGATGGCAAATCCGATGAGCAGCAGTTCCTGCTCTCCTCAGTGAGCCCCAGAAGTGGATTGCAGCAGCACAGGGGCTAGTTGGCGACTTTGAACTCTTCCACTTCCTGACCTGGGAGAGATTAGGCTGAGCAGTGGTTGCTCTTGGTGTTGAGCATTGTTCTGGAGTGTCTGTATGATGTCCACAGACTGTACCTTGTATCCTGGAGCATGGCTCCCTGCATTTGCACATGTAAACACTCTTGTAAATATGACTTCTGTGTTCCCTGATGGTGCAGCTGAGGTTGGGGGGAGCTGAACTATGAGATCAAGGGGCAAGAGAAACGGGGTCCTCTTCCTGGCTGTGTCCTGCCCACCGCTTGCAGGTCAAAATGCAAATCAGCAATTGTCTTGTTCCTCTTCCCACATTGTGCATGCTCTGTTTTATCTATTTTTTTTAATTAAAAAGAAATCCTTTTTTGAAAACAAATTACCAAACTTTAAGGGGGCAATTTACTTAGAAAAAAATTGTTTTAAATATTTAAGGTGAAGTACCATAGAATGATTTCAGTTACTGAGTTTTTTAAAAAAGATGTTTTCAATTCATGAAACATTCAGAAGTTCCTTGTTCATGCATGATGATTCATCATAGCTCCAGGTGGCTTAAGAGACTTGTCTTTTTCTTCTTAGTTGAGAAGGGTCAAGCTTCCCCCTTGCCCTTGCATGGCAGCAAAGAGGATGCCATATCCTAGTTGCCTCTCTGCTGTAGTGTCCAGGAAGGTTGCCTATTCAGTCTTCCAGTGCCATCTGGGTTAGAATGTTATACACACCCCAGAGAACATTGGCTAATCCTGGTGCTAACATGAATGTGGATGGATGTGAGCTGTGTCTCTCATGACCCCCATTCTCTCCCCATACATATGCTGGTTGGAGGGGCAGATATATTTCCTTGGAAAGGAATGTCTATGGGCATTTGGATTCTTGTTTGATTTAAGGGTTGAGCCCCTCTGGGCTCACTGAGAACTGTTTAATCTCTGCGTGTGTATTTGTACAAAATCAAGCTCTGGGAGCTGTGTACTGACTTCCCCAGACTCAAATGTAGCTCCTCCAGGCAGCAATGCATCCCTGCTCCTCAGGGCCAGCCATGGACTGGGGCCCACTGGGAGCTGGCATTGGAAGGATTAAATCTCAGAAGACTCCTGTGTCTTTCCCATGGTCTGCTTAGAATTGTTCAGGCCCTGATGGCCCACCCCCACCCCATTTCTTGTTTTTAGAACATGCATCTCTTCCCTCCTTACTGATTGGGAAGGCCACACTGTGCCTGGCTGGCAACTTGCCCTTCAGGAGTTGGGACTGGGGACTTACCTAACAGATCAATTCCAGAAAAATAATTTCATCCAACCTACACTGGGGGCCACATGCCTGGCCTAAGAGGGAGAGGAAACAGTGAAACCATAACTGAGTAAGGAGCCTGGGACATTAACTGAACCACACAGTGTAGTCCCTTGTGGGAGGCTGCAGATTTAATAACTTCATAGCTTAATAGTTTGCAGCCTTAAATTGCAAATATTATAGGCTTGCATTGTAGCATAGAAATGAAAGCCGGTGATTTTACTTTCAATACCTGGTTAAAATCTCTTGGCACTAAAAGACACAACAAAAAGCATTGAGGAAAGTTTATGAGAAGATATCAGGCAATAAAACATTGAGATCACTAAGAAAAGAAAATTTGACAAGCAGTCACTATAGTTGTATGGGTTCTTGCTGAGAAAAATTACCTTTCAACAGTACAATGACCTGGATTCCAGTCAATACCTGTTGCTATTGAGATGTAGTAGTCACCATAACTGAGGATAGCAAGAACTTTCCAAAAAGGAAACTGGAATGAATGTAACTGAACAGATGAAACCTGAGAACTGGATATGTAAAGTCCCCACAAGCCCTTGAGCATGAGATAGACTGAGCGTCAATGGAGTGAAACTACATGAGGTTCACCAGAGAGTAGCTGATCCTGGGGTGGGAGTGTAAAAATATATTTAAGATTATTTGGTTTGGAGGGTATCTAAGTTCTAACCCAAGTAAGACCTTGTTGACATATTATTAACATCACAGGCATGTAAGTGAAACATGCAAAGGCTTTACTTTATAACTAAGAACCACACACTGAAGTAATGCTTATTTAAGACCACTCTACAAAAAAGTATGTTAAATAGCCCTGGTTTGGTGTTAAGGGAAATAAAATGTTGGCGGTCAAGACCTTCAAAGTTAACAGTGCTTATGGAAAACTGGACATATATTCAGGCCTACTATAGAAAAGCTGAAAACCAAGACTAAACAAATTCAAGGTGACAAGCCAGTAATTAGGCTACCTATTAGAACAAATATGAATATAGGAGTCAAATAAAACTTTTGCACTATTTTGGTGTAATAATAGAATAGCATTGACCAATCTTCTCACTGAAAGCATATAAATTGCTGAATTCATGGCTTTCAAATTGCCCTTGCAAAAATATTGGAGTTTTAATCCAGAAAAAAATGGACTAGCTAAAATAAAGACACAATCTGCCTCAACTCACATCAGAAGAAATAAATATCCTAAAAGTTTCTGTATCTATTAAAGAAATTCAGTTAAAAGATGTTTTCACAGCAGTTGCCTCTTGATATGCCTGCAACCAACAGTGGTTCAAGAAATAGTTCCATTCCCAATTCAAACTTCCTACTGACATGCACACTGGTAGGTAAAAACCAATGTCTGAAATTTTTGTGTCTCTATCACTCACATCAAAGATCTGGATTATACTAATATGAGGAGACCTGGGTTGTGTTTATGTCTCCAAACCTCAGGCTTGCTGAGTTTCAGCTGTTATGGTCATTTGGTGAATTGAAGAGCAAGAGAAGAGACCTCTTCCTTTGATTTTCAAATAAATGATAAAAAAATAAATATAAACATAATTTATTTAAAGATAATTAATTGAGTAACAGTCTCCTAAAAGAGAAAGCACCAGGCCCTGATGGGTTTGCTGAGAGATTCTATGTAACATCTAAGAAATAATTGCTGTAATTATTTGTGAAGTTTTCAGGAAGATAGAGCTTGAAGAAATGCTCCCCTATCCAAACTATACAGAAAGGGTACAGAAAATAATTTACAGGCCAGTATCTCTCATATACATAGATGCACATATTTTAAAATTGTCTATAAAGTTCAATAAGGTATTATATGCATGATATTTGATAAATATAAATATATGAAATCAGTTCCAGATATTTAAGGCAGGTCAAACTGGTGGCAATTTAACTTCCCAAATCAATGGAAAAAAGAAAAAAACAAAATTTTATCAGTTTGATGAATACAGAAAATCTTGACAAAGTCTAGTGCTGGGAGCCACTGTGCTGGTTTCCCTGTGTAGGCCTTTGTTAAATTCACCTTCAACTGTGTTCCTGTAAGGAGGATTCACTAGGGAATTCCATTTGTACAGCTCATTGATATGGTTAGCATTTCATAAACAAAGTCATAGACAAGTCAGGGTCAGTCTTGGCTTGTGGAATTCCTGGGGGGAAAAAAGGTCACCATGCTCTAGGAGAATGATCAAAACAAGGGCATTCCACTGAAATTAACTATGTTATGACTGTGTTACAAAAAGCCTGATAAGTTGCTTGCGTGTGTTGTTGACTTCTCTATTGCCTTGAGTTGCAGCTGGTTATGTATAAAATATCACTGAAATGCTGGAATAAATGAGACCTTGATCAGAGTACTGTCTTGGTCTCCCTTCTCGTGTCCGGTTTGTCTCTCCATTCAGGTCTGCCCTCCTCATGTTCCAGTTGACTACCCTGCAGGCCGGGGCAGTCTAGCACTATGAGTGATGAAACAAATGGATGAAAAATTAAGTAAGAGCCTCCAGCCCAGGATGTCCTCAAGTTAATACAGTACATTTACACAGACCTACCTGCTCACATTATAGATAATGATGGAAAGCTCCAAGTTTTTCCACTAAAATGAGGAATAAAATAAGCATGTGCCTTCACAACCAATTTTCAACATGTTACTGAAATCCTAGCTAAGCAGTAAGATAAGCAACAAAAATAAAATGCATACAGTAAGAAGTGACACTCTGTGGAGCAGCAAGGATTGCACAGACACACAGCAGCTCAGGGGACACCACCAGCTACTCCTATGGCTTCAGCTCCTGCAGTCCTCAGCTGGCAGGGAGGCCATCTTCCCAGAGTGAGTTGAGAGGATTCTGTAGAAGCCTGTGCTCCACTGGCGATCTTGTCTGGAGAAGAGACTTGTGGTCCCTGCTGACTCATTCCAGTGAGGTGAGTTGTCCAGGGGCAGAGTATCTACTTAACTTTGTGATTGAAGGGCACATTGCTCCCGGCCCCACCAGGGGGGAAAGTGCCACCTTTTCATAGTAATGGAGTGGAAGCTGCCACAGCTAGTGCATGTCTGGGGTTTTTATCACAGTGAGAAATCTACGATCTCCACTGACTTTGAGTCCAGGAAGAGCAGCTGGTGGGGGCAGGGCATCCACTTAGCTCAGGGAATGGAGAGCATGTTGCCTTCCTGCCCTATCCCAAGGACAGGGACAGAGTGGTTCTCTGGATAGAGCAGCACATAGTGCAGAGAGTGGATACCCTACAGTCTGACAGCAGGAACCCTGCACCTGTGACTGAGAATGGAGGGCTTATGCTATAATCCAGGAGGACTCCATGTTCAGACTACAAAGTGAACAGATTTTTTGTGCAGTTCATGTACTTGAGTGAGTTGGGGGCAGGGTGCAGGCACAGAGAAGTTCAGCTTGGCACAGAGAAGGGTGGAGGCAGTGACCACAACAACCAGGGGGATCATCTGCTCTCTTCTGCTGGATACAGAGGAGAGATACCATGCATATTTTGCGTGTTACCCAGGACTTTGACTCACACACAAATGCTGACCAGAGCTCCCTGGTCCCACTCAGCACATACCTCTAGATATCCACTGAAGGTGCAGGCATCTCACTACACCTAGGGGCACATTCCCAATAACAAAGACTTCAAAGGAGATACCCACAAGAGCTTCTCTAGATGTGTAAAATCATAAAAGATGAGACATATTAACAAGAAAGACAATATGAAACACCGAAGGGAACACAATAACACTTCAATATTGGACTGTGAAGTGTGAAGATGAGGATCTTGACAAAATGCCTGAAAAGGCATTCAAAAGATTTATTGTAAGATTACTCAAAAATACAGAGAAACAATTCCATGATTTAAAGAAACTGATGCATGCCACAGATGAGAAATTCATCCAAGCAATAGAAATATTAAAGAACAACCAGGCCAGCGCCACAGCTCAATAGGCTAATCCTCCACCTGCGGTGCTGGCACACTGGGTTCTAGTTCCAGTCGGGGCACCAGATTCTGTCCTGGTTGCCCCTCTTCCAGGTCAGCTCTTTGCTGTGGCCTGGAAGTGCAGTGGAGGATGGCCCAAGTCCTTGGGCCCTGCACCCACATGGGAGACCAGGAAAAGCACCTGGCTCCTATCTTTGGATTAGTACAATGTGCCGGCTGCAGCGCGCTGACCACGGCAGCCATTGGAGGGTGAACCAACGGCAAAGGAAGACCTTTCTCTCTGTCTCTCTCTCTCATTGTCCACTCTGCCTGTCAAAAAAAAAAAAAAAGAACAACCAAATTGAAATATTAAGAAATGAATAATTCAATATGTCAAATAAAATATACAGTGAAAAGCATGAAGACCATTCTCAGTAGTGCCAAAGAAAGAATATCCAAGGTGAAATACAAAGGTTTTGAAACATCACAGTCTTAGGGACAGTGCTGTGGCTCAGTGGGTTAATGCCCTGGACTGAAATGCCAGCATCCTCTATGGGTGCTGGTTCAAGTCCTGGCTGCTCCACTTCCATTCTGCTATGGCCTGGGACAGCAGTAGAAGATGGCCCAAGTCCTTGGGTCCCCGCATCCAAGTGGGACACCCAGAAGAAGCTCCTATCTTCTGGCTTCAGATAGGTGCAGTTCAGGCCATTGCATCCAATTGGGGAGTGAACCATTGGATGGAAGACCTCTCTCTCGACCTCTCTCTCTCTCTCTGTCTCTCTCTCTGCCTCTCCTTTCTCTGTGTAACTTTGACTTTCAAATAAATAAATAAATATTTAAAAAGAGAAATATCACAGTCTGACAAAAAAAGGAAAAAATTCAGAAAAATGGAAACTGTTTACTCTATTAGACACCATCAAGGACAAACTACACATGTCTTAGACATTCCTGAATGAGTGGAAAAACAGAGTAACTTAGAAAACTTACTCAGCAAAATAATAGAAGAAAATTTCTGAAATGTGTACAAAGATATGGACATCCAAGTACAGGAAGCACATAGAATCCCAGATAGACCTGATCGGAGAAGGTCTTCATCACAATATAGTATATTCAAACTTCCAAATGTAAAACACAAGGAAAAGATGCTAAAAAGTACAAGACAGAAATGCCAGATTATATTTAAAAGAGCTCTAGATTGACAGCAGGTTTCTCATCAAAAACTCTACAGAAGAGGATAGAACAGAGAAACATAGTCCAAGTCCCTAAAGAAAAACAAAACTGTAAGGCTCGAATAAATGTATCCAGCTCAGCTCTAATATATAAATGAAAGTTAATAAAGACTTTCAAAAACAAATAATCTTGAAAAAAAAAGCTTGTCCCCTTAAAAGTGATTCTTAAGGATGTACTAAACACAGAAACAGAGAAATATAACCAGCATCAAGAAAGAATATCAGGCCAAAAATCTAGTATGAGTATAAAGTGATAGTACAAAACAACCAATAGAATATTTGTGGAAAAGCAAAGTACAAAGCAATAGTACAAAACAAACAGTAGAATATTTGTGGGGGAAAACAGGCAAAAACAAGTCATCACTCACCAATAACAATCTTGAATGTAAGTGGAATAAACTCTACAAATAAAAGATAGACTGGCTGATGGATTAAAAACAAAGACCAATATACATGCTGCATACAAGAAACATTCTGCACTAACAAAGCTACACACAGACTGAAAGTCAAAGAATGGAGAAAATTATTCTAGGCTAGTGGAAATAAAAACAAAAATGAGCAGGAGTGCCTATTCTAATATCAGACAAAATAGACTTTTTTTTTTCAAGATTAAGTTTCACATTGATAGAAACTGTGGAAAACATTTACATTTTCCCACATTACAGCACAACAATGCAACAATATTTCTTGCCATAAATAAGATCTTGCTGAATTGCATAACTGAAATAATGGATTTTGTTCTTCAAGGCAAAACAAAATGCTCAGTAAATGATTGTTTAACATTTTTAAATCCAGACATAAACATATGGCTTCATTATTAACATCTTCTGTAGTCTAGTACTAAATTAGTTCATTACCAATTAGGACCAATTTATAAAGATACATTCTTAACATTGTTTTGTCTGTTGGAATACAGAAGAAAAATTAACACACTTCAGAAATATTAAGCATCCATTTTTGCTACATATTAAACTGTGGTAACTAGACCACAGTACATGGTTCTGATTAATGTTTATTATCCATAAACTTGTTTTCAAAAATTATTCCAGTAATCTGGGAATTCTGACTATTTAGAATCGAATGATCACTATTTTTATGTCAGAACAGAAAAAATTAATCTTTAAAACTCATTTAACTAAATGAAAACTTAAGTTCACTGGCACAAAAAAACAATTTTTTTTTATTTAACAGGTAGAGTTATAGACAGTGAGAGAAAGAGAGACAGAGAGAAAGGTCTTCCTTCCATTGGTTCACTCTCCAAATGGCCGCTACTGTCGGTACTGGGCTGATCCAAAGCCAGGAGCCAGGTGCTTCCTCCTGGTCTCTCATGCGGGTGCAGGACCCAAGCACTTGGGGCATCCTCCACTGCCCTCCCAGGCCACAGGAGAGAGCTGGACTGGAAGAGGAGCAGCCAGGACTAGAACCTGGTGCCCATATGGGATGCTGGTGCCACAGGAGGAGGAGTAGCCAGTGAGCCATGGAGCTGGCCCAAACAAAAAACATTTTTCTAATGGACAGTTTATTTCCTACAGTAGCTGGTTTGAAACAAGTGTACAGAAAACAGAATCTATGCTACCAGATGAAATCATCTCAGAAATTAGTTTGTTTTTAAAGATTCATTTATTTATTTGAAAGTCAGAGTTACATAGAGAGAGGAGAGGCAGAGAGAGAGAAGTCCTCCATCCAATGGTTTACTCCCCCAACTGGCTGCACTGGCCAGAGCTTCACTGATCCAAAACCAGGAGCCAGGAGCTTCCTCTGGGTCTCCCAGGCAGGTGCAGGGGCCAAAGGACTTGGGCCATCTTCTTACCTCTATCCAAGGCCACAGCAGAGAGCTGGATGGGAAGTGGAGCAGCCAGGTCTCGAACCTGCACCCATATGGGATACTGGCGCCTCAGGCCAGGGCATCAACCTGCTGCGACACAGTGCCGGCCCCCAGAAATTTGTTCTTAATATTGGTCTTATTATTTCAGAACATACTAGAATATGATCTAATTATTATTTTAGTTATATATGGAAAAATAAAAACACAGAATGACTTGTTACCTGGATTGAAGATTCTAATCACTGAACAGGTCTAAGTTTAGATTAATGTACAGTTACTTGAAATATTATACAGGAAGTTTTAAGTAATAGTTGTTTTCTCTTAAAGTGCAAATAGATTTTCAATACCATATGTCTGATTCAGAATGTCAAATTACAGCATGACTGACACACATTCTATGGCAGGAAAGCAGTATTTGGTCTGCTATGAAGGACAATCAGGAAAGAACATTTTTTTTCTTGATATCCAGGGAAAAGTCTGGTCCCCAAAATAAAAGGGCCATTACTTGAAGAGAGGAATATTACTCTTTACTGACACTTAAAAGCATTATCCCAACTATTAGGAATAATGTAATACCTACTCCTTCTTATGTATTAAAATCATTACACATGAGAGCATATATAAAAATACCAGAGTGCATGGCGACTAAGCAACTTTGGAACAAATTTATAGACTAAGTCGCACCAAGCAAAAATCTCTTAACTTAATTGCTCATTCATACCTACATACATTTTCTTAAGCATACTGTTAAATTTCAAATAATGTAATAAAAAATCTGACTAAAATACTTTATTATTTTGCTAAATTCCTGTTAAGAAAAAGAAGCTAGCTGCTTCACCTATATTAATAACAGTATATTTTGGATAATATTTTACAAATACACATGTAGAAACTGATATATCATAAAGAGGAGACATTATTTAGTCAGTGTCATTGGTGTGTAATTGTGAAACATTTTAACATTGCAAACAGAAGTTTCAAGACTGAGCACAGGAAAAGAATTAGATTATACTGTACAACAATGATACTGGTATACTTCTACACAGTCCTGTTAAGGACTCAATCAATTGGAAGTAGGATTTTATCAAAGAATTGCTTGACATCCACCATTTTCTGCTGACAGGAACTGTGCCATATGCCTTCATAGGCCTTAAAGGTTACACTGGCCAGATTTAGCAATGTGTTTAGTTTTTCCACAGTAAGAAAATCAAACGTCAGTAGAACTAAAGGGTCGCAATCTCCATGGCACTGGAGAATAGAAATATCTCTATTAGCACTACTGATAGGACCCTGTGGAAATGAAGCCTGAAGTGGAAGCTAGCAACTGAGTGCAGTGACACCCACCAGTTTCTGCTATGTTGTAAGAGATATATATATATATATAAAGATAAAGCTCCTCCCTGAGGAAATCCTCCCAAAACAAATCTATTAGAAGGAATGCTACTCGTCACCTCTTCATCTATCAAAGCCTTTATATTTTCTGCTGCCTGTGTAATTCGAGATTCATCCTCCTGTGAGTCTGGTTGAAGTCCAATATTATCAAACCAAGAAGGCATAGCCATGTTTATATTTAATGCAACAGGCATAATGGGTGCATGCAAGCTGATACATTTGGTATGTGAACTTGTGACACCTGCAAAGGCTTCTGCCCATCCATGTCCAGGATCTCCCAATCCATGAAGGAAAATTACCACAGTGGCAGCCTTCCTGGTGCAAGGCACAATGGCTAACAGGGGAGCAGACATGGTATTACCACACATACACAGACTAAGCCAACAGCATGTCAGAAGTGGAAAGGATGAAGAGTGTCTGGCCTCAGCCCCAGGGTCTGCCAGCAGTGAGTCCCCGGAGCCCTACTTGGAATGTGTTCAGTTGTGTGGGTGCCA
Organism: Sylvilagus floridanus; assembly: GCA_949820135.1. NCBI lineage: Eukaryota > Metazoa > Chordata > Mammalia > Lagomorpha > Leporidae > Sylvilagus > Sylvilagus floridanus. The sequence goes on from OX463225.1 coordinate 137,915,765, forward strand.
AGCTAGAGAAAATAGACTTTAAGACAGAAACTGTCAGGGCCAGTGCTGTGGCATAAAGGGTAAAGCTGCTGCCTGCAGTGCTGGCATCCATATGGGTGCCGGTTCATGTCCCAGCTGCTCCACTTCTGATCCAGCTCTCTGCAATGGCCTGGGAAAGCAGTAGAAGATGGCCCAAGTCCTTGGACTCCTGCACCCAGGTGGGAGACCCAGAAGAATCTCCTGGCTTTGGATTGGTGCAGGTCCAGACATTACAGCCAATGGGGAGTGAACCAGCAGATGGAAGACCTCTCTGCCTCTCCTTTCTCAGTGTAACTCTGACTTTCAAATAAAATGAATGCATCTTAAAAAAAAAAAAAAAGACGGGCGAGTGCTGTGGTGCAGCGGGTTAATGCCCTAGCATGAAGCACCAGCATCCCGTATGGGTGCCAGTTCAAGACCCGGCTGCTCCACTTCCAATCCAGCTTTCTGCTATGTCCTGGAAAAGCAGTAGAAGATGGCCCAAGTTCTTGGGGCCCTGAACCCACGTGGGAGACCTGGAAGAAGCTCTGGCTCCTGGCTTCAGATTGGTGCAGCTGTGGCCGTTGTGGCCAATTGGGGAGTGAATGTTTGGATGAAAGACCTCTCTCTCTCTCTCTCTCTCTCTCTCTCTACCCATGTAACTCTGAGTTTCAAATAAATAAATAAATATTTTTTTAAAAAAGGAACCATCAAAAGAGACAAATAAGGTCATTATGTAATAATACAACAAATCAATGAAATGAAGAAATAGTGTTTTGAAAAATAAATAAAATTGATAATCCTTGGTTGGAGCAGACCAAAATTACCAAAATCAGAGATGAAAAAGCTGCTGCCTGAAGTGCTGGCATCCCATAGGGTTGCTGGTTTGAGACCCGGATGCTCCGCTTGTGATCCAGCTCTTCAGTGTGGTCTGGGAAAACAGTAGAAGGTGGCCCAAATCCATGGGCCCCTCCACCTACATGTGAGACTCATAAAAATCTCCTAGCTCCTGGCTTCAGATCAGAACAACTCCAGCCATTGCAGCCAATTGGGGAGTGAACCAGTGAATGGAAGACACCTCTCTCTATCTCTGCTCTCCTTTGTCGGTGTAATTCTGACTTTTAAATAAATTTAAAAAAAAACTTTAAAAAAAGGAAAAAGAAAAAACCACAAAAATAAAAGGAATCATCAGGAATTACTGCAAACAGCTATATGCCAGTAGAAATGCATAGATTTCTAGAAGCTTAAAATCTATCAAACTTGAGTCATGAAGACATAGAAAACTTAAATAGGACAATAAGCAGGATGGAGACTGAATTAGTAATAAAGAACTTCCCAACAAAGAAAAGCCCAGGACCAGATGGCTACACTCGAATTTCACAAGACTTTTAAAGAATAACTAATTCTAATTCTGAAATTTTCAAAATAGAAAGGGAGGGAATCCTCCCAAATTCCTACTATGAAGCTAACATCACCTTAAGTCAAAAACAAGCAAAAGATACAGCAAAGAAAGAGAACTATAAACCAATATCCCCAATGGACACTGATGCAAAAATCTTCTATAAAATATTAGCTAATTGAATCCAACAACACATCAGAATGGTGGTAATCCACCTGGACCAAGTGAGATTTATGTTTCAATATATGCAAATAAATAAATGTGATACATCACATTAAGCTGAAGAATAAAACCATGATTATTTCAATACATGCAAACAAAGCATTTGATAAAATATAACATCTTATCATTATAAAAATCTTAAGCAAATTGGATATAGAGGAACATTCATTCCTCAACACAATCAAGGAACTATATGGCAAACCTACAGCCAGCATTATACTGAATGAGGAAAAGTTGGAAGCATTTCCACTGGGGTCCAGAACCAGACAAGGATGTCCACTTTCAGAAGTGCTATTCAGTATAGTCCTGAAAGTTTAACCAGAGCCATTAGGCGAGAAAGAAAGAAAGAAAGAAAGAAAGAAAGAAAGAAAGAAAGAAAGAAAGAAAGAAAGAAAGAAAGAAAGAAAGAAAGAAAGAAAGGAAAGAAAGAAAGAAAGAAGAAGGAAGGAAGGAAGGAAGGAAAGGAAGGAAGGAAGGAAGGAAGGAAGGAAGGAAGAAAGAAAGGAAGGAAGGAAGGAAGGAAGGAAGGAAGGAAGGAAGGAAGGAAGGAAGGGAATCAAAGATATACAATTTGTAAAGGAGAAAATCTAATTATCCCTGCTTGTAGATGTCATGACCTTATATATAAAGGAAGCAAAAGTCTCCATTGAAGAATACTGGAACTCATAAGAGAGTTTGGTAAATTGAAGGGTATAAAAGCAACACAAAAAATCAGTAGCCTTCTCATACCTAGACAATGCCATGGCTGAGAAACAATTTGTAAGTTCAGTACTACTCATAATAACTACAAAAAATTTAAATACCTTGGAATATATTTAATCAAATATTTGAAAGATCTCTACAACCAAAATTATAAAACATTAAAAAATAAATGAAGAAGGCACAAAAATATATTTTAAAAATCATCCATGTTTGTGAATTGGAAGAATTAAGATACTCAAAATGCCCATATTACTAAAAAAATTTACAGATTTCAATGCAATCCCAATCAAAATACCAATAATATTCTCAGATCTAGAAAAATGATTCTAAAATTCACATGGAAACACAAAACACCTGGAACAGCTAATGCAATCTTAAACAAAACAAAACAAAAAAGCCAGAGGCATCACAATACCAGATTGAGATATACTGCTGGGCAGTTACAATCAAATAGTTTGTTGCTGGCAAAAAAATTGACATGCAGTCCAATGGAACAGAATAGAAACCCCAGAAATTAATCCATGTATCTACAACTAACTTTGACAAAGGAGCTAAATCTTTGACAAAGGAGCTAAAATCAATCCCTGGAGAAAGGACAGTCTCTTCAACAAATGGTGCTGAGAAAATTGGATCTCCAGATGCAGAGTATAAGACACTTACCTTACACCTTACACAAAAGTCAACTCAAAGTGGATCAACGATTTATATCTAATATCTGGTACCATCAAATTACTAGAGGAAAACAATGTGGAAATTCTGCACGACGTAAACATAGGCAAAAAAACTCTTGGAAAAGACCCCATAAGCACAGGCAATCAAAGCTCACATAGACAGATGAGACTACATCAAGCTAAGAAGCCTTTGTGTTATAAAATAAAAACTTAAAACAGTGAAGAAGCAACTGACAGAATGAGAGAAAATATTTGTGAACTATGAAACTGATAATTAATTTTCAGAATCTATAAAGAGCTCAAAATATCAACAACAACAAAACAAAATACAGTTAAGAAATGGGTAAAGTACGTGAACAGGGATTTTTTCAAAGGATGAAATATAACAGACAAATGAAAAAAAGCTCAGGATCAGTAGCCATCAGAAAAATTGAAATAAAAAGCACATTAGGTTTTTCCTCACCCAGTTACAATGGTAATCATCCAAAAATCAGAAAAGTAATAAATGCTGGTGAGGATGCAGGGACAACGTTACCATAATACACTGTTGGTGGTAATGTAAACTAGCACAATCATTATCAAGGATAATACTCAGAAGTCTGAAAATAGATCTATCATATGACCCAATCATGCATCTCCTGGGAACTTACCCAAATGAAATGAAATCATCATATGAATGAACCTTATGTTCATTGCAGATAAATTCACAAATAGATAACACATGGAATCCACCCAGATGTCCATCAATTGATGACTCAATGAAGAAAACGTGTGGGCCAGAGCTGTGCTGCAGCAGGTTAAACTGACATCTGCAGTGCTGGCATCCCATATGGGCACCCATTCATGTCCTTGATGCTCCACTTCTGATCCAGCTCCTTGATAATGCACATGGGAAAATAGTGAAAAATGTCTTATGCTCTTGGGCTCCAGAACCCATGTGGGAGACTTGTAAGAAACTTCTGGCTCCATTCTGGCCAAGCCTTGGCTGCTGTGGCAATTTGAAGTGTGAACCAACAGAAGGAAGATCTCTCTTTCTCTCTCTCTCTCTCTCTCTCTCTCTCTCTCTCTCTCTCTCTGTCTGTCTTTCTCTCACCTTTTATAATTCTGCCTTTCAAATAAATAAATTTTCAAAAAAGATTTTTTTAGTACATGTACATGATTACATACAACTCAGCCTTAAAAATTAATGAAATCCTGTCTTTTGCAAAGAAATGGATGCAACTAGAAACATTATGCTTAGTGAAATCAGCCAGTAACCCAAAAACAAGCATATGTTTTCTCTAATATGTTGTAGTTATTATAAAGCATGAAAGATGTATAGGAATGAAATGGACATCTTATGATTTGATGCTTTTAGCCCTTGTTTATACTTCTGTGAAACTATGGTCTTTCTACCTTATTATTGTTAGTGGTACATTAAATCTGTGAACATACAATGGATTGAAATTGTGCTTTTGCAAAGATTAAAGAAAAAAGAAGGGAAGGAGGAGCACTGGTTGATGGAGAGAAGGAAGGGAGTGAAGTATGGTTATCTCACTAGAATTGTACCTCAGAAATATAATATATCTGTTCTTTTTATATTAATGAAAATTAAAAAGAATTGAAAAATATTTGAAATAATGAAGGGAAAATTTTAAAATTATACTGAATACATAGAAAAAGACAGAAGAATAAGAACTCAAATTAGTCTTTCCATCATGTTTGTAAAGTGCAGAATCCCCTTGTAATCTTCTGTGGCTAGGATTAAAGTCTAGTGATTATTTACTATTGCATATGCTTGTGAGTCCCAGAAAGAAGACTTTCAACTTATTTAGGCAATTTGTGTCACCTAGTGACAGAAAATAACAAAGCTAAAGGTCTGTATGCACTCACTCATGTGTTGGTATCTATCCTTTAATCACTACCTAAACTTCCAGTAAGTCAAAATGTTTTCAGAGTAGATAAACAAGAGCTATATACTTCTTTAAATTTCTATTTCTCCACCATTTGTGGAAAACTAATGATAAATGACTGCGGCTGCAATTAGAGGGATAAGGCATAATTTCAGATCTGTAAGCCTCTAAACCCCATGTTCAAATGCGTTATGATCAATAGTTTTTCTTTGGAGAATTAAATAAAAAGCATTTGTGACCTTCACATTCTACTTAAACACCCTGGGCCTCAGTTTCCTTTTTCAAAACAAAAAAGTTATAGTTTCTTCTTTACAGTGTTATTGGTATGCCTGTAGAGTCCAAAAATTAGTAGCTATTAATTTTATTACCATAATTCAAATTCATAATTTATCTGATTATAGACATTCCTCATAATCAGACAGAGTGGCTTTGAGGAATAAAAATTAAAGTATTCTGGCTGGCGCCGCAGCTCAACAGGATAATCCTCCACTTTGCAGCACCGGTACACCTGGCTCTAGTCCCAGTCAGGGCACCGGATTCTGTCCCGGGTGCCCCTCTTCCAGGCCAGCTCTCTGCTGTGACCCGAGAGTGCAGTGGGGGATGGCCCAAGTGCTTGGGCCTTGCACCCCATGGGAGACCAGGAGAAGCACCTGGCTCCTGCCTTCAGATCAGTGCGGTGAGCCGGTCACAGGGCGCCAGCCGCCGCAGCCATTGGAGGGTGAACCAACGGCAAAGGAAGACCTTTCTCTCTGTCACTCTCTCTCACTGTCCACTCTGCCTGTCAAAAAAAATTAAAGTATTCTCAGATATGCAAACTATTACTGTATTATCCAGGGTTCCCCAGAGAAACAGCCAATAGAATGTATCAATATATAAGTATATATTTTGCAGAGATTTATTGATGAAATTTGCTCAAGTGATTATTGTGGCAAAAAATGTTGAATGAAATCTGAGAACCAGGATATAACTCCCAGTTCCAGGTGAAGGCCTGAGGCCCTGAGTGAAAGCACCTGTTGAATGAGATTACCAAAGCCCAAGGACCAGGAGCTCTGGTGTCAGTGGACAGAAGAGGGATGTCTCAGCACAAGAGTAATGAGATAGAATTGGCTTTCCCTTTCCTATTTTGTTCTATGTGGACCTTCAGTGGTTTGGACAACACTAGTCCACAATGTTGATGGTGAGTATTTACTCGATTAGGCACTTCTGGAAATATCCTCAGATATACTCGGAAATAATGCTTCACCACCTCCCTGAGTATCCTTTACTCAAAAAATTAATCAGAATCACTGAGTGAAGAGCTCTGGTCCCTAGCATTGAAAGTGTTGCCATATTGTGTTTGTATCTGCCTAAACATGTTAAAGACCATGAAAGAAAGATAACGGTCACATTGACAACAAAGTTTGGTTTTCTACTCTTACAAGATAGAAAGCAGCCTGCAGAACCATGAACATTTCAGAAGTAACCTGTCAGGGCTTGGAGGCTTTGGAGGATATAGTCACACAGTTTTCTCAGGGTCAGATCATCATTGTGAAGTAAGCAATTTGGTGAAGTATTCAGGTTTTCTTGTGTCTTTAGAATATATGAACCAATGTCAGATTACTGTTTGATTTAACAGATGTATTAATATTAACATATGGGTATTTAAAAAGAGTGTATTTCTCTTTTGTTTACGTTCTTATGTTTATACTCCTATGTTTCTTGCATGTCAGGAAAATGTATCTCTTTTGTGACACATAGCAATGCTTTACAAATTGTGATTTACATTCAATTCTAAGTCCCCCTCTCCTTTAGCCTATATATAGCAAAATAAATACCCATATTAATATTAAACCAAATGAAAAACAAAATATTTAAATTATTGCATGCTCTATAAAATATTTATCTATTAAGATTTATTTATTTGGGGTTTTTTAAATTTTCATATATTTTAAATATATTTAAGTTATACAAGTTTCATGTAGTTAATATATAAGGTTTAAGGAACATAGTGATACTTCTCACACCACCATCCCACCCACCCATTGTTCAAACCACCTTTCTCTTCTCTCTCCCATTCCTACTGTTAGTTTTTACAAAGATCTACTTTCAATTTACTTAATGACCATAAGGTTAACCCTACACTAAGTAAAAGAGTTCAACAAATAGAATGGAGAGCAAAAAAAAATCTTTAATGGAGGAGATAAGGGCTGTAAACTATCATCAAATCTTATAATGCTCATTTCACTCCAATACATTACATTTTAGGTACTCTATTAGTAACCTCAGATCAGTGAAAACATATGGTATCTCTCTTTTGGGGATCAACTTGTTTCACTAAGCGTAATGGTTTCCAGTTGCATCCAGTTTGTTGCAAATGACAGATTTTGATTTTTTAAATAGCTGAATAGTATTCCATAGTGTATATATGCAATGATTTCTTTATCCAGTCAACGTTGATGGACATTTGATTTGGGTAATTGGGTTTGAATATTTACACTTATTGTGAACTGAGATGCAATTAACATGGGATTACAGATAACTCTAATACTGAATCCTTCTGTTTTGGGTAAAATCCCAGCTGTAGGATGGCTGAGTCATAACCTACATCTATATTCAGGTTTCCAAGGTGTCTCCACACTTGTGTCTCCACACTGTCTACCACAGTGTTTCAACCAGCTTAACCCACCAACAGTTGACCAGGGTACCTTTTACCCCACATCTTCACCAGCATTTGTCATTTGTTGATTTCTGTATGACAGCCATTCTAACTGATGTGGTGTGAAACCTCATTGTGGTTTTGATTTGCATTTCCCTGATGGCTAGTGATCCTGAACATTTTTCATGTGTATGTTGGCCATTTGAATTTTCTCTCTTGGAAAATGCCTGCTCAAGTCCTTTGCCCATTTCTCAACTGGATTTTTTATTTTGTTGTTGAATCTCTTAAGCTCTTTACAGAGCCTGGGTATTAACCCGTTATCAATTGTGTAATTTGAAAATATTTTCTTCAATTCTGTCTGTTGCCTCTTTACACTGCTGAGTGGTTTTGTTTTGTTTTGTTTTTATAATGTAAAGCTTTTCAGTTTGAGGTAATCCCATTGTCAACTTTGGTTTTGATTTCCTCTTCTTCTGGGGTATTTTCCAAAAAGTCTTTGCCTATGTTAAAGTCTTGCAAAGTTTATCTAAGTTTTTTTCTATAATAATGATGGTATTGGGTCATTGAGAGGTCTTTGATCCATTTGAGTGGATTTTTTGTAAGGTGTAAGTTAGGGTTCTAGTTTCATTCTTAAACATATGGAGATCTAGTTTTACCAGCACCATTTGATGAAGAGACTGTCCTTGCTCCAGGGATTAATTTTAGCTCCTTTGTCAAAAATAAGTTGGTTGTAGATGCATGGATTAATCCAGTTTCTGTGCTGGTCCATTGGTCTACTCATATATTTTTTGCCAGTTCCAGGTTGTTTTGATTATAACTGCCTTGTAGTATGTCTTGAAATCTGATATCATAATGCCTCAAACTTTGGTTTTATGTATAAGATTGCATTAGCTTTTCAGGGTCTCTAATGTTTCTATATGATTTTAGCATCATTTTTTTCTAGATCAAAGAAGAATGTCTTTGGTATTTTGATTGGGATCTCATTGAATCTGTAAATTGCTTTTGGTAGAATGGACATTCTGATGATATTGATTCTTCCAATCCATGAATATGGAAAATGTTTCAATTTTTTGTGTCTTGTTCTATTTTATTCATTTTTAAAAATTCTCATCATATAATTGCTCACCTCCTTGGTTAAATTTATTCCAAGGCATTTAAATATTTTTGTATCTACTATGAATGGGAGTGAACTTAAGAATTCTTTCTGAGCTATGATATTATTTTTCTATATAAAGGCTATTGACTTTTGTGTGTTAAATATATATAATGCTACTTTCTTTTTTAAAAGATTTATTTTATTCATTTGATAGAGTTACAGAGAGAGGTAAAGAGAGAGAGAGAGGTCTTCCATCCACTGGTTCACTCCTCAGTTGGCTGCAGTGGCTGGAGCTGTGCTAATCTGAGGCCAGGAGCCAGGAGATTCTTCCAAGTCTCCATGTGGGTGCAGGGGCCCAAGGACTTGGGTCATCTTCTACTGCTGTCCCAAGTCATAGCAGAGAGCTGGATTGGAAGTGGAGCAGCCAGGTCTCAAACTGGAGCCCATATGGGGTGCTGGCACTTCAGAACACGGTGTTAACCCACTGAGCCATAGCACTGGACACTTGATTTCTTTTTCTTGTGTAATGGATTTAGCTAAAACTTGCAGCAATGGTGAGAGTGAGCATCCTTGTCTGGTTCTATATGTTAGGGGGAATGCTTCCAGCTTTTCCCCATTCATTAGGATACTGGCTGTGGTTTTGTTATAATTGCCTTGTCAAGGAATGTTCCTTCAATACACAATTTGCTTAAGGTTTTCATCATGAAATGATGTTGTATTTTATCAAATGCTTTCTCTGCCACTGTTGAGATGATCCTTTTTTTGTTCTTCAGTTTGTTAATGTGATGGATCACACTTATTGATTTGTGAATGTTGAACCATCCTTGCATATCAGCCTCTAGTTCTACTTGGTTCAGGTGAATGATCTTTCTGATGCACTGTTGGATTTGATTGGCTAGTATGTTTTGAGGATTTTTGTGTCTGTTGATCAGGGATATTCATCTGTAGTTCTCCTCTGTTATCTTTTTCTGAAATAAGGTGATACTGGCTTCATAGAAGGAGTTTGGGAGGATTCCCTCCCTTTCAAATGTTTTGAATAGCTTGGGAAGAATTGAAAGTTGTTCTTTAAACATCTGGTAGAATTCAGCAGTGAAGCCAACTGGTCCTGGACTTTCCTTTGTTGTGAGGGTCTTTATTATGGATTCAATCTCAATGTTGGTTATTATTCTGTTAGGTTTTCTATGTGCTTGTGACTCAATTTTGGTAGATTGCATGCATCCAAGAATCTATCCAAGTCTTCTAGATTTTCCAATTTGCTGGTATAAAACTTTTTGTAGTTAATTCCTGATGATTCTTTTCTTCTGTGTTTGTTGTTACACATCCTTTTTCATTTCTGATTTCATTGATTTGTGTCTTCTCCTTCTTTGTTTTGGTTAGTTGGGCCCATGGTGTGTGCATCAATTTTGTTTATTTTTTTCAAAAAAATCTATTCTTCATTTCCCATCCACAGAGAAAGTAGAGATGTTCCCAGAGCCAGCTACCTGTGGGTGCTCCTCCTTGGCATGTTGAGCATTGAAGCCTATACTATGTTGAGAGGCTGGGGGCACCTCACAATCCTGTGTGGGTGCTCAGCCTCCAGCCGGACTCAAGGTCTGTGGGGAACATAGATTTTTCCCTCTGGTAACATCCCTGGCTCACAAGTACATACAAGTAGTGCTGCATCCACTCTGGTGTCAAAATGGCTCCTTCCCCCAAGAGCCCTTTTTTGGGGATAGGGATAAAGAAATTCCCTTTTTATTCACTGTGTTAGAGGGGTAGCCTGCTCCTGTTAGGACCCCAGGATGCACTCAAAGACAGTGTGGTCTGCAAGGCGTTCCCTCTGACAATATCATGACATGCACAAGCTGCTGCATGCAGCCTGCTCTCTCCTCACTCTCCAAAGCTGGCAATATCCTGTCGCTCATGGTGTGGAATCCTGTATTGTGTTTGTGCTCACGGCTGTGTTTCTGTAACTTCTTCACCATTCCATATCATCACTCTTGCATCTGCAGAATTTCCACTGCAGTTTTGTCTCCAACTCTCCTCTGGGAATGCAATCCCTCCAACTTTTTTCTGCTATTTTCTCCTTGCCTAAAGCAGTACATCTTTTTTCATTTCAGCCATCTTGGAGTCCTACAAATTATGAGAACTGTACTTTTGCAATATCTCATTGTATTGTGCCTACAACTTCCAGCATTCTGTGGGCATTTTAAAGGGTGATATATGAAAGCATTTTCAATAAGATTAATTTCTTATTGATTATATAAGGATAAACAAAGAGAATGTTTCCATACTTTAGAGTTCTAGCCACTATTTAAGTCTTTCCATCTCCAAAAGAAGATGGCTTTTCTCTGAGAAATTTTAAGAGACACAACACAACTAAGAATTAAATATAATCTACAGCAAGGAGCTACTTTGTGAAGAACACTATTCTCTGCTACTGGCAATGGGAGGAATATGGCAGGTGAATTCCTGAAACAGAAACCAAATCATGAAATTATATAGGGTGTTTCTTAAATGATAAATCAGGAAATTTCAGAGGCATGGATGATGAAAAAGTTATATGAATTCCTATATCTGAAATTAGTTGCCATTGTGCCTTTGGTAATCAAATACATGAACTCTGTAGCTAACAAGCAGCTGCTGTTAGATTTTTGCAGTGCTTTAAGAAGTACAGTCATCCACATTTAAACTTAAGAAAATTTCAACTAAGAATCCTAGTTGCAGTCTGCAGCTGCCCACATTAAGCATGGACAAACTGCCACAATGACCATCTAGTTCACTTTATTCATTGATGGTTACTTATGCAGCCCTTTCTTATATAGTCTGAGAACTCAGTACGACTGAAATCATAGAACAACAGGAATCTGGAGGATCACTTTTTCCAGAAGAATTAAAGGAATTGTAACTTTTTCTGGTTCAGACTGTCTGTTATGTGTTAGAGAACATTTGGGTTCTAAACCCATCACCATTGAATTGTAGAATTTAATGACATGGAGTTATTTAGACATAGTCAAGGAACTTGTTGCTATTTCTCTCCTCAAGCATGCCTTCTAATTATTCATATCTATCATATTTCCATGAATTATTGTTTATCTATTACCTGGAAATCTGATTTTTATAAACGCAACTTTCTTTCTGTCTAAATAATGGCATCAATTAGAATAAGTATCTCAGGCCGGCGCCGTGGCTCAACAGGCTAATCCTCCGCCTTGCGGCGCCGGCACACCGGGTTCTAGTCCCGGTCGGGGCACCGGATTCTGTCCCGGTTGCCCCTCTTCCAGGCCAGCCCTCTGCTGTGGCCCGGGAGTGCAGTGGAGGATGGCCCAAGTGCTTGGGCCCTGCATGCCATGGGAGACCAGGAAAAGCACCTAGCACCTGGCTCCTGCCATTGGATGAGCGCGGTGCACTGGCGCAGCGTGCCGACCGTGGCAGCCATTGGAGGGTGAACCAACGGCAAAGGAAGACCTTTCTCTCTGTCTCTCTCTCTCACTGTCCACTCTGCCTGTCAAAAAAAAAAAAAAAAGAGAAAGAGAAAAAAACAGAAGAAATACTCAGAATCATTGAAAGTTAACCATCTTGAGTTTAAGTATGTAAATTTATTATGCCTACAAATGTAAACAAAGTAAATATGAATCACAATATCTATGAATTACAGATTGATTAAAGGCATGTGATAAATTAGCTTGCTCTCAATGCCATATAGAGAAACATAGTGATGGTTGGATCACTTGTACATGCTGCAATTTTTCAATGAATAAATTCACATACAAATTATACCACAAAATGGAAATATATGTATATAGCTAATTGTGAATATTTTGACACTTAAACTCCTGCATTTTTGCTATAATTCATAATGATGCATGAATAACATGATCTAAAGCTATCCAAATAATAATAAATCTAATCATATAACTCTAATTTTTATAGTTCTAACACCATTTATTGACAGATACTGTGTCAATGATAAAAGTGTGTTTCTCTAATACAATCCCAGTTACATAAAATTATCTGACTATGCATAGAAAATATCTGCAAAGTATGCTGTCAGCTTAACAATAGATTCTGGTCATGATGTAGTAACATACTGTATCCCCATAATTGTATTATATTTTCCAAGACTCATAATTATATATATTTAAATAATATTATTTTTAAAGTACAAGCTATTAATTTCAATATTTTCTTTGTTTTCTTTCTTTTTTTTTTTTTTGACAGGCAGAGTGGACAGTGAGAGAGAGAGAGACAGAGAGAAAGGTCTTCCTTTGCCGTTGGTTCACCCTCCAATGGCTGCCGTGGATGGCGTGCTGCGGCTGGCGCACCACGCTCATCCAATGGCCGGAGCCAGGTGCTAGGTGCTTTTCCCTGGTCTCCCATGGGGTGCAGGGCCCAAGCACTTGGGCCATCCTCCACTGCACTCCTGGGCCACAGCAGAGGGCTGGCCTGGAAGAGGGGCAACCGGGACAGAATCCGGCGCCCCGACCAGGACTAGAACCCGGTGTGCCGGTGCCGCAAGGCAGAGGATTAGCCTGTTGAGCCACGGCGCCGGCTTTGTTTTCTAACTGAGGGTGATCCTTCTCTGGCCTATACCTACATTTCAGACATTTATATACTGCATTAATAATTTATAAAATCATTTCTGGAAATAAAGTTATCACATTTCTACTTTAATAATAAATGCAAATATTTTATTTATTTTGTCACTCTTATTGACAAATGCAAACTGTGAAACAGTACCCTGTGTGGTTAGAATGTTTTCCAATGTCAGCTGTGCACTGAGAGAGTACTAACACTTGGCAGCCATGAGATATTTCACTGATTCAGCTAGGCAGATGGAAGTCATTCAGGACAGACCTAAAGTACATACTGTTTATTTTTTATATTTCTCAACAACTAGACATGCTTTTATAACTTATTAATGTACTCAGAAATCTATACTTTATGAAACCCCTTTATTTATGTTTTTATTTCATGATCAATTTGAATCCCTTATAGGATCCAAAAGTTACAACTAATGTGCTTGCTTCCCTTCAGAAATATCTGCAATGTAAAGGAGCTCGAATATTCATGAAATGAAAATGTCTCCATAAAGTGATTTTGCCATCTCAAGAACATTATATATCACTAGACAGGCCTATTTTTTAATGAGATGGAATATTCCCTACTTCTCTGAAGATGTCTTTCACTATACAAATCAGGCTCAGCCTGCTCACAACTCGAAACACCACTGTTGAGGTTTTGCAGGCTCCAGAGCTGGAGGCAGAGGTGGCTGAGGGCTCCCAGAACTGTAACCAGGCCACCATCCCTCCTCTCTTTCTCTCTCCCATCACCTCTTGTCTTGAAAATAACTTTTTTACTCCAAAGAAGTGGCGAGGGCTGTAGCCATCAGTGCTTCACTCGCTCTCAGCTCTCTTACCTGTGAGGGAGCCCAGGGCAAGTCCCAGCCACCCGGGTGCAACCCCAGGCATCCCTTTTACACCTGGGCCACCCCCATGATAGGCGAGATCGACACCACCAAGTCCATCATCTCCATGTTGCTCCACACCAAGAGGCTCATGATCAAGTGATAGCCGCAGACCTCAGTCAGAGCCTGCAGGAGACATGGGCAGAGCACTACACACTCCACTGGCTCCCAGAGAAGCTGTGCAAGGGATCAGGTGGCCATCATATTTCTGTGGGCATCAACCACAAACTGAACCCTCTGATTGCACTGAGCAGTCAGGAGCTATTCAGGCTTCTCCCTGAACACTAACTTGCACTCTGGGTTGACCCGTATGAAGTGACCTACAGAGTGGGAAAAGGACAGCTCCACTAGAGTGCTATAGCAAGTCTCGCCAGCAGGAGGCAGCACTCAGAACAGCACCAAGGTGCAAATGGTAGACCGTGGAATCTGCTGAAAAGAGGGTTCTCTTAAGTAGGAAAAAAAAAAAAAAACTTTCCAAAAATTACAATATAATGACTATCAGGCTAAGATGTCTTATAATGGATGGACAAATCTGATTTTTGCTTTGGGTGAACTCTTCTTGAGAATACATTATGGAACTTAAAACATGTCACAGCTGTGAAGATCTTGCACTAAATAGAATGGTAAAAAAATTTTTAAGTGTCAAAAGCCATGGTTTTTACAGTCCCTTTCATTGACTTAGTAGCCTTTGAGACCAAGTAAATTGCCATTTTATTTACTAGGGAGTGAAGTCCTATGTTTCAGTTTCTCCCAGGCATTATACCTAAAGTTTTATATCAGTCTCTTTAATGAAAATCAGTATTTCATTATCTGCAGTGTATCTTGCAGATAAGTTTTCACTATTAATGCTTGAAAATTATCATTAATTTTTGGTAGCTCAATAGGAAAGATAAATGCCTTAAAATTGTAGTACTGAAAATTTTATGACAAGACTTTTACCTAGCACTTAAATATCTAAATGTACATAAAGACAGACCAGTAAGCATGACCTGGGGAAATAGTCAGCTCTGGTATGCTGTTTTTTTGGCCTTGAAAGTAGCAAGTGACTAGAATCTTCCATGGCTGCAGGATTAAAAAAAAAAAAGTCTCTTGAGAAAATACCAGGCACCAGCCAGCAATCTGTATATTTGTTAGTTTGCAGTTTTCTAAGACTGAGTCAACAACATCATTTTAGAAAGTGTAGGTCTGGCTTGTAACTCTCCTTGGACTTAATTATGTAAAAGTCTTTTCCACAAATCACCATCTATTTCCTTAACTGTGTTAGTCATGTTTTATTGGGTAAATTAGGAACTGGTGTAAATTTTTACAGATTGTGGCAAAGTTGTACATGTTTCTATATTTTGGATTTTGGATGAGCAATTTTTCTTCTCTCTATAACAAATAGTTTCTTATGGTGGCATTGAAAATAAATGCTTTAGAAAATGTCAGGAAATATATGACTCTGTGTGTGTTTTGAATATGTCATTTTCTAAAATGAATTGGTACATGCTGAGATTTATTAAAGTCAGATATCCTAAGATTCAATTCTACTTTTCCAATTTAAGCTGTTAGGACTGAGTCTCATCTGGAAGAAGACTGAATTGTGAAAGTACAAACTCAAGAGATGAGGAATATATTATTCACATTACTATTTACAGGAAGGTGCATCAGATGAGATAGGTAAATGATTTCATAACATATGCACTTGTGTGTATGCATGTGTGTGGTTTCTAAGGCTAATAGGTCTATTTTTATCTTTCTTCTGGATTCTATGTGGTACATTTTTGGTTAAATATTCAAATAACAGAAGTTGTACAGAATATTTATGTATGTATACATTATTATAAATATATCAATTTGTGATAATATTTGGACCAAATGAACTCCTAAACTAGTAGTAAAAATCAATTAAAATCTATGTTTTAAATATTTTCTCATAGTGTAGCTCTAGGATTTTATTTAAATTATTTTATTTAAGAAGTTTACTTAAATATTCTTACAGGCCAACATTATGGTATAGTGAGTTAAGTCACTGCTTGTGTTGACAGTATCCCACATCAGAGCATTGGTTCAAGTCCCAGTTGCTTTACTTCTGATCCACTTTGGCTAATGTTCTTGGGAAGTGTTAGGGGTCATGGAGGGGAGGGCGGTTACCTGAGCAAGCTCCATGTGTGCTTTTTCTCAGCCTAGCATAGAAATAAAAACTTGGGAAACAATTTGCAAATAAGATGCAAAAGCCTTATTTTGTTTGCAAAGCAACAGTAAAGCATGTAGTCCAACAGGAGACCAGATGGAATGGCAGAGCAGGACAATGGCTTTCAGGAAGTGCCCAGGGTTTTGATGGCATTCCTGCATTCTAATTGGGTCAATCTAGGGGGGTGCCCATTGGACAGGGGCTTCACATACTCTATGTTGATTGAACTGGAGCCACCCAAGGAGATAGTGGGGGCCTCCTGAAGTCAGCCAGATTCCCCTTGGGGGATCAGGCCCCTCCTGTCTACCTCTGCGTAGAGGATTGAAGTTGTGGTTAGAACTACAGGCTCACACATACTGAACAGGAGGTTATTACAGTGGAGATGCCAGCAGGTGAAACAAGCTTTCCAGCCACAGGCTGCAGCCTGCTTGCACAGCATATGCAACCTGATTGTGCCAGAAATTCTTCCTATGTCTGAGAGGCCCACAAGCACTTATTCCCCCTCCCCAGGTATCCTCAGGAAGACAGCAAATTATGGCCCAAGTACTTGGCCCCCAGCTATCCTCATTGAAGACTCAGATGGAGTCTCTGGATACTAGGTTCAGCCTGGTCCAGTCTCAGATGTTGGGAGCATTTGGGGAATAAACCACCACATGAAAAATCTGTCTACCTTTCAGAAAAATATATACATTTAAAAAATAAATATTTCATTTTTAATATTTTTCAGTGGGAATTTTGTATAGAATATTTTTTTTAATATTTGTTTTTTTAATATTTTATTAATTTATTTGAGAAGTAGAGTTACAGACAGTGAGAGGGAGAGACAGAGAGAAAGGTCTTCCTTCTGTTGGTTCACCCTCAAAATGGCCACAATGGCTGGAGCTGCAATGATCCAAAGCCAAGAACCAGGTGCTTCTTCCTGGTCTCCCATGTGGGTGCAGGGGTCCAAAGACTTGGGTCATATTCTACTGCTTTCCCAGGCCATAGAAGAGAGCTAGATTTGAAGAGGAGCAGCTGGGACTAGAACTGGTGCCCATATGGGATGCCGGCACAACAGGAGGAGGATTAACCTATTGCGCCATGGCGTCAGCCCCCTAGAATATTCTGAGCCCTTATTTCATTTGCTATACTCTCAACATTCTTTGAGTTAGCCATTGAATGTGAAATGAGTTATTGTATAAAGGTACCACTGAAGACTGGGCAGCAGAATACTCTGGAACTTATAATTGTCTGTGATAAAAAGACAACAAGGACTAACACCTTATCAGTGACTACTGCTGTCCCTTGCCCTGTCCTGGATGACATCAAGGGTGGCCACAGGGTTTCTGTGATGGATTGACACACTGTGATCCCAGTCATCAGAATAGCTGGTGTGTTAACATTACTTCCCACAAGCACCTGAGAGCAGGTGATAACATTAACAAGAACTTTTTGGGGATGTGAGAAAAATAGGAGCACAGACACATACGCACAACCTCAGATAGGCACACCTGCACATACAACAGAAAAGCAGCCCAAAGCTGCTGCATAGGCCTGCATCAAGTTAGGGATACTTGTGTTGCTTCCATCATACTAGAACTAAAAACACTCCAGGTCTTAGAAACCCAAATAAATTGATGATAGACCTCTTAGAGTTGGAAGGGTTTTACTGTCAGCACATTTATAAGGCCTTCTCTGATTACTATTTTCTGTTTCTCACAATTTTTTCCCAAGGTATTTGCCTGTAGAGATAATTCCACTTAGAAAATGTCCTCTCCCTTTAAGTGTGTTTTGTTCATGGCCCTGCAAAAGCACTCATAATATAGATGAAAACTGATTCATTTCCTAAACACTGGATTATTTATAGCTACCATTAATAGTATATTCAAGATTTGGACATGTTATATAATGTGTGAAAACTTAAAATTAAAATTACAATTAAAAAACACACATGTTCCTCATGAAAATCTGAGAACTGTTAAAAGCATAAAAGCTATAATGCGGCCACCACCATGGCTCAATAGGCTAATCCTCTGCCTTGTGGCGCTGGCACACCAGGTTCTAGTCCTGGTCAGGGCACCAGATTCTGTCCCGATTGCCCCTCTTGCAAGCCAGCTCTCTGCTGTGGCCTGGGAGTGCAGTGGAGGATGGCCCAAGTGCTTGGGCCCTGCACCTGCATGGGAGACCAGGATAAGCACCTGGCTCCTGCCATCAGATCAGTGTGGTGCGCCTGCTGCAGTGCGCCAGCTGCGGCGGCCATTGGAGGGTGAACCAACGGCAAAGGAAGACCTTTCTCTCTGTCTCTCTCTCTCACTGTCCACTCTGCATGTCAAAAAAAAAAAAAGAAAAGAAAAGAAAAGAAGCTATAATGCATTCCTCAGTCATATAATCCTTCTATATTCATTTTGGAACACTGAATCATCTATTTTCATTCTATATGATCACCACATAATAGATATTGTTCTAGTATTTATTAGAGAGGTATAACACTTTAACATATTTTTAAAGTCTTGATAACACAATGAACATAAATATTTAATGTAAAACTGTATGATTTTCTTAAATGCTTGGTAGCATTTTCAAAGAATTTCTATTAATGATTTTTCAAGAAACTTAGAAGAATATGCATATATGTGCATATAGGTACTCATGTATATGTATCTTTCTTAAAGTTAAGCAAATTATATTTCAGAGCAAAATGAATTTTAATTCTGTGAGGTTAATCAGTTTAGAGATCAGGTGAACAGCATGAGAATGCTAGAAAATTATATTATATTATACTAAATTACATTATAATCTCCTAGAAATAAATTCTCAGTGTTCTTACCATCGATTTTAAAAATTTAATGTGAGAAAAACATTGGTATCATATTTTGTCAACATACCACAAAACATGAATTGCAGTGGTCTAAAATTTTATACCAGACCAGGCATTTGGTGGAGCAGTTAAGATGCCACATGAGATGCTCACATCCCTTATTGGAGGGTCTGGGTTTGAGCCCTGGCTCTGCACTCAATTCTGGAGACATGCTAATACATGCTTGGAGGCATCAGGTGATGGTTGAAGTTGTAGGTCTGACACCCACAGGGGAAATCTGGGTTGAGTTCCTGGCTCCTGTTTTGACTTGGCCTAGCCCTGGGTATTGTGGGAACTTGGATAATAAACTAAAAGATAGGAGAATTTTCTGTCACTGCCTTTCAAATCAATAATGATTAAAATCAATTTCTACCCTTTGACCTACATCATTCCATCCTAGCCCAGTAACCAATGTTCTGCACTGTTTCTGTGTACAGCATTTGGATCCTAAAGATTCTACATATAATCGAGACCATGAAGCAATTTAAATATTTTTTCTATATCTGGTTATACTCTAGATTCATCTGTGCTGTAGCAAATAGCTAAATTTCCTTTTGTAAAGGCCAAATTATTTTCTCTCCATAGCATCCCATTATATAATATTTGATTCTGCATTTCTTTCTTTATACTATTTCTTCATCCATTAAAGGATACTTAGTCTGTTTTCATTTCTTGTTATTGTAAATACGTTGTAATAAACATGCACAGATATCTATACCAGTGATGACTGACTGATTTCTTTGCATATACACCCAGAAGAGTAATTGATGAGTCCTACGATTATTCTGTTTTTACTTTTTGAGGTATTTTCACATTGTTTTCATACTGGCTGTCCCCATGTACATTTCCACTAATTGTATAGTTGGGTTCCTATTTATCCACATCTCTGACTACACTTGTCATCTTCTATCCTTTTGACAAAAGGCACCACAAAAGAAGGTGAAATATTATTTTATATTTGATTTGCATTTAGCTGGTATGTTAGTGATATTGAGCATCTTTCTATATATCTGTTGCATTGCAAGAAAATGGTTTTCTACTTATATATGTACTTTGCTATAACTTTATTTTCTATAACAAAAGATGTCAGAAGGTAATTATAATAGCATTATATCTTAAAAACCTTACATATCTGTTTTTCCAGAAACTGTGGTTTGCAGCTCAGAAAAGAATAAAATATTTTAAACAAAGATTGTTATTTGCTTTCTACATATTTACAGATATTCCAAGGTTTGTGCTGTTATTTGTCTCTAGTTTCACTTGTAATCGCCAGATGATATACTTTATATTATTTAATCCTTTCAAATATTGAATACTTTTCTTCTTAAAAATTATGACTTAAGTCATTTCCAGACAACATTCCATGTATGCCTAATAAGAAATATTTAACTGACCAGGAAAATAATGGCAATGCCATACATTCTGAGTGTTCTTCCCACATAAGGCCTTGATGTGATTAACAAGTGACTTGTTAGTCTCGCAGACAATGAGTACATTAATGAGTTAAGGTTTAGACCATGGTAAGAGAGTTCTTATTCTATAAGGTTACATCATATATAACTTATATATATATATATATATATATATATATATGACATTTCCTGCGTACTTCTCAGTTATTTTGATTTCATCGTATTAGATCTATTATTTCCTTATAAAAGGCATTTATTGTATAAATTAATGTAAAGTAGCCAAATCCAGCTATATAGCAGCTTCAGAAACAGACATGACCAAAGTATTCCCAGTAACCAGGCATGATCCAATTGTAGTGGTTATTTGTATTTTTTTTTACCAATGATTGTTATTTATTTATAAATCCAGTTAAATTATATGTAGTATTTTATATACAATATAAAAATATAAAGTAGGTTAAGTTGAATTTTAACAAATTTAATGTACAGTTGAGTGTAATTCTTGATAGTATGTATACATGCTATTTGATGACTTTTGTGTGAATTCCAATTTATGTGTCATACTTAAAATAATTTTAGTGGCTCCAAAATTAGTTATTTTGCACAAAGGTTATTATTGAAAAAAATAATTATTGTAAAGGACATTTCAAAAGGTGGTTGTTTATTAATCTTTGTTAAAAATACACCAGAGGAATTTTGCGTTCAGGATCAAGGGTACAGAGAGAGATACCAGGACTTACCCAGCAGGAAGCTTGCATCCCCAATCAAGCACACAGGCCAGAGGCTCACACTCATACCACACAAGAAGGGGTGCATTACGCTGATATAGATCCAGATCCAAGCATGGTGACCAAGGTTCACACAAGCAACCAGGAAGGTCAGTTATAGCCATTTCCACAGAGAGATTTCCGGCTTACATATGCAGGCTATGAACATCCACATCACAGCAAGCAAGAAACTGAAACCACCTCCGGAGCAGTACTGACGGGAGTATAAACCGGCGCCAGAATCTGGCAAACAGCCTTGGCATTTCACAAAGCACTAAACGCACTGCCACCACCACAAGAGGCCCTGAAACTGTCACTCAAGGCTCTGCCTGGAGAAACGGGTTATTGTAGCGTACGATTATCAGAACTTCTTTCAGGAGCTGGTTATGGAAACATTCAAGTTAATAGTAGTTTGTTAGGGATATTTGTTTGTGTGTTTATTCAGTATATTTACATAAAAATGATTTTGCCTTCAGCCAAAACTGAGTCATCCTGACAGCTACCTTTTGTAGTATATTTCTTAAGAAAATGGGAACAAATTTTAGATTTGTTCAGCTTTTTACTAAAGATACCTAACACCATAGTTGTTTTTGCCTAACCCAAGTTGTTGGTCTGGGCTATGACACAGGAAGCAGAATGAAATAGCTGCATATGTCTGTCCTATTTACATGTCTGTCTGAAAATGGCTTATAGTGTTACAGTGTTCTGGACTTAAAAGAGGAAGGTACAGGTTCACATGAATTAGACAGCTGGGATACAGTTGGGATAACTCTTTGTGTTGTGGTCTACTGAATGTTCTGTGTAGGAAGGGCATCCTCTGGGTCTTGCCCATTTTCTGTTCTTCTTGAATGTCAGTGCAGTGCACTGCTACTGTCTGATTCTCTTGACCGTGGACTCCTTTTCTAACAACTGCATTTTCTCCCTGTAAACTCTTTGCAATGACAGCATTCTGTCTCTGACCTGGCACACTAGCTTTTCAGGGCTCTGATTCTAATTTCTAGGCTAGTTACTCAAGGTATGAATTTTCCATAGAATGTGCACTGACATTACATTGCCATTCTTCTATGGAAAGAAAATTTTTGATGAAATAAAGAATTTAAATATCAAAAAAATCCACACAAGAATGAAAATTTTCCCATGAAGTTGAGATTTTAAAGAGAAATGAAAATGAAATATTAGAAATGAAGAATTCAATAGATTAAATAAAAATTCAGTGGAAAGCCAAAACAACAGACTTGGTGAGGCAGAAGAAAGAACATCTGAGCTAGAAGACAAATATTTGGAAATTTTTCAGTCAGATCAAAAAAAAAATTAAAAATCTTAAAAAAGTGTGGGAGATGTATGGAAACTATCAAACAACCTAACATATGGGTCTTATGAGTTCCTGAAGGTGTGGAAAGAGAGAATGGATTAGAAGGCCTATATAGTGAAATAATTACAGAAAACTTCTCCAATTTGGAAAAAGAAAAAGACAACCAATACAAAAAGCACATAGTTATTCTAATAGACGTGACCACAAAAGATCTTTTCACCATGACATATTGTAGCCAAGTTTCCACTGTAAAACATAAAGACTGTAAAATGTGCACAAGAGAAATTACTTTCAGATTACTTTCAGAGGATCTCCAATCAGACTCACATCTGACTTCTCATCAGAAACCCTACAGAACAGGAGAGAATGGAGAGACATAGTCCAAGTCTTAAGAGAAAAAGCAACTGTCAACCCAGAACACCGTGCCCTGCAAAGCTCTCATTTATGATTGAAGGTGAAGTAAACACTTCCATAACAAACAGAAATTGAAAGAATTTATCACCACTTGTCCAGCTTTACAAAAGATGCTTAAGGATGGCTACACACAGAAACATAGAGATAGTCATTATTATGAAAGAATGTGTAGGCAGAAAATCTCCCAGTAGAAGTACAGTAGAGGGACCAGCACTGTGATGTAGTGGGTAAAGCCACCTCATGCAGTGCCATGATCCCATATGGGTGCCAGTACAAATCTTGGATGATCCACTTCTTATCCATTTCTCTGCTATGGCCTTGGAAAGAAGAAGATGGCCCAAGTCCATGGGCCCCTGAAACTGCATGGAGACCTGCTAAAAGCTCCTGGCTCCTGGCTTCAGATTGGTGCAGCTCTGGCAATTGTGGCCATCTGAGGAGTCAGTGGATGGAAGACCTCTCTCTCTCTGCTTCTGCCTCTCTGTAACTGTGTCTTTCAAATAAATAAATAAATCTTTATAAATGCAATAGAAATCCAGTGTAAATAATAGTAATATTTATGGAAAAATGGCAGGGCCAAGTTGTTACATATCAACAGTAACCTTGAATGTAAATGGCTTCAACTCTCCAGTTAAAAGATACAGACTGATTGAATTGATTAAAAAACAAGAGCTCTCTATTTGCTGCTTACAATGCACACATCTCACCAATAATATATACACAGAGACTGAAAAGTTATTCCATGCTAACAGAAAACAAAAAAGAGTGGGTCAAGCCATCCTAATATCAGACAAAATAGACTTTAACTCAAAAATTGTTAAAAGAGACAAAGAATGGTGTTATGTAATGATTAATGGATCAATTCAACAGGAATATGTCAGTATATTAAATATATGAACCCAATTACATCACACCTGGCAATTTAAAACAATATTAATTGATCAAATGCAAACCATAGGCTCCAATACAATAGTAATGGGATACTTGAACACCCCATTTTAATCAGTGGACAGATCAACTAGACAAAATCAAGAAATAACTGAGCTAATCAACACTGTGGACCAAATAGACATAACAGATATCTACAGAATTTTTCACCCTACAGTAGCAGAACACACATTCTGCTCATCAGGGCATGGGATATTCTCTAGCATTGAACATATGCTAGGCCATATAGCAAGTCTCAGCAATTTAAAAAAATTGAAATTATACCATGCATCTTCTCTGACCACAATGGATAGAAGGTGCAAATTAACAACTCAAGAATCTTTACAACATATGCAAACACATGGAGACTGAACAACATGCTCCTGAATGAACAGTGAGTCATACAAGAATTCAATGGGAAATCAAAAAATTTCTGGAAAAAAAATGAGCAGAATACATCATATCAAGACATATGTGATACAGTAAAAGCAGTGTTCAGAGGGAAATTTATAATAATTGGTGTCTATCTTAAAAATTGGAAAGGCACTAAATAAATTTGCTATCAATGCATCTCAAGGAACTAGAAAAATGATAGCAAACCAAATACAAAATTAGGAGGAGGAAAGAAATATCTACAAACACAGAATAAACAAAATTGAAACTAAAAAAATGCAAAAGATCAGTGAAATGTTGAGCTGGATTTTTGAAAAAATAAACAAAATTGATATACCATTGGTGCAACTAACAATAAAAAGAGAGAAGACCAAAATCACTGAAATCAAACATGAAAAAGGAAAATACACTGCCTACAAGAAAATCACTTCACCTTGAAGCACATGCACAAACTGAAAGTGAAAGGGATGGAAAAGTCCATGTGAATTCAAATGAAAGTTGGTTTCATCATATTGCATCAGATGAAATAAATTTAAAATTAAAGGTAATAAAATATAAATAAGGTCATTTCATAATAATACAAACATTGATCCAGCAAGAAGAGATAATGGATATATATTGAATGGATATATATTGAAATGGATATAATGGATATAATGGATATATATTGAAAATATATATATTCCCTGGGGCAGGCATTGTGGTACAGTTGGTTAAGCTTCCAATTGGGAGGCCTGCATCCCCATAATAGAGTGCTGGTTCTGGTCTCCACTACTGAAATTTTGACTTGCACATCAAAGGAAACAATCATTCAGTAAAGAGACAATCAATATAGTAGAAAAATATTTATAGGCTATTTGTAAGTTCTTCAATAAATAATATTTATTATTATTATATATTATTTAATAATATTATTAAATAATATTCTGGAATAAAATCCAGAATACTGAAGGAATTCATGGAATTTTTAAAAAACTAAGAAATGAGGGGCTGGTGCCATGGCTCACTTGGTTAATCCTCTGCCTGCGGCACCAATATCCCATATGGGCACCAGGTTCTAGTCCCGGTTCCTCTTCCAGTCCAGTTCTCTGCTGTGGCCCGGGAGGGCAGTGGAGATGGCTCAAGTGCTCAGGCTCCTGCACCAACATGGGAGACCAGGAAGAAATGCCTGGCTCTTGGCTTCAGATCGGTTCAGTGCCGGCTGTATTGGCCATTTGGGGGGTGAACCAACAGAAGGAAGACCTTTCTCTCTGTCTCTCTCTCTCATTGTCTATAATTCTACCTGTCAAATAAATTTTTAAAAAATTAAGAAATGAGAAAAAGGTATGAATAGTCAGGTCTCAACATATTAAATATGTGACAAAAATATGTATAAAACTCTATCATTATCCTCAGCAAAATTCAAATCAAAAGTAAAATAAGATATTTTACATCAGCTCAAACGTACAAAACCAAGAAGACAAAACAAAAAGTCTGGTGAAGATGTGGACAAAAATGAATCCTTATACATTGTTGGATTGAATGCAAATTGGTACAGACATTAGGAGAATGGTATGAGGGTTCTTCAAGGAAACTAAAAACAAATGTACTATGTGATCCAGCTATCCTACTTGTGCATGCATATAATCCAGAGATAATGAATTCAGAATTTGGAAAAAATACCTGTACTCCCATATTCACTGTAGCACTATTAGAAACAGCCAGGATTCAGAATCAATCTGGAGGTCCATCAATGGGTGAACAGATAATGTATCTATATACACAAAATGGAGTGTAATTCAACCACAAATAAGAATGAAATCCTAATATGTGCAGCAAATGCATAGAACTGGAGGTCATTAGGTTATGTGAAATAAGTCAGAAAGAGAAGGCAAATGTGACACCTTCTCCCTCATATATAGATGCTTAAAAATGTTGATCTGAACTTTGTATAGTGATTACCATAAGTTGAGGAAAGTATGGTGAAATGGTGAAGAGGAAGGTTGAATAACAGGTGCTTACTACATAGAAGCAGTAAGCGCCAGTGTTCCACAGCACAGCAGAGCAATTATAGCTCCCAATCATGTATTAATCATGTATTATATGCTCTGAGAACTATAACAAAAGAGCTTGTAGGTTTCAAACATAAAGAATAAGGAAATGAAAATGCCAATTATTTGTATACATGTATTGAGATAATCCATTGCATCTCTTAAAAATGTACATGTATTGCATGCTAACAAAAATAACCCCATGGAAAAGTGCATTACAAAAATTGCAAAGATTTAAAAAAAATTGTGCTAAATAAACTGTAAATGTATCCTTTTTATTTGACAGACAGAGGTAGTGGGAGTAGGGAAGAAGGAAGGAAAGGAAGAGAGAGAGAGAGAGAGAGAGAGAGAGATCTTCTATTTGCTGGTTCATGCTCCAAATGCCTGCAACAGCTGAGACTGGGTTTGGCTGTAACCAAAAGCCAGGAACTGCATCTGGGTCTCTCATGTTAGTGGCAGGGTACCAAGTACTTGAATTATCACCTGTTGCCTCCCAGGATATGCATTAACAGGAAGGGGGATTGGAAGCAAAGAAAGGACTCAACCCTAGGCACTGCAATATGAGAGGTGAGAGTAATAGTAACGTCCTAACTGCTGTTACACAATGTCCATCCCTAACCTTATCTTGTAATTCCATTTCCATAAACTTTTTGAAATAATCTCATATATCTTAGGAACAGAATAGAGAACCTAAAGGTGAATTGAAAATTCCTCAGCCAACTGACCTTCAACAAAAGTGCTAAGAATATGCATTGCAGAAAGTATAGTCTTTTTTAAAAAAAATGGTGCTTGGAATATTGAATATCCACACGCAGAATAATGAAACTAGTCTTTATTTCTCACTGTATACAAAAAATTAACTCAGGGTGTTCACTTATCCTAGCAGTTAAGATATTAGTTCTGATGCTGGAACTTCATATTAAAATACCTCAGTTGTTTCACCTCAACCCAGTTAGAATGACTTTCATACAGAAGTCAACAAGTAACAAATGCTAGCAAGGATGCAATGAAAAAGGTACCCTAATCCACTGTTGGCGGGGATGTAAACTGACACAGCCACTGTGGAAGACAGTATGGAGATACTGCAGAAATCTGAATATATACCTACCATAAGACCTGAGAATTTACTCAAAGGAAATGAAATCAACATATGAAAGTGTGATTTGTGACCCCATATTTATTGCAGCTCAATTTACAATAGCTAAGATATGGAATCAATCCAGAAGCCTATCAACTGAAGACTGGATAAAGAAATTATGGGATATATATATATATATATATATGTACATACAACATGGAATACTACAAAGTAGTAAAAAATGAAATTCTGTCATTTGCAACAAAATGGATGCAACTGTAAACCATTATACTTAATGAAATATCCCAGTACCCAAAAGACAAACAGCATATATTTGCCCTGCTCTGTTGTAACTAATAAGAGTACCTAAGAAGTGCTCTAAAGAATTGATTTTGACACTTGGAGATGCAATGATTTTTTAACAGTGCCTGTATTATTTGAGGAACAGTTTTTTTCCATAATATTTGTTGAAATTTTTACTTAAGGTAAGGTTAATCTTGTATGTATAAAGTTAATTGAAGATAGATCTTTGAAAAAATAAGAATGGGAATAGGTGAGGGAGAAGGAAGTGCAGGAGGGAAGGAAGGTGGGGTGGGAAGAATCATTATGTTCCTAAATTTATGTATATGAAATACATGAAGTTTGTATATATTAAATAAAATATTTCTAGGTCTTTTAAAAATCTCAGTTGGATACCCAGGCCTGACTCCCAACTCATGTTTCTTGTTAATGCAGATGATGACAGGGAGTGTGATAAGTACTGAGTTCCTTCCACCCAGGTGGGAGAGATAGATTGAATTCCTCACTACTGGCTCTGTCTAGCCCAGTCTCATCCTTTGTGGGAATCTGTGGAGTCAATCAAAAGAGGAGAGCTCTCTGTCTCTTTTTCTATCTCTCTGCTCTCAAATAATTTTTAAATCAATCAGAATTGATTAAAGACCTAAATTTAAGACCTCAGACTACTAGGAGAAAATATAGGGAAACTCTTCAAGACACTGTAATGGGCAAGCACTTTTGGGATAAGACACCAATGCATAGTAAAAAAAAAAAAAAGCTAATACTCAAATGGAATTTAATTAAATTAAGAAGTTTCTGTACAGCAAGTAAAATAATCAGTGTAGCAAAGAGACAACCTATGAAACTGGAGAAAATATTTTCAAACCATATATATAATAAAGGGTTAATAATCAGAATATGTAAGAAAATTTAAAAACTCAACAACAAATAAACAAATAATACAATTTTAAGATAAGCAATAGATCTAAACACACTTTTAAAAGAAAGACCAAAAATGGTCAGAGAGTAAAGGAAAAATGCTCAGCATCATTAATCAACACAAAAATGCAATTCAAAACCACAGTTAGATACAAAGTTACTTCAGTTAGAATGTCTATTATCAAAAATATGAAACATCTTATCCAAGATGGCTGAATAGGGTAGAGCCATAGCAACTTAAACTTCTCTGGGATATGAAAAGAATAAAGGAAGGACTAGGTTTCTAGGGTCTGAGTGATGGGAAATTTTCAGTGTGGAAGTGAAAAAAAACAAAGATGAAGACTCCATGAGACAAGAGAAGAGATGACAGAGACACTGCTATGTGGCACAACCATCTGCTGGCTGTGGGCTCCCATGTTAGCAAATCAAAGTAGTAAGAAAGTGCTGTGTGCTGGCTGCTCTGTTTTATCTGACAAGGAATTCCACAGTCACACACTCACTTTTTCTTCTCCTGGAGAGCTTGCTGGTGTCTGAGTACCTGCTGACCCTGGAGCAGAGAAACCAGTTTGCTTCCTTCTCCTCCCTCACTCACACAACACTCTGCAGTGGAAAGTAGTGCATCCAGTCTCTATTCTACCAGCACCACAGCCAGAGTTAGGGCAACATGTGGGGCAAAGGACACATCTACATCCTTCAATGGTTGGACGTTTTGGGCATTGGCCCCAGAGCTAATTCATAGACTCTATATGAGCTAGGTGGATTCACCTTAGCTGCTGGGGACTAACACCCAAAGCAGCATGCAAAAAACATCCACTCTCACTCTGGAAGAGCTGGGTAATGATCCCATTACATATTGCAAAAACAGACTGTAAATCTCATTCAAAATTTCCTAATGCCACTGGAATCTACCTGGTGGACACAGGGAAGAACCTTCCTGCATTTCACCTCTCTGCACTCATACCCTCCAGAGTAAAATCTCCTGTATTCATTATAGTAATCCTGTAGGACTGGAACAGCGTCCAATTCACACACCCTAGTCCTAAGACAAGGGTTGTTTCTATTACAAGACACAGAACCAGTTAGACTCTCCCAGCAGGACCAGAGGAAGGATCCATCCATATCACTGTCTTAGAGCCATAGAAATTGGTGCAACAAGCCCTGGCATCACTCGTTGTGGCCAATAGGACAAGGAGGCAGCAACCCTTGTCTCCTTAGCACCAAGAATGAGGCCCTGTCTGTCACATCCACCAAGGAGACTGACACTGGACTGTGGACCAAAGATAAACCCTATTCATCTTAAAGCCACAATTTTATGTCTACAAACTGCAGCAGACAACAACATGGTGTTGAGAGACACAGCTGACTTGGATCAAGACAAACCACTCAGATACAACACTGCTGTGCTCCTCTAGAACCAAAGCCAAAGCCACGAGGAAAGTGCCAGGTGAACCATAAACTCTTTGATAAAAGCTACTTCATAAAGAAAAAGGGATTATTTTACCTGACTGCAGACACCAACCTAGGGGCCCAGAGACATGGAGAAGCAAGGTAGCATGATGCCTCCAAATGAAGAAATATCCTCTAGGAGATCCTGAACTGAAGAAAATCTGTGAAATGATAGATATAGAATTCAAAATAATGACCCTGGGAGGCTTTGCTGTGAACTGGCAGCCAGGCCGGGGGCTCGTGGGCATGGGGCTGGTGCTGAGGAGGGGGTGCTGGCAGAAGTTCTAGGGTCTGGGGGCCGATGGTGTGGCCGTGCAAAGGCCCTGGGGTGGGATGGAGCTGTGGGTACGTGGGCCAGGCCCTAGGGAGCTATGGTGGAGTTTGGGCAGAGTTTAGGCAGCTGGGCGGGCCCCCCCATTCCCCTCTGAGTGCCACCCCCGCCCCCCATTCCCCTCTGAGTGCCACCCGCCGCCTCCCCTGATGTGTGCTGGCGCTGGGGTGGGGGTCGGGGTGCTCCATCTCCCAGCCCTCAGCTGCCTCTCACTGTGCCCGAATCTGAGGCTCCAAGGAGCCGGCCAGTCTGCTGCAAACCACGGAATGTGTCCCTGGGCCGGGCGAGAATGTCGGTGGGGGTGGGGCCGAGCCAGGCGGGGGCTGTGGGGCAACGGGGCCGTGGGCACCTCCTTACCCCCGCCACTGACGCTGTGTGGATGGGGGCTGGGCTGGGCTCCTGGGGCAGGTGAGTGAGTGAATGAGTGACTGAGTGAATGAATAAATGAGTGGCCCACCCAAGTGAGGCCCCTCAGTCTCCCAGGTCAGCGGACAGGTGTCCACCCCTCCCCCAACACTCAGAGAGGGGCAGCGGCCCCCCCAGGGGGCCGCACCCAGGGGCTCCCTGGGGCTCTGAGCTCTGCCAGGCCTGGCTTGGCAGCCTGCACGGGATGGACATGGCTTGGGGCCATGGCTGCGTGGGGGGAAGTGAGGGAGCCACGGGAGACCACAGACACCAGGCAGGGGGGCTTAAAAATTAACATGAAAACACACATTTTTACAAGAATACAGAATAGCAGTATATCTTATTCATTACTGGTGAGAATGTATAGTGGGACAGAAATTTTACCAGACGTCTTGATGTGTTATTAGAAATCCAACCATAGTATAACCATATCATACAGCACACATGTTCCAATATATTTAAAACAAGAGTAGATAAAAACTGATGTGAAATATATTTAGCAACTTTATTCATAACGGATAAAACTCATATAGAATCAATTTGTTCTTCAGAAGTTAGCAGATAACCAAATATTCAACATGCAGATAGACCACAGGAGGAAAACAGGAGATGCATAGGGTATGGGTTTTGGGCACGGGGACACAGAGAAACACCCGGCTGCAGTCAGAGGTGTTCTAGAAACCTAGGTACGACAGTGGGTTCAAGCAAAGAGCAGAGAGGTATATAAAGGTTGCTGCAGGCTGGAAGCACAGGCAGTGAAGTTACTGCAGGGTAGCAGAAAGATCACTCTGGGGAAGGGAAGCAGACAGTTGAGGGAAGATCTTGGCTTCATGTAAGAGGGGCTGGAGGACATGATGATTGGCATGGAACGGGAGACACTCAGGAAAAGATGTGCTGGAGACACAGGGGATGGAGACTCATGCAGCTGACACATGCTGCAGGCACAAGGAATAGGGAATGTTGAAAGCTGAGATGAATTTCAGAGATGTTATAAATGACAACATACCAAGGGTGAACAGACGTCACAGTTAAATGAGAGAGAGACACTGGAGAAAATACATGGGTTTCAGACATAGGAATGGAGAGACATGAAGCCTGATATGGCTGCAGGCACATGGGGATGGAGATATTGGGGCAGACAGGACCTGCACACACAGGGTTTGGAAACATGTAAGAAAATTAAGGGATTGCAGAAAAATCAGTGCTGAGAGAAAGTCCACATCCTTAAGTGAATACGTTAGGACACCACAAATTAATCATCCCAGCTTCCTTCTTAAGAATTAAAAAAGAAAGTGCATGAAGAATATTTAAATAAAGTTAGGAGAAGGGTAATAGCAAACATCAATAAAATGCTGGCTTCACAAAAAAGTACTACAGATACATATAAGCAAGGAAAACATTTTTTAAAATATTAACAAAATTGATAAGCCACTAGCGAAGTTTAAGAAACTGAAACAGTGCTATTCTTTACAGGGCTTATAGAACTCACCAAGATATTAAGGTTTTGTGAAATTCTTTTGAGTAAAAGTTTGACTCCAAAGAGGCAACTAACAGAATGGGAGAAAATATTTCCAAACTATGTAACTGATAAAGAAACTCAATGACAACAAAATAAACAATCTAGTTAAGAAATTGTTCAAAGGACTCAGATTTTTTTTTCAAAAGATGAAATTCAAGTGGCCAACAGACACATGAAAAAATGATTATGATCACTGGCCATCAGGGAACTGAAAATAAAAACCACATTGAGATTTTTACCTCACCCCAGTTAGAACAGCTTCATATAGCAACCAAAAAACAATAAATGCTGGTGGAGATGGGGGGGAGTACCCTAATACACTGTTGGTGGGAATGTAAACTAGGACAGCTGTTGTGGAAAACAGTATGAAGATTCCTCATACTACAGGAAGCAGGAGGGAGGATGGCGGCATGAGTGTGAGGGAGGGTAGGGTGGGAAGTAGCACTATGCTCCTAAATCTGTATTTATGAAATACATGAAATGTATTTACCTTATATAAATAGAAAATTATTTAAAAATTGACTCCAGAGTTAAAAATCTGCTATATTTTGAAATTCAATTTCCAAAAACACAAACATAAGATGGAATAGGAAAATTCCTATATAATTTAATAAGTTGAACCAATTTTGGAATTCCAAACCAACCAATCAAGAAAAATGTTCCACAAGCAAAAATCTGGGTCCAGACTTATGGAACATTATACACTTCTAAGAGAAAAATAAATAAGTAAATAAATAAAGACAGAAAAACACTGAATTTCCCTGACTTGTTCCAAGTGGACATACACAGAATATTTTTGAATCCATTTTGGGAAGCTAATGCTACACATATGATGCAAATGAGACCAGGATATGCAATGAAAATGAAATAAAAAATCATGTCTTTCATAATATATGATTATATGAGTTCAATCATATAGGAAAGCATAACAGATCAATAACAAATGAGCTACACTAAAAGTTGAAGGTTTTTAGCATTCTCAAACAAACCCTATAAATCATCCAGATAGGTGAGAAATATGAGGAAATTACATGACCACTTAAATACTAAAAAGCATTTAATAAAATTCAGTATCCAACCAGAAAATAAATCAACTTATAGCAGAATAGGAAAACATAGTGACTTCCTTCATGTGATCAAGATAGTCTAAAATGGAGCACAGCACATGACTCAATACAGGATCAGCAAAAGCTTTATCCTGGGAATAGACCAGGATGTGACTGTCATCTCTCCCCATCCCTTCAACACTGTACTGGAGGAGTGGTCAGGAAATCAAACAACAAAAAAGAAACATAAATTTTGAATATCAACTTTTAAGCAATAAAACTCAATATATGTAGATGACACCATTATATGGAGAGATAATCCACTCTAATCCCAAGCCAAATACAACCAGTAAGTGAATTCAGCAAGACCACCAGGTAGACAATCATTATAAGTCATAGCAAGAACTCTGGCCTCTGAATCAGCCCTTAAGGCATGCGGATCTGGCTAAAAAGCCCATGAGAGTATTTTAGGCATGGAAAGCCAAGACACTCTGGAAGAAAAAAACAGAAGATCTAAATAAAAGATCTCTGCGAGTGAGATCCCAGTGGAAAGAACGGGGCCATCAAAGAAGGAGGTACCTTTCTCTGAAGGCAGGAGAGAACTTCCACTTTGACTACAACCTTTTCAGAGTCCGTGAACTCAAAAGGCTTCCATAGCCTTGGAAACTCATGACAAGAGCCTAGGGTGATTACTGATGCCATAAACAAGAGTGTCAATTTGTTAACAACAGGAGTCACTGTGCACTTACTCCTCATGTAGGATCTCTATCCTTAATGTGCTGTACACTGTGATTTAATGCTATAATTAGTTCTCAAATAGTATTTTTTACTTTGTGTTTCTATGTGGGTGCAAACTGTTGAAATCTTTACTTAATATATGCTAAACTGATCTTCTGTATATAAAGAGAATTGAAAATGAATCTTGATGTGAATGGAAGGGAAGAGGGGGTGGGAAAGGGGAGGGTTGCGGGTGGGAGGGAAGTTATGGGGGAGAAGCCATTGTAATCCATAAGCTGTACTTTGGAGATTTATATTCATTAAATAAAAGCTAAAAAAAAAATATAAGTCATAGCAAGAAACAGAAAACATTAAAAACCAAAGGCAAACTAGCAAAAATGTATCTACAAAAGGAATTTAAATTATGTAATATCTTCAAACATTATTCAAACGCATATTAAACACACATGCACACACACAAAGGACACAACAGAGAAATGATTCCAGGACATGGAGAAAGGTAAAGACCCAGAAGTCAATGAAGTGCCAGTAGGTTAGGAAATTCTCTCTTACCTGAGTGTGGCTTCAGATCACCAGGGCTGTGCAGGAACATGGAGCTGCCCCCACTGCTGGGGAATCCCACAGTAGAGGTGGCGGCTTCAAACCCCAGCCCAGCTCCTCACTCCCCTCACCTGGCAACAGTCCTCCACGCCCACTATGCCAGGGAGCCTACTGATTGGCTACTGCTTTATGACATCATCCATGCCCACCTGTCTTGCAAATTGTCCAACCAGGCACCCCTTGGGGAAGGGGCAATGACATAATCTCACGAGATTGTCATGTCACAGTCTCTTCCAGGATGCACTGGGCAAAGTGTCCGTGTGGTGGTTCAGCTTTCTCCCCTCTGCAGAGGGAGCCTGAGACTTGAGAAGCAGGAAATATGGAGAGCTTAGGGCCAGGAGTCTGAGAAGGGGGAAGTGGAATGGGTGGATCCTGCTAGAACTGACTGTCCTAGTCCCTCCACTTGGACTTCCGCATGGTGAGCTCCTGAATCTGCAGACTCCACCAGGTGAGGGCTGGGCTGGCTCCAGAATATGGGTGACATACCCTGTCCCTTTACAGTGACTTAATCCACCAGGGAGGCAACAGGTGATGCCTAAGTATGTGGGTTCCTACCAGTCATGTGGGAGACCAGCATGGAGTTCCTACCTCAACTTGGCTGAGCCCCGGCTTTGCAGACAGTTGGGGAATGACTCAGTAAATGAAGATCTCTCCTTGTTCTTTGTCACTCTGCCTTTCAAATAAATAAATAAATCTTTAAAAAGTCTAGGAAGAATTTTCTCACCAAGCATCCCTTGTCCAATAGCAATGGCTGGAAGTATGTTCTGAATGAGACATTAACAGACAAATGGCTATCAAGGCCAGGGAAGTGGGTACATAGCAGAGCTGCTTGTGGCAGACAGTTCTATAATGTTTTAGGAGGAATGCTGCCTCTGGACTAAACACTCAGAGATGTGCTCTGCACCCTTCCCTCCCTGCCCTTGCAGTAGCCTTCAGTAATGGCTAAATGCCCCTGCCCCAGGATACTGCTTTCAAAACTGTCCGTGGCCACAGAGAAGAGGTGGCCTGGGGAGTGGTCACTCAGGAGAGAGGAAAGGCTGGGAACCTCAGGGACTCCTTTCCCTGGCCTGGAGTCCCTGCTCCTATGTCACAGGTCTGCAGCAGAGCATGCCTGTCACCTCCCTCAGCCTCTGACACCTCTATTAACATTGCCCATGACTACATTAGACTTGGGGATCACAATGGACTGTCCACTATCTCACGTCAAACTCCTAGGTTTGCTACAAAGTCGACTCCTCAGTGCATCCCTCCCAGGCCATGAGGTTGGGAAGAAAGCTCCCAGCTGGTCAGAGGCTTCTGACCTGACCTGTGTTTGGTGGGGGGTGGCCTGTCCCCATCTGTGAGTGGGACCTGTCCTCTGAGCTACAGCTCTACTGGCCCAATCCTTGGTGTCTGGAAGGATTCACCAATGAAACCTCTGCTGTGTGTATGTGTGTGTGTAGTGGGGGGGGGGGTGGTCAGGTGGCTGCTGTCCCCATTAAAATGTAGTAGTGGAAACACTGTCCCCAGGCACTTCTGGGTGAGCTCTGTTCTTGCTCTGCCCTCTTCTCCAAGGACTCATCCAGGATGTACCACTTTCCATGGGCCCTTCCAACTTTTTCTTTTTAAAAGATTTTATTCATTTATTTGAATGGTAGAGCCACAGACAGAGAGAGGGAGAGACAGAGAATGAGATCTTCCATCTGCTGGTTCACTCCCCAAATGGCTGCAATGGCTGGAGCTGTGCCCATCCAAAGCCAGGAGCCAGGAGCTTCATCCAGGCCTCTCATGTGGGTGCTGGGGCCCAAGCACTTGGGCCATCTTCCATTGTTTTCCCAGGATATAGCAGAGAGCCACATAGGAAGAGGAGCAGTTGGGCCTTGGACTAGAACCCATGTGCAATGCTGGAGCCACAGATGGAGAGTTAGCCTGCTATGCCACAGTGCCAGCCCCCTGACTTTTTCTTTATGGGGGATGAGGGTATGGATAGCATAAGGCTTCAGGCTCTGCCTGTGTGCTAAGGGAAGGTAACCATAGAGGGCCAAAGAGGCTATACCCTAGAATCCCAAGGTTCTGTGCCTGTTCCTATCTCTCTGCTTCTTCTCAGGTAGTTTTCTTTTCTTTCTGGCTGTGAAACATGTGTCTGTCATCTAAAGATTGTGAATCCTGCATTAGCTGCACACACACTTTTTTCTAGGGCTGACTGGTTCAGGTGTTTTGCATTCCTCTCCTGCAGTCTCCATGCTGCCTCAGGGAGTGCTGGCCTGTGGTCATTACAACTTGTTACAACTGGGGTCTCACCCATAGTATTAGATAAGTACATCTCTAAAGTCATTTAAAATAATTTCTGTGTTTAGAAATGAAGAAGTTGCCATTACCATTACTGATTTGACTACATGCCTGTTTAAATGACTAACTCTGGGGCCAGTGCTGTGCCGCAGTGGGTTAAAGCCCCAGCCTGCAGTGCTGGCATCCCACATGGATGCCAGTTCCAGTCTCAGCTGCTCTTCCTCTGATCCAGCTCTCTGCTATGTCCTGAGAAAGTAGTAGAAGATGGCCCAACTCCTTGGTCCCCTGCACCCACATGGGAGACCCAGAAGCTCCTGGCTCCTGACTATGGATGAGCTCAGTTCTGGCTGTTGCAGTCATTTTGGGAGTGAACCAGCAGAATGGAAGACCTCTCTCTCTTTCAACTAAGGAAAATAAATCCTTAAAAAAATGACTAACTCCACCTTGACTTAATTACTGATTTCCCAGTTGGAAGTTAATATATAATTTTCAAACTAACACTTTTTCTTCAATGCTAAAACACTGCTGCCTGGCTTGTGCATAAAACTCCCTTGAGTGACCTGCCCAGTTCCCTACTCCTTTACCAAGGCATCCCTGACACCAGCGCTTCTGGCACTTGGATTGCAACAGGTCTTTTAAATGTTCAAGAATTTTTTACACCATTTATTAAGCTTAATAGTTTATTATAATAATTCTTACTACTATAGATTTTTAGAAATTGTTTATTTAATAAATATAAATTTAATAGGTACAACTTCTGTAATTTAACAATTTTTCTCCCCATTCCCACCTTCCCACTCCCAAACTGTCCCACCTCCTACTTCCTCTCCCATCCCATTCTTCATTAAGTTTCATTTTTAATTATCTTTATATACAAAAGGTCAACTCAATGCTAAGTAAAGACTTCAACAGTTGACACCCACACAGACACACAAAGTATAAAGTACTGTTTGAAGACAAGTTTTACCATTAATTGCAGTTGCTTAAGCATGTGATGTTGGCATTCCATATCAGAGTACAGTTGGAGACCCAGCTGCTCCACTTCTAATCCAACTCCCTGTTAGTGTACCTGAGAATGCAGAGGAAGAGGTTTCAACAACTAGAACCACTACCACTTATGGGAGACTCAGATGGAATTCTGGTCCCCAGCTTCATCCTCACCAGACCTGGCTATTCTGGCCATTTGGGGAGTGAAACAGTAAATGGAGTATCTGTATCTTCTCCCTTTCAACTGCCAGTATAATTGCTGTTCATATAAATAAATAGATTTTTAAAAATATTTTGAATTTTATGTACCATTTTTGCATAATATGCATTTTCCATGACATTTTTGAGAACTGTTTACATGAATGGATTTCAAAATTTGTTGTACAAAATGGAGGAATCTGGAAAACATCATGCTGAGTGAATTAAGTCAGTCCCAAAGAGACAAATATCATTTGTTTCCCTTGATTGGCGATGACTAACTGAGCACCAAAGGGGAAACCTGTAGAAGTGAAATGGACACTATGAGAAACAGTGACTCGATCAGCTCTTGTGCTGACTGTTGTTGTACAATGTAATACTTTATCCATGGTAGTATTTTTTTTTCTTTATCCTAGTACTAGTGGTTGAACTCTGTAATTAACACACAATTATTCTTAGGTGTTTAAATTTTAACTGAAAAGTGATCTCTGTGAAATATAAGAGTGGGAATAAGAGAGGGAGGAGATGTAAAATTTGGGACATGCTCAATCAGAACGGCCCCAAATGATGGAGTTAGAA
Source organism: Sylvilagus floridanus (assembly GCA_949820135.1). Lineage (NCBI taxonomy): Eukaryota > Metazoa > Chordata > Mammalia > Lagomorpha > Leporidae > Sylvilagus > Sylvilagus floridanus. Next base: position 137,954,493 of record OX463225.1, read on the forward strand.
TTGTGCCAGGGGTTTCCAATACAATCCCATCAAGGTGGCATGTACCAAGGCCATCTCATTAGTCCAAGTGATCAATTTCAGCTCACAATTGATCACACTGATAGGTCTAAGAGTCAAAGGGATCACACAAACAAGACTAGTGTCTGCTAATACTAACTGATAGAATGAAAATGGGAGAGAATGATCCAACATGGGAAGCAGGATACACAGCAGACTCATAGAATGGCAGATGTCCTAAATAGCACTCTGGCCTCAGAATCAGCCCTTAAGGCATTCGGATCTGGCTCAAGAGCCCATGAGAATATTTTAGGCATGGAAAGCTAAGACACTCTGGAAAAAACAGAAGACCTAAATGAAAGATCTCTGCGAGTGAGATCCCAGTGGCAAGAACGGGGCCATCAAAGAAGGAGGTACCTTTCTCTGAAGGGAGGAGGGAACTTCCACTTTGACTAAGGCCCTGTGGGAATAAGATCGAAGTCGGCGAACCCTAAAGGCTTCCATAGCCTCGGCAACTCATGACCAGAGCCTAGGGAGATTACTGACGCCATAAACAAGAGTGTCAAATTGTTAAATCAACATCAGGTGTCACTGTGTACTTACGTCTCATGAGGGATCTGTCGTTAATGTGTTATCCAATGTGAAGTGATGCTATTACTAGTACTGAAACAGTATTTTTACACTTTGTGTTTCTGAGTGGGTGCAAACTGATGAAATCCTTACATAGTATATATTGAATCGATCTTCTTTATATAAAGATAATTGCAAATGATTAAAAAATCTTGGTGTTAAACTGGAAATTGCATAGACAATTAATCAATTTTTTAAAAAAAAAATCATGTAGGATCTCTGTCCTTAATGTGCTGTACATTGTGAATTAATACTATAACTAGTACTCCAACAGTATTATCATTTTGTGTCTCTATGCGAGGGCAAACCGTTGAAATCTTTACGTAATATGTACTAAATTGATCTTCTGTGTATAAAGAGAATTGAAAATGAATCTTGATGTGAACAGAAGGGGAGAGGGAGCGGGAAAGGGGAGGGTGGGAGGAGGGAGGGAAGTTGTGTGTGGGGGGGAGCCATTGTGGTCCATGAGCTGTTCTTTGGAAATTTATATTCTTTAAATAAAAGCTTTATAAAAAAAAAATAGAAAAAAAAATTTGTTGTACAAAGAAAGGATCCTTTAATTCAATCCTCCACAAGATTTTGAAAACCTCTCATATTTTATTTTTACTTTCTATAAATAATATACATATATATATTTGCATTTCTTGCTAAACATTGATTGTATTTTCTTCCTCATTTTGTCCCTAATGATATCACTCTAGTTTGATTTTCATTTCTTATCTGCACAACTGTATTCTGTCTTGCAATTTCTTCTCATCGCAGTCTATCCTATGTGAAGTGATTAGATCAAACTTCTTAGAGAACAGTTTTTATCTTGTTACTCTCTTGTACAAAAGTAGTTAAGAAAACAAAAAGAAATATTCATATTTCATTAAGAATAAAATACAAAATCTTTAGTCAGATGATTATGTATATCATAAATCCAATGGCCTGTTAACTTTTTTTTTAAAAAAAAGGCTTATTTATTTGAAAGGCAGAGTGACAGGGAGGGAGACAAAGGGAAGGAAGGAGGGAGGAAAAGGAGAGGGGGAGAGGGAAGGGGGGAGGGGGAGGGAACATGCATGCAACCAGGGGTTGGGAGGGGTTGATCTGATGATTTACTCACCAAATGGCCACAACAGGTGGGGTTGGGTCAGGCTGAAGCAAGGAGCCATGAATTCCATTCAGATCTCCCACATAGGTGTTAGAGACCTAAGTACTTGGGCCATTATCTGCTGCCACTCATGCACATTAATAGGAAGCTGGGTCAGAAGCAGAAGCAGGGTTCAGTCCCAGGCATTCTGATATGTGTTGTAGGCATCCCAAGTGAGAGCTTAACCCACTGCACCATAATGCCATCACTGGAAGTTTATTTGACATTTCTTTGATATTTATGTTTCTCTGGCATTTTGAATTGTTTTACCTAGCGGTACTGTGATACAGCAGGTTAATCTGTTGTCAGTGTTGCTGGCATCCCATATGAGCACCATCTTGAGTCTCAGGTGCTACATTTCCCATCCAGCTTCCTGCTAATGCATCTGGAAAGAAGCAGAAGATGATCCAAGTCATTGAGTCCCTGCCATCCACATGGGAAACCTGGATGGACTTCCAGCTCCTGGGTTTGGCCTGACCCAGCCCCAGCCAATATGACCATTTGGGGAGTAAGCCAGCAGATGGGAGATGGATCTCTCTCCTTCACTCTGCATTTGAAATAAGTAAACTAAATCTTTAAAAAATAAATTTATTTTAAAATATTTTTCTCTTTAGCTTCTAAAATAGCATTCTCCCTTGGTGCTACTGCTATCTGTTGACTTATCTTTCTCAGTCTCTTAATGGAGCACAAAAAATCTCCCAAATGTTGCCATCCTATCACAGGTGTTTGGCCTCTTCTGTTCTCTAAATTACAGACTCTTGAGCATCTAAATAACTCTCATGCATAACCTTGCTTATACATACCTGAGGACTCCAAAATCTTAGATTCAGGTGTGACTTAACTTTCATTTTCAAATGACTGATGAAAAAACACATGTCTGGAAGTCAGCTTTTAGCCTTGTTGTTAAGATGCTGGTGTCCCACACTGGAGTTTCTGAGTGTGATTCCCAGTTGCGGCCTCTGGGAGGCAGCAGTGTGATGGCTCAAATGGTTGGGTTCCCAGCTCCTGGACCATCTCTGGACATTGTGGACATTTGAGCAGTGAACCAGAGGGTGAATACCCACCCCTTCTCCTTCTGTCTTTTTCCTCTCAAAACACAAAACAAAACAAATTATGTCTTCGAATAAAATGACTGACTAAATGGCTAAAAGCACTTTCATTGTTAAATTCAGAAAAAATAATTCTTGGTTGTAAGTGATATTTGAATAATGAATAATTGTAAATCAAACTTACATAATGGATCGGGAAGAGAGAAAGATGTGGACAATGATTTTTACATTTCACTTTGATACTTCTTTGTCATGTAACCTTAAAAAAATCCATGTGAATTCATTGTGCCTAAGTTTGATGTCCATAAAATTATGGACTCCATCTACTTGAGGCAGTAGGATATAAAGGGAAGTGGTCAGAACCTGAGAAATCATCTTGCTTCTACCCCCAAAACATCTAAGAGACACCAGCAAGTCATTTTACCTCTCGAGTTCTTTCTCCCTTGTAACATAAGACCGTCTTTCTATTTAAAGGATTTATTCTACACATTCCTATCTTGAAGTAAGGTTCACATGACTGTAAACATTTTGTGAGTGTCAGGTCTTCTTCAATTCTACTGCATTGTTAGCAGTGTAATATCAAGCTGGCACTGAAGATGAAGTGCTAAACAACACAGGAATGCCAGGGCTTATTAGGAGCTACAAAGAATCATTTGAGTTAATGAAAATGTACAAATTTAAAAATGGAATCACTCTATTATTATTCAAAGTAAAGTTACTAATTTTTTATTTATAATAATTGAATATCAGTAGCTTCATATCTGATAGTATATTCCTAGTATTGTATATTATAAAATTGTACAATAGTATATATATATATATATATTATATTGTAGTTATACAATATTTATAGACTAAAATCATAGGTAGCAATATTTCTTGCTTTTTTTTTCCTTTATTGGATTTTACATAGCATACATCATTTAACCTTTCTATTTTAATTAATGACTAAAAAGATTATCCACTGTTGAGCCTCCTGGCTTTGGCCTGGTCCACTCTGCAATGCTGTAGATATTTGAGGAGAAAATGAGAGGATGAAAGATCTTTTCCTTCTCACTCTCTCTTGCTGTAACTCTGCCTTTGAATAAATAACTAAATTTATAAAACAAAGATATTATCCACTGAAAATTGAACACAATCAGAAGAAAAAATTCAAATTGCAAAGTATAACAATTTGGTAAAAGATAAAGGCATTTGTTATACAGCAAAGAGATTATTATGTAATCCAGAATTCTCCTAAATTGTATGGAGGAAAAGGAGCACTGGTCACTGATGCTCACCCTCAGAGGTTTACTTTTTTTTTTTTATAACGCTTTTATTTAAAGAATATAAATTTCCAAAATACAGCTTATAGATTACAATGGCTTCCCCCCCAACTTCCCCCCCACCCGCAACCCTCCCCTTTCCCACTCCCTCTCCCCTTGCTTCACATCAAGATTCATTTACAATTCTCTTTATATACAGAAAATCAGTTTACTATATATTAAGTAAAGATTTCAACAGTTTGCCCTCACATAGCAACACAAAGTGAAAAATACTGTTGGAGTACTAGTTATAGTATTAATTCACAATGTATAGCACATTAAGGACAGAGATCCTACATGATATATTTTTTAAAAAATTGATTAATTTTCTAGGCAATTTCCAATTTAACACCAAGATTTTTTTTTTCATTTTTAATTCTCTATATACAGAAGATTGATTCAGTATGTACTAAGTAAAGATTTCATCAGTTTGCACCCACACAGAAACACAAAGTGTAAAATACTGTTTCAGTGCTAGTTATAGCATTACTTCACATTGGACAACACATTAATGACAGATCCCACATGAGACGTAAGTACACAGTGACTCCTGATGTTGATTTAACAATTTGACACTCTTGTTTATGGCATCAGTAATCTCCCTAGGCTCTAGTCATGAGTTGCCAAGGCTATGGAAGCCTTTAGGGTTCGCTGACTTCAATCTTATTCCGACAGGGTCATAGTCAAAGTGGAGGTTCTCTCCTCCCTTCAGAGAAAGGTACCTCCTTCTTTGATGGCCCCATTCGTTCCACTGGGATCTCACTCACAGAGATCTTTCATTTAGGTCTTCTTTTTTTCCAGAGTGTCTTGGCTTTCCATGCCTAGAATATTCTCATGGGCTCTTGAGCCAGATCCGAATGCCTTAAGGGCTGATTCTGAGGCCAGAGTGCTATTTAGGACATCTGCCATTCTATGAGTCTGCTGTGTATCTCGCTTCCCATGTTGGATCATTCTCTCCCTTTTTGATTCTATCAGTTAGTATTAGCAGACACTAGTCTTGTTTGTGTGATCCCTTTGACTCTTAGACCTATCAGTGTGATCAATTGTGAACTGAAATTGATCACTTGGACTAGTGAGATGGCCTTGGTACATGCCACCTTGATGGGATTGTATTGGAATTCCCTGGCACAATTCTAACTCCATCATTTGGGGCCGTTCTGATTGAGCATGTCCCAAATTGTACATCTCCTCCCTCTCTTATTCCCACTCTTATATTTCACAGGGATCACTTTTCAGTTAAAATTTAAACATCTAAGAATAATTGTGTGTTAATTACAGAGTTCAACCAATAGTACTAGAATAAAAAAATACTAAAATGGATAAGGTATTACATTGTACAACAACAGTCAGTACAAGAGCTGATCAAGTTACTGTTTCTCATAGTGTTCATTTCACTTCAATAGGTTTCACCTTTGGTGCTCAATTAGTTGTCACCGATCAGGGAGAACATATGATATTTGTCCCTTTGGGACTGGCTTAATTCACTCAGAATGATGTTTTCCAGATTCCTCCATCTTATTGCAAATGACCGGATTTCATTGTTTTTGACTGCTGTATAGTATTCTATAGAGTACATGTCCCATAATTTCTTTATCCAAATGTATGCTTTGAATTCCCTGTGATCTTTTGCTGTGAGGTTCCCTTCGTTTAACTTCTTTCATGTTGATGGCCGTGTTTCTGTGTTTCTGTGTGTAACACATCTTTAAGTATCTTTTGCAGGGCTGGACGAGTGGCAACAAATTCTTTCAATTTTTGTTTGTTATGAAAGGTCTTTATTTCACCTTCATTCACAAATGAGAGCTTGGCAGGATATAATATTCTGGGCTGGCAGTTTTTCTCTCTAAGTACCTGGGCTATGTCTCGCCATTCCCTTCTAGCTTGTAGGGTTTCTGATGAGAAGTCTGCCGTGAGTCTAATTGGAGATCCTCTGAGTGTAATTTGACGTTTCTCTCTTGCGCATTTTAGGATCTTTTCTTTCTGTTTCACTGTGGTGAGTTTAATTACAACGTGTCGTGGTGAGGACCTCTTTTGGTCATGTTTACTAGGGGTTCTATGAGCTTCCTGTACTAGGATGTCTCTCTCCTTCTCCAAAACTGGGAAATTTTCTGCTATTATCTCACTAAAAAGGCCTTCTAATCCTTTCTCCCTCTCCATGCCTTCAGGAACTCCTAGAACTCGAATGTTGGGTTTTTTAATAGTATCCTGTAGATTCCCAACAATATTTTTTAGATTTCTAATTTCCTCTTCTTTGGTTTGACTGTATAGTTTCCTGTGCTCTGTCTTCTAAGTCCGATATTCTCTCTTCTGCCTCACCCATTCTGTTTGTAAGGCTCTCTAATGTGTTTTTCATTTGATCTATTGAATTCTTCACTTCATTATGATTTCTCGTCACTATCACAGTTTCATGTTCTACTAGTTGTTTCATTTCAGCTTGATTTCTCCTTAATATTTCATTTTCACGAGAGAGATTTTCTACCTTGTCCATTAAGGATTTCTGTAGTTCAAGAATTTGTTTTTGAGTACTTCTTAGTGTTCTTATCAATTTTTTGAGATCTGCTTCTTGCATCTCTTCTATCTCATCATCTTCGTAATCTTGAATTGGGGTGTCTTTTTCATTTGGGGATGCCATAGTGTCTTCCTTGTTATTATCATTCGGTTTTTGCGTTTGTTGTTTGGCATATTGGTTTCTTCACTGTGGTGTTTTTTTCTTGTTATACTATGACTCTAGATTAAGTGGACTGTCTGCTTTTGATGGAGCCTTAGAGGCTTGAGATGGGTGTGGCCTGAGAGCTCTGCTTGGTTCCTCAGGGTTGAGGGTGGGTCAAAGGAGACACTCCCAGGTTAGGCGTGGTAAATCTCTCTCTGTTACTTTTTTTTTTTTTTTTGGTTCAAAAGGGAAGTAATTCCACACAGCTGAATGGAATTGGGGGTGGTTAGCAGGCGAATGATATACCCACAGGAGCCAGAGATCGGAAGCTCTTTCCCAAGGACCAGAGAAGGAATCTTTGCGGCCCTTTGTGTGGGCTGAGATTCTCCTGTAATCTCCCACTGGGCTGCCAGGCTACTGAACTGTAGCGTCTCTGGAGAGTACTCACATGAATTCGTGATTTCCGTGAGTTCTCTCCCCCACCGTCTCTTTTTTCACAGTCTCAGTTCATTAGCACCACACATTCATTAGGTTCTAATCTCCTGTTATTTCACCCCTCCCACCTAGAGTCAGGTTTTTCTGCTAGGCTCGGGGCCGGTGCCGACCCGAGGTCACCCTGCTTATGACGTATTCCAAAATGGCGCCTGCTCTTTGTCTTGCTCACCTTTGAGAGGTGAGCAGAGAGAGAGAAGCTCATGTCTGTATGGGTCACTTTTTTTTTTCCCTCTCTCTCTCTCTCTCTTCTAGTTAGCCTGGTGAACTTTTCCCCACAGGGTTTCAAGCCTTGTTCACTGTAGGCTCCCTTTTCCGCTTCCCTGCTGGTATTTCGGGCTACTGAGGTTCGGCTCACCTCGTGTTCCAGCGCTGGTGTGTTGAATCAGCTGCTGGTGTCCCAAACTGCGGGCTCCCACGCTCTCCACGCAGGTCTACTGTGAATCTCCAGTTCCGGAAGGGTTTTCTCTGCTGTTTCTTCCCCTACTCTTCCTTGAACCTGCAGTATCTCCACTTTTATTAAACTTTCTCTCCCCAGACTATCAGTGTGCTCCCTTCCTATTCCGCCATCTTGCCGCTCAATACCAGAGGTTTACTTGACATCTCCACTTTCTGGGTTTTTCAGGCAGCAATATAATTGTCAATCCAAGTTTATATCTTTAGTAATTGTAGAAGGTAGTTAATCACCTTGCCACCCACCTCCAGTCACACACGCACACACACACAGTATGGTTAGGAATGCAATCAACCCATTGAGAAGTTTAATCTCTCTTAGCAACTTAATTTGATACTACAGCTATCACAATTTTATGTAGGTTTGCTAATGTTACAGTAAAGCAGGATTGTTTTAAAATTTTATCAGTTACAAAAGAAAACAGCCATGGTTTGTACACATTACATTTATAATTTATCTAAATATTTTTGTATTTTCAAATCCTTTTATTTAAAAAGTTGTTTTATTTTAATTGAGCTCACAAATACTTTTATTTATTTTTTTATTTATTATTTTTTGTGTGTGTGACAGGCAGAGTGGACAGTGAGAGAGAGAGAGACAGAGAGAAAGGTCTTCCTTTTTGCCGTTGATTCACCCTCCAATGGCTGCCGTTGACTGCGTGCTGCAGCCGGCACACCGCGCCTGTCCGATGGCAGGAGCCAGGTGCTAGGTGCTTTTTCCTGGTCTCCCATGGGGTGCAGGGCCCAAGCACTTGGGCCATCCTCCACTGCACTCCCGGGCCACAGCAGAGGGCTGGCCTGGAAGAGGGACAACTGGGACAGAATCCAGCGCCCCAACCGGGACTAGAACCCGGTGTGCCGGCGCCGCAAGGCGGAGGATTAGCCTGTTGAGCCACGGCGCCGGCACAAATACTTTTATTTAAGCACTGATATCAATCTATATGTCTTTAAACATTCTCTTTCCTTGTCGTCTGGGTTGCACAGATAGCATCCCCCCTGGGACCTCAATCTCTCAGTTCCTCAGTGGTTCCTGAATCTGTGATGATGCATTCCAGACAGGCTACTCATTCATTATTGTCATCAGCAGCCTCACTGACAGAATCAGTTATCTGATTCACTGCGGACCTTCTTTGCCACAGGCTGGAGGAAGGCAAGTGCAGTTTTATCTTATATGACTGTCTATAGGCTATCTTGCATGTCCTGCCCTGAGAGGAGATATGGAATGTCTTTGTTCCAAGCTGGCATGCCTGGTGCTATGAACTATTTCCCAATTCTTAGTTATTTCATTTCAATCTCTGGGTAATACTCATTTCATTATTTTAATTTTATTGAGTAACTAGTGACTAGGAGGTAATTTTAAAAAAATATTGTTAATTGTTTTTAGGAAGAGTTTGCTGTTGATGAGGGTTACATGGGTTAAAGATTGATGTGACTGATTAACATTTCTGTATTTTTCCTGTTTCTAAAATCAGTCATTGCAGGATCACTAAATCAATCTTGTTTCTAGTATGCTACTATGGAGACTGTTCTAGGATGGGCTTCATTGAATCAGGGCTGAGCTGAGAAGGGGAGCAGGGGAGTAGCATTGTTATTATTTGACTTGGAAGCCTTATGTCATTCATTAGAGCAGTAGGGAGGTAGCAGCATACATGTCATCTTTGCCAGATGATTTGTGAAATGGGAAAAATGTGCATAATTTTGTTGCCTAAGCTTAGGTTAGTGGTCATGGATAAATTAGAAAAAAATAGTAATGAAAGCCAGGAAGTGATTAACAGTATGTTTTAGTAATCCAAGAATATTTTCCTAATCAGAATAGAAATACACAGATAATCTTTGGTAAGTCCTAATATATACCATTTCTCCATGGGATAGACTCTACATTTGTTCATTTACAGAACTCTATTGGTCATCAAACTTGTGCTTCTTATTGTGCTTAACATTGGGCATGAAAAGAAAAATAAGGCCAAGTTTATTTTGTTGAGGAATTCATAGCATGTGAAAGTGTAGATGTAAACTGGGATGTAACATAGCAGTGGGTGGATTTTTCCTTCTGCCTCACCACTTCATATCAGGGTGAAAAAAACACACATCCTGTGGAGTGTAAGGCTTGCCTGTGGATATCCTGGGCCATTGCAGATTTCCAGTGGAGCACATTGACTTAGACCTATGCTGGACAATTGCAAACCCATACACAAGGCGATGAGCTGAAGGGCTAACTTTCCTTCTCAACTAGAGTGAGGGGTGGTTCTGGAATTTAAGGAAGGTCTGAGGACTTGGGTCCCCTGGGAAACAGCCTTGAATTGTGATGGCATCACTATGGGAGGCCAGCACTCCAGCATAGCAGGTTAAGATATGCCCTGCAATGCTGGCGTTCCATATGGGCACTGGTTTGAGTCTCAACTGATCCACTGCCAATCCAGCTTCCTGTTAATGAGCCTGGGAGGCAGCATAGGATGGCCCAGTTCCCTGAGTTCTTCCACTCATGTGGAAGACCTGGAAAAATCTCCTGGCCTCAGCCTAGCCTAGCCCTGGTCATTGCGGCCTTTTGGAGAGTGCTCAAGTAGATGGAAGATCTCTCTCCTCTTTCTCTCCCCTCTCTCTCTCTCCTCTCTCTCTCTGTCTCCTTTTGTCTCTGTAACTGTACCTTCCAAATGAATAAATTAATCTTTAAAAAAAGCCACCACCCTGTCTCTGGTTATAGCTTCCCTTCTCCAAGTAGCCTTGCTGAGGTTGGAAGTTAGAAGAGCTAATGTGTGCTCTAAAGAAAGAGCTGAACCAATCATGTACTCTTGGATATAATTATGTGTTGCTTCCTTTGAATCTTCTTTAAATTTTTTTTCTTAGATAGTAGTTCTGAGCCATAATCTGCTATGACTATCTGGTGATTCAGATATGCAGAAATGCATAAATGAACATGCACGATTGAAAAATAAACCAATATTTGTTGAAATATGCTAATAAAATATTAAAAACATGGTAGAGAAGATGTTCACTTCCTGGGAGATGGAATACACACACTTTTCCCTATTTCTTTCCTCTGAATACAACTAAAACATTTGTACATTATGGAGGAAACAAACATAAAAAGTCTGAAATGTAGGAGCCATCATTGTGTTATAGTGGGTTAAGCTGCTGCCTGCAATGCCAGCATCCTATCTGGATACTAGTGTGTGTCCCAGCTGCTTCTTATCCAGTTCCCTACCAATGTGCCTGGGAGAGCAGCAGAGGATGGCCAAAATGCTTGGGTCCCTGCCTCACACAAGGGAGACCTGTTTCCTGGCTTCAGTCTGGCCCATCCCTGACTGCTGTTGTCATTTGGAGAGTGACCCAATGGATGGAAGATCTCTCTCCACCTCTCACCATAACCATTTTTCAAATGAAAAAATAAATCATTAAAAAGAAAAAAAGACTGAAATGTAGAGAGAAGTAGGACAAACAACTGGAGACTAGACCCAAGGAAAGAGATGAGATGGTGGAAAGTTCTCTAGTTTGTCCTTTTGCCTAATATATGTCAGACTTGGGCCCCAACAACTGGTAAACCAGAAATGCCAGGAGAAAGACAAGAAAAATCCCAACAAAAGCTCTATTTCCTAAGCCAAATAATCAGGAAAGGAGGAGCCTCACAAGACAGATCTGTTTAAGATTGTCTCTCCCTGTTGGGTGTCAACATAAGCCAGCAGAGAACCTGGACTTATCTCCAATCTGAGAACAAAGCAGGGCCACTTCTATAGAAAAAAGCACAGCCCTACCCAGCTGCAGCATGTTTGGCTAAATAGAATTAGGGTTCTCATCATAATTACCCACTCAGACTCAGAAAATCACTTGTCATACAAGAACCAGGCAAATCTCAACTTGAATGAACCCAATAAGTAGATACCAACAATGAGAAAGCAGAGATGTTAGAATTATCTGACAGGGTTTAAGGCAACAATTATACATTCAACTGCCTATATTTGCAAAAGAAATGATTGTCTTTTTTTTCTTTTTTTATTTTTGACAGGCAGAGTGGACAGTGAGAGAGAGAGACAGAGAGAAAGGTCTTCCTTTGCCATTGGTTCACCCTCCAATGGCCGCCGTGGCCAGTGCACTGCAGCCAGCGCACCGAACTCATCCGATGGCAGCAGCCAGGTGCTTCTCCTGGTCTCCCATGGGGTGCAGGGCCCAAGCACCTGGGCCATCCTCCACTGCACTCTCGGGCCACAGCAGAGAGCTGGCCTTTAAGAGGGGCAACCAGGACAGAATTTGGCACCCCATCCAGGACTAGAACCTGGTGTGCCGGCGCCGCAAGGCAGAGGATTAGCCTGTTGAGCCACGGCGCCGGCCCAAGAAATTATTGTCTTTATAAAGCAAAACAAATTCAAGAATCTACAAAAATAAAATCCTGAAACAATAAAATAGCAAAGAATTACAGGCAACAAAATGAAAACTCTAATAGCAACCACAACTACTCAAATAAAGAAAAGGGGTCAGCATTATGGCCTTAGCAGGTTAAGTTGCTGTGAGTGATGCTGACATCCCATATGGGCAACAGTTTGGGTCCCAGCTGCTCTACTTCAAATCTAGCTCCCTGCCTAATGTGACTTGGAAAACAGCAGAAGATGGCCCAAGTCCCTGGGTCCTTGCACCCATGTGGGAGATCCAGATGAAGCTCTTGTCTCCTAGTGTCCTTCAGCCCAGCCCAGCCCTGGCTGATGTGACCATTTGGAATAAGGAAGAGGGAGATAGCGAAGAAAGGGAGAATGAGATGTATCACTATGTTCTTAAGATTGTATGTATGAAATACCTCAAATCTGTTCCTGTTACATATATAAATTCCAAAAAGTAAATAACCCAATGACTCCTAATTTTAAAATATCACATTTACATTAGGTTATTTTTCTAGACAAAAATTGTTTTGGAACTAAGAGAAAGTTGAGACCTAGCTAAAATAACTTTCACATTTATCCTATTCAAAGAGGATTTGTTATTAAAAGGCAGAGCCTGTAGTTTATTCAGTCAATACAAATCCATGGAGCTTATAGAATGCCTTCCCAGGCAATCGAGTCTCCTATTTGCCTCATCACTTAGTTTTTTTTTTTTTTCCTCAGAAGCATTTGTCATAATCCAGAACTACCTTGTTGCTTTATTTGGTAACCTGTTCATGACCTTTGACCCCACAGGATTGTACCCGCCATATGGGCAGGAATTTCTTTTATTCCTCTGGGTGTCAGTGGGGCCTTGTTTGAGTAGGCACTCAATGAATATATTTTGAATACGCGCTTGGGCCAGAGATTAATGAACTATTGTGCCTTAAGAAGATGAGCTGGGTCTTGAAGAATGGATCAGATAGGGGAAGATTAAGGGAAGGGGGAGCAATCCAGACAGAAGGTCATCATGAGTAAAATCTTGATGGTTTTGTTTATTCTAATTGGGAGGGCAGCAAATACGTTGAAGCCATTATTTTATGTTAGATGTTTTTGGGAAAAAAATAAAATAGGGTAGGGACAAATTCCAAGGAACATCCAAAACCAGAAAGGATTTTGGAGCTGGAAGTGTTTTTAGGGATCCAGTCAACTCCCTTAGAGTGAAGTAATTGAGGTCCTAAGGGGTGATGGTCACTGGGTTAACCAGAAAGTTAACACTGTATGATCAGAATCTTATTCATTAACTTAAATCCAGTGTTCTGCCTAAGGTAATTTGGAAATATTTGAATAGAGAACAATATATGGCAAAATGGGTGTTTATGAAAAGAAATCAGGCTGGTGCTATGGTGTGGCAGGTAAAAGCCAAAACCTGCAGTGCTGGCATCCCATATGGGCATTGGTTTGAGTTTTAGTAGCTCCACTTCAGATCCAGCTCTTTGGTACGGCCTGGGAAAGCAGTAGGAGATGGCTCAAGTGCTTGGGCCCCTGCACCTGCATGGGAGACCCTGAAGAAGCTTCTGGCTCCTGGCTCAGCTCCAGCCATTGCAGCCAGCTGGGGAGTGAACCAGCAGATGGAAGGTCTCTCTCTCTTTCTTTCTCTCTCTCTCTCTCTCTCTCTCTCTCTTTCTCTTTCTCTTTCTCTCTCTATGTAACTCTGACCTTCAAATAAATAAATCTTAAAAAAAAAGAAATCTGTCTCCAAATGTAAGGTGAATTGGAAAAGAGGATCTAATTTGAGAGAACACACAAAGACTATGAAGTAGAATTGGTATGACACAAATAAAGCCTTGATGAGGTAGTGAATATGTGAAGGGGAAAGAACAAATTCACGTTGGAGGGTAAACAAACAAACAAAATCAGTGCTACACCTTCAATGGGTCTTCCGGAGAAGGAAAGCTCTTGGCCTGAGGATATTTTTGTTCAGTCTCACCTAGAATATTTACATGATTTGTTTTCAGTTACATGTTTTTAAAAGGTTTATTTTGCTATTTGAAAGGCAGAGTTACAGAGAAGTAGATTCAGAGAGACAGAGAACAATAGAGGACTTCTATCCACTGGTTCACTCTCCAAAATGTCCACAATGGCCAGAACTGGGCTGATCTGAATCCAGGAGCCAGGAGCTTCTTCCAGGTCTCCTTCCTTTGGAGCAGGGGCCCAAGGACTTGAGCCATCTTCTACTGCTTGCTCAGGCCATAGCAGAGAGCTGGATCAGAAGCAGAGCAGCCGGGTCTCAAACTGGTGCCCATATGGGATGCCAGCACTGCAGGTGGTGGCTTTTCTTGCTATGCCACAGCACCGGCCCCTTCAGTTACATTTTGAGAATACATTTTTGATTGGCTTATTTATTTGAAATGCAAAGATACAGAGAGAGGAGAGAGAGAGAGAGAGACAGAAAGGGAGAGGGAGAGAGAGGTGTTCTATCTGCTGGTTCACTTCCCCAAATGACCACACTGGCTGGAATTGGCCCAAGCAAAAGCCAGGAGCCAGAAGCTTCTTCCAGGTCTCCCATGTGGGTGCAGGGGCCCAAGCACTTGGGCCATCCTCTGCTGTTTCCCCAGGGACATTGTCAGGAAGCTAGATTGGAAGTGGAGTAGCTAGGACACAAACTTGTGCTCATATGGGATGCTAGTGCTGCAGGTGGCAGCTTAACCAGCTACTGCATAGTACTGGTCCCAACAGTATTCAGTTTCAATTAAGAGCAATTAAGAGTTTTTTTGGGGTGCTGGCACTGTAGCCTAGTATGTAAAGCTACCACCTGTAGTTCCAGCATCCCATATGGGCTCTGGTTCCAGTCCCAGCTCTTCCATGTCCAATACATCTCTCTACTATGGTTACCTGGAAGAAACCCCAGGCTCTTGGTTTCAGATTGAGCCCAGCTCCAGTCATTGAGTGCACCAGCAGATGGAAGCTATTCTCACTCTCTCTCTCTCTAATTTTCTCTCTCTCTCTCTCTCTCTCTCTCTCTCTCTCTCTCTCTCTCTCTCTCTCCCTGCCTCTCTTTTAAATAAATAAATCTTAAAAAAAGAGTTTGTGCATCATTCAACCGATCAATAAATTAATGAGATCATCAATGAGCAATGAGTCCTGACTATCTTCCAAGACTGGAACTTTACCATTACTTTGAAAATAAAGTAGAATAAGTCAGAATTATATAGCTGTTGATCACTTACTTGAGAAAGAAGACTTATATACCCTTGAGGATAGTTCATGGAGGTGAATCAATCTGAGCTTTGACAAATGAGTAATATGGCCATTGTGGTCATTTGGGGAGTGAACCAGCAGATGAATGACCTTTCTCTCTGTCTCTCCCTCTCACTGTCTGTAATTCTGCCTCTCAAAGAAATGGAAAAATTTTAAAAACAAAGGAAAAAAATTGTGGTCACCATGTAGTAAATTATTTTCTTATGCTGTCAAAAGCATCTAACCCAGAATATTTTGTTAAAAAACTTCTTTAAAAATACACTTGAAAGGAAGAGAAAGAGAGGGAGGGAAATTGGATCCATAATAGGAGATAGTTTATCTCAGGTCCCATAAAAAAGTCAGTATCAAATATTGCTGGTAGGAGTAGGAGGGCAGAAAACAAGCCAAGCTATTAGAGAGAAATTGTAGTCTTAAGCAGAAGAGTTTATTATGATTTGAGAACCAAAGTGTTAAGGTTTTCTGAGCATAAATGTAAAATGAGAAAAACAATGTTCGAATAGATTTTCAGTAACAGGTCAGCAGCAGGACATAGGTACTGGGGCCTTCTGAGATCCAGGTGAAGGATGACAACATTATCAAAGAAGCACGTGGCTGCAGTAAGAGAAGGGCAGGGTGCCTGGGACATTCTGAAGGTAGATCTGGTAAAGTGTCAAGTTGTGGAGGATGACCTTACCCTTGATGGTCATATGGAAATCTGTTTCCAAGAAAATAAGGTTTGAGTCTCCATCTTTTCTCTCCCTTTCCTCCCTAATAGACAACCATGCCTTCTACTCTTTTTCAGACCACGGGCTCAGATAAGCCCATCGCAGATATTTGCCAAAATATGGTTCTGTGGAGCAGGTCTCAAAGAGACCTGTTTTCCCTGATCTGGGGTAACTTATAGAGTACCTGAAATATAGTGCATTGGAGTGAAATGAACATTTTGACATTCAATAATTGCTTATAGCCTGTCTCTTTCATTGAGGAACAGTGTTTTTTTTTTCTTCATACTATTTGTTGAACTCCTTTACTTAGTGTAGGATTAACTGTATGATCATTAAGTAAACTGAAAGTAGCTCTTTGTAAAAAATTAAGAGTGGGAATGGCAAAGGGAGAAGGAAGAAGAACTGGAGCATGGGTGGGAGGAAGGGTGTAGTGGGAAGTATCACTATGTTCCAAAACTGATACATATGAAATACATGAAAGTTATATAACTTACATAAAATTTTAACAAATTTTAAACAAAGATGCCAGTAGGCAAAATGCTTAAGTACAAAGACAAATAATCATGTTTGCTGTTGATGCAAAAAAAATGTCCACAGGGGAACCACAAATTCTCTAGGAACTAAGTGTCTTGTAAACATTATATGCAATGGAAAAGCAGACTCAAGCTCAACCAAGAACACGGCCACTGTGCTATTTAAGGCTAATTTGTCTTCCCCATTTGGAGTCAATATGCTAAGAAATAAGGGGAGAAAAAGACAGGCTCTTGTGACTGTTGAGTCCATTCTGCCTCTTGTGAGCTGCTCATTTGTTGTGAGGACACCACCTTTCTAGACTCTTGCAATACTTGCAGTAGATCAAAATCAAGGTTAACTCACATTTGCTGGCCAGCAGCTCCTCGAATCCTCCTGACCACAGCAGTGCTTCCTCTGGGGAAGGCCTGCAAGAGAAGTTGTGCAGTTAAGAGGGCACATATCAGGTCCCCTTTCCAGCTCAGCTGTTCATGTTTGTGAGCACAGGATTCTCAATTTAATTAATGAAAGTTTGTTTTTTTAATCTTAAAAAAATTCACTAAGTGGACATGTTTGAAAACACAACTACAGCTGAATATATTTTTATCCAATAAAGCTGTCTAGTAGCTACAGGCAAACCAAATGAGACAAAAACAAGTAGCATTCTTATCGACATAATATTTAAATTTAGCATCGAATTACTGAAGTTTCCTCAGTTCCTCATACTGTAACTATTAATGTTAAGAGTAAAGATAGGAACTACCTTAAAATCACAAAGATATATTTTTTTAAAAAAGATTTACTTGGACTGGCACTGAGGCTCAGTAGGCTAATCCTCTGCCTGTAGTGCCAGCACCCTGGGTTCTAGTCCCATTCAGGGTGCTGGATTCTGTCCTGGTTGCTCCTCTTCCAGTCCAGCTCTCTGCTGTGGCCCTGGAGTGCAGTGGAGGATGGCCCAGGTCCTTGGGCCCTGCACCCGCATGGGAGACCAGGCAGAAGCACCTGATCAGCATGGTGCACTGGCCGCAGCACGCAGGCTGCAGCGGCCATTGAGGGGTGAATTGACAGAAAAGAAAGACCTTTATCTGTCTCTCTCTCACTGTCCATTCTGCCTGACAAAAAAATAAAATAAATAAATAAATAAATAAAACATTTGTTTATTTGAAAATCAGAAGTACACAGAGGGAGAGGAAGAGGGAGGGAGGGGGCAGAGAGAGAGAGACAGAGAGAGAGAGAGAGACAGAGACAGAGAGAGGTCTTCCATCTGCTGGTTCACTCCTCAATTGGCTACAATGGCCGGAGCTGTGCCAATACAAAGCCAGGAGCTTCTTCTGGGTTTCCCACTTGGGTACAGGGACCCAATGACTTGAGCCATGTTCTATGGCTTTTCTAGGCCATAGCAGAGAGCTGGACTGGAAGTAGAGCAGCTGGGACTTGGACCCGTGCTCATATGAGATGCCAGCACTGCAGACAGTGGCTTTACCCACTATGCCACAGTGCCATCCCCATCACAAAGATATTTTAATACACTACACAGTCCAAATAGCAGATGCTGGGGCCTGGCACTATGAATTAAGCCACCCACCTCATATTGGCAATGGTTTGAATCCAGGCTGCTCCACTTCCAATTCAGTTCTCTGCTAATTCACCTGGGAAAGCAGTGGTGGATGGCCCAAGTCCTTGGACCCCTACACCCTAGTCCAAGACCCAGAAGAAGCTCCTGGCTCCAGCTTCGCCCAGCTCCTGGTCATTGTGAGTGAACCAGAGATTGGAAGACTTCCCTTGTTCTGCCTCTCCCTTTCTGTAACTCTTTCAAATAAACCTTGAAAAAAAAGATGCTATTTCTGGCCCACAAACGGTGCCAGTTTCTTTGCAAGGTTAATTGCATTCCACCTTTGGTCCTGGATGCACCAGAGACCATGCATAGGGAGTGACAAGTGATGACTGGCCCCCAGCCTTGCACCCCTCTGAACCACAACACTGCTTTGAGGAAGACACTGCAGAACTATGATTTGTTCCAGTCATGACTGTGTGAGAATGGCTTTATCATGAAAAAGTGAGAAAGGACTCAAAAGGAAGTCTTCAACCAGCAAAAGCACGTCCCCTGATATGAGCAGGCATATAGGATTAAGTTAATCAGATTCATGAGCTGGAAAACAATGCCCCCAACCCCTACGTATCCCACCTGTATTCCCAACTTGCCAATCAGACAACTAATCACGCCCCTTTGGGGAGTGCATAAAAAGCATGGAGCCCTCTGGGCCTGCCCTTGCCCTCCCAAGCCTCCCGGCACACAGCCTTTTGGCAGCCCCTCGGCTGTTTGCCCGCACCACGTGGTGGTTTTGTGGTCATTCCCACCTGCAGGGTTTTTCCTCTCCCCGTGGCTCTGCATGTGAGGGCCTGCACATGGCCCTTGTCCACCCCACGTCTCCTGGTGTGGGGCCTTCTGGCTGCCTCTGGAGCCTGCTGGCTTGCCCCGCCGCTGCACTCCTGCCCACGTGCGCTCTCCCTTGCAGCCCCTGGTCCACTCCCTGGAGAAGCCTGGTGTGCCACAGCCGCTTTCAATTTCTGATCCCCTTCCTCTTAGTAAAGCCCTCACCTTCCTGTGTATTTCTCTCACACTCTAAGTGCTAGACTGTACCATGTTTTCTCATTTACAGACACTCGACACTTAGAATTCTTACCTAAATAGAAAAGAACCCTCGATACATCAATCTTAATTTTAAAATAAAGGTAAACGATGTCCCACTCCCTCCCCTCAGCAGCAGCACAGGATGATCAAGAGCACAGCGTGGCCAGGGTTCCTGGGGATGAAACCGTTCTGGGCTGCACACAAGGCCACTCCACCTGCCTCCTTCCAAGCCCTCCCCTAGTGTCCACACTCACAAAGCGAGCACAGCCCTCGTAGATACAATTTCCCCGTGTAAATTCGCATTGTGCTTTTGGCTTTTCTGCAGACGTTCAGGTTACAGGATATCCCAAAGTGCCACGTATACAGGAAGCCGCATGTACTCGCGAGGACCATTTCTCCCGCTTTTCCACACTCTTGGTGCCACGCATATTCACCAGCCCCCGCGTCCCCTTGGGTGCACACACAATACCAGCCGGCACCCCGCAGAGTGCTGCAGCCTTTATAACTGGCCTGCGTGGGGGGTGGGACCTGAGCAGGACCTGCCCCCGCCCCCTGCACCCCCCTTCCAGAGCAATGATTGGCTGGAGGCTTATGGCAGGGGTAGATCCTGAGCAGGCGCTGGGCACTGAAGCCCGCTGACTGGCTGGAAGCCAGGGAGCTGTTGACATATGAGATACCGCTTAGAGCGCCATCTGGTGAGATGCCGCGACCTGCAAGGCCGCAGAGAGCGACGAATTTTTCCAGGCCCCAGTGCTATGGCGCAGGCTGGCCCAGGTTCTCCTTTCCCCCAGCCTGCAGAATATCTGCCTCCTAGCTGAGCAGATTTCCAGAAAGCACAGCTGTGCCTCTGCTCCCCTCCTTAGTGGGCCGGCAAACCAGGAACTCTGCAACACGTGGCCGGGTAGTCTGGGGCAGCAGGAGACAGTGACTGTCAGAAGTGACACCTGAGGTGGGCGTGCTTTTGGGTGGGCTCTGGGCCGGCGTCTGTGCTCCTGGGCCTGTTGCAATTGCTCCTGGCATCCTAGTGGCGCAGGGAGCCTGGTATCCTGTTTGCAAGGGAGGCAGAGCGAGGCGCAGTGAGCTCACTGCTAGGATGCACTAGGGTCTTTGAGTCTGACAGTGAGAGGAGTTGGCTTTCTACCTGAGTCACTGCTGGCCAGCTTAGAACTCAGCAGAACCTTTAACTAGCGAACACAATGTATATAGTGGTGCGGTGGGGGTGGGAGCAACTTACTTGAATGAGCTGCGTTTGTGAATTTTTCAGAAACCACCCTTCGCTACCCCTGCAGACTTAAAATGATTGGTAAGGACAGAGCCCTAACCTATAAAGTGAGGAGATTTTGGATACTATGTCCAGAATTTGACAGTGCATATTCCAGTGGTTCTATCTCAGGCCTGTGAGTGGCCAGTGAGATAAACAGCAAGGCACTGATTAATCTGGACACTCTCCTTTCTTTGCATTAGACCTGTCAGAGGAAGACATGAACCCTGTGTCTGCAAACTGAATCCAGTGAGCATGCTCTCAGGGTGAGCTGCCAGTACTAGGAACTCCAGGTCTGACTTGGAGAGCAAAATCTGCCTTGTTACTATGGAGAACAGTTAGGGGGTAAGAAAAATCATTCAGACAGCAGCAAGACACTTAAAGTTTAGTGGGGCTGGCACTGTGGCAAAGAAGTTAGAATTCCATCAGTATCACATGTGGGCACTGGTTTCAGTCCAGGCTGCTCCACTTCCGATCCAGGTCCCAGCTAAGCTAATGCACCTGGGGAATTGGCCCAAGATGGTCCAAGTGCTTTGGCTCCTGCACCCACACGGGAGACCCAGAGGAAGCTCCTGGCTCCTGACTTTGGCTTGCTCCCGACTTGGCTGTTGCATCCATCTGGGGAGTGAACCAGTGGATGGAAGACATCTCTGTCTCTCCCTCTCTCTCTGTAACTCTGCCTTTCCAAAAAGAAAAGTTTTGTGTATTTGTTTTCAGTAATTTGAAATGCAGAGAGAGCTCTTACATTCATTGTTCATTCTCCAAATGTCTGCAGCAACCAGAGCTGGAGCAGGCTGAAGCCAAGGACTCAATCTAGGGCTCCTATGTAGGTGGCAGGGACTCCAATACTTGAGTCATCACCTGCTGCCCCCCCCCCAGGGTTCTATTAACAGGAAGCTAGAATCAGAAGCAGAGCTGGGACTTGAGCCCAAGCATTCTGAATGGGATGTGGAAGGTTTAATCACTGTGCCAAACAAGTACTCCAGTAACACATGTTAAAACTTGTTTGTAAACTGTAAGACCATAACTGTTTAAACATATGGTCTTCATCTCAAAACAGTCTTTGCATGGAATTCTTATATCCAAGTTCACTTTCATATGATTCAATACTTATTTATTAAATGTGTGTAACACATAGATACATGCTCCATCTCACCATACAAACCTCAATACATTTTTGACTGAGAACCTTGGATATTAGAATTCACTCATAGACTGTGAAAGTCACTCATAGGCTGGGAATTCTGACACAGAGGCCATAAGAAAAAAAATCTAGATGTGTGTCTACCTGAGACCTAATTAGAGTCTATGCCTGATCAACAGAATCTGTTAGAACAGTCTCTTCATATCTCTTTCTCATCTGTAATGAGAAAACCAAGTCCTTTTTGGCAGTTTCACATGGCCAAGTAAGTTCAAATACTAGAAGCTAAGTTTTTACATTTTCTGCAAATCTTATACAAAAGGCCTTTTATAAATTCTAAAGTAGCATACAAAAGTTGATTTTGAATTTGTGTGAAAAAAGCAGAATGTGAAAGGCATAGCTATTCAAGAGAGGGAAGTTATGAGGATTAGCTCAGATTATAAATATGTAAGTACTATTAAATATCAAGACAGTTGATATATATATTTAATAAATGCAGTCTGGATGACAAGCAAATAAAATGAAAGCACATGGATCAGCATTTAAACTCTTCAGAGAGCTCCATGCCAGGGAAGTACATTGATCTCCATATGTTAGCAAAAGTCAATCTGCATATTCACATGCAAGCAACTGGTTTAAATAAGGAGTATCATAGAGGGTTTTTTTTTTTAAAGATTTATTTATTTATTTGAAAGTCAGTTATACAGAAAGGGAAGGAGAGGAAGAGAGAAATAGTGGTCTTTCATCCACTGGTTCACTCCTCAATTGGCTGAAATGGCCAGAGCTGCATTGATCCAAAGCCAGGAGCCAGGAGCTTCTTCCGGGTTTCCCATGCAGATTAAGGGACCCAAGGATTTGGGCCTTCTTCTACTGCTTTCCCAGGCCATAGCAGAGAGCTGAATTGAGAGTGGAGCAGCCAGTACTGGAATCGGTACCCATATAGGATGTGGGCGCTGTAGGAGGTGGCTTTACCTACTATGTCACAGTGCTGGCCCCATATAGAGGTTTTTTAATAAATAAATATGGAAAGAAAGAAAAAAAGAGAGAAAGAGAGAAAGACAGAGAGAAAGAAAAGAAAGAAAGAAAGAAAGAAAGAAAGAAAGAAAGAAAGAAAGAAAGAAAGAAAGAAAGAAAGTTATTTACTTTTTCCATGAACATTTTCAGACTGATAGCTGGTGATAACTGACAATTTTTTTCCTGAAAATTATGTGGTTGAGAAATCTAAGTATCCATCACTTTATAATTTCTGTGTCAATGAATACTGGTAAGAGTTAGGAGTTAAGAATTAATAACTGCTAGATCAGAAAATTTGGTTTCAAGAAGTTGTCATGTCTTTTTTTTTTTTTTTTTTGACAGGCAGAGTTGAGAGAGAGACAGAGAGAAAGGTCTTCCTTCTGTTGGTTCACCCCCCAAATAGCTGCTACAGCCGGTGCACTGCACTGATCCGAAGCCAGAAGCCAGGTGCTTCCACCTGGTCTCCCATGCGGGTGCAGGGCCCAAGCACTTGGGCCATCCTCCACTGCCTTCTGGGGCCACAGCAGAGAACTGGACAGGAAGAGGGGCAACCAGGACAGAATCCGGCACCCTGACTGGGACTAGAACCCAGTGTGCTGGTGCCGCAGGCAGAGGATTAGCCTAGTAAGTTGTGGTGCCGGCCTAGAAACTACTTTTTAATATTGTTATTAAGAAATCAATTCATTCTATTTACATTATTATTGTATTTATTCACCTTGCACTAATTTATGAATGCTATTATTATATTGGTATTCTATTGTAGGTTAAAGTTTGTTTTCATCTCTAACAGCTACTGTTGTCATAGGTTTTCCTTTATATTGAAGGGAGAAATAGCAAAGTGCGTGAAGATGAAACCCAGTGATAGGTGTATACACTGGAAAAAGCAATCTCTAGAAGTGATGAACCACGATATTAGATAATAAGAAAATGATAAAGTGTGCTTAAAGCTGATATTTGGGAATAGATCAGGTCAAATTCAGAAAACATTTTCAGAAAATAAATGAAAGAAACAATGACCTGCCAATTTGTAGTTTAGTGTTCATATAAAAAAAAAAAAAACTGTGCCCAATGAAATTCTATTTGAAATAGAAGCATGGTCTCTTGGAAACAAATAATCAGGCAGAAAATGCCAAAATAGGCTGGCACCGTGACTCACTAGGCTAATCCTCCACCTGCGGTGCCGGCACACCATGTTCTAGTCCCAGTCAGGGCGCCGGATTCTGTCCTGGTTGCCCCTCTTCCAGGACAGCTCTCTGCTGTGGCCCAGGAGTGCAGTGGAGGATGGCCCAAGTGCTTGGTCCCTGCACCCCATGGGAGACCAGGAGAAGCACCTGGGTCCTGGCTTCAGATAAGCGCAGCACACCGGCCGCGGTGGTCATTGGAGAGTGAATCAACGGCAAAAGGAAGACCTTTATCTCTGTCTCTCTCTCTCTCACTGTCCACTCTGCCTGAAAAAAAAAAAAAAGAAGTAGAATAACTGGACACTCAATCAGCAGTTGCAATTGGTTCCTTTACTTTATAAAAGAATAGACATTTGGTCATTCACCCACATAAGTATATAAATTTCCTTTTATTAACATAGGACTGGACTAGAGACCATGGTAGTAAAATGTCTCATGTTCAACTTTCATTAAAGTTCAGGCTGCAAGATATATCTATATGAAACAGCTTACAAATTCCAACTGAGTTACTCCATATCTTCTACTGTTTCCTTGAATCAGGCCAAATGATTAGAAACCTGGCTACTTGGCTGCTTCGTTTCTCTCTCTACACACTGTCATAATACACCTATACTTTTGCACCATCGTATTTTATAACGTTGAAGGTTGTTGTAAAAGTGAAACAAAGAACCATCTTTACAACCTTTTATTCCTTTTAATGAAAGGATATAACCATCCACATTTTTCACATTCTTAATTTTGTTCCAACTTTGAGCTCCATGTCTGAAATTTTTTTTAACAAAGGCCCAGCAAATGATTTTTCTTCCCTTCTGAGAAATTAGCATATTTGGATCTTAGTTCATGTGAATCCCACATCTGAAAGTGAATCTATTTTGTCTCAGTAGAATCAGCAGTTCATCTTTAACTCAGTAGGACTTTGGCTGATAAATCTAAATCTTCTATTGCTCCTTCCTTTTGACTGCTTATTCTCTTTTTGTCATTTATTTTCTCCTACATTAATTCATTCAACACTCCTCATATCTTCTGTGAGATCAGCTGGACTATAATTAAAGAGATAAGGCAGAAAACTATCCTAAATTATTTCATATTTTCCTGGATTAAAAGTGAGTATGTAGGTAAAATATCCAATGGGCAAATGCAAATAAACATTATAAAAAATAACATTTCCAACACCAAGACTACTTTTGAGGGACATGAGGTAATATTTAGGGTTTGATAATTACTTTGTGGAGTAGTCTTGAAATGTCATATACTTGTGCATTAGGAGAGTGCCTTCTCCCAGATAGCTCAGTATTCAGCAATGTTTGTGCAGAAAGAAGGAAAACTTTCCTTCCACTTGCAAGTTTTCACCATCTAGTCTCTTACAACTTGCATAATATGGAAAAGTATGTAACACTCAGGTGACAGCAAAAGTAAGCCTTAGGCTGTGAAATTTGCACCTCAGTCACTAATATTCTTGCAGAGCTCTCAGCCTGTAACAGTATTTCAATGTTGTATCCAGGTGTCCACCTGCTACTTATGTCATACCTCAAAAATGTGATGACTCTTGAAATTCTGTAATTTCTTTGTATTGAAATATTTTCAGACATTGATTTACTTATTTTAAAAATAGGAAATAATGAGTTACATAGATGTGCAGTAATATTTCTCTGGCTCGGAGCAAACTGGTGAAGAAATATTTATCAGGGTGATTTTGAAAATGAATTATTCCTGTTTAAGTGACAAGCCCACATTAGCTCCCCTAATTTGGACTGAAGTCACTCATAGACAAATTTTAGCTGCTATTAATAAATGGATGACTTAATTCACTCTTTCTGTACATGACACTTTGTTGTTTGTTTATTTGGAGTTTTACTATTTTAAGAATTTTTAAAAAATTGTTTTCAAGGGTTCTTTCGGGAGGGGAATATTTATTTTATATTTTCAATTTAAAATTTTTAATTAATTTTTAACATTCAATATTGTTTATAGATAAAATTCTGAGATTAAAATGATATTCCTTTCTTCTCTCCCTGTCCAACTCCATCCCCCTCTCCATTCCAGCATCCTTCTCTCTCCCTTTCTCCTTGCTTTCTGATTTTACACTTGGAGATAACATATTTTAAATTTACATAACAATAAAAGGCTTACTTCTTGACCAAATAAGAAGTTTAACAAGTAAAAAGCAACCTAGTTTAGCAGGAATATAAGCAATGGCTATAAGCAGTAATTGAATGGAAAGAAGTGACCATTTCACTCATGTATAATGCATTTTTAAGCAATCACAGATCATGAAACTATAGTAGTATACTATTCTTAACCACTGGTTTGGCAAAGCTAAAAAGCAACATTTTTTAAAATTATATTTGCATCAATAGTGATTCACACAGGTATTTCTTGTTTTGTTTTTATTTTTTGATGGGCTGATATCTTTAGATAGAAACTTCTAGCAAATCCCTCCACCCCACTCCAATCAACCTTTTTGTTTCTGCTGTAAGAAATAATGCAGGCTGGCACCGTGGCTCACTCGGCTAATCCTCCTCCTTGTGGTGCCAGTACACTGGGTTCTAGTCCCGGTCGGGGCACCAGATTCTGTCCCAGTTGCCCCTTTTCCAGGCCAGCTCTCTGCTGTGGCCCGGAAGTGCAGTGGAGGATGGCCCAAGTGCTTGGTCCCTGCACCCCATGGGAGACCAGGATAAGCATCTGGCTCCTGCCATTGGATCAGCGTGGTGCACAGGCCGCAGCGTGCCAGCCGAGGCAGCCATTGGAGGGTGAAACAATGGCAAAGGAAGACCTTTCTCTCTGTCTCTCTCTCTCTCTGTCCACTCTGCCTGTCAAAAAAAAAAATGCAAATAATCCACAAACCCTGCTCTCTGAACCCAAGCCCTTCCACCAGGAAAGCTAGTCTACCTGTGAAGTCTCACACTGTCTTTGTAGTCAGATAACAGTAACAATAATGACAATAGTAAGCAGAATAAGATAACTGGAAAGTACTATTGGTGTTTTGCAACTGATGATTTTGTTTTGTGCAAGCCCCATGGAAAGGACAGGAACCTGTGTTTTTCAGGGCAGCACTTGAACCCCAGAACCCACTGTGGTCATGGAACCAGAGACACCTGGCCCCCCTTTAGAATTCCACTCCAGCCAAGATCTCCACTGCAGTCCACTGGCAGCACTCTGTCTCCTGGATGCTGCTGACGCCTCTGTCACACCCACACTTCCCTGCCTCTCCTGCCTCTCCTCCCTTAGTGCTTTGGAGTAGGAGAGGCACCCCAGGCAGGATGGCTAAGAGTTGGGATATGCAAACTGTGGCCTCATTCTGGCCCCAGGACACTTGCTTCCTCGTGATCCTGTGTACAGGCAGGGTGAGCTGGCATTTGCCCTTCCTCTTTTCTTCATCTTTCTTTTGAAAGATGGGCTGTTGACCAGAATTGTTTGTCAATGCTGTCAATAGGATGGAAAAACTTGGACTAGCCATGGGGGTGGAAGGAGACCAGCAACCAAACGGGGTTTCTGCTCTTGTATTTTATTTTTGAATACTCACAAACCCCACAGTGGAGCCTGTCTCTTCCCAGAAAGTGCATGTTGGGGGCCCTCACCTGCCCTCCCATTGGAGGTTTTGTGACTGGGCCTCAAGCCCCCAGACTCCTTGTGTACTCATACTTGCTTCTCTACCCTGCCTCACTGCTCCTTGTTTCATCACCCCTTTCTGATCCATGTTTACCATATTCTGTGAGCTGGCAACTGCCTGAGAAAACACCCTGTGCAGATTACTGGGGGAAAACAGAGGGAAGAAAAGAAAAACATATGCTGCACTTCACTATAATTAAAATTTTGTGTATCGAGTGATTCTATAAACAAACCAGAAACACAGTTCACAGAATGGAAGAGTACACAGCGATACTTAAGGGGAGGATGTGTATTATAAGAATACTGCATGTGGATTTCAAAAAAAAATGTTTTGAACCAAAATAAAGCCACCTTTTAATTCCAACTTCCAAACATTTTCAAGTACTGTCTTATCTGGAAATTATATACTGATAAGGAATTAGTATCTAGTATATAAAAAGAATAATCACTACCCAACAACAACAAAAACCCTGAATTTAAAACGGAGAGGCTGGCACCGTGGCTCAATAGGCTAATCCTCCACCTTCAGCACCGGCACCCTGGGTTCTAGTCCCGGCCGGCACACCAGATTCTGTCCCAGTTGCTCCTCTTCCAGTCCAGCTCTCTGCTGTGGCCCAGAAAGGCAGTGGAGGATGGCCCAAGTCCTTGGGCCCTGCACCCGCATGGGAGACCAGGAGAAGCACCTGGCTCCTGCCTTTGGAACAGCGTAGTGCGCTGGCTGCAGCACGCTGGCAGCAGCGGCCATTGGGGGTGAGCCAACAGAAAAGGAAGACCTTTCTCTCTGTCTTTCTCTCTCTCATGTCCACTTTGCCTGTCAAAAAAATAAAATGGAGAAAGGTTCAGAATAAACTTTTCTCTAAAAACATTCACAAGTTGCAAACAAGTACTTGAAAAGATGCTCAGAATCATACATCACAAGTCTACTTGTGAATTCACATCCATATGATTTACTATAATAAAAATTAAAAATCATTGGCAAAAATCATGGAGAAATCTGTATTTGTATATTGTTGGTAGTAATGTAGAATAGCGCAGCCACTGTGGAAAATAATTTTTCAGATTGTTCTTCAAAATTCAAACAGAATTAGATTGTTCTTCAAAATCCAAACACAGAGTTATCATGCAATCATGTAATCCAACTCCTTAGTATATACTCAAAAGAATGGCAAACATTTTTATACAGACATTCCTGGATATGTGATTCTCAGGAGCTAAAAGTTGAAAACAAGCCAAATGTGTATCAGCTGATGAGCTGATGCAGTAGAAATTGGCAACAAAGAGCAAGCTAGTGCTCATCCATCACAAGCTGTTGAGTGATCCATCCACTGATGAAAGATCACATATTAGGTGATTTAACTTATATACCATTTCTAGGATAGACTAATACATTCAAACACATACATGGTTTCCAGAAGATAGTGGGAGGGAGAAATAGAGAATGATGGATAGTTGGTATAGTTTTTTTTCTGTGCTGATTCAATATTGTGAAATGCAGTAAAATAGTAGAAAGTTGTTCCTTTATTGTATTAGAGTTCCTTTATTGTATTTAATATTTTTAAATGAGAATATCTAAATAATGCAAATTTAGGTCATATTTATGAATGGAAAATTTTCTGTCGTTTGATTTCCAATTAAAAGTATTAACACTTGGCCAAGACCATAATTTCTTCTTTTGTAAATACGCACAGATTCTACTTTCCTCCCTCAACTCTCATTTTTAAATTTTTGTTAAATGCTTTGAGAATGATTTATCACCAACAATCTTGTCTTTATTTCTTTGATGATAAGATGATTTGATAAGAAAGATGAGTTGTCTTGCATAAAATAGAAAAGGCTTTCTTCATGCTTGCTACAAACTTGGAGGTTACTGGTTTAGAGCCAGATGTTAACATTTACACCAGGTCTTCTTTATCTTTAAATACATGTACAGATACTTCCTTTTTTGACAGACAGAGTTAGAAAGTGAGAGAGAGACAGAGATAAAGGTCTTCCTTCCGTTGGTTCACCCCCAAAATGGCCACTATTGCCAGTGTGCTGCGCTGATCCAAAACCAGGAGCCAGGTGCTTCCTCCTGGTCTCCCATGTGGGTGCAGGGCCCAAGTACTTGGGCCATCCTCCACTGCCTTCCTGGGCCACAGCAGAGAGCTGGCCTGGAAGAGGGGTAAACAGGACAGAATCCGGCACCCTGACCAGGACTAGAATCTGGGGTGCCAGTGCCACAGGTGGAGGATTAGCCTAGTGAGCCATTGTGCCAGCCTGCAGATACTTCAATAAGTCATTCAGGCCGGCGCCGTGGCTCAACAGGCTAATCCTCCGCCTTGCGGCGCCGGCACACCGGGTTCTAGTCCCGGTCGGGGCGCCGGATTCTGTCCCGGTTGCCCCTCTTCCAGGCCAGCCCTCTGCTGTGGCCCGGGAGTGCAGTGGAGGATGGTCCAGGTGCTTGGGCCCTGCACCCCATGGGGAGACCAGGAAAAGCACCTAGCACCTGGCTCCTGCCATCGGATGAGTGCGGTGCACTGGCCGCAGCGCGCTGGCCGCGGCAGCCATTGGAGGGTGAACCAAAGGCAAAAGGAAGACCTTTCTCTCTGTCTCTCTCTCTCACTGTCCACTCTGCCTGTCAAAAAAAAAAATTCAAAAAAAAAATAAGTCATTCAGATACATATATACTGGAACTAATAATTCTGGCCAAGGCATTTTAAATTTTTATATTTTTTGAGAGACACAGAGAACACACACACACAGATGAGAGGGAGGGAGGGAAGTGGGGGAAGAGGGGGAGAGAGAGAGAGAAAGAGGGAGAGAGAGAGAGAGAGAGAGAGAGAGAGAGAGGAAGAGGAAGAGGCAAAAGCATGCAGATAGAGAGCACCCATCAACATGTTCACTACTCCAATGTCAACAGCAGCCAGGTTGGGCCAGGCTGAAGCTTGGAGCCATGAACAGCTCCCAAATGAGTGGTAGGATCCACCCACATAAACCATCATCTCCTGAATCCCAAAGTGTGCATTAGCAGGATGCTGGAATTGGAAGTGGTGCTTTACATGGGTTACACACATCTCAACAAACTTCTAAAAGTCTGCTTCCATGTAAATGGAAAGACATTTTTAATACTTTAAAATGTAAGACATTTTTAAAAACTTAAAACTCACAAAACATTGTTGAATTATTGATATTAATCCAAGAAGGTGCTAAGCTTTGACCTCATCTTGTAACTTGCTTTTGGCCTAGTGATTTTTGCAAAAAAAGAAAATATTTGTAGAACAATTTAAAAAAATATTACTGTTACTAAAAAATGTTACTGTTGAGAATGATATTGATAAATCTTTTTATTTATTTGAAAGGAGAGAGAGAGAGAGACTTCCATCTACTAGTTCACTTCCCAAATGACCACAATGGCCAGGGTTGGAATAGGTCAAAGCCAGGATCCAGGAGCTGCTTCTGGGTCTCCCATGTGGTTGCAGAGGCCCAAGCACTTGGACCATCCTCCACTGTTTTCCTATGCCATTAGAAGGGAGCTGGATCAGAAGCAGAGCATCTAGGACTCAAAAAGGTACCTATAAAGGATGCTGGTGCTGCAGGGAGAGGCTTAATCTGCTATGCCAAGTACTGACCATGAGAAATGATATTGGAAAATAAAAGTTCTGGGGGCAGGCGTTTTGGCATAGCAATTTAAACCACTGCTTGTGGTGTCTGCATCCAATATATGGAATGCCTGCAATTTAGTTTCACCTCTGCTTCCAGTCAAGGTTCCTCTAAATGCACCTTGGGAAGCACCGAGTGATAGATAACTCAAGTACTTGAAACCCTGCCACCCATGTGTGAGACCTGAATGGAGGTCCCAACACCTGGCTTCAACCGGGGCCAGTCCTTGATGTTACAGACTGATGGCATGTGAACCAGGAGAAAAAAGATATCTCTGTATTTCTCTCTACATTTTTTTTCTTTTGAAATGCAGTTTTAAAGTTATTTAATACTTAACAGATTCAATATGACTTATACATAGAAATCTAAGAACACAATAGTATAACCTTCTTCCCTCTTTGTCACCCTCCTTCCTTCTATTTTTTTTTAGTTTTTGAGACAACATATTTTAAATTTACATTACAGTAAAAAGAGTTAATACATCAATGAGTAAGAAGTTTAACAAGTAAAGAGCTAAATGTCCCTAGATCAGTGGTAATATAAATAATGGCTATGAACAATAATTGAATGGAAAAAATGGCCAATTCACTCAAATATAGTAAATGGATAAGAAATCATAGATCATTCAAACTACAGTAGCACAACATTCTTAACCACTGGTTTGATAAATGTATAAAACAAAGTTTTACCAAATTATATTTGCAGTGATACTGATACACACAGACACTTCCTTCTTTTTCATTTGTTTTTAAAATTGTCACTCCCACATATAAGGGAGAACCTGCAGTATTTTTCTTTCTGGGTCCAGCTTATTTCCCTAAACATGATGTCTTCCATTTGCATCCATTTTGTTGCAAATGGTAGAATTTCATTCTTTTTTTATAGCTGACTAATATTCCATTGTGTATACATACCACATTTTCTTTATCCACTCACCTGATGATGGACAACTTGGTTGGTTCCAAATTTTGGTTACTGTGAACAGTCCTGCAGTTAACATGGTGGTTCAGGTATCTTTTATACATTGTGTTCAAGTCTTTTGGGTGTTATACCCAGTAGTTGGATTGCTGGATCATTTGGCAAGTTTATTTCGAGTATTTCCACACTGTTTCCCTCAGTGACTTCACTAATTTACATTCCCACCAACTGTGTATAAGTATTCCCTTTTGTCAGCATCCTCACCAGCATTTATTAGTCTCTGTTTTTAGCCATGCTAATAAGAGTGAGGTGATATATCATTGTGTTTTTTATTTGAATTTTCCTGATGGCTAGTGATGTTAAGCCTTTTTTATACATTTGTCAGCCATTGGTATTTCTTATTTTGAGAACTGTCTATTGATGTCCTTTAACTACTTTTCAGCTAGATTGGTTTTATTTTGTTGTTAAGTTGCTGATATATTTGGGTTATTAATTAATCTGGGTTGTAAGTGAAGGACATTTATCATAGACTGTGTTCATTATTTTAGCATGTTTTTATATATTTAGATGATAATTCTAATTGATTTATCTACTTAACTGACTTTCTAGTTTGGTTTGCCCTTAGAGACACTATCTTGTCTTTCTGTCTTAAATTATTTTCTCCTAGTGCTTCTTCATTCCTGCATAACTTTCTATTATCTTTTCCTGATTTTTAAAACTTTCTTTACTGGTTTTCTTGTTATTTGTGTTTTACTATATTTTTTTCATTTCTTCCAGTTAATATTCCCCATATTTCTATATACAGAATAAGATCACATTAAATTTTAAGATTTTAAGCAATCTTGCAGACTAATGAAACAGTATTTATTAATTCCATCTGCATTTAACATATGATTCAAGTGGTTGTTTAAATTAAGCACCTGAAATTTAAGGCCCATAATGATTTATCTGGATATAATAAATGTCAGAAATTAGGTATAATCCCAAGTTTATTCTTTCTATGTCTGCTACTCCTCTTTGTCATTGTGTAGAAAAGAAATTTTTCTAGTGTTCTCCCTAGATGAATAAACATGAAAGAAGCAGTTGAACTCAAGGGAAGGAAGTTTAAGAAGAAAAGGTCAAATTAGAAGAGGAACATTATTGGCATGGATAGGAAAAATGCTATAAAATGTTCTTTCTCCTTTTTTGTCTATTGTTATTCTTTTTTATTTCTTTTTTGTTGTTTTTCTTTACTTTCTGTGCTCCTTTCCCCTCTTTCCCTTTTATTTTTTCTATTTTCTCATTGCCTCTAAACTTTGTTTTTTATTTTCTTTTCATCTTTACTTTGTATTTTTTCTCTTTAATCTTATTTTCTTTCCTCCTTGTTTTCTTTCTCTTTTTTCATCTCTCTCTCTCTCTTTCTCTCTCTCTCTCTCTCTCTCTCTCTCTCTCTCTCTCTCTCTCACACACACACACACACACACACACACACTTTCATTCACCTCTAGGTAATACAGTCTACTTCCTATGTATTGATCCTTAACTATATCAATCTCAGGAGACTTTCTGGCTTTGATGCCAGAGGATATGACAGAATATAAAAATATCAGGACCCTTAAACCTGATTTTTCTCCTTTGACTTCAATGTGACTCAGGTTTTCAATCCAAATGAAAGCTCACTTGGGTGGGAAAATGTGCTTTCCTTCTGGATCTCCCAGGACTAAACAAATGTCCCCAGGACCAACTGCTATCTGCCTTCCCTCTTGCACATATTCCAGGCAGGGCCCTGGTACAAGAATGAGGTGGAACTACATGAGACTCAGCTACACTGCCTTAGTTCACAGTCATGCTCAAGTTTAAACCCAGACTTCTAGGAGTAGGACTTGAAGAAAAAATAATATAAGCAGCCATCATGAGATGGTCTCAGGACTCCATCCCTGCCCTTTCAAAAGGCATTCAGATCTGGCTCAAGAGCCCATGAGAATATTTTAGGCATGGAAAGCTAAGACACTCTGGAAAAAACAGAAGACCTAAATGAAAGATCTCTGCGAGTGAGATCCCAGTGGAAAGAACGGGGCCATCAAAGAAGGAGGTACCTTTCTCTGAAGGGAGGAGAGAACTTCCACTTTGACTATGGCCCTGTGGGAATAAGATCGAAGTCGGCTAACCCTAAAGGCTTCCATAGCCTCGGCAACTCATGACCAGAGCCTAGGGAGATTACTGACGCCATAAACAAGAGTGTCAAATTGTTAAATCAACATCAGGAGTCACTGTGTACTTACGTCTCATGAGGGATCTGTCCTTAATGTGTTTTCCAATGTGAAGTGATGCTATTACTAGTACTGAAACAGTATTTTTACACTTTGTGTTTCTGAGTGGGTGCAAACTGATGAAATCCTTACATAGTATATATTGAATCGATCTTCTTTATATAAAGATAATTGCAAATGATTAAAAAATCTTGGTGTTAAATTGGAAATTGCATAGACAATTAATCAATTTTTTTTTAAAAAAAAATCATGTAGGATCTCTGTCCTTAATGTGCTGTACATTGTGAATTAATACTATAACTAGTACTCCAACAGTATTATCATTTTGTGTCTCTATGTGAGGGCAAACCGTTGAAATCTTTACGTAATATGTACTAAATTGATCTTCTGTGTACAAAGAGAATTGAAAATGAATCTTGATGTGAACAGAAGGGGAGAGGGAGCGGGAAAGGGGAGGGTGGGGGGAGGGAGGGAAGTTGTGGGGGGGGGGCATTGTGGTCCATGAGCTGTTCTTTGGAAATTTATATTCTTTAAATAAAAGCTTTATATAAAAAAAAAAAGGTGTGAATATTCCCAACTTCAAAGGAAGATCCAGAAGAAATACACAATCTCTTAGTCTGTGGTGCCTTTTCCAGCTCTCCCCTTGCAGCCCATGCAAGTAACCACCTTTGCAGGAGCTGGACGTGTCTTCATGTAACACAGCACCAGGCAGTGGGATGGCCTTTTTCTTGGTCAGAAACCCATGCCATAACATTTGGCCTATATGAGCAGAGGGATATGCTCTGGGACACGCTGGTCAATGTACCTGTGTACCATCTCAGTGGAAAAATAGCACCTGAGACACAATATTATGATTCTATTTGGGTTGTCATGTACAC
Source organism: Sylvilagus floridanus (assembly GCA_949820135.1). Taxonomy (NCBI): domain Eukaryota; kingdom Metazoa; phylum Chordata; class Mammalia; order Lagomorpha; family Leporidae; genus Sylvilagus; species Sylvilagus floridanus. The sequence goes on from OX463225.1 coordinate 137,989,537, forward strand.
ATCTATAAGCAACAATTCAGGATGAGGAAAGGTAGCAACTCCTTAAGTCTAGAAATCTGCTCTTCCATATTTCTTTCCAAATATGTATCTATAAAGTAAATCATTAATTTATACATGTATTTATAAAAACATTGGTACCACAAAGACAGTCATACTTTTTTTTTTAAAAATCACTTCTGCTTATTAAAACACTATTAAATCAAACCTTTATTGCTATTATCCCATATAATTATAATTTCCTATACTTTTCTTCATCTTGAATTATTTCCTATAGATGTACACTTGACAACCCAAATAGAATCATATTATTATGTCTCAGTTCCAAGCTGTAAAAAATATAATTCAACCTATTTTTCTTTAATCTTCATCAAGACATTTACATACATATATACATCCATTTATAATATAAAATAATATTTGGCCATATGATGAATTGAAATAATCTTTGGATTTTTAATTAGATTTTATTTCTATGAAAGTCGGAGATACAGTGATGGAGGGAGCTTTAGAGAGAAAGATCTTTCACCATCACTCTCCAGATGGTCACAATAGCCAGGGCTAAGCCAGGCCTGAAGCCAGGAGTCAGGAACTTCTTCCAGTTTCAAACTCGGGTAGCAGGAGCTTAAACACTTAGCCATTTTCTGTTGCTTTCCTGGGCCACAGGCAGGAACATGGATTGGAAGTGAAGTAGCTGGGACATGAATCAGTGCCCACATGGGCTGTTGGCATTGGTGGTCACAGTGCCAGGCCCAATCTTTGGGTTTTAGATACACTTAGTTTTAGAACCCCAAATGATGATTTCACTCTAAGCCTTAGGAAATATTTTATGCTATACTACACTGACTTAAATAAGTGAATCATGCATATTAGTACAATTTTACTATGCAGAAGTAATACAGTTAGCACATAATTACATTACTAATCATAGATTGATAATTATAAATTTTAAAAAATCCTATGGTCATATATTGGGATGAATAAGTCAAGTCTAAGTGTCATATTTGTGGGCATCTGGCCAATAGTTAAGAAACCAGTTAGAATGGCTTCATCCCAAATCAGAAAACCTGGATTTGATTCCTGCAAGGGGCTCCTGATGGCAAATTCTTGCTATTGTGCTGTTTGGGAGTGAGCAGGTGATTCTGAAGTGCTGATTCCTTGCTACACATATGGCAGACCAAGACTGGTCTCCTGGCTCCTGGCTGTATCCTGGGACAGCGTTGGCCAATGAAGTCACTTAGGGAAATAACTGTTAGATGGGACATCTCTCTGCCTCTATCTCACCAATCTAAAATAATCTTTTAAAAATGAAAGAAGTATATTTCATGTTTTAACATCAATAAAAATTATGTTGAAAGGTGTAAGTAGCAATGGACAGTTCTCAGAATTCCCAGGTGATTATCTCCCTCTTCTCCTAATCCTAATGCAGATATCATGACTATAAAATGTAGGTAATCATTCATGAAAAAATGTGTACTGTTCATGTTAATTACATACACATTCATGAATTAAATACATGCTCATGAATAATCAACAACTAAAAGCAATACCAAGAAAGAATTACAGATGTTTGAAACAGTTAAAGAAGGATAAGTTTGGGCAGGCATTATGGTGCAGCAGGTTAATCCACCACTAGAGACAACTACTTCTCATCTCAGAGTGCCATTTTGAGTCCTAGAAATTCTGCTTCCAACCCAGCTTCTTGATAATGTAAATGGGAATGAAATAGAAAATGATGTAAGTACTTGTGTTCCTGCCATCTATGCAGGAGACCTGGATGGAGTTTGAGGTTTTGACTTCAATGTGACTCAAACTCAGCTGTTGGAGGCATCTGGGAGTTAACCAGCAGATAGAAATGAGATAGCTCGCTCGCTCTCTCTCTCTCTCTCTCTCTCAATTCAAATAAATAACTTTGAGAAAACAAGAAAAAGAATTATAAAATAAGTCTTTCTAGGAATAGTATCAGAAAGAAATGGATATCATATTTGGATCTACCCCCTACAGTTTTTCTAATAGCATTTAAGCATAAGGAAAAGTTTTGTATAAACTTTTATAAAGGCATAAGATACAAAATCAGCATATGAAAGCAGAAGTATATTTATACACAAGTGTTGATCTTAATGAAGGAAAAATCAAGAAAGAAATCATAGTCATAATAGCTACAAGAGTTATATACTCAGGAATAAATTTAACTAAACAATTGAAAGAGTTACACAATGGAAAATATGAAATATTGATGAAAGAAATCATCAGAATCACAAAATGAATTGAAAGAATTAATATAATTAAAAGCCCATAGTCTTCAAAGCAATTTACAGGTTCAATGCAATCCCTATCAAAATAACAATATTAGAATTAGAATAATTAATTAGAAGAGGTAATGCTAAAATTCATATAGACCCACAAGTCATAGGATAGTCAAAGTGATCCTGAGGAAAAGTCAATTAGGTGCAGAGAGCTGCAGAGGGCAGGAAGCCCAGCATCCCAGGTTACAGCAGGGCCTGCAGCTTGCGAGTCCCAGAAAGCAAGCACTCTGTCCAACCAGCCCCAGCCTTCACCACCTGCCCCTAACACCCAGCTTGTAGTCCCTGTTACCTGTTCTTGTCTCCACCAGCTACACCACTTTCGCTGGGCAAACAGGAGCGACTGTCCTTGGTCTGCTTCACCAGCTTTGTGGTGACCAGTGATTTAATCCTATTTGTCATTTTCACACCTGACGGAGGAGCTGAAGAGAAACTCGCCCTTCTGAAATGGGAAGGTAAAACCTTCATAGCTGAGACTTTGGCCACTCTCACCACCTCTCAAGCCTAAGGATAACCCTGTAGATGAATGACTGGTTTTCATCAACCTCCCAACAGGGCGTTTCCAACCTCTGAGCCCACAATCTCTGTAACCAAGCAACGCTCCAGCACACAAGTGCGCACGCGCCCTCTAGCGGTCAATGGCTGAGCGTGCGCACAGAAGTTTGGAGGCAGTGGGTGCTCCTTGTGCACTTGCAAGGTTTCTATCAAACAGGATGGATTATGTGGCTTCCAAATGTCAGTGGGATTTGACTGAGTGTTGAGGTCATTGTAGGAAAGTAACACTCGTGCCTGTGGGAAAGCCTTCTGCACTGGACCAGGACTACAGTGGAGTGCAATTTCAGGATGCCGAAGGCCTCATCTAAGTACTCTTAAAATCCTTCTCTCTAAATCCCCTTATTGCTCTTTATTCCCCCTCCATGTCCCTTTGAGTCCTAGTAGGTTCCACTGGGACTTTAAACATATGTTAAAATAAAATCATTTTGAGTGATTTCAGAAACTGTGGCCATATGTGTCAACAAGTGTGAACTTGGGACAAGAAATCAACACAGATTTTCCAGAAGAAATGAAACCACAGTTTTTTATGCCTCTTACTCCTCTCATTTTGCCCATTTAAGTTTTCACTATTATTTCCCTTAACTGAATCTTTAGTGAATCCACACTTGAATTTGGAGCATCGTGTGGTGTTTACAAAGTTTTGTAAAGTGGCTGTTCACTTATCCCAAACAGTTCATGTTTTGACGGTATGTTACAATGACACATTTAACCTGGAATACCTAAATATGCCTTTTTTGTTTCTGTCTTTTTCATTGTGTTCTATTAAACGGTCTGCTTCTAATCCATGAACATTTTGTTCCATGACCAACCACTGTGTCCCATCTAAGCAACAGTCCATAAGTCATCAATCAATTACAATCCAGTTGTAGAATGATCCAAGGCTTTTACAGTATTTTTAAGTTTCAGTAAACAGAAATCAAACCAAAGAACCTCCAAATCCTTTGCCCCAGTCAATACAAGTAACTCAGCAATTTTATGCATATTACATGTCCAATACTCCAGAGGGACTCCACAGCTCGGGGACAGAACCCCTACATGACCAGGCTATGAAAGAAGCTAATGACCTCCTTCTCCCCACTATGACTGACCCACAAGGGAAAGGAGACTTCAGATAGCTTGTCAGTGCTGGGGAATGCATGGAAGCAGGAAGTCTTTCTGGAATCTGGAAAAGCCCGCTGCAGACTGAACACTAGAGGGGAACAGAGGATGACCACTGCGCGCTGATACCACCAGGCCAAGTCTCCCATGGGCACAGTCCCAGTAGATAGATGCCCACACAGGATAAAGTTTTCAGGACCCAACCCAGTTCATAGAGCCTGCCACATTAAGTCTTCATGGAGGTTCTTCTTGGAGGATTGCCCTGGGCTCAAGCTGTAGCCTGAGTATTCCTAGATGTACCTGATGCACAAGATGGAGCTGTCAGAAAAGCTGCACATCCAGCCCAATTCCTCTGCGTTACTGTTGGAGAACAGCTAGTAGAGGCTGCAGGGCATGCAGGGAATGGACATGCAACCCTGCCAGTTGTGCCTGGTCGAGTGCTGCTGGTACTGCCAATCATGCACTCACTCATGTGCAGTTTGTGCAAGCACCAATAGCCCAGCCTTGGCCTCAATGACTACTGGTGGCAGAGGCCAGGGCCACAGCGGCCTTCTGAACAGGCACCCCGTGTCTTTGCTGCTAGGAAGCAAGCACCGTGTAGGTAGGTTCCAGCTTCAGGAAAGCTATTTTGGTGGTGCTGTGGTTCATCAGGGTGGACAGCAGAAGAGCCAGCACAGCTCTCTTAGTGAGAAATCCATTCATCTTGGACCTGGCTCTCGGTACCCAAGGCCACTGACCCAGAAAGCAGAGCACAGGGCAAGTGGCCCACGGACAGCCTGAGCACATGCTCAGGTGGTGAAGCCTGCTCAGCCTGCCCCAGAAAAGGTGACAGCCCAGATTATCAGTGCACTTTAACTCACTTACCTCTGAAATATGCAGTATGTTGGTGTGAGTGTTTGGAACATTGGTTAGGGTACCACATGGGATGTCCACATCCCACATAGGACTGCCTCAGTGCTTGGATCAACTCTAGGCTCCTATTTTTCCTGGCCCATTCCCAGCTGTTGCTGCCAGTTTGGGAATGGACCAGTGAAAGAATGATCTGTCTCTCTGTCTCTGTCACTCTCTGCCATTAAAATAAAATGAAAGGAAAGAAGATATTAAAATTTTTAAATGGATAGTATTTTAAAATCTATTAAAGTTAGAAGACTCCCACCTCATTTTTTTCCATTTCAGGACTCTCTTGGCAACAATTATTATTATTTGAGGTGAATTTTTAAGCCAGTGCAATTTTTTAATCTATATAAATTTAAATAGAATATGCTTTGGGGTTCTTATTGTGATTAGGTTAAGAACAGTATTTTAACTGTACACCCAAATGTTGCCTTCCCCCTACTTTTTGTCTTATTTGTTTCTTAAAAACTATTTGGGAGACAGAGTGGGTATTCCTGAGTTTTCAGGAAGCAAGCCAGGGAATCTTGTACCTAACTTGTACTCTAACTCCCTTCTCTGATGTATTTGTTGTCTAAATGTCCACAGTACATGCTTTAGCACATTTAACACATTCCTTTGTGATCTTCTGATGCAACATCCTTGGATAGAAGGAAGAATAATTTGAACTGGACTTAGAAGATTGGTATTTGAATTATAACTCTCTAAGTGCTAGCAGTGAGCTGCTGAAGCCTGTTTATTCATGTGTGAAATGGCTGTAGCAACCCTAACTCATGTATTATTAGATTAACAGTGATTGTGTTTGTCCAAGGGAAATTGGATAATAAAATGATTATTTCATTAGTTGACATGAAGATTTGCCTTAATGAGGTCGTCATTGTGGCTTAGTGGTTTTGTCACCAGCTATCTTATGGGTACGATTTTGAGTCCTGATTGTTCCACTTCTGATCCAGCTCCCTACTAATAGCTTGGAACCAAATTCTGGTATTTCACTAAAGCCCATCAGTCTGGATTTGGTTTTTCTAGGAAGATATTTCATTGATCTGATCAGGTTTGTTTGCTTCTTGGAGAAATGGATTGCTAACACTCTAACACACATTCCTAAGGTTTTTCTGCTCATATAATGTTTTTATGTTTGTTTATAAGAGGAAAGATCTGTTGGGCATGGATAGGAATGGGTTCAGTAAACTTCTCCTTGAACTACCTCCAGGGGATAGATAAGTTAATAAGGTCTCCTAAGACTGGTGTCCTGACTTCTTTGTGTCCCTGAGACCTCTTTCTTTCACTTGATCTACCCAGACTCAGAGGGCTTTGGCTTACTCCTGGCCAGATGTTTGCCCTTTGGTCAAACTGTGAAAAAAGGAAGTTCACCATCTTCACAGATTTTTGAGTTCCCATGGGCTTTTTCAGGCTAACAACACATGTTTTCCACCCTAAACACCTGCTTCCTTCATGTTTCCCACCACCCCGGTAATGTGTGCATCTATCCTCTGGCACAATTTCACCAGGGACAACTTTAAATTACAATAGCTATTTTGAGAGACCTTTGGACATCTCCAAAAGAGGTACTTTGAATAAAAATCAGAAGGCAGGGCCAGCACTGTGGCCTGGCAGGTAAAGTTGCCACTTGCAGTGCCAGCATCCCATATGGGTGCCGGTTCAAATCCCGGCTGCTCCACTTCTGATCCAGCTATCTGCTATGGCCCCAGAAAGCAGTAGATGACCCAAGTCTTTGAGACCCTGCACCCATGTGGGAGAACTGAAAGAAGCCCTTGGCTCCTGGCTTAGGATTGGCACATCTCCAGCCACAGTGGCCACCTGGGCAGTGAACCAGCAGATGGAAGACCTCTCTCTCTCTGCCTCTGCTTCTATGTAACTCTTTCAAATAAATAAATAAATAAATCTTTTTTAAAAATTCAGAGGAAACTTCATGAGCAGACTGTCTTGTTTGTCTAAGAGATCATTTTGTTTAATGTAGAAGATATAACCTCCTCAGTTTACATATTTGGGGTTTAATAAATATTAGCTAGCTATTTAATTATATGATTTGATAAAGTTGACAAGGATCCATGTAATGTCAAAAGCAGCTATTAGCCACTCCCTTGTGGGAGTATATGTTTCAAAATCTGTATTTCTACATGTTAACATTCTTGCAAAAGAAACTTAAGTAGCCTTTTACAATGATAACTGCAAATTTGATTGTAGCTGACTCCCTCTTAATTTTTTCTTCTGTCCACTTCCTTTCTTTTCCCCTCTCATGAATTTTTAAAGATCAATATGTGAAAAATTCATTTGTTGAAATGAATACACTCTGGGAATACAGTCCAGATAAATTTATCTAAATACAAAATTTAAAGTTAGTAACATTGAGGGTATGTTATTTCCTAGGCATCATCGTAGCCATAAAGGAAACAGAAGTTAAAAAAGGAAAAGAAGGTGGAGGCCCTTGGTAAAGGGGTTAGGATGACACCTGGGATGTGTAGATCCCTTATCAGAATACCTGTGTTGGAGTATAATTCCTCTCCCAATTCCATCTTCCTGCTAATGCTCACCTAGGGAGGGAGCCTGTGATGTCTCAAGCCCCTGAGTCCCTGCCACCTGGATTGAGTGACAACCTCCTGACTTCAGCCTGGGCCTTGTGGGAATTTGGAAAGTGAACCAGTAGGTGGGTGATCCCTCTGTCTTTGTCTCTCCAATAAGTTAACTAAATAAAAATTATTAAATAAAATTAAAAGAATATCTATACAACTGTATTCAACTGATGGAATGATAATAATGGAGATCTTTCAAAGCCTATAATTTCATGAAGTGTAATGCTATGAATCATAATACTGAGAGCCAAGTTGGAATTTCCAAATTCTCAGCTAATTTTAAGAACTTAGTGCTAAGTTAATTAAAATAATCTTTGGGTGTTTTTACTCTTCCAAAAGAAAAAGAAAGTAAATACACTGATTTACACTGACTTTTTAAATGACAATATGATAAGAAAGCATGCAAATTTTTTGGAAAATATGATATAGGTGTATATATATTATATATAGATATGTATACTTATATACATATTTATTTTATCATATATACATAATTATTTTAAGTTTTAAGAGGAGATAAATATCTACTTCTTGCTTGTGAGATGACGGGAGCTTTGCTTAAAAACCCTGTAGCTCAGTTTCCTCAATTATAAATGGAGATACATAGCATCTGACTCTTAAAGCTATTTTAAAGAATAAATAAATAATTACCTTCAGGGCACCCAGCATACTGACACCAAGAAGGAGCTCAAAGAATATTTGCTATTATCATAAGGATTAGCACTGTTTTTCTGCATTTGCTTGCTGTTTTTTTTTTTTTTTCAGTTCTAATACAAGACTGAATTTCAGTTCATCTGGTGTGGTTCATTTAAGCAGGATAGGAAACCTCTGGGAATAAATAGGAAGAGATCAGTTCCCCTTGAGAAATTGGAAAATAATCCTGGAACTTGTTAATTAAAATCTTGCTAATTAACATGCTTATCCATGATCTATTAAATAATCAATGAAGTTTGTCACACAAATAAAGGCCTTGCCAAATGCCTCCTTTTTCCAATTCTCCTGGCCCAGCTCTAACTGCTAATGGTCTCACTAGCGGACACAAACCTTCCAAATTCTTCTAAATCTGATACAGCCCCTTCATCTCATCATAGTGGTTGCGCACAGAGTACAGCTATGCTTTCATCCTAGAAAAGATCTCCAGGGCAGAAGATGGTCACATGTTGATGTGATCAGCCTCTCACCTCCTTTCCTCCAAGCTGAGTAATGCCCAGGTGTTTGTCCCCAGTGTCTTCAACACTCATCTGCGCTTCTGTATGAACCACACCAATGATCTGCATAGTCCTCTCTGTGAGCATGATTCCTGCTACAGGGATCTGCCCTGGCAACCAAAGAGTTCTGAGAGTGTGACTCTGCATCCAGAGCTTGCCCAGACCCAGGCTACACCTTGCCTCCTCCCAGGCAGTCACAGTGCTTTCACAGTCTCATCACCCAGGGCTCCCATGGGCAAGGACTGCAAGAGGGTGCACTCTGCCCCGCTAGCCTGTTCTGTCCACACAGTGACTGAGGAGTTCCTGGAGCCACATGCCCTGTATTCTACCCTGGCAGATGGAGCCTCTCAGCCAGACTGAAAGTCAGTGGGGAATGTGAATTTCTCCCTTTGGCAAAATGCTTGGGTGACATGCATGTGCAATACCTGCCAGCCACAGCCCACTCCTTTCACAGTGTGTACAAGCATCCCAATTGGCAGCATTCCCCTTTGGTTGCAATAGATTCTCTTCCAAGCCTATTGCAGGTTGAGCATGGAGGAGCTGGTGTTTACCTGATGACAAGGTGGAGACAGTAACCACCAATTTACTTAAAGTGCAGTGGCTGCCCCTGCCAACAGTTCTTACTAGTTGCTGCGAATCAGAGTAGTAGAGTTCATTAAACTGTACATTAAATTTCTATGAAGTTGCAAATGTTTGAGAACTCATTATATTGTAAGTTGAAAATGTTATTTAAATCTGAAAATCCTAATATTACTCAATACACTTTTGAAAAAGTTTCAAGATTTGGAAATACTTTGAGTGCAAACTTAAAACTTGAAAGTAGTTTAAGTAAGCACTTCTTGTGATATTATTTTTGAAACTTATTTCATGTTTTGGTGCATTAAAATGCAAATATATAAACATCATCTCATAGTTTACTTCTAAGGACACAAAAGTATCAAATTCCCTAAATGAGAAGTTGAAGCAATTGGTTTCTAGTTCATTGTATAATACCTCAGTGTAACCTCAAAATATCACTTTAATTCTGCTCTAAGTGCCCACGAATTTTTCAGTTCCACCTTATATAAATATTATATAAATTCTATATAAATGTATAGATATAGATAGAGAAATATAAAATGTAAATAATGTGTCTTCTGTTATTTGCTGGCTTTTAATTTAAGTCTTTCAGGCAATGATTCCTTTACCAAATTCATTTCAACAGGGACAGAAACATGAGAAATTCATAGAGAAATTTTTGTTGGTAAATGTCATGAGACATACATGTTGAAAGGCATTTCACTTAAATTCTCATTTCTAATATTTCTAAGGAAGATCATAATAGAATATTAGAAAAATTTTAGCTTTATAAAGCCTTATTTAAACCATATCAGACATAGACAATTGTGATAGAGAACTAGATGTATTTATAGCAAGCCAGTGTATTTTATGTTATTTGACGTTATATATGTGTATATCAGAATATACATGAGAAGGGTGGCATTATCATGACATTTTAAAAACACATTTCCAGGAGAAGTCTTATAGAGTTATATATTTTTTGTGTTTTTGTTTTTTTTAACTTTTATTTGGTAAATATAAATTTCCAAAGTACAGTTTATGGATTGCTATGGCTTTTCCCCCCATAACTTTCCTCCCACCCACACCCCTCCCATCTCCCGCTTCTTCTCTCATTCCATTCACATCAAAATTCATTTTCAATTATCTTTATATACAGAAGATTGATTTATTAGATTTATAATTATTTAAAATACAAAGTGGTGACATGAAGGGCTGGCATTATGGTGTCATGGGTAAGGCTGCTGCCTGAGATGCCAGCATTCCATATGGGCACCAGTTCTTGAACCAGCTTACTGAACATGCAATCTAACTCCCCACTAATGTCCTGGGAAGATCAGCAGAAGATGGCCCAAGTGCTTTGCCCCTACTCTCTATGTGGCAGAGCTGGAAGAAGTTTCTGGCTTCTAGCTTCAGCATGGACCATAGCTGGCAATAGCCATCTGGAGAATGAATCAATGCGTAGAAGATATCTTTCAATGTCTTGATCTGTCATTCTCTCTCTCTCTCTGTCTCTCTCCCTCTCCTTTTCTCCCTCTCTCTCTGTAACTCCTTCAAATAATTATTTTTAAAAAATAAACACTAAAATTATATATCTACCAGAATAGTAAGTTCAAGAAATACAAGAATGGCTTGGTTTCTTATCTCAGAATTCATTAATTCTATGCAATTTCCAACTAAGCACAAAAATGAAACACACAATAGAAATACAGAAGAAATCTAATCCATCTATATGACTCTAAATGATGCTTGAAGCTTTACATGTACTCTTTAAATATGCAAAAAACCCAGTGACAATTATTTTTGTTCTATTTCCTATAGTTGGTTCTGCATTCAATTATGACTGCCACTAAAAACTTAGTGTAGACTGAAGGTATTAATAATTATCAATTATTTACCATTATTATTCATCACCATATGCTTCTCACTTACCCTTATATCTGGATAATGGGGATGCAATGAATAATGATTAAAAATTGAATGGAAAACTGGTTAATATTTCTAACTCATTCAGAAGCTAACTAAAACCATTCTTAAGGAATTTCTCTTGTCCTAGCAGATTCATATCAAAAATGTCAAAATCCTGCTTTGAATATTATAGGCTTTATTCACTATTTGCTAAGTTAAGATGCAGGAAACCATAATTAAAATTATATAATAAATTCAAAGGAATAATTCCTTTACTAGTTTTTTGCAGAGAAATAATTTCTTCAGTCTGTTGGGGGTGAGAGTATAGGGGAATCACTGAGCCATATATTTCAAATAATTATTTAACATTAGTTTTTTTTTTTTTGACAGGCAGAGTGGACAGTGAGAGAGAGAGACAGAGAGAAAGGTCTTCCTTTGCCGTTGGTTCACCCTCCAATGGCCGCCGCACCCGGCGCGCTGCGGCCAGTGCACTGCGCTCATCCGATGGCAGGAGCCAGGTGCTAGGTGCTTTTCCTGGTCTCCCATGGGGTGCAGGGCCCAAGCACCTGGGCCATCCTCCACTGCACTCCTGGGCCACAGCAGAGGGCTGGCCTGGAAGAGGGGCAACCGGGACAGAATCCGGCACCCCGACCGGGACTAGCACCCGGTGTGCCGACGCCACAAGGCGGAGGATTAGCCTGTTGAGCCACGGCGCCGGCCCTTAACATTAGTTTTATCACATATGAGACAAATTCCTATGCCATTGTGTGTTCTGAACACAATAATAAAATGAACCACATATGTTCTTCAACACATTCTGGTTGTCATAACTGAGGAATATCATTGCATCATTACAGTGCAAGTACATGCTGCTTCACTGAGCTTGCAGAGTGCATCTGTGAGTTACTGGCAGAGTGCCTTTCTCCCATGGAAGCCCTATGCTGTGAGTATGTGAGTCCAACAGGACACTGCAAGTTCAAGCTTGAACTGGTTGAAAAGTATACCTGTACTAATGATTGAAGTGCATTTTTATAGTAAACAAGAGAGCAGGGAAACAGGGATTCACATTATATTTGAAACTAGTCCTTAAAGCTTGACACATTATCTTTGTTTTTTGACAGGCAGAGTTAGACAATGAGAGAGACAGAGAGAAGGATCTTTCTTCCATTGGTTCACCCCCTAAATGGCCTCTATGGCTGGTGTGCTGCACTGATCCAAAGCCAGGAGCCAGGTGCTTCCTCCTGGTCTCCCATGTGGATGCAGGGCCCAAGCACTTGGGCCATCCTCCACTGCCCTCCCAGGCCACAGCAGACAGCTGTATAGAAGAGGAGCAGCCAGGACAGAATCCGGCACCCCAACTGGGACTAGAACCCGGAGGGCCAGCACTGCAGGTGGAAGATTAGCCTAGTGAGCCGCAGCACTGGCCGACACATTATCTTATAATATCAGTATTCATTTGCTTAAAAATCCTGGAAGTAAACCTCATCAATTTTCAGAATGTAAATAGAGAGTAATATAGTATGGTTGCTTGCATTTCAATGGTAGCAGCACTAAGAAATGCAATAAGGAGGAGGTTCAATGTGTTTGAAGGTTGTTGGGAGGAGTAAAATCAAAGTAGGATGATAAAGGGACATTTTGTTTATCATTTTCTATTTTTCTCATTGTTTTTATTCCCTAGACAAAGTTCTAGCAAAAAATATAAGCAATAACAGAGAGCTAAGAGCAGAGAATGGTCAAGTGGTCCAATTCCTTAATTCTGATAAATGAGATATTTGTAAAAACTAAAAATATTTCTCTGAGTTCTCCAGTTTTGACTAAATTTAGTAAAAACAAATGAGAGTGGAGACAGGTTGTTCATAACCATGTTTGACAGAGAAGAGCACTGTCATGGAATTGTAGAGAGTTCACCGGTGTGTGGCGGTACATTACAAATACCTCTGGATGATCAACAACAAGCACCACAAAGATGCACTTTACGTTTGGGCTATAGGCTCCCTGACCTGTCCCATGACATTCTCAGTTGATTGATTAACCAGACATTGGCAGGGTCAGATAGCATTGCAACTTCATCCAAGGCTGCATTGTCCTGAGATGGTTGATGGATATATTCAGACACTGCTATATGGATCAGGACAGTAGGATTCAGGCGTACAATCATCAGTACCTTCACATGGTCCTCAGAATTGTATAACATCAGCCTTCTGTGATTTGCCACACAACTATGCAAGAAACATTGAAATGCCAAATATCTTATCTTTAATGAAACAGAACACATTACTAGATTTTCATAGTTAATATATGAGGACCTGTTAAATATGTGTATAGTTGATTCATGTTTCTGTAGTTCAGCAGTATTATTATAATGCAAATATTGCAGTTGTGATGGTGTCATGATAAACACGTTGGGTTTGGTAACTCTTTAATTGTGCCATTGTACATATTGCATTGTCAAACTGAAAAAAATATATCAGGAATTATGCTTGGCAAAAAGATCATGTGATTTTCTAAATATCTCCAGTTCTACAGTAAAAGTAAATTTTTCAACCAATAGGGACTTTAAAATTACAGAACTTGCATGGAGGCATTTTCCTGAGTTTTATTTTAAAAGAGGCATATTCATTAAAAAAATACAGCATAAGCAATAAAGCAATATTTACTTACTGAAAAAACTACTTGAATTCTTCCTAAGACTTACCTGGTCATCTAGATCCAGGCAGCTAAAAGACCCAATGCAGTCCACCCCACTGCAAAAAAAAATATTTAGAATACAAACTACGAAACATAAAGGAAAAGGAGAGTATTCCAAATACAGTAACAGAAAGTGTCATGTTCATCACATTTAATATAAATAAAAAGAAGCAAGTTTGTCAATAGAAACCAAAGAGGCCAGAAGAGACTGCGGTGATATATTCAATATTTGAAAAGAAAAAAAAAAAACACTGAACCATGAATATTATATCCAGCAAAGCTATCCTTTAGAAATGGAGGCAAAATAAACTATTTCATAGACATACAATAACAGAGAATTGTACACCGCTAGACCAGGCTTATAAGAAATACTGAAGGGGGGCCTATATCAGAAGTAAATGATAAAGACACATAACATTACCAAATTCACCAACAGTGCTGACACCATTTGCAACCAATCAGCTTAGTGGCAGGTGGTAGGACTTATCAAAACATACTAAACTTGAATGTAAATGGGTTAATTTCTCCAGTCAAATACAGACTGGTTGGCAGAATGAATTAATGGAAAATCCAACTCTACACTGACTACAAAAAACTAACTTCACAAGTAAAAAAACAGATGGACTAAAAGTGAAAGCCTGGAAATTGATATACCAGGCAAATGTAAACCAAAAATAAATATTAATAAAAATAATAAATATTAAATAAAAATAACATATTAAATCAAAATACCATATCAAACCAAAAATTTATATTGTCACAAACTATAAAAAGAGGCTAAGTAGGATATTTTATACTGATAAAAGATTTAAGCCCCAAGAGGGTGTAGCAATCATTGATATCTATTCACTAGCACAACACCACCAAGAGACATACAGTAAATATCATTAGAACTAAAAGGAGAGATGGACTCCAATACAGTAACAGTGGGCAACTTCAATGTCACACTATTATCAGTGGATAGATAAACCAGACATAAATTCAATAAAGATATATCAGAATTTAACCATACTGAGCAAATGGGTCAGTTACAGATGTAGTTACAGAAGTAACTGGGTGTAGTTTCATCTGACAGCTGCAGAATGCACATTCTTTTCATCAGCACATGGAGAACATTTTACTATCATTTCACATTTTAAGCCTCAAATCAAGTCTCACTAAAATTTAAAAGAGTGAAATAATCCCATGTAGCTTCTCAGACCACAAAGGAACAAAACTAGAAATCAATAAGAACAATAGAATATTTACAAATTAAACAGCATGCTACTGAATGGCCAGAGTCACTGAATGAATTTAAAAAGAGATAAAATGCTCTTGAAATAAATGACAATGAAAATGCATCATATCAAATCTTGTAGGCTACCCCAAAGGCAATACTAAGAGGAAAGTTTGTAACAATAAGTAGTTACATTAAAGAGGTAGAAAGATTGCAAATAAATGACTGAAGCATGCATCCTTAGAACTTAGTAAAACAAGAAAAAAAACACAGAAGTGAGGTGAGATGTAATAAAAGTCAGAATAGAGATAAATAAGATCGAAACTAGAAAAATACTATAAAAGAACAACAAAACCAAAGTTGTTTTTTGAAAGAAGATAAACTTAATACACAAACTTTAGTTAGATTAAAAAATAGAGAAAATAATAAAATTTCAGGTATCAAAGGAGATATTACAGCTGATATCACAGAAATAGAAAGAATCATAAAATTACTATGAATAAGTGCATGGTAACAAAGTTTAAAATCTCAAATAAAAGGATAAATTCCTAGTTACATATACTATAGCAATAACAAGTTGTTTTGTATAAAGCTTTTTAATTTTATTTTTTGGAAGGTAGAATGACAAAGTGAGGGAGAGACAACAAAGGGATCATCAATCTATTGGTTCATTTCCCAAAGGACCTCAATTGCCAGGGCTGAGATGGGCAAAAGCCGTTAGCCTGGGATTCCATCTGAGTCTCCCACATGGTTGGCAGGGTTCCAGCTACTCGGTCCATCATTCTCTGCCTTTCAGGTACATAAGCAGGGAGCTGTGTTGGAAGCAGAACAATGGTGACCTGAACAGGCACTCTAGTATGACGTGTCAGCCTCAGAAGCAGTGGCTTAATCTGCTGAGCCACATGCTGGCCCTCATAGTTGGGTTTTAACCCAGGGGGTAACATCATCAGGTCTAAAGTTTTGAAAATATAAAAGAATATCTGAAAGTCTGAACAAGGTTTCAGGAGGCAGGGTTGCAGGGAACACAGTTCAAAGATTACTGCAGTAATCCTGGGGTAGGTAGTAGTAACCTGAACTTCGATAAAGACATGGGAGAAGCAGAATCAACAAAGAAGACTAGGAATGACACTCACTGAGGAAAATACCCTGGGAATTATATTAACTCCTTGGCAGAGAGTTCCTTATACAACATTTTTTATTCAATTTAAATATAAAGGATATTTCTGATAGCACCATGACATATGACATACCATTGCTTGATGTGCAGTGCTAAGAAGTGTATGCAGATATTCTTAGAATTACAACATATGTAATAATTTCTTTTTTAAGTACTTTTTAAAGGTTTTATTTATTTGGCAGAGAGAGAGAAAGAGAGAGAGAGAGAGAGAGAGAGAGAAAGGTCTTCATTCTGTTGGTTCACCCCCCAAATGGCCGCAATGGCAAGAGCTATGCCGATTTGAAGCCAGGAGGCAGGTGCAGGGTCCAAGCACTTGGGCCATCCTCCACTGCTATCCCAGGCCACAGCAGAGAGCTGGACTGGAAGACGAGCAACTGGCACTATAACAGGTGCCCATATGGGATGCCAATGCTTCAGCTGGAGGATTAACCTAATGCGCCATGGCTGGTGCCGACCCTGTAAAAATTTCTTATATTCTTGCACTGGTCTTATGTTTACAATGAAGTCCAAGTTGTTCAATTAGCAATATTGAAGTTTTAGAATAAGGCCACTCAAAATCCTTTCAGGTTGTTTCAGGTGACTGAGTGATAGCATGGCCATCTGTAAAAGTTATTCTAGTTGTAACTTTAAAAATACTTGTACCATTTTTTTTTATTATTTGACACAGAGTTAGACAATGAGAAAGAGATAGAGATAAAGGTCTTCCTTCCATTAGTTCACCCACCAAATGGCTGCTACAGTGGGAGCTATGCCAATCCAAAGCCAGGAGCCAGGTGCTTCCTCCTGGTCTCCCATGCAGGTGCAGGGCCCAAGCACTTGGGCCATCCTCCACTGCTATCCCAGGCCACAGCAGAGAGCTGGACTGGAAGAAGAGCAACCAGGACTAGAACCGGCGGCACCCATGTGGGTTGCTGGCACTGCAGGTGGAGGATTAACCAGGTGATCCATGGCACTGGCACCATACCATATTCTTAAATGTACAGAAGTACTAATTATTTTTATGAGGAAAGCCACAAGTTAATAGAACTGGTTTCTTGTCAAGTGATGTTTTAATCACACTTTCAAACTAAATTATTTTGCAAGACAAAGTTTTTTTTTATTTTTCCATTTATATTTTAAATATGTATTTCTGCTGTTTTGAAAAAGAATTATTTTTTTCATCTACTTGAAAAGCAGAGCAAGACAAAGAAAAGAAATAGTGAGACAAATCTTGCTGCTGTTATACTCCCTAAATTACCAGAACTGTCAGGGCTGGACAAACTACAGCCAGGAGCAAGGACCCATGAGCTAGGAACTCCATCTGTGACTCATGTGGGTAGGCAGAAACCCAAATGATCCATCATCTACTGTTTTACAGGCTGTGTTGGCTGAAAGTCGGATTGGAAGTTGGGTTGCCAGGACATATGTCAGCACTCAAATACTAATATGGGAATCCCAAGTGGTGGCTTACTTCACTGTGCCACCCTCACCCCTACCTTACTCTCTTGCAATATATCACTTTGACTTTATAATGTTTTGTCTAGGGAAGTCAGTTGGCCATCCGTTATAAGATACATAATATGTTATGCAAGTCATAGAATTTTGTTGTTGGAATTAAAATGAATTTAACAAATTCATACTGCTTAATAATAATCATTTCATGGGATGTCCTTAAATGAACTTAAATATTTTACAAATAAAAGTTTTCAGTACCCATAAACCTTGTCTTTATTGAAAATATCTTTAAGGGTGGACATTTGGCTTAGTGGCTAAGACACCCCTTGGTATAATTCTATCCCAAATCCTGGGTTCAAATCCTGGGTTCAAATTCTGTTTTCTGCTTCCTGCATGACAGACTGTGGTCCAAGTACTGGAATCCCTGCCACTGCTGTGGGGGACTCAGACTGAGCTCTTGGCTTCTGGCTTTGGCCTAGTTCATAACTGGATGTTGCAGGCATTTGAGTAGTGCACCAGTGGGTGGATGATATATCTTGGTCTCTCTTTCTCTGCTTTGTGAATTGAAAATGAATTTAAAAATTATTAAACTTGGTTTATTTCTACAAAACACTATGACTAACTTTCTTTTTCCTTTTGGTTTGACAGTCAGAAAGCCTCATGTAAATTTGATTATATGTTGAGTTAGTATGAGTGGCATGATTTTCTTTGTCCCTTAATATTATTCACTCTCTTTCTAATTTAATCCCCATTGTATAATATTATTGCCCTTTAAGTTACATAGAAACTATCACTAGGAAATAATCAAATTACAAATTGCATTACAAACACAGATATTCTATGTAAAGAGACTAATTTACCCATTTTAATTTTTAACTTTATCGTACCCATTTTAAATTTTGTTTTCATGTTTTTAATTTTTAATTTGATTTGCTCATTTTAATTTTTGTCTGTTCTTTCCTAAATCTTTACTCAGAAACAAGTCCTGGAGCATAGGTTGTGGACACTTTAGTCTGAACCATAAGTTATTTCTCTCCACATGAATTCTACATAATGTATGCAGTATATAAAATGAAACGTGTACATTAAAAATAAACTACGGGAAACAATCAATTGTGTTCTATCACTTATCCCCTGTCAGTGAAGTCTATACAGGGGATGATGACTAACTTGGACACGACTGGGGTTCAGGCTTTGTTTCTGCTGCTCTGAAAGGCGGCCTGGGTGCTTCTCCCTCTGGGGGAGGAGAGCCGGCAGGAGCTGGGCGCCCAGTGTTCCTGGTCACAGGAGGGCGGCCTCGGCCACTGCTCCTGAGCAGCGGAGCTGCTGCCCTCAGACTTCCTGCCTTGTGCTGGCAGCCTTGTCCTTGTCGGGAAGAGGTGCCTGGGCTGTGATTTTATCCCATTCACCATCTCTCACCCAGGGGAGGAGCTCAAGAGACACGCGTCCTCTTCAATGGGGAGGTAAGACCTCCTCACAGCTGATCCTTCTAGCGGCTTTTCCCAGCATGGGAAACCTGAGGCAAGCCCAGGAGAAGAGCAAGCGCTGGCCTCAACTCCCAGCACACAGGCTTCCTGTTCCCATAGTCTCAACTACAGTGACTGTAGCCAAGCAACGAGGTTAACCGGAAGTGCACGCGCACCTGCAGAGGGCAGTCACTGCGCATAGGCACGGAAGACCAGCGGCCGCCAATAGTCAGTGTCTATGGTGGGTCCTGCTTCTGAGCCATGGCTTTCCTTGCTTCCAAAATGGGTGGGTCCTGGTGACAGCTGGCAACATTTCAAGAAGAAAAGATTCAGATCTGGAACTTCAGGAGGCTGAAAGCCTTGTACCTAGTAAGTTTCCCTAAATTCTCTGTGCCTCTCTTTATCACTGAGGTACACATCACTCTGTCCTAGACAGTTTCTTTGAGAATTTAACAGCTTCAGCAAAACTATGTTTTCATGACTTTAGAAAACGGTCATACGTGTTAGCAATTGTGATTTTAGAAACAGAAATCAGTGCATATTTATGTTATTTCAATTTTTATTATTTTTTGTATATAGGAATTACCAAAGAAAAACATACAGTTAAATAAACTGTTTTCTAAATGGTAAGAGAGGGTGTAAAGTTTAGTAAGACTATGTTGCTTCTCAAATGTTGCAATTTCAATCTGGAAAAATAGTTTGATTCAAAACCTTAGTATATTATAGAGCTAGAAACAGAATGTTTTAGGCAGTTCCTCCTTTCAACTCTTTCACAAGTCAGAAAAATAAGCTAAGTTTTCATCTAGAATACCATTCAATTTAGGGGAAAATTCTAATATGGGACATACAGGTAAGAAAAATCAGTTAAGGAAACTGTTTTTAAAAATTGTCCAGTAAGAAATGTAGGAGGTAGAAAAGAGACATTTTGTTACAAAATTTGATATTGAAGATTTACAAAATAGATAAATGCAGTTTGAAAATGTTTCCCATCACCATTTAGAAAACAGCAAGCCTATTGAGAATAAACACAAATGAAATAAAATTTCTTTGAAAAACATCAAAGATGAAATGAAGTAGAGGAATTAAGATTTGTTTAAAATATTCTCTCAAGTGCTTTATAGGTCTCCACGAAGAAATGGAGTTTAAACCTTTTAGGACAGTTTTGGATGTTGGCATTCTGGGTAAAAAGATACTACAGCATTTTCTTGCCAAAAAACCATGTTTTTGAAAGACCAACCTGCCTTGATAATTCATTAGATAATTATTAAAATTCTTGCAAAGTATAGAAAATGCACTAATGTTTCATAATATAATACTTAATCATAATGGTAGAAATAATGTTATAACTAGCTTCTATTCAGATAAATGACTAACTCAAAATGTATGTTAGAAAATAATTTTATAGACTAAAATATGTAGAAATATAGATTCATAAAAATTATAATTGAAATATGAAAAATCAATCAATAACTTCATAAATCATAATTATGTTTTGAGTTTGAAGATTGATGTTTTATTACTATAATGGCACATAATATTTTGCTTTTTCTTTATTGAGACATTATATAATGCACTTTTTTAAGTTTATTTGGGGTGAACATAACCTTCGGCAAGAATTTTTATTAAATTTTTAATATTTTTTCAAAATGAAGTTACATATTTAATGATAATGATATCAGAGCTGTATATAAGTTTGACAAATGAAAAGTTACAATGTAACAAAGAAGAGCATAGTTTGTTTCCAATTATAATTTTCTGTATTTTCACACTATCATAACTGTAATTCACTTCTTCAGTCCCCTCTGCTCACTCCACTGTGGCATGACACGACTCTGTCTTCATGAGACTGAGCTGGCTCATCCTCATTTCTAGCATAGCTCCTCCTGTCAGCTGTGTCATCTTACTACAAGATGGAAACTTGCATGAGATAGATGGTGACCTAAACTAATATCTAAAGACAGATCAGAACCCATGGCCTTCTCAGCCCACAACCACTGGAAGTACTGCTGAGCATGAGAATATCTTATTGTTAAAATTGTCTCTGACCAAGGTAGCTGAATGGTGACTATCACTTGAAATGTGGCTGCCTGGTCACCAGGGTTCTAAGTTCTGTCTTGTTCTGTCACAAAGGAAGTGATAACACCTTTACTCTCCTTACCTGATCCATCTCCTCTAATAGGAAAACCCCCAAGAATCCTCCATTGATTTCCCAGGCACATTAGCAGGGAGTTGGATTGGAGGTGGAGCAGCTAGACTTGAATTGGTGCCCTTAAGGGATGCCAGCGCTGCAGGCCGGGGCTTTAACCCACTCAACAGCACTGGCCCCTAATGGTTCTTTTTGACTTTTCTGTCTCCCATGTTTTCGTTAAAATGGTATGTTACTCTTATACAAATGAAGAATATTAAAAAAATAGCATTCTACCACTACCTGTGTTATAGATAAGCATGTAGCTAAAATTTCTTTTAAAATTATGTATAAAATTCAAAACCTAAACCATATCCCCATGAATCATTCATTCATCAATTAATTTAAACTTTTAAACTATATTTTGAATACCTGTATTCTTTCTCATGCTAATACTTCCTACCTAAGAATTGACTCATATAGACTCATTTAATTTACTCTAAAGTTGGATTTATTTTAATCGCAGCATTATAAGTATGTAGCAAGTTAATATGTAGGTAGCAAGTAGATAATCATTTTGGAAATCTTCAAAGTGTACCTAGATAAAATGAAAACCCATTAACCATATGAACAAAACATTATTGCCCAAGTATCTGTATTTCAATAGCAGATATACCTATATTCAAATTCCAGTTCTGTTAATGACATCTTGAGTGCTTCCAGACAATATCATGTCACTTTCTAATCTTCATCATATGTTTCAAAAATCAGGATAATAGAAACATATAGAGTGTTAGTGAAAATTCAGTGATGTAAGTAACATTAACCAGTCTCAATGCCTGACACAAATTCATGGCTCATTCATTGAAGATTTTTAGGTGTAATCCATTTGAGATTACTTCTGAACTTAATACAGCAGAAAGGAAGGTCCAAGATGGCTGAATAGAGATAAGATGTGCTGATTTCGACCACAGGAAGATAACAGAAAGAGGGTGAAGTAACTGCATTTCTAGGACAGAGTTTAAGAGAAGTTTGCAGTGGAAATCCTACAGAAAGTAGGAAGACTCTGTGGAGCATGGACAGTACAAATACATAACAGTGGATGGGGACACCAGGGGGGACTCCCGCAGCTGGATCTGGAGGAGACACCATCTTCTTGGAGCTAGGTGAGCTCTATCTGTGACATCTTTTGTCACCTGTGATATTACCTGAGGGAGAACCATGTGGACAGCATTGACATTGAGTCAGGCCTGGTGAGATAGTGAGGGGCAGTTTGCCTACCTTACCCTGTGACAGGAGAGCACACTGTTTCCCTCCCACTCCCCCACAAGGGTGCCTGGTGACTAGCAGGAAGAAAGTGCCATCTTATTAAGGTGAATAAGGCTTCTGCAGCTCACATGTGCATGGTTAGGTTTTATTTACTTATTTATTTATTTTTATTTAAGGAATACAACTTAGTGCCTTTAATATATACAGATTTTGGAATGTGATGTTCTTCCCCCCCCCACCTCCCTCCCACCCATACTCCCACCTTTCTGCTTCCCCCTCTTCCTTTCCCATCATTATTTTTTGAAGATTTATTTATTTATTGTAATGTCAGAGTTATACATAGAGGGAAGGAGAGGCAGAGAGAGGGAGGTCTTCCATCCATGGGTTCACTCCCCAGTTGGTTGCAGCAGTTAGATATGCACCATCCTTTCACCCTTAGCCCCTGGCAACCTGCAGTATATTCTATGCTTATGATTGAGTTTCATAGATTCCACAAATAAGTGGCATTTATTTTTTCTGTGTTATGTCAAGCAGCCCAATGTCCACATTCATACTTTAGGATCCATGTTGTGACAAAATATCAAAATTTCTTTTTTAAGGTTGAATGTCATTCCATTTTTTGTGTGTATCATTTTTTATCTTTTCATGCGTTGACAGACAATGCAGTTATTTCTGTAACTTGTTCTTGTGAACGATGTTTACATGAACATGGATGTACAGGTGTATCTTTGAGATAGTGATTTTATTTCTTTTGGATACAAATTCATTAGTGGGATTACTTTGTCATTTGTTCCATTTTTAGAAGCACCTCAATAGTGTTTTCCATAGTGGATGTGCCAGTTTACATACCTACAATTTATGCATTCCATTTTCTCCACATCTGGTTCAAAACTTGTTATCTTTCTTCTTATTCTTTTTTTTTTCACTGTCCGATATCACTTTAATTTCAGTATATCAAGACACACAGTATAGCTCAATGCCTAGATTTCAACACATCACAATGTTATAGCTAGTTTAACAATCTTGTCATATCAGTTTTTCACACTACTTCTTTTGGTATCTTGACAGTCTAAAACACAATATACACCAATAGGTAATGCTGAAGAAAAACATGAAAACTTCAGTTACAAAATTAACAAACCTAATTGTAGATAAGGTCACTTTAAAATAATAGTGATTCTGGAATATTTCAAAATCATATATTTGACAAACTTCTTTTTAAATATTATATTTTATTTTACTCATTTCTTTCTTTTTTTTTTGAATACAGGTATTTTTTTTTTGCCATCAATGAGTTTTTATTTTTTTTTATTTTTTTTATTTTATTTGTTTGACAGATAGAGTTATAGACAGCGAGAGAGAGACAGAGAGAAAGGTCTTCCTTCCATTGGTTCACTCCCCAAATGGTCGCCATGCCCGGCACTGTGCTGAGCCAAAGCCAGGAGCCATTTTGTGCTTCTTCTGGAATCCCATGTGGGTGTAGGGGCCCAAGCACTTGAGCCATCCTCCACTGCCCTCCCAGGCCACAGCAGAGAGCTGGACTGGGAGAGAAGCAACTGGGACTAGAACCCAACACCCATGTGTGATGCTGGCACCACAGGTGGAGGATTAACCAGCTGAACCACAGCGCCAGCCCCTTTTTTCTTATTTTTGATAATATCCATTTTTACATTTGTGAGGTGATAAGAATTGTAGTCTTGATGAACAGTGCTGAGCCCTTTTTTAAAAGATTTATTTATTTATTTGAAAGACAGAGTTACACACACAGAGAAAGAAAGGCAGAGAGAAAAAGAGGTTTTCCATCCGCTGGTTCACTCCGCAGTTGGTTGGCTGTGCTGATTGAAGCTAGGAGCTAGGAGCTTCCTCCAGGTCTTTCCATGCAGGTGCAGGGGCCAAATGACTCAGGTCATCTTATACTGCTTTACAAGGCCATAGCAGATAACTGGATTGGAAGTGGAGCAGCTGGGATTCAAAGCAGTGCCCATATGGGATGCTGGCATAGCAGGTGGAGGCTTTACCCACTACACCACATTGCCAGCCCCAATGCCATTATTATTTTCAAAAGATTTATTTATTTATTTGAAATGTAGAGTTACAGAGAGGCAAAGGCAGAGAGAGACTTTCCATCTGATGGTTCACCCTCCAGATGGCTGCAAAAGTTGGAGCTACATAAATCTGAAGCAAGAAGCAAGGAGCCAGGAGCTTCTTCCAGGTTTCCTACATGGGTGCAGGGGACCAAGGACTTGGGCCATCCTTTACTGCTCTCCAAGGCCATAGCAGAGAGCTGGATTTGAAGTGGAACTTCTGAGATTCAAACCAGCACCCATATGGAATGGCACTGCAGGTAGTGGCTTACTTGCTACACCAGAGCACCAGCCCTTCTATTTTTATTTTTTACAGAAATCAATTTTCAGTTAATTTTATACTCATAAGACTGTCCCTATACTAAGTAGAAAGTTCACTGTTTAGTATGAAGAAAGAAGTAAAGAACAAAAACAAACAAAAAAAAGCATTGTTCCCCAATAGTCAAGGCACACGCTGTTCAAAATTATCATTTCTCAAAGTGTCAGTTTTACTCCTATAGATTACATTTTAAGTATTCTGTTAGTTAACACAGATTAGAAAGACCATATGGTATTTGTCCTTTTGCGATTGGCTTATTTCACTAAGTATAATGGTTTCCAGTTGCATCCATTTTGTTTCAAACGACAAGATTTTATTTTTTCACCACTGTGTAGTATTCCATAACATACATATACCATAATTCTTTATCCAGTCTTGAGCTGATGGACATCTGGGTTGATTCTATATCTTAGCTACTTAAAACTTAGCTGAAATGAACATGAGTGTACAGATAACTCTTTCATATGATTTAATTTCCTTTGGATAAATTCCCAGGAGTAGGGTGAATAGGTCATATGGTAGGTCTATATTTAGCTTCCTGAGCTATCTCCATCTGTCTTCCAAAATGGCAGTACCCGTTTTCATTCCCACCAACAATGGATTAAGGAACACTTTCCCCACATTCTTGCCAGCATTTGTTGTTTGTTGATTTCTACATGCTAGTTATTCTAACAAGAGTGAGATGAAACCATATTTGGTTTTGATTTGCATTTCCCTGATGGCTAGCAAGCCTGAACATTTTTTCATGTGTCTATCAGCCATTTGAATTTCCTCTCTTGAAATTCAACAATTCTTTAGTTCATTTGCCCATTTCTTAATCGGATTAGTTATTTTGTTATTGTTGAGTTTCTTGAGCTCTCTATAGATTTGGAAAGTGAATCCTTTGTCAATTGCTTTGTTTGCAAATATTTTCTCCCATTCTGTTGGTTGTGTCTTTTTTTATTGAGTGCTTCTTTTGCAGTGCAGAAGGTTCTCAGTTTGATGTAACCCACATGTTAATTTTGGTTTTGATTGCCTGTGCTTCTGGGGGCCTTTCTAAGAAACCTTTCCCTATGCCAATACCTTGCAACACTACCCCAAGGTTCTCTAGTAATTTGATGGTATCCCCTTATAGATTTAGGTCTCTGATCCATTTTAAGTGGATTTTTGTGTAAGGCATAAGGTTTTGTTTCATACTTCTGCATGTGGAAATCCAGTTTTCCCAACACCATATGTTGAAGAGACTGTCTTGGCTTCAGGAGTTGATGTTTGCTTCTTTGCCAAAGATAAGTTGGTTGTAGATGTGTGGATTTATTTCTGGGGTTTGTGTTCTGCTCCATTGGTTTACATGTCTGTTTTTGTGCCATTGCCAGGCTGTTTTGATTATACCTGCCCTGTAATATGTTTTGAGGTCTGGTATTGTGATTCCTCCTACTTTGTTTTTTGTTGTATAATATTACTTTAGCTATTTGGGATTTTTTTGTGTTTCTGTATGAATATTACCATCATTTTTCTAGATCTGAGAAGAATGTTACTGGTAGTCTGGTTGGAAATCACATTGAATCATTGAATTTATAAACTGCTTGCAGTAGTATGAATATATTGACAAGGTGGATGCTTCCAATCCATGAACATGGAAGATATTTCCACTTTTTTATGTCTTCTTCTATTTCTTTCTTTAATTTTTTTATAATTTTCATCACAGAGATCATTGGCACCCTTGGTTAAATTTATTCCAAGGTGTTTTTTTTGTAGCTACTGAGAAAGGGATTTATCTTAGAAGTTCTTTCTAAACTATGGCATTGTCTATGCATACAAATGTTGCAGTTGATTTCTCAATAATGTCGCAGTGCATTCGTTTCTGAGAGGAGGAGTGTGGTGGGGGCAAGAGGCGTGGAGTCACCACACATACCCTGGGGAGTTGGGTGAAAGCAGGCTTGAGGTAAGCAGCCTGCAGTCTCCTTTATTTCACTTGCTACAGTTGCTAATATAGCCAAGACCAGCCAATCTGGTCAAGGGGCAGTCTATGCCCCAACCAATCACAGCCTGTTGCCAGGCAGGCTCCATTTGACAGGTGGGTTTCAAAGCCATTCCTGAGTAACTGACACTCACTTGCCAGTGGCCATCTTGGCATGGCATTCTCATTCCAACACATACAAAGGCTCTTGATTTTTTTTTAACAGGCAGAGTGGACAGTGAGAGAGAGAGGGAGACAGAGAGAAAGGTCTTCCTTTTCCATTGATTCACCCCCAAATGGCCACTGCTGATCCAAAGCCAGGAGCCATGTACTTCTCCTGGTCTCCCATGCGAGTGCAGGGCCCAATGACCTGGGCCATCCTCCACTGCACTCCCGGGCCACAGCAGAGAGCTGGACTGGAAGAGGAGCAACCTAGACAGAATCCAGCACCCTGACCGAGACTAGAACCCAGTTTGCCAGTGCCACAGGTGCCTATTGAGCAGTGGCGCTGGCCAGCTATTGATTTTTTTTTTAAGATTTTATTTATTGTGAGTTACATACAGACAGTGAGAGGGAGAGACAAAGAAAGAAAAGTCTTCCTTCCATTGTTTCACTCCCCAAATGGCCTCAATGGCTAGAGCTGAGCTAATTTGAAGCAGGAACTAGGTGCTTCTTTCAGGTCTCCCACGTGTGTATAGGGGCCCAAGGTCTTGGGCCATCTTCTACAGTTTTCCCAGGCCACAGCAGAGAGCTGAATTGGAAGAGGAGCAGTGGTACTTCAACTGGCACCCATATGGGATGCAAGCACCACAGGCAGATGATTAACCTATTGCAACATAGCACCAGCCCCGAGGCTCTTGATTTTGTGTGTTGATTTTATATGCTACTTTACCAAACTTGTTTATGAGTTCCAATCATCTCTGCACAAAGTTTACTATATATAGAATCATGCCATCAGCAAATAGGGAGAGTTTGACATTTTCCTTCTCTATTTGTAGCCCTTTGATTTCTTTTTACTTACCTGATGGCTCTAGTTAAAACTTTCAGGTCTATATTAAATAGCAATGATAAGTGTGGCCTCTTTATTTCTGGATCTAAATGGGAATGCTTCCAATTATTCTCCATTCAGTAAAAGGTTAGCTGTTGGTGTCTTAGATTGCTTTGATTGTGGTGAAGAATGTTCCTTCTATAAAAATTGACTTAAACTTTTCATCATAATTGGGTGCATATACATTATTCATTGTAATTGGATGCAATTTCCAATTTAACACCAAGGTTTTTTTTTTTCATTTACAATTATCTTTATATACAGAAGATCAATTCAGTATATACTAAGTAAAGATTTCATCAGTTTGCATCCACACAGAAACACAAAGTGTAAAAATACTGTTTCAGTACTACTTATAGCTTTACTTCAAATTGGACAACACATTAAGGACAGATCCGTTATGAGACGTAAGTACACAGTGACTCCTGATGTTGATTTAACAATTTGACACTCTTGTTTATGGCGTCAGTAATCTCCCTAGGCTCTAGTCATGAGTTGTCAAGGCTATGGAAGCCTTTAGGTTTCGCTGACTTCAATCTTATTCCGACAGGGTCATAGTCAAAGTGGAGGTTCTCTCCTCCCTTCAGAGAAAGGTACCTCTTTCTTTCATGGCCCCATTCTTTCTACTGGGATCTCACTCACAGAGATCTTTCATTTAGGTCTTTTTTTTTTCCAGAGTGTCTTAGCTTTCCATGCCTAAAATATTCTCATGGGCTCTTGAGCCATATCCGAATGCCTTAAGGGCTGATTCTGAGGCCAGAGTGCTATTTAGGACATCTGCCATTCTATGAGTTTGCTGTGTGTCTCGCATCCCCTGTTAGATCATTCTCTCCCTTTTTGATTCTATCAGTTAGTAATAGCAGACACTAGTCTTGTTTGTGTGATCCCTTTGACTCTTAGACCTATCAGTGTGATCAATTGTGAACTGAAATTGATCACTTGGACTAGTGAGATGGCCTTGGTACATGCCACCTTGATGGGATTGTATTGGAATCCCCTGGCACAATTCTAACTCCATCATTTGGGGCACATCTGATTGAGCATGTGACAAATTGTACATCTCCTCCCTCTCTTATTCCCATTCTTATATTTAACAGAGATCACTTTTCAGTTAAATTTAAATACCTAAGAATAATTGTGTGTTAATTACAGAGTTCAACCACTAGTACTAGAATAAAAAAATACTAAAATGGATAAAGTATTACATTGTACGACAACAGTCATCACAAGAGCTGATCAAGTTACTGTTTCTCATAATGCCCATTTCACTTCAACAGGTTTCCCCTTTGGTGCTCAGTTAGTTGTTGGTGATCAGGGAGAACATATATTTGTCCTTTTGGGCCTGGCTTAATTCAGTCAGAATGATGTTTTCCAGATTCCTCCATCTTGTTGCAAATGACCGGATTTCATTGTTTTTGACTGCTGTATAGTATTCTATAGAGTACATGTCCCATAATTTCTTTATCCAAATGTGTGCTTTGAATTCCCTGTGATCTTTTGCTGTGAGGTTCCCTTCCTTTACCTTCTTTCATGTTGATGGCCGTGTTTCTGTGTTTCGGTGTGTAACACATCTTTAAGCATCTTTTGCAGGGCTGGACAAGTGGCAACAAATTCTTTCAGTTTCTGTTTACAATGAAAGGTCTTTATTTCACATTCATTCACAAAGGAGAGCTTTGCAGGATATAATATTCTGGGCTGGCAGTTTTTCTCTCTTAGTACCTGGGCTATGTCTCACCATTCCCTTCTAGCTTGTAGTGTTTCTGGTGAGAAGTCTGCTGTGAGTCTAATTGGAGATCCTCTGAGAGTAATCTGACGTTTCTCTCTTGCACATTTTAGGATCTTTTTTTCTGTTTCACTGTGGTGAGTTGAATTACAATGTGTCGTGGTGAGGATCTCTTTTGGTCATGTTTACTAGGGGTTCTATGAGCTTCCTGTACTAGGATGTCTCTGTCCTTCTCCAAACCTGGAAAATTTTCTGCTAGTATCTCACTAAAAAGGCATTCTAATCCTCTCTCCCTCTCCATGCCTTCAGGAACTCCTAGAACTCAAATGTTGGGTTTTTTAATAGTATCCTGTAGATTCCCAACAATATTTTTTAGATTTCTAATTTCCTCTTCTTGTCTTTGGTTTGACTGTATATTTTCCTGTGCTCTGTCTTCTAAGTCTGATATTCTCTCTTCTGCGTCACCCATTCAGTTTGTAAGGCTCTCTAATGTGTTTTTCATTTGATTGATTGAATTCTTCATTTCATTATGATTTCTAGTCACTATCACAGTTTCATGTTCTACTAGTTGTTTCATTTCATTTTGATTCCTCCTTAATATTTCATTTTCACGAGAGAGATTTTCTACCTTGTCCATTAAGGATTTCTATAGTTCAAGAATTTGTTTTTGAGTACTTCTTAGTGTTCTTATCAACTTTTTGAGATCTGCTTTTGTATTTCTTCTATCTCATCATCTTCGTAGTCTTGAATTGGGGTGTCTTTTTCATTTGGGGGTGTCATAGTGTCTTCCTTGTTCTTGCTTCCTCGGTTTTTGCGTTTGTTGTTTGGCATATTGGTTTCTTCACTGTGGTGTTTTTTCTTGTTATACTATGACTCTAGATAAGTGGACTGTCTGCTTTCAATGGAGCCTTAGAGGCTTGAGATGGGTGTGGCCTGATAGCTCTGTTTGGTTCCTTAGGGTTGAGGGTGTGCCAAAGGTGACACTCCCAGGTTAGGTGTGGTAAATCTCTCTCTGTTTCTTTCTTTATTTTTGATTCAAAAGGGAAGTAATTCCACACAGCTGAATGGAATTGGAGGTGGTTAGCAGGCAAATGATATACCCACAGGAGCCAGAGTTCAGAAGCTCTTTCCCAAGGACCACAGAGGGAATCTCTGCAGCCCTCAGTGTGGGTTCAAATTCTCCTGCAGTCTCACCACTGGGCTACCAAGGCTACCGGACTGTAGCATCTCTGGAGAGTACTCATGTGGTGAATTCCGTGAGTTCTCTCCCTCACCGTCTCTTTTTTTCACAGTCACAGTTAATTAGCACCACACATTCATTAGGTTCTAATCTCATGTTATTTCACCCCCACGCCCAGAGTCAGGTTTTTCTGCTATGCTCAGGGCTGGTGCAGACCTGAGGTCACCCTGCTTATGACGTATGTCCAAAATGGCGCCTGCTCTTTGTCTTGCTCACCTTTGAGAGGTGGGCGGAGAGAGAGAAACTTGTGTCCATATCAGTCACTTTTTTTTCTCTCTCTCTCTTCTAGTTAGCCTGGTGAACTTTTCCCCACAGGGTTTCCAGCTTTAGGAAATGTAATGTGCCTTATAGTAAGGCTGTTTCCATACATTTGTTTTTGGTTCTGAAGACTACATGTCATTTTAGGTGAGTATAGATGTCTCTAATTTCTGTTTGTATTGTGCTTTCATTCCCTTCATTCCCAGTACCATTTTGTGAGGTACTCTCTGCATTTTTCATCATGGCACTTGACCTCAATCAAAGGAATCAACTTGTGATACTTTAGATACAAATATGAACAGCAACTATTTTGAGGAGAATGTATATTCATATTTGAAAAATGTGATTAGTATCCTTCTTAACTCTTTTCAGTGGTGTGTTTTATCTTCTATCTGTGCCTCTGTGGCTGAGTGGAGTGATTGCTCCCTCACTGAATACAGAGGTGCTTGATAAGGCAAGTTATCTCTGGTCAGGGCTCAAGTGTAGGACAAGAATCCAGGGTGACACCCATGTTGGGCCTGGTGGATATGTATTGTCAGTAGGGTGGAGGGTAGGATCATGCCTGTTGCCATAACCACAACCTCACTCCTCTCTTCCATGTTGATCAATGCTCAGGATTAGCCCATGATGGGTATAAACCTCATCCATGCTGAAGCATGAACTGCAAAACAGGATCTGTGCAGTCCTCAGAGTGAGCATGGAACCCTCTGTATGACCTATCTCAGGCAGTTAGGGAGATCTGAGCTCCTGATGCCAGACACAGTGATTGCCCAGAATCCCAGTCAGTCCCCATACCCTATCTCACTATCACATATTTCCAGCAGTCATGGGATGAAGAGGATACCTTCTGCCCCATGAGCCTGCCTCATCCATGTACAGAGCAGAGTCTTTTCCAGAGCCAGCTGCTTAGGGATGATATGCCTTGGCCATTTGAGCCCCAGAGCCTGTGATATGTTGAGAGGTTGGGGGCACCTCTAAATCCTAAATAGGAGCACAGCTCCCTCTCAACCCTTCCAACCAGACTCAAAGTCAGTGGAGAACACAGCATTTTTCTTCTAGGAATCTACCCTAGTCCTGCACAGGAGAGCCACCACAGCTTCTGCTGCTGTCAAGATGGTACCTTCTTCCTGTTGCGAGCACCCTTGTGTGGGGGTGAGGAGAAAGAGATGTGCTTTTCCTTCACTCAATGAGGTGCTTACCCTCCCTCTCCCTTGGGCTCCAGGTGGATTCAAACTCAGTGTAGTCTGAGAGGTTCTCCCTCATGCCTGTATCCTCACCACTGGTACAGGCTGCCACAGTGTGCCCTCATCTTGATATTAGAACCTTTTGTCTCCTTGAGGATTGTGGGATTCATGTGCAGTGTGACACTTGCTGCTGCGTATCTGCACTCTCCATGCTGCTCCACAGCATTCCTCTTCTTCATGTGGAATTTCCACTGCAAACTTCTCTCCAACTGTCCCCTGAGAATTTACTTTCTATTTTTTCCTAGTACTTCCTCTTGTCAGAATCAGCACCTCTCTTCCCTATTCAACCATCTTTGAATCCCCTCCAACTTGTACTTTTATAATTTTTGTTGAGAGAAATTCTGCATAAAGCAATTTTAGGTGGCCTTGTCCATTCACAACTTGATTTCTTACATATGTTGAAGAAACTTTATATGACAGAATGATCAAAGATATTTAAAATATATATTAAGGAATGTATAATACAATAGTGAGAAATACAAATGTAAAGTACATGAAAATATCCAAAATAAATACAGTGAGTAGTTGTAAGAAATGCCTTGGAAAATTTATGAAAGTAAGAAAAAAATTGGGGCAAAGACAGAGCCTACT
Source organism: Sylvilagus floridanus (assembly GCA_949820135.1). Classification (NCBI taxonomy): domain Eukaryota; kingdom Metazoa; phylum Chordata; class Mammalia; order Lagomorpha; family Leporidae; genus Sylvilagus; species Sylvilagus floridanus. The sequence goes on from OX463225.1 coordinate 138,022,464, forward strand.
ATGTCACAATAACGTTGATCTCTATAGCAGAGCAACCTACAAAAGATATAGCATGGTTTTTCTCTCCATAATATTGATTGAAAAACATACAACTTCTTTTGTGAACAAAAACTACAATTTCTACAAGTTTACACTACTAATATAGCTCTTGTAGAAGTTATGTAGTTCATTTTTATTTCCTTAAGAATGCCTAAGCCACTAATGTACATTATAAGCACAAAGCTGGTGATTTATCCAAAATCAAAAGAAAAAAAAGGAAAGCATCCTATCTCGGTAGGGCCTCAAGGAAGAGAGCTACTGTAGATTATATCTATATTGGTATGGAATGTCACAGCTCCTTATTCCAAACCCAGACAGTGAGTAGCCCTTGCTGGTGCTTCTGTCAGCATATACTCTGATGCAGGAAATTATGCCCACATTAGAACATAATTTGGTGTCATCTGGTTTACCAAGAATACATTCCATATTTTTTAAGACACTTAATTATCCCCATTCCATCAATGTGCACATCTTTATATGGACACCTCCTCTTCTTTTTTAAGATTTATTTATTTATTTGAGAGTCAGAATTACAGAGACTGAGAGAGGCAGAGAGAATTGTTTTCTATCTACTTGTTCACTCTTGAAATGCCTGCAACAGCCAGAGCTGGGCCAATCATAATCCAGGAGCATGGACTTTCTTCTAGGTCTCCAACATGGGTGCAGGTGGTGCTTGGGCCATCTTACATTGGTTTCCCAGGCCATTAGCAGAGAGCTGGATTGGAAATGGGGCAGGCAGGTCTCAAACCAGAACCCATATGTGATGCCCACACTGCAGGCAGAGACTTAGCATACTAAACCACAATTCCAGCCCATACACCTCCTTTTCTTGAGTTTGATCCTTTAGGTCCAATTAATTTCATGATGGAACAATTCCTAAATCAACAATTCAGATATCAGATCTGTTTTTTAACTTTTATTTAGTAAATATAAATTTCCAAAGTACAGTTTATGGATTACAATGGCTTCCCCCCCATAACTTCCCTGCCACCCACAATACTCCCCTCTACCACTTCCTCTCCCCTTCCATTCACATCAAGATTAATTTTCAATTCAGATATCAGATCTTAGGGACTGGCCATTCCTCCCACCATGGGGCCAACCAGCCCAATGTTGATAAGTGGAGAAACTCCACCTGATGGTGACATGGACCATAATCTTAATCATTCTTTCCATAAATTGTATCCTCAGTATCTGATGGGTCCCTGGAGCCCATTAAGAGGGTCTCAAGGCATGCAGATCCTTGAACACCTTCTCCCAGATATGGCCCTACTTGTAGAACAAGTCCAGGGGATTGGTGTCACACACCTAACTTTGAAGACTGCGCATGAAGATTCAGATTTCTTCCATGCCACCACACTCCTCCACCCAGAACAATGTTCACACTGCCAGGTGATGTGTCTCTTCACAGCCCATGAGGATATCACCACTACCTATGCCCAGGTCTTCCTATACCATCCACATAGGCTCCAAAACACTCTGCACACTCCAATGCACATGTTAATCGCTTCTAACTTTCAGCTTGTATAGTAATTGGATGATTATTGAAGAATTTCAAGTTATCTGTGTTATAATTCAGATTAATAAACAGGAATGCCTCTCTATATAAATATATGTGCTCATGCATATATAGATAAAGATATCTTCCTTCTCAGTTTGCATGTGTTTTCATTCTTGCCTAATTAGTCTCATTAAGTCTCCTAGGGCCATGTAGATTACAAATGGTGAAAGTGTACATTTTACCTTGTACCTGATCATTGAGAAAACGTTAATGACAACTGTTTTTTCTTTCATTATTTATTATGTTGAGATAGTTTTCTAGTACTAATTTTTTGAGTCTCTTTATCATGAAAAGGTGTTGTGACTTTTTTTTCTGTATCAGTTTAAATGGTTATATTTTCCCCTTCATTCTGATAATGTGTCATTATGACAATGATTCATTTTCATAAGTTGAACTAACCTTGTTTTCTAAGAAAAAATCTTTTGTGTAAAATCTTTTAAACAAGCAGTTGCATTTATTTTGGAATTGTTTTGTACAGATTTATTGTATCAAAATTCATAATAGGTATTACTTTTTGGGATCCCTCTTTTTCTTTTTCTTTTTTTTTTTATCAGGCAGAGTGGACAGTGAGAGAGAGAGAGAGAGAGAGAGAGAAAGGTCTTCCTTTTCCATTGGTTCACCCCCCAATGGCCACTGCAGCCAGCATGCTGTGGCTGGTGCACCATGCGGATATGAAGCCAGGAGCCAAGTGCTTCTCCTGGTCTCCCTTGTGGATGCAGGGCCCAAGGATTTTGGCCATCCTCCACTGCACTCCCAGGTCATAGCAGAGAGCTGGCCTGGAAGAAGGGAAACCGGGACAGAATCCGGCACCCCAACTGGAACTAGAACATGGGGTGGCAGCACCACAGACAGAGGATTAGCCTATTGAGCCATGGCACCAGCTTTTATTATTTATTTATTTATTTTGAGATTCAATGATTGTTTATTGCTCTTGTCTTTTCTGTTGAGGAACAGTGTTTTCTTATTCATACTATTTGTTGAACTACTTTCTTAGTGTAGGGTTAATGTAATTAGTATAAAGTAAATTGAAAATAGATCTTTGTAAAATTAAGAGTGAAAATAGGGGAGAAAGGAGAATGAAATGTGGGAGCATGGGCCATGGGGAGGATAAGGTGGGAAGTATCACCATGTTACTCAATTGGTGTATATGAAATATATACCTTAAATAAAATTTTAAAATATATTTCTCATTGGGAAATTTTATTCATGGACTGATGAATTAATTTTGGCAACAAAGTACATAGTTTTACCATGTTTTGTGTTGTCTTTAGGTCTTATATTTTCTTTTAATATTTCCTACAGCATTGGCTTCCTTTGTGTTTAACTGATTTTTTTTTTGTGGTGACTCATCCTGATTACTTTCTCATTTCCTTTTATATATAAAAATGGCTCTGTGGTTATTATGGGGATCATGCATATTGTTCTAAAGTTACAATGACTCATGTTAAATTGATACTACATTAAATGTATATGCATACAAAAATTGTATTCTTTGTAGAATTCATTTATAATAAGTAAGTCTTTAAGTTTATATCATCGATGACACAAATTATATCTTTAAAAAACTACAGTCCATCAGAAGTGATTCATTTGGAAAATTATGATTCATTCATTTATTAGAAAGCCAGAGTTACAGAGAGAGAGGGAGACACAGAGGTATGTCTTCCATCCACTATTGACTCCCCAGATGGCCACAACATCCAAGGCTGGGCCAAGACAAAGCCAGGAGGAAAGAACTTCATGTGGTCTCCCACGTGAATAGCAGGGACTCCACAGCTCCAGCTCCTCCTTGGCTCCCGGTCACTCGGCATCTCAAGCTCCTCCTCAGTGTCCAGCCACTCCAGCTCCAGATCCCCCTTGGCATCCAGCCACTCCACAGCTCCAGCTACTCCACAGCTTCCACCACTCCTCAGCTCAGGCTACTCCTCGGTGTTCAGCCACTACACAGCTCCAGCTCTTCTCAATCCCCTGCTGCTCCACAGTTCCAGCACGTCCTTGGCATCCAGCTGCTCAAGCTCCAGATCCTCCTCATCGTCCAGCTGCTCTGCAGGTCCAGCACATCTCAACCCCCAGCTGCTCCGCAGGTGCAGCTAACCTTAGCGTCCAGCTGCTCTGCAGCTCCAACTCTTGCTTGGCGTCCAGCCACTCCAGTTCCAGCTCCTCCTCGATGTCCAGCCGCTCCAAAGCTCCAGCTCCTTGGCATCCAGCTGCTCCAGCTCAAGCTCCTCCTCAGAGTCCAGCCACTCCAGCTCCAGTTCCTGCTTGGTGTCCAGCAGCTCCATCTCCAGCTCCTCATTGGTCTCCAGCCACTCTGCAGCTCCAGCACCTCCTTGGCCCCCAGTCGCTCTGCAGCTCTAGCTCCTCTTTGACGACCAGCTACTCCATAGCACCAGCTCCTCCTTGATGTCCAGCCACTCTGCAGCTCCAGCTCCTCCTCGGCTCCCGGCTGCTCAGCATCTCCAGCTCCTCCTTGGAGTACAGCTGCTCTGCAACTCCAGCACCTCCTTGGCATCCAGGCACCTGGAAGCTTCAGCTCCTCCTCGGTGTCCAGCTGCTCCATCTCCAGTTCCTAATCAGCCACCAGCCACACTGCAGCGCCAGCTCCTCCTTGACTCCTGACAGCTCAGCAGCTCCAGCTCCTCCTCGATGTCCAGCTGCTCTGCAACTCCAGCTCCTCCTCGGCATCCAGCCACTCCAGCTCTAGCTCCTCCTCGGCATCCAGCCACTCTTTAGCTCCAGCTCCTCAGCCCCCAGCTGCTCGCCAGCTTCTGCTCCTCCTCGGTGTCCCACTGCTCCAGGTCTAGCTCCACCTCAATGTCCAGCTACTCCAGCTGCAGCTCCTCAGTGTCCAGCCACTCCAGCTCTAGATCCTCCTTGGCCCCAGCCGCTCCACAGCTCCAATTCCTTCTCAGCATCTAGGCGCTCGGCAGCTCCAGCTTCTCAGCATCTAGCCACTCCAGCTGCAGCTCCTCCTCAGCATCCAGCCACTCCAGCTCCAGCTCTTCCTCAGCTCACTCCCAGCCACTCCAGCTCCAGCTCCTCCTCAGTGTCCAGCCACTCCAGCTCCAGCTCCTCCTCAGCCCCCAGCCACTCCAGCTCCAGCTCCTCCTTGGTGTCCAGCTGCTCTGTGGCTCTGTGGCTCTCAGCCCCTGCCACTATGTGGCTCCAGCTCCTCCTCAGCACCCAGCACTCCACAGCTCTAACTCCTCCTCGGCATCACACCACTCCAGCTCCAGCTCCTCCTGGGCATCCAGCCACTTGGCAGGCCCAGCTTCTCTTTGACATCCAGCTGCCCCATGGCTCCAGCACCTCTTCGGCTCCCGGTCGCTCGGCATCTCCAGTATCTCCTAGGCGTCCAGCCGCTCCAGCTCCAACTCTTCCTCGGCATCCAGCTATTCTGCAGCTCCAGCTCCTCCTCGGCCCTGGACACTCCGCAGCTCCAACTTCTCCTTGGCATCCAGGTGCTCCAGCTCCTCCTTGGTGTGTCCAGCTGATCCTCAGGTCCAGCTTTTCCTTGGCATCCAGCTGCTCCAGCTCCAGCTCCTCCTCGGCATCCAGCCACTCCAGCTCCAGCTCCAACTTGGCATCCAGCCACTCAGCAACCCCAGCTCCTCCTCGATGTCTAGCCACTCTGCAGCTCCAGCTCCTTCTCGGTGTCCGTCTGCTCAGCAGCTCCAGTTTCTCCTCGCCGTTCAGCTGCTCCAGCTCTAGCTCCTCCTTGGCCCCAGTCGCTCGGCAGCTCCAGCTCATCCTCGGTTCCCAGCCACCCAGCTCCTGATACTCCTCCGTGTACAGCCGCTCAGCAGCTCCACCACCTCCTCAGTGTGCAGCTGCTGCAGCTCCAGCTCCTTGGCCCCCAGCCCCTCCAGCTCCAGCTCCACCTCAGTTTCCAGCCACTCCAGCTCCAACTCAGCCTTGGCATCCACCTGCTCCAGCTCCAGCTCCTCCTCAGTGTCAAGCTGCTCCAGCTCCAGCTCCAGCTCCAGCTCTTCATTGGCCACCAGCCGCTCCACAGCTCCAGCTCCTCCTTGCTCCCTGCCGATCTGCAGCTCCAGCTCCTACTCGGCCCTAGCCACTCCCATTCCAGCTCCTCCTCGGTGTCCATCCACTGGGCAGCTCCAGCTCCTCCTCGGTGTCCAGCTACTCCAAAACTCCACTTCCTCCTCAGCTCCTGGCAGCTCTGCAGCTCCAGGTCCTCCTCGGCATCAAGCTGCTCCAGCTCCAGCTCTTCCTCGGTGTCCAACCACTCCAGCTCCAGCTCGTCCTTGGTGTCCACCTGCTCTGCAGCTCCAGCTCTTCCTCAGCCCCTGTCCGCTCCAGCTCCTTCTCCATGTCTAGCTGCTCCAAATCTCCACATCCTCCTCAGCTCCTGGCAGCTCTGCAGCTCTAGCTCCTCCTCGGAGTCCAGCTGCTCCATCTCTAGCTCCTCCTTGGCCCCCAGTCACTCTTCATCTCCAGCTCTGCCTAGGCCCCCAGCTGTTCCAGGTCAGCTCCTCCTCAGCATCCAGGCACTCCGCAGCTCCAGCTCCTCCTCAGCATCCAGCCACTCCAGATCCAGCTCTTCCTCGGTATCCAGCCACTCCGCAGCTCCAGCTCTTCTCAGTCCCTGGGCGTTCCACAGCTCCAGTTCCTCCTCGGCATCCAGCTGCTCCAGTTCCAGCTCCTCCTCAGTGTCCAGCCACTCTGCAGCTCCAACTCCTCCTTGGCGTCCAGGTGCTCAACATCTCCAGCTCCTCCTTGGCCCCCTGCCTCTCTGCAGCTCCAGCTCCTCCCCGGCCCCCAGCTGCTCCAGCTCTAGCTCCTCCTTGGCCCCATCCACTCTGCAGCTCCAACTCCTCCTTGGCGTCCAGGTGCTCCAGCTCCAGCTCCTCCTTGGCCCCCTGCCTCTCTGAAGCTCCAACTCCTCCTCGGCATCCAGCTGCTCCAGCTCCAGCTCCTCCTTGGTGTCCAGCTGCTCCAGCTCTAGCACCTCCTTGGCGTCCAGTCACACCACAGCTCCAGCTCCTTGGCTCCTGGGCGCTCCACAGCTCCAGCTCCTCCTCAGTGTCCAGCTGCTCCAGCTCCAGCACCTCCTTGGCATCCAGCCACTCCTCATCTCCAGCTCTTCAGCTCTCGGCCGCCTGGCAGCTCCAGCTCCTTCTCAGATCCTGGCAGCTTGGCAGCTCCAGCTCCTCCTCAGTGTCCAGTTGCTCCAGCTCTAGTTACTCCTCAGTGTCCAGCCACTCCAGCTCCAGCTCTTCCTCAGCATCTAGCCACTCCAGCTCCAGCTCCAGCTCCAGCTCCAACTCCTCTTCGGCATCTAGGCACTCTGCAGCTCCAGCTCCTCCTCAGCATCTAGCCACTCCAGCTGCAGCTGGAGTGGTTTTTTTTTATAGTATTTTTCAAACCCGTTACTTAATGTAGGGCTAATCTTATGAGTGTGAAGTATTCTGAAAATAGATCTTCCTAAAAATTAAGAGTAGGAATAGGAGGAAGAAGGGTAGGAACATGGGGGAGAGGGAGTGTTAGGGTGGGAAGTATAAGTATGTTCTTAAATCTGTTTATGTGAAATAAAGAAAATTTACATACCTTAAATAAAAATTTTAAAAAATAAAATAATCTTTAAAGAAAAAGCATCAAATTTTACTTGTTTATTTAACAAACTTGAATTCTACAGCATGTCCATAATCATTTATTATTCCAAGGGCTTTTTGGTTCATTCTTTGAAGTTTTCTGAATAGAAATTTGTGTCTTCTGTGAACATACTCTTATCTCTGTGCAGCAACTCCAGTAGTGATCACAGTGCTGTCTTGTGGTTCATGGTTTTCTGCTGTTATTAGATAGTTTAGGATATCTTGGTCAGGATCTTGGATGAGGATGGATGAATATAATACCTTCATTAGGAGGCTGGAGGGAGTCCTTATGTTGTTATTCCAGATTGCAAGTCATGTCAAAAAAATAAATGAGGAGAAACTCAGGACAAGAAACCCAAGGGTAAGCCTGCTATGATGACGAGAGTGCACTGAGCAGTTATGGGGCAATGGGAGCTGTGAGGTATAGGGACACAGTAGGGCCAAGATAAGTTATGTGTGCTGTTAGTGGACTCTCCTGGACCTTTGCATGCACTCATCCAAGTTTGTTTCTCTTGACAATCAGGCTAGCGTCACCTTTACCCGCTTTAGAAAATATCTACGTATGCCAACTGCCATGATTTTAGACCTCTCAGGCATAGTTTCTCATCCTTAATTGGCATCATCTTTTTCTTTTTGGGCTGTTAACTTCATTTGTGAAGAATCAGATAGTTCTAACCTTCATTGGCTAAACGACCTGGTCCTGCCCTCCCTGTTAAACTGGGAATCTTTACCCCCAAGTTGTGGGGAGACTGAAGCTCCCAGTAACCTCTTCAATTCAGCCCATCTCCAGCCACCAGGTGCCTGATCTGGAAGATCTAAAGTTTCCCACAAGCATGTGTTTTGTCTTCTGAGCAGTGAACTCACAAAACAATGTGACAACAAGCCATATTTCTGCTTTTCATATAATTTTGTTTTGCCTGGAGTCAATAATTATGTTAGCATAATTTTCTGTGTACTTATTAGGTAACTGTGCACATACCACAGCTACTATGCTGTATGATACACTCAGTTTATGAGGTGTCTGTAAGTATTGCTAAAATTTTCTGAATCTAGGTACTCACATGTTGAATAAAATATTAGTACACTAGGCAGCATAACATTGTATTGCTTTAAAATCTCAAAATTTTCATTATCAATTTGAATGCAACTTTAAGAATTTTATATCTATATCCTTTATATAGAATTGTTACTCCATCACTGATTTTATCAAGTTAGTTACTACATCCTATAATCAAAATCAAATATCTTCTATAAATGAGACATTTTCTCATTTTTATCTTAGAATTTATTATTTCTACCTGAATAGATAGCTAAGAAAACCCTACTTTACGACCATCCTAACAGAGATACCATGAGTTGCTTTATCATTATATGATCTTGCTCTAAGTGCTGCAAGTTGTCCTAACTCAGGTTAACAGGACTTAAGCATTCAAAGGCCAGCAGAATCATTATCACTAGTGGATATATGTTTCAGTTTTCTTTTATATTCTGGATCTGTTAGCTAACTTCTGCTTTTTTAAATTTTCCAAAATGTTTCATAATGCATTTTTGCATTTCAGCAAATATGCATGCATATGTTTGTGTTTTAATTATGGTTCACCCTAAAATGTTCATTATTGGAAAGGGGAATCAAAGCAGAAAATTACTTTGTCATATCCATCAGATTAAGTTTTTTAATTTTTTCTTTTGTTTTGTTATTTTTATCCCATATTATCAAAATTAATAAGCTCAGCAATCTTTTCACTACAAATATACGATTACTCTTTTGGGCATTTACATTTTAAGGTGATAAATTCACTGAAAATTGTTCGACTTGTCCTAGCAATTCCCATCTTCATGGTCACTCAAATCATTTTAAGATGATATACGCTTTTACACATTTGATGAAATACCTTTTTCACATGTTTATTTTTTAGTCTCACCATTTGTCATTCACTTTAAAATGCTTATGCATTAGATTGAGACATTATTTCCACAGTTTCAAGATTATATGTGGGAATATGAGGGGAAAGAGGAAGAAGAGTTGGAGGGTGGGAGGGAGGAGAGGGTCATATCTCCATGTTCCTAAATCAGTATGTATGAAACACAGGAAACCTGTATTCTTTAAATAAAATTTCAAAAAGAAAAAAAGATTCTTGCAGTAAACTGTGGCTGGAAATGTTGCATAGCAGGTAAAGCTGCCACCTGCGGTGCTAACATCCCATATGGGCACCAGCTCTTGTCTAGGCTGCTACACTTATGATACAGCTCTTTGCTATGGCCTGGGAAAGCAATAGAAGTTGGCCCAAGTCCTTGATCCCCTGCACCTGTGTGGGAGACCTAGAGAAACCCCTGGCTCATGGCTTCAGATAGGTGCCTCTGGGGAGTGAACTAGCAGATGGAAGACTTCTCTATCACCTTCTTTCTCTGTGTAACTCAAATAAATAAATCTTTAAACAACAACAAAAAAGAAATAAACTGCTTATGATTTCCTTGATTTAAATGCCTGCAACATTTCTGTATTTTAAATTAATTTGACTATTTTATTTATATCCATTATATCTCCTGTGAACCCATTCTGCTCCTATAAATTTCCCCACTGGTATACCCAGTAGTCAAAATATAATATACATAGAAATATGCACATTTATCTGTTGTATTTGAATTTATATCTACCACCTGACTAAATACTCAACCTAATTTATGTCAAATCTAGCACAAGAAATTTCAGGGTACTTTATTTTGCTTTGTCTCTGGTAAGGCATCATCTGTCTAAATTCTAGAAGTTGCCTGAGCAAATTTCATGTTCATACTATTTGAGAACAATCTAATGCCACTTCCATCACTCTTATTAGCAGTCTTTTATAGCCTTTATGTATTATCATGAAATTTTAACATTTAATGAATGGCATTTAGGCTATTTACTTGTTTGGTCTTTGAATTCATGGAGCTCACTTTTTTTGGAATGTTGAAGCAACCCAGTATAACAAGGATAAATATCATTTTGTCCAGATGGATGATCTTTCTGATACATTTTGGAGTTGATTAGCTAGTATCTTGTTGAAGGGCTTTGCATCTATGTTCAGTCTTGTTTTATTTTTTTCAATCATTATTTCTTTCATCCTACTAATTTGGGATTTGGGTTTTTTTTTTTCTAGGTCCTTGTGATGCATTGTTAGACCATTTATTTGTTGCCTTTCTAACTTCTTGATATAGATGCTAATTGCTGTAACATTTCCTTTTAACATTCCTTATGCTGCATCCCATAAATTTGGATACATTGTATTGTTATCTTAATTTACTCCTCAGATATTATTATTTCCATTTTTATCCACTGTTCAAAAGGGACACATTGTTCAATCTCCCTGTATTTGTAAACTCCACAGTTGTGGGTGAACTGTACTATAGGTGTCAATTAGGTTCCTTTGGTCTGTTAGGAGATTAGTCATATTTCTTCATTTAATTTTGAATATTTCATATGTACATTGACAAAGGTAGCTGTTAAAGTCCCCCATTATTATTTTTAACACTTATTTATTTGAAAGGCAGCATTACAGAGAGGCAGAGGTAGAGAGAGAGAGAGGTCATCCATCCAATGGTTCAGTCCCCAGATGGCCACAACAGCAGGAGCTATACTGATCCAAAGTCAGGAACCAGGAGTCTCTTCCAGGTCTCCCATATATATATGGCAGTGACCAAAACTTACAGAGTCAAATCGCTTCTCAGTAACTGACCAGGTAACAAAGCCATCAAAGTAACTGGAGACCTTTGAAGGAGAACAGATCAACACATATGAAATGTTTAGAATGTAGTCATTGGGCATACAGACACAGAAGCAAACCCTGAGATGTGGCAATATTGGTTCCAGAAACATAAGGAGGACAATGGCTATAGGTAAATGGCATTGAGACATCTGATAAAGACAATTGCTTCAAGCATTGGCATAGAGATATCTAAAGTCTTGCATGATATGGAAGCTCAGGAAATAAGGTCACTCCATGGTAGGCTCAAAACCATTCTGAACAAGGAATTTAGATAACTGATAGAAGATCAAGACTACAGGCAGAGAGGCTGGAGGACATAAAGATCATCATTGAATGCAGAGTGGAGACAAGCAAAGAAAGTTCTGCTATAGACACAGGGGTGGAAACTCACATGACTGGCACATGCTGTAGGCACAAGTGATGGTAGGAACTTTTGAGAGCTGATATAGATGATAGATTTTAAAAATAACACAATAGCAGCTCTTTCTCCTGAGCATACCTGTGTTGCTTGTCAGTGTGCCTTATGCTTTAAATAAGTCTTGCCTCTATTCATTTTCCTTAAATCTCTCCCTTGAGTCCTTCTGGATAGGGGTCAGTAAAAAACCTAACAGACTATAGATTTTTAAATAGATGATGAATGGTGACTAATATTCTGATAAGGTAAATTCCAAGTAGCAAAAAAACATGCAGTTATCTGAGAAAAGAGCCTTCCAGGAAGGAAGGAAGACCACATGCTGTTGAAAAGAAGGGGGTGAAAGGTCTTGGGAGGATGGGGGAGACAGGTGGAGTAGTGTTGAGGCTGGGAAGGTGCCGAAGGTCGTGTAGAGCTTGCAGGCCCTAGAAATGCTTCAGATTTTTACTCCCAAATAAAGAAGGCACTGAAGGAATTTGACCTCACTTCAATTTCACAGAAATGTCTCTGGGTGCCTGCTCTGGGGAGCAGGGGGGAGGCATCTGTGTCCAACCATAACCTGAAGGATTAGTCCAGATGAGAGGTGCAGGAGCTTGAGAGCAATTGTGGAAAGGGAGAGGAACTCCTGTGTGTCCACCATGATGCCTCCTTCCCAAGACTTCCATCAGTAGCCCCAGTTCACTGCAGTGTTGACATCTCTGATGTCCTCCTCCTTTCCTGTCCAAAACCTTCTTCATTTGTTATTTCCCATCCTCTCCATACAAGCACTTGCTGCCTAAATCTAACACCTCATCCGTGAAGCTTTCTAAGAGGCAGTCGTAGCTTGTGCCTGACCCAGCTTCTCTAAGGAAGCTTCTAACTTATGCTTGGGAGAACATACAGCCCAAATCCAGACTTTTCCAGGGCTCTAAAAATAAAAAAAATAAATAAATAAAATAGGACAACAGACAACCTGAGTCACAGTTAAACAGAACTGTAGGTTTAGGGCATCAAAATTGATTAGGATGGTAACTATGACAGCACAGTGGTTTCTATGTTGTCACAATTTATGTTGCCATCAAAAGTGTTTTATGACATCACGATGATATGTTTATGTTTTTGCTAATCATACATCACACTTTATGGCGTACACTTGATTATGAAATCACAATAGACTTTAGGACATCACACTATGACATAGCAATTTGTTTATGACATCCAAACAGTGGTTTATGACATCACAATTATTACAAAACAGTAGCAGATTTATGACATCATGATGGTAGTTTTAAGAATAAGATATTGGGGACAGCACCGCAGCTCAATAGGCTAATCTTCCGCCTAGCGGCGCTGGCACACCAGGTTCAAGTCCCAGTCGGGGTGCCGGATTCTGTGATTCTGTCTTGGTTGCCCCTCTTCCAGGCCAGCTCTCTGCTATGGTCCAGTAGTGCAGTGGAGGATGGCCCAAGTCCTTAGGCCCTGCACTCCATGGGAAACCAAGAGAAGCAACTGGCTCCTGCCTTCGGATCAGCATGGTACGCTGGCCACAGCACGCTGGCTGTGGCAGCCACTGAAGGGTGAACCAATGGCAAAAGGAAGACCTTTCTCCCTGTCTCTCTCTCTCTCACTGTCCACTCTGCCTGTCAAAAAAAAAAAAAAAGAATAAGATATTGGTTTGTGATATCATAATCAACTTTTTTTTAGCATTTCGACTGGTAAGGACATCATAATGATGGATTTATACATCACAATAGATTTGGACATCACAATGTTTTTAGGACCTTAGAGTTGGTTGCCCATCTCTTTGGTGATTTAAAACATCACAATTGCATATGAGAACACTGTTGGTTTATGATATCTCCATTGATTTTGACATAAAAATTCTTTATTACAGCATGATGGCTTATAGCATTATAATTGATTATGCCATCAAAAAGGCCATTTTATTACATCACAGTGATTTTATCTCTTCAAAATTGATTATGATTTCATACCATTGGCTTGTGACTTAACAATAGTGGTTTATCATATACAAATTGATTATAAATCAGAAACATTATTATGAAATTATGATTATGAAATAACAGTGACTGCTTTTAATACCACAATATTTATATGATGTCACATTTGATTTTGACAGCCCAATTATTTTTAAATTTTTACAGTGTTAGATGTATGGATATAAAATTGTTTAGGGCAGCAGAATGTTTTTTATGACATCACAATTGAATTTTATATCCTACTGAAGTTTATAACATCACAATTGATTATGAAAAGAAATTGGTTGATTCACAAAAATGCCATGGTGGACTTACAGTGTAATGATATTGGTTTATTGTATCACAATTTATTTTGACATGACAACCATGACTTATGATTACAATTGCATTCATTACATCACAAAAACTGGAATTTAACCTCCCGATGGTAGGGTTACTGTATGACAATATTGGTTTATGACCTCACATTGATTTCCTGACATCATAATGGATTTCTCACACAATTGTTTTATGACATTAGAATTTTGGATTTGTGACTTTACAATTGTTGCTTACATATCACAATTCTTTTATTGCATCAGAACAGATTAATGCATCCCAATGATTTTTAGAATATCATAATTGATTATTACATAATATTGGTGGCTTATGACATCAAAAAGATGACATTGCATTGGTATTATGACATCACACTAAATGTCAACATCATATTGTATTTATGAAATCATAATGGCAATTTTATGATTTCAAAGGTTTATTATAGTACAATGTATTTATGACATCACAGTTATGGCAGTAAAGTATTAGCTTATGAAATCACCTTATATTTTGATGTTATCATTGTTTTTGACATGATATTGTGTTTTATCACCTTCCAATTGCCTATATCACAATGGTAGTTCTTAAATTTGAGAATTTATTTGTGCTTGGAGTATGATAAAAATGTGTTTAATATCTGTCCCCAATTTCTGGTGCAAATATATTAAGGGTTCAAACAAATTACATCCTAATACTGTGACTTTCATTTACTGAGAAGACAGAATATGCCTGTTTATGGATCCAATGAATTTTATATTCAATTATTTACTTTTGTTGAGAACTTTGATATTGATAGTATCACTCTGTTTATCTAATATTAGCTCTTTCTTTCCTCCTATAAATTTTAATTTTCATGGTTATATAATCTGAATTTTTGTCATGAGTTCTTTCTTGTGGACACACAATGCCAGATGATACACAAATAGCTTTCTGAGTGTCCATATTCCGAGGTTCACTGGGGTGACAGCTATTATGAAAAGAGCTATAAATATTTATAGCAAATATGCTGCGAAGTGCAAATGACTGCTGTGTATCAACAGGAGGATGTTCACAAGAATTTATTAATGAATTTGGGCTTATTTCACATGTAATGATTATTATTCCAAGCAATAAGATGCTTCTCTGTATTGTATGTATTGAAGAAGTTTTCTCTGCCAAATAGTTCTTACCAGGAAGGTAGCAAGAATAGAGTGGAGCTACAGATAATTTGGAATGAGCACCAGTCAGTGGTAGTAACAAGAGGGAAACAATGGGCATTTCCATAATTTTAAATATGTTACATTCGATTTTTGACACTTGTTTACATAATGCCATTTTATGGTTTTTTGAAAGATGTATTTTTTACTTGACAGAATTACGCAGAGAGAGGAGAGAAAGAAAGGGAAAGAGAGAGAAGGAGGGGGGGCATCCATCTATTGGTTCACTCCCCAATTGTCTGCAGTGAGTGGAATTGCACCAATCCAAAGCCAGGAGCCAGGAGATTCTTCCGGGTCTCACATACAGGTACAGGGGCTCAAGGACTTGGGCCATTTCTACTGCTATCTCAGGCCATAGCAGAGAGCTGGATCAGAAGTGGAGCAGCTGGGACTAGAACCAGCACCCATATGGGATGCCGACACATCAGCCCAGGGCATTAACCCACTGTGCCACAGCGCTGGCCCCTTCTGTTTTAATCCAAGGAAATCAGGGGAAGTAGTTTATGATGCTGACAGTGTATGACATACTCATGAATTTCTTCAACAACCTAAGTCTTATTTGTTGAGGTGAAACCAGTCCTGGTCTTCATGACCTATTTTATTTTTGCCTGTGTAATTCAATAGCTAAACTTGGAAAGATCTGCATTTTATAGTGCACTGTTTCCTATTAGGTACTCCACTTAAAATAAGGAAAACTATGTAACATATTATTAAAATCAACTTTTTGTTTGTTTTTTGTTTGTTTGTTTGTTTACAGGCAGAGTGGACAGTGAGAGAGACAGAGAGAAAGGTCTTCCTTTTGCCATTGCTTTACCCTCCAATTGCCACTGTAGCCGGCGTGCTATGGCCGGCGTGCTGTGGCCAGCACACCGCGCTGATCCGAAGGCAGGAGCCAGGTGCTTATCCTGGTCTCCCATGGGCTGCAGGGCCCAAGTACTTGAGCCATCCTCCACTGCACTCCCTGCCCACAGCAGAGAGCTGGCCTGGAAGAGGGGCAACTGGGAAAGAATCCGGTGCCCGACTGGGACTAGAACCCAGTAATTCAAATGAGACCAAATTGAGTAAGTTGACATAATGCAAGTCTACAAAAAAGATGCAATATTATAAAAATTTCAGTCAGGCTTTTTTTGCTGTTTAGAAAATGTGTTCTTGATGCTAATTTTTCAACATACAGTTAGATACCAAAATATTATACTTGAATTGTAAAGAAATCATCACAAATAATCTGGGAACTAAAGGCATTGGATATAATTACACAAAATAAAATCTTAAAATTCAGTGCATCTGTTTTTGGAAAAAATAAGGTAGACAATAAATAGAAACCATTGTTTAATAAAGTGGAATAAAAACACTTTAATGAAGTAAGTGATGGCACCTGAGCTTTTCAGGAACCCTGGGTGTGTGTATATCTTCTCTAAGTGGGAAGAGCTGTCAGAGATAATGTCATCATTCGCTATGTATTTCTACTTCTAATAAATATTCAGCATAGTTTTAAAAGTGTCTCAGGCATGGATTGTATGTGGTTGAAAAATAGGTAGTCTTTCCTTCTTGATTCCCCATAATAAAAAAGATATATTCATGGTTCATATTCATATTTACAAGAATTAAGTATTCAAATACTGCTTGTTCTTAATTTGTTTGATGAATTTATGCTTCTCTTTAATGTCACTTGAAAGATTTCAAAAGTGTCTTTTACTTCCTTGGTTAAGTTTATTCCAAGGTATTTGATTGTTTTTGTAGCTATTGTGAATGGGACTGATCTTAGAAGTTCTTTCTCAGCCATGGCATTGCCTGTGTATACAAAGGCTGTTGATTTTTGTGCATTGATTTTATATCCTGCTACTTTGCCAAACTCTTCTATGAGTTCCAGTAGTTTCTTGGTAGAGTTCTTTGGATCCCCTAAATAAGAATCATATCATCTGCAAACAGGGATAGTTTGACTTCCTCCTTCCCAATTTGTATCCCTTTAATTTCTTTTTCTTGCCTAATGACTCTAGCTAAAACTCCCAGAACTATATTGAATAGCAGTGGTGAGAGTGGTCATCCCTGTCTGGTATCACATCTCAGTAGAAATGTTTCCAACTTTTCCCCATTCAATAGAATGCTGGCCATGGGTTTTTCATAAGTGGCTTTGATTGTATTGAGGGATGTTCCTTCTATTCCCAATTTGCTTAGAGTTTTCATCATGAAAGGGTGTTGTATTTTATCAAATGCTTTCTCTGCATCTATTGAGATAATCATATTTTTTTTCTTCTGCAGTCTGTTAATGTGGGGTATCACATTGATTGATTTGTGAATGTTGAACCATCCCTGCATACCAGGGATAAATCTCACTTGGTCTGGGTGGATGATCTTTCTGATGTGTTGTTGCTTTCTATTGGCCAGAATTTTAATGCGGATTTTTGCATCTATGTTCATCAGGGATATTGGTCTGTATACTTCTGGTATTAGCATTTGCCCCTATACACAGTGATTGGTACAATTAGGTAAACCATGTAAATCCTTCAAGATTAAGAAATCATTTTGGCCATCTGCACAGCTCTTTTCCATGACAGGTTTTTCCTGTGACTAGAATGATATCAATGTCAAATTACTGTAATTGTCTCATTGAAAGATTAAAGGGAGGCTGGTGCCATGGCTCAATAGGGTAATCCTCTACCAGCGGTGCCAATACTCTGGGTTCTAGTCCCGGTCAGGGCACTGGATTCTGTCCTGGTTGCTCTTCTTCCAGTCCAGCTCTCTGCTGTGGCCCAGAAAGGCAGTGGAGGATGACCCAAGTCCTTGGGCCCTGAACCCGCATGGGAGACCAGGAGGAAGCACCTGGCTCCTGGCTTCGGATCAGCACAGCGCTCCAGCTGCAATGCACTGGCAGTAGTGGGGGTGAACCAATGGAAAGGAAGACCTTTCTCTTTGTCTCTCTTTCTCTCTCACTGTCTAACTCTGCTTGCCCCCCCAAAAGAGATTAAAGAGAGATTTTGATATTTTGAATTCAGTTACCTCAAGAATCATTGAGGTTAACAGCACACAGAGTTTCTGACCTTGAGTATGTTTCTAATTTAGTGGAGGCAAATGTGTAGTTGAGATTCTAAACATGGGAAATTTAAATGCCTTGCTTTAAGAGGAGAAGAGTGACTGGAATATTTGTGCTTTGCCTACTTGTAGAATGACCATAGTTATTTTGTTTTCCAAGCACATTTTACATAAGTTTAGTCATCTACTCCAGGCTGTGGCAGAATGGGATACAGTAACAACTTTTGGGGGCCAGCATTGTACAACAAGGCATGCAATTGCCAATGATGCTGGCATTGGAAATGGGTGGGTGCTGGTTCAAGTCCCAGCTTCCGCATTTATGATCAAATTTCCTGCTAATGTGTCTTGGAAAGCACCAGGTAATGGTCCATATCATTGGGTCCCTGCACCCTAGTGGAAGACCCAGACCGTGTTCCAGTTTTTTGGATTCAGGCTACCCTAGATTGGCCATGGTTACCATTTGGGGAGTGAACAAGTTTAATAAATGTTTATCTCTTTCTTATCCTTGTATCTGTAACTATGGACTTCAAATATAAAGAAATCATTCAAAAATAAATAACAGCTTTTTATGTTAGAATGAGGAAAATCCACTTGTTGTCTATTTTTACATTTGTTAATGTTTGCACAGCTAGAGAACGCACAATTTCATGATTATTTCTATATCAATATATCCATTTTATTTTATCCAACTTGTACTGCTAAAATGAAATATCTGTGGCTAGGTAATTCACAATATGCAGAAATTTATTCCCTCATATCAGGGACAATGCATTTTAAGATTAACTCTTCACTGTATAACAAGAACCCAACTGATTCCAGATGACACTTGTTTTTGGTAGTATAAGACTATGTATTCACTTAGAAGACTCAGGTAGCTGAAATGAATGAGTCCCCTCTTGTTATGTTTACCCAAATAACAGCCCATTTATACATAAGTGTGTACTCCATGACTCTAATCACCTGACAGTGGCCTTCTTAACTCTACTGTCTTGCTGATTGCATCTCCACATGAATTATGGAGGGAGACATCCAGGTCATAGCATTCCCTTCAGTGTGAATTCTTCCTTTTATCTTAGGAAAGAACAAAATTAAGAACAAACCAATAGACCTAAAATGAAATAATTCTTTAAGTGGAAATTCCCAGTGCTGACTGAGAGTATGACTATATATCCTGTGCACTGTTAGAATAACAAGCTTAGGAGAGCACTCATAAATTTTAAATAATTATGTTTAGTAAGTTTTATAAAAAACATAATAATACTTAAGGCAGGGCCAGAAATGTTTGAACTTTAATGTTTTTTTTTAATTCTGTAATATTTACATGCACATTTCTCCCATGGCTTTTCATGAGATATGTATGGGAGATAAACTGCTTGGATTGTTTCAAGGATTTAGTCCCTTGGAAATGCTGAATGAACCTTGCATTGTACCCTATGTTTTGAATATGATCCATTACATTATGTTATATAGGAAATTTCCAGTAATTACATCATATCAGCACATAAAATGTCTCAGAAATTAAAGCTTTTGGGATTTTGTGCTTAGGAATATGCAATCTAGACTGCTGAAGCATTTACATTGAACTATTTCATTTATGTAAAGAATTACCAAACATGTTCCCTCTTACAGTAGCAAAGGCCTTAGTCCCTAAATTTCTTTCCAGAAGCTTGAGTCACAGCTCTGTATTTAGTCTTTCATGTTTCTTCCTGGTCTCCATGTCTGGGTTCCTGAACCCAAGTATTTGTTCTTAGATTCAAATTGTTTCCTGGGCTCTGGGTACATCCCTTCAATCCCCAGCCCTAGTATCCAGGAATGACTCTACAACTTAAATTCATGATTCTGTCCCTGGGAGCATCCTCTAGATAGACAAGGCCCACATTTATAACTTAGATGTGACTCCACATCCTCAGCTTCCACTTTGAGGCTTAGAACACTGTCTCCTGCACTAAAGTTCCTACATACAGAATAGCCCTTGGCATTCACAGACTTCCATCATGCACTTCATGCACTGCACTCTGGAGTGACAGAACTACAGCAGTTTAGCACTCAGTGTTAACTCTTACAGGCAGATGATGGGGAAGGTGGACTGATCCTCTGTGCACCAAATAGGTTCAGCTGGGTAAGGGAAAAGGGTGCTTTCTCTGTGCTCGTATTTGGTGCTTCTTCCTTTCTCCTTGGAATTGCTCTCATGCACAAGTTCAAGATTACATATCAGCTCAAATTGTAGTCAAACTTGCTGTCCCATGGAGAAAGGGTCTCCCAAGAGAAGTGTCAATGCCCTGGCACCAGTGGCCCAGCTGAGCAGATTAATATAGAATAAGTCTCTCCAGGCGCAGCTATGGGAACATCAGAAAAAGTTATGAAATGGGACTCAGCCCTTGGGGATCTGATATGTGACTGAGCTGAGAAGGAAGAGTATGTGCGAAGGTGGATTGGATGAGCCAGAAGGGACAGAAGGCCTTTTCAGAGAAATGAAGTTGAACTCATTTCCTCCCACCCACAGGAAAAATACCCCATTGCTATAGCACTTGCCATATGAACTGCTCACATTATTTATGGCATCACATGAATGGTTTATGATATGTGTTAAGAATATGACAACAAAATCGTGAATAATATCACAATGGTTTAGGACTTCATAATGGGTGCCTTATGACAACACAAATATTGTTAACATGCCATGGGTTGATTTATGATGTCACCATATTTTATGACATTAAGATGATTATTTTATGATATCACAATGGAGAATAACATCACAATGTTTTGTGGTACCACAATGGTTAGCTTATTATATCTCTGCCTGGTTTATGAAATCCCAACTGTGAATGGCATCATGATGTTTTATGACATCACAAGTTTTTTTTTTTTTTTTTTTTTTGCAGGCAGAGTGGACAGTGAGAGAGACAGAGAGAAAGGTCTTCCTTTGCCGTTGGTTCACCCTCCAATGGCCGCCGCGGTCGGCGCGCTGCGGCCGGCGCACCGCACTCATCCGATGGCAGGAGCCAGGAGCCAGGTGCTTTTCCTGGTCTCCCCTTGGGGTGCAGGGCCCAAGCACCTGGGCCATCCTCCACTGCACTCCTGGGCCACAGCAGAGGGCTGGCCTGGAAGAGGGGCAACCGGGACAGAATCCGGTGCCCCGACCGGGACTAGAACCCGGTGTGCCGGCGCCGCAAGGCGGAGGATTAGCCTGTTGAGCCACGGCACCGGCCGACATCACAAGTTTTGATTTATTACACATGGTTTGTAACATTATGATGTGAGTGACATCACTGTAGTTCACAACATCACAATACGTATTCTAGTGCAGCACAATTCTGAATGTTTATGACACCACAAATTTGGTATATGGCATCAAGAAATTGAATGGCATCACAGTGTTTTGATTACGTCTCAGTGATGAATGATACAAACTATTGTTCAGTTTTATCATTCCAATGTTTGTTTCATAACATCACATTGGTGAATGACACAATTTTAAATTCATGATGGTTTATGACATCAGAATGTGATTGACCTAATTTTACTTCATCAAATGGTTGATTTATGACATTACAGAGTTTAAAAGGATCACAAATCTTCATAACATTGCAGTGTTTGTTTTATGACCTCACAATGGTACAAAATATTACAAATGTTTATGATATAACTGTTTTAGAGACTAAAAATGGTAAGTTTATGGAATTATAGTGCTAAATTATATCAAACTTTATTATCACACCACAATGGTTTAAGACAACAAAGGAATTCATTTATGATATCACAGTAGACTAACCACAAATATTTAGGGTATCACAACATTCAGCCTAGGACATGTCAAGTGATGGGAATACACATACAAATTATGAATGATATCATAATATTCCATGACAACACAATGATTGCCATATGGCATGTCAATGATTGACATCACAAAATTTATCACATCACACAATTATAATAACTCACTAGTTTAGTATGCCAATGTGCTTTTTATGACTTCACAATTGATTGTATCAGTGATAAGTATATTAAAACAAAATGGAAGTGTACAACATCCCAATTGATTGATGCATTGCAATTGTAGCTTTAGAATTTACAATTATTTTTATGAAATTCTAATGGTTGGTTTATGACATCAAGATCGACTTACATCACAATAAGTTTATGATATCACCATGAATTTTATGACACATTTGATTGTGATGTTACAACCTTTTTGATGCCACAATTGATTAAAACATCATAAATGCAGTTTGTGAGTTTGTGACATCACAATTGTCTGGTTGTGACACCACCGTGCCTTCATAGCACCTCAATAGTGGTTTATAACATCAAAATGTGTTATGATATCACAATGTTTTTTTATGACAACACAACTGGTTATGACTCAGCAATGCTAAGTTTATTACGACACAATTAGTTTTTTGATATCATATTTGAATAGGCATCACAGTGGTTTTTGTTGCATCATAATTGTAGATAACGTCACGGCACTCATTTTACAATATAAAAATTGTGCTTTAATGCATCACAATTCAATACAACAGTATTTCAGTGATGATATCACAACAGTTTTTATACAATCATAATTTCAAAATGGTTTTTATGACTTCACAATTATAATGTAACAATCATAGCATCATGATATCACGGTGGTGGGTTACTTACCACATACCAACTGATTATTATATAAAATGCAATTTTATGTCATAACAAATGATTGTTTCATCACTGTTAGCTCCATGATCACTATGATGTTTCAACTTTACTGTAAATTTTGACATTGCAAATATTTTTCATGAAATCACAATGCCATTCTCATGACATTGCAAATATTTCTAGCAACATAATGATATTTGCCTTCACAGTGGATTATGGCATAACAATTGTAGCTTTATGACTATATTTTTATTTAATATCACAATTGATAATGACATCGTAATGCATTTTACAACATAATTTTTATGATATCATAATTGGTTCTGACATTTCTAAGATATTTTATGGTATTATAATGGCTTACAGTATCACAAATGTGGTTTATGACACCAAATTGTGGCTTATGACATCATAAGTGATTATAACATCACAATTATTTTGATAACATCACAATGGTAGTTGTATGGAAGAACAATGTTAGTTTCTAACACTACAATTATATTTATGACATCAGAATTGATTAGAACAACAATGTTAGTTTTATGATTTCATGACTGAAGTTTTTATGACTTCACAGTTTATTATAAAATCACATTGTTAGCATTATAACATCACAATATTTTCTGACATTGCAGCAGATTTTCACATCATTGCTTTTGATGACATCAGAATGCTGTTTAGGGCATCATGATAGAATATGACATTGCAAATGAGGTTTATAAGATAACAATGTGGTTTGTGACATCACAACAGTGACTCAGGACATCCTAATTATAATATCAGCAGGGTAGTTTTTGATATCACATTAGATTTCATAGTTTTGGATTAAGACACTGTAATTGATTATGATATTGCAATAGTATATTTATACTTTCACAAAAGTTTTATCACATTGAAATCCATTACAACACCACAATGGTTCATTAAGACATCACAATGTTAGGTTTTATGACCAAAATTTATTGTGAACTCATAATGTAGTATATTATGCAATTAGAGCTTATGATTTGACAATTGACTTTAATATCATGGGTCGCTTTATAGCATCACAACCATGGCCTGATTATGATACTTTTATAACATCACAATTTATTATGACTGTGCGATGATTGGTTTATAACATCACAATTGAATGTTTAGTACATCATATCAGTTGTTTATAACATTGTAACTTTATTACATAATGATTATGTTGTCACACTACTTCATGGCAACAAAATCACTTATAATCACAAAGTTTGTGACATCACAATTGATTACAACATACCATTATTATTTTATAACATCAAAATTGTTTATATCAACAATACATTTTATAGTACCATAGGTTTAGGTAAATTAAATTGCAATTGATTATGATATCACAATTGTGGGTTTGATATCACAATTATGATGTCACAATGGCAAGTTTCTGATATCAAATCAAACTTGTGTCATCACGATTATTTTATAGCATCATAATTGATTATGAAATCATGCTAGTTGCTTTATAACTTCATAATGGTAGTTTGATGCAATCTAATGTTAGTTTATCACATCACAATGATTTTATGACATCAAAATTGATCATGACATTACAAAGAAGATCTGTCATATTTAATTATGGCAAGTGTTCTATGATGTAAAATTTGATTATGTAAAACAATGGTAGGTTTTTCTTTACATGAAGATGGATTATCACATTGAAATTGATTATGAAAATAATGGTTGCTTTATGAGATCACAATGGTCTGTCTTATAATCACAATGTTGACCTATAATATCAAAATGCTTTTGTGACATTAAAATTGATAGACTCACAAAGGTGGTTTAAAATATTACAAATGCTTATGACAAAACAATGGTTTATGGCATCACAATGGTAGGTTGATGGCACACCGATGCTGGTTAGTTCAGTGGTTTTTAGATTTGTACATGTCATTACATTGATTGTGACATCACAATATTACTGTATGATAAAATTCATTAAGAATAAATATTGGTTGACTAATGACATCACAATGAATTTTATAAAATCACAATTGACATCAAATGCTTTTAATAACACTGAAATTATGATTTCACAAAGGTGGCTTATGATATCACACTGTTTTTATGAACCCAGCATATTGTTTTATCAAATAAAATTATCACAGAGTGAAGGTTTTATGGTATAAAATTATTGTAGCATCACAAAGGCTGAATTATGATAAAAATGGAGTGGTTAATCACATCCATTGATTATGACATTGCAGTGCCTATATGACAACAATTATGACATCACAAGGGTGGTTTATGTTTTCACAGGTTTATGTCATAGAAATTGATTATTATAAAAAATTTGGGGTTTATCATATAACAATGATAGGTTTATGACAGCTATAAGATGTTGTTGACATATTTCATGACATAAGGTTTATTATGATATCAAAAAGCTATAATACCATTAAGGAAGTAATATAACATGGTGGTTTATGACATCTCAGTTTTTTATGACATCACATGGTAAGTTTTTGATATCATAATTTTGCTTATCTCATCACCATAGATTATGATATCACCTGCATTTATTTTACATCACAGTTGGTTATATTGTCACAAAGTAGTTTATGGCTTCACAATGGGTTTTAGGGCATCAAAACTTTTTATAACAATTCATTTTGACATAGCAATGAATTTATGACATACCAATCAGTTATGAAATCATAAATTTTATGATACCAAATAAATTATGAATTCACATTGGTTGTTGATAAAGTTATGATTTATTACTGCATCACATTCTTCAGTCTTTGACGTTACAATGATTTTATAACACTAAAATTGATTATGATATCACAATTGGTTCATGTCAGCACACATTATTATAATATACAATGCTGGCTTATGACATCACAATGGTATGTAAAATGGATTAGAATGGATTTTATAAAACCACAATTGTATTTTAATAAATCCCAATGGTGATATCATGATTGATTATGATGTCCATGCTACAGTTATGACATCTAATAGTTTTTATTATTTTGCAAATGATTATGACATCCCCATAAATCTTATGACATCATAATTGATTATGTGGGAGTCTGTTACCTGTGCTCAAGGTCAACCTACTCACTCAGGCCATACCAGCATGCCATATCTCCACTCTTCACCTATCTACCAGAGCAGGTGACTCTCTTTCACAATGACAACTTTATGGCTTAAGGAGTCAAAACTGGATGGAGTATAGTTTAAGGTGTAGATCCATGGGAAGGTTCTCATGCTAGCCACCAAACTGAATGTCTGGGATCTATGGGTACAGAGTGCAATGCCAAGACCCTTAGAAAGCCTGTGGAAAGACATACTTCCTTGGGTCCAGGACTTCTTTTGCATAGAAGCCAGGGGAACCTTTTTTTAGAGCCAGTCAGCATACGGGGAGTTGTCAGTGCCAATGCAAGCCAGTTGCCTGTTGCAGGTGGAAATCTAATGGAGTGAAACCCTCTGCCTGTGACATGTGTCCAGGTTGAAGTCCTTGGAGTTTCAGGGAAGAATCTCTGTTCATCCACCCTAACCCCAGCTCTCACCACAAAACCAGCCCCTCCTCTACCCCTCTCTGCCCATCATCACCCATCTTCCAAGAACTCTGAGCTAAAGGCTATAAGCTAAGCTCAAAGCTTTTATAGTCAGTTTCTGGACCAACTGTGGTGTCCCTTACTGGTGCCACCTAGCAACCACCTCCAAAAATCTGAAATCAGCATAGAGGTGAGACCCCATCTTCTGGGCCTATGGGGTCAACTAAGTGCTCAGTTCCCGGCCTTTCAATGGTAGGTGGCTTTGAGCTGCATGCTTCATACAATAATAGGTCCTGGTTGTTTACTGAGTCTCCCATCTACTCCCTTCCAAACACCAACACTGACCTTGACCCTGACACCTAACATGGTGGTCCACTGATTTCAAAAGTCCCCAGACCAAATACTCCATCCCTAGTGAATTAATTCTCCAAACAGGACCCTTATTTCTCACCATGACAGGATTTTTGTCCTCCAGCTAATGCTCTCTCCAGCAATTCAGGGAGACAGCTTTACAGCTCCACACCCAGGCTCAGTGGCAGGGCTCATTAACATGTGTTACACTGAAGGTTATTAAGCTTACTCAGCTGAAGTGGGTAAAGCTGTCCAGGTATGTCACTCACAGTGCCTGACTGTTTAGGCTGACAAAATACCCTATGGCTTTGAATTGTGACTACCAGCCTATAGGCAATGTGGGTGAAGAACAGACACCTTTTGACATGTGATCACTTCTTCACAGGTCCTGTGGGACACAGCAAAACTCCTGCAGACTTTGCTATGACATCCTTTCATTCCATGCACAGTTGTCCCTAGATGTCTCTCCCACTTACCTTCTTGCTAATTGTCCTTGCATTTCCTATCTTTATTTCTACAATTCTCTGCAACACCAAATTGCTTTGACCTTACTGTGACCATGGAAGGTCCCCTGCTCCCACCCCACCCAACTCCCACACTCTCACACACATACTGCATGCTGTGCAGCAGCCTAGGCTTTCTCCTTCACCATCACTGCAGTGTTGCTTTTTCTTTATATAACATTTACTTTATTTTTTTGAGAGGCAGAGTTAGAGAGGGCAGGAGAGACAGAGAGAGACTCCACATCTGCTGTTTGGTAAAGAAGTGCAGATTTTTTAAAAGAGTAAATCAAGGTGGCCTAGCTTGGTTCCAGGCTGGGAGAACTGCAGGTGAAATCTGCAAGGCTGTTAAGAAGAAGCAGTACTTATATCAAGCTCTGGGGTCTGTACTGTCTTAGGCAGAGATAATACTCAATGCATGAGTCCTGCCCCTCAATGTGACTTATAGAACAATACTTCAGTTGGGGCTGATGTGAGGCAAGAATGGAGGAGACTGAAGTGGACCATGACTGGATCTGAGAAGTTTACATGATCATAATAATGATTTGGATTTTGTCCTAAAACTGAAGAATAAATAGGAAGTGTTTGATGAAGAAATTGCTATACATGCACACTGAGTAGACCCAAGATGAGTAGGTGTACACTGGAGTTTTGTAGCTGAGGACTGGTCAGGACATGCTTGAAAGATGACCAATGCAAGGGAATCATCCATAGAATTACAGCAAACAATATCAGTGCTAACAGAGATGGACATAGAGCCTCTTCCCTCCAACCAGGGTAGAATCATCCATTCCAGAGGCATGTGCTAGAATTTTAATATATTTGCCTGGATAATGGGAAAAAGTTATGCAGAATTTAATGCTGATCCATATTCACCCACAGAAGAATAAAATTAAAACTTGAAAGGATGCAACTGGTTTTAAATGACTTAATTGATTCCCAGAACAAACCTAAAGAACATAAAAGTATTCACCTAAAATATTTGGACAAGCATGCAAAAAAGCATCATATATACAGACTTTAAACAATTTAAATAAAAATGAGTAATATCCTTAAATTATAAATGTGAAAACAGAATTCCTACATCAAAAAGGATGACCCTGTGTTTGATAGATTTCAGTGTCATACCAATAACACAGTTTCTAAACAAAGAAAAAATAGGAACTGTGTGAAAGCTAAACATATTTTTTGAAACACACTTTTAAAAAAATGATGAGAAGTTACAACTAGAAAATACATCTCTGTCAAAACTGAGATAAAATATTATTCGTGGAAACACAGCAAGACATCACAATATGGAAAAACATCTTGGCAAAAACACTAAAAGCTCAGCCAAATAAACAACAGAGAAATGGGATTACAACAACTTTAGAATATTCTGCACTACAAAGGAAACACCCAACAAAGTGTATTGGCAACCAGCAGAACTAGTGAAAATATTTGCAAACTATGGAAACAATAAATTATTAATATTCAGAGTCTGGAAAAACTGAAGAAACTCAACAACAAAAAATGCAGTTTGGAAATAGGCAAATGGCATGAATAGACATTTTTCAAAGGGTGATTTACAAATGGCCAACAGACACAAGAAAAAAAAGTTCAAGATCACAAGCCATCAGGAAAATGCAAATCTGCTGGCACCATGGCTTACTTGGCTAATCCTCCTCCTGTGGTGCCAGCATCCCATATGGGCTCCAGGTTCTAGTCCCAGTTGTTGCTCTTCCAGTCCAGCTCTCTACTGTGGCCTGGGATGGCAGTGGAGGATGGCCCAAGTGCTTGGGCCCCAGTACCTGATTGGGAGACCAGGAGGAAGCATCTGACTCTTGGCTTCGGATCAGTGCAGTGTGCCAGCTGTAACAGCCATTTGGGGAGTGAACCAATGGAATGAAGACCTTTCTGTCTCTCTCTCACTGTCTATAACTCTACCTATCAAATAAATTTTAAAAATAAAATGCAAATCAAAACCATAATGGGGTTTTACCTCAACCCAGTTTGAATGGCTAGCATTCAAACAAAACAAAACAAAACAAAACAAAACAAAAAAAACAGGGGCAGACACTGTGGCATAGGGGTTAAAACTGCCACCTGCAGTGCCATAGGGGGAGCAGTTTGGATCCTGGCTGCTCCACTTCTGATCCAGCTCTCTGCTATGTCCTGGGAAAACAATAGAGAATGGCCCAAATTCTTTGCCCCTTGCATCCATGTGGGATACCCAGAAGAAGCTCCTGGCTCCTGCCTTGAAATTTGTGTAGCTGCAGACATTGTGGCCAACTGGGGAGTGAACTGCCTCTTCTTCTCTCTCTATGTAACTCTCACTTTCAATTAAATAAATAAATCTTTAAAATTATAAAATAATGCTGGTAAGGTTGTGGCAGTAAATTATCCCAATCCACTACTGATGGCAATATAAACTAGTACAACCATTATGGAAGCCAATATGAATGTAGCTCAAAAATCTGAATATATATCTACAATAAAGCATAGCCATCCCATTCCTGGGAATTTACTAGAAATGAAATGAGCATGTGAAACAGCTATCCTTTACCCCATGTTTATTGGAGGTCAGTTTACAAGAAATAAGATGTGGAATCAATCCAGTTACCCATCAAATGATGACAGGATAAATAAAGCATGGTGCACACACCCACACACACACACACCCAACACACACACACACACACACACACACACACACACACACTACGAAGTACTTCATAGTCATAAAAATGAGTAAAATCCTCTTTCACAATGAATGGGTGTAACTGGAAACTACTATGCTTACTGAAATAATCTATTCCCTAAAAGACATGTGTTTTCCTGATATGTGGCAGTTACTCCAGGATAAAAAAAGGTATAGGGATGAAATGAGCACATTCTTATTTGATTGTTATTTTTAGCTCTTGTTTATACTCTTGTGGAGCTGTGGTCTTACTACTTTTTACTTGTTGAATGTTATGGTTAGTGGTGCATTTAGCCTGTGATTATTGAGCAGATTGAAATGATGTTTTTGCAAAAATGATTAAAACAAGAAACAAAGGAAGGGCATTGAGGGAGGGGATATGGTTATATTCTTGGAATTGTTACCTATGAAATGCGTGAAATCTGTTCTTATATTAATATGATTTTCTTAACATATTGTTATAAAAATACATCCCTTAAAACAAAGCTACAAAAATATGCATCCTAACTGAAACTAGGTAAAGATCCAATAAGGAAACACATAACATTATATCAATAGATTCCAATAAAACATGGAAAGATGTTTACCATCCTATTTCACTAGGAAATTGCAAATGAAAACCACATGAAGACATCAGCACATATACACTAAAAATAAATACAAATATTTGACAAAACAAACCATTGGTAACAAATAGGAATCATGTTTCACTGAAGCCAGAAGGGCAACATGGTAAAGCAACTCACATTTCAGTCAGGAAGTTTCTAATATTTTTCATTTTTAGTATCTTTTGAAAGGCAGTGTTACAGGAAGAAAAGAAGACACAATGAGATCTTCCATCTGTTAGTTCACTCCCCCAATGTCCACAGCAGCCAGTGCTGGGCAAGACTGAACCCAGGAGCCAGGTGCTTCATCCAAGTTTCTCACATGGGTGCAGGTGCTGAAGTACTTGGGCCATCTTCTACTGCTTTCCCAGGCTCATTATCTGGGAGACGTATAGGAAATGAACATCTGATACTAAAAGTGCTGCCCATATGGGATGCCAACTTTACAAATGGCAGCATAGCTCATTATGCCACAGCTCCAGCCTCTATTTTTAATATTTTTACTTACTTAGAATAACTATTTGAAATACAGAGACACACAGAGGCACAATATGTCCCAATTGCTAGTTCACACCCAATATACACAACATCCAAGGCTAGGTCAGAGAAAAGAATGGAGCAGGAAATTCAATTAGAATCTGCCACTTGGGTCAAGGACTCAACTACTTTAGTCATCACCTACTGCCAACCATGGTCTGTACTAAAATGAAGCAGTAATCAGAAGTGGAGCCAAGACTTTAACCCAGGAGCTCTGTCTAAAGTGGTGTCTCCACCAGTATGCCAAATGAATAACGCACAGTTGAGCTGCTTCCTATGTAAATTTTAAAATGGCTTGAATGCAGATCATGCAATTGCATAGCTAGGGAGTTTCCTCAGTGATCCAAAACCTTGAGTCAGGCCGGCGCTATGCCTCAATAGGCTAATCCTCTGCCTTGCGGCGCTGGCACACCCAGTTCTCGTCCCGGTCGGGGCACCGGATTCTGTCCCGGTTGTCCCTCTTCCAGGCCAGCTCTCTGCTGTGGCCAGGGAGTGCAGTGGAAGATGACCAAGTCCTTGGGCCCTGCACCCCATGGGAGACCAGGAGAAGCACCTGGCTCCTGCCTTCAGATCAGCGCGGTGTGCCGGCCGCAGCATGCTGGCCACGGTGGCCATTGGAGGGGGAGCCAACGGCAAAGGAAGACCTTTCTCTCTGTCTCTCTCTCTCTCACTATCCACTCTGCCTGTCAAAAAATAAAAAAAAAAAATTAAAAAAAAACCTTGAGTCAACACTAGATCTTGCATGTATGCAAATGCTGATGTCATTTTACAACCATCAAGAATGAAAAGTCAGGGTCTGTGCTGTGGCTCAATGGGTTAAGCATGGCCTACAGTGCTGGCATCACATATGTTCAACAGTTTGAGTTTTGGCTACTCCACTTCCAATCCAGCTCCCTTCTGTTGCACCCAGGAAATCATTAGAAAGTGGAACAAGTCCCTTGACCCCTGAAGCATGTGGTGGATCTGGGGAATCTTCCTGACTTCTGATTTGTCCTTGGCAAAGCCCTGGCCTTTATGGTCATTTGGGGGACAGAACCAGTGGATGGAAGTTCTCTCTCTCTCTCTCTCTCTCTCTGTGTGTGTGTGTCTGTGTGTATGTGTGTATGCATGTGCATATGTCTAGGTCTCCTCTCACTGTGAAAATCTACCTTTAAAATAAATAAATGACACTTAAAAAAGAATCATAAGGCATTGGTGTATTTTCATAGGTGCATAAAAAATCAACAGGAGTCACTCTGCACTTATTCCTTATGTAGGATCTCTGCCTTAATGTGTTGTACTATGACAATTAATGGTAAAAATACTCTTCAAAAAGTACTTTATACTTTGTGTGTCTGGTTAGGTGCAAACTGTTGAAATCTTTACTTAGTATATACTAAGTTGATCTTCTGTATATAAAGATAATTAAAAATGAATCTTTTTTTTGAAAGGCAGAGTTAGACAGTGAGAGAGAGACAGAGAGAAAGGTCTTCTTTCCATTGGTTCACCCCCCAAAATGGCCACTATGGCTGGCGCTGCACTGATCCAAAGCCAGGAGCCAGGTGCTTCCTCCTGGTCTCCCATGCGGGTGCAGGGACCAAGGACTTGGACCATCCTCCACTGCCTTTCCTGGGCCACAGCAGATAGATGGACTGGAAGAGGAGCAACCAGGACAGAACTGCTCCCCCAACCGGGACTAGAACCCAGAGTACTGGAGCTTCAGGCGAAGGAATAGCCTAGGGAGCTGTAGTGCTGGCTAAAAATGAATCTTAATGAAGAATGGGATGGGAGAGGGAGTAGGAGATGTGATGGTTTGCAGGTGGTAGGGAGGTTATGGGGGGGATCCCCTATAATCCAAAAATTGTAGTTTTGAAATTTATATATTTTTTAAACTTTTATTTAATGAATATAAATTTCCAAAGTACAGTTTATGGATTACAATGGCTTCCCCCCATAACTTCCCTACCACCTGCAACCCTCCCCTTTATTTTTTACATATAATTTTTCTAAAAAAACAAAAAGACAAAGTGGAAGTTCTCTCCTCCCTTCAGAGAAAGGTACCTCCTTCTTTGATGGCCCCGTTCTTTCCACTGGGATCTCACTCACAGAGATCTTTCATTTAGGTCTTCTTTTTTTTGTTTTTCAGAGTGTCTTAGCTTTCCATGCCTAAAATATTCTCATGGGCTGTTGAGCCAGATCCGAATGCCTTAAGGGTTGATTCTGAGGCCAGAGTGCTATTTAGGACATCTGCCATTCTATGAGTCTGCTGTGTATCCCACTTCCCATGTTGGATCATTCTCTCCCTTTTTAATTCTATCAGTTAGTATTAGCAGACACTAGTCTTGTTTGTGTGATCCCTTTGACTCTTAGACCTATCAGTGTGATCAATTGTGAGCTGAAATTGATCACTTGGACTAGTGAGATGGCCTTGGTACATGCCACCTTGATGGGATTGAATTGGAATCCCCTGGCACAATTCTAACTCCATCATTTGGGGCAGTTCCGATTGAGCATGTCCCAAATTGTACATCTCCTCCCTCTCTTATTCCCATTCTTATATTTAACAGAGATCACTTTTCAGTTAAATTTAAACGCCTAAGAATAATTGTGTGTTAATTACAGAGTTCAACCAATAGTACTAAAATAAAAAAATACTACAATGGATAAAGTATTACATTGTACAACAACAGTCATCACAAGAGCTGATCAAGTCACTGTTTCTCATAGTGTCCATTTCACTTCAACAGGTTTCCACTTTGGTGCTCAGTTAGTTGTTGCCAATCAAGGGAAACAAATGATATTTGTCTTTTTGGGACTGGCTTAATTCACTCAGCATGATGTTTTCCAGATTCCTCCATTTTGTTGCAAATGACCGGATTTCATTGTTTTTGACTGCTGTATAGTATTCTGTAGAGTACATGTCCCATAATTTCCTAAAAAATCTTGGTGTTAAATTGGAAATTGCATAGAAAATTAATCAATTTAAAAATATATATATCATGTAGGATCTCTGTCCTTAACGTGCTATACATTGTGAATTAATACTATAACTGGTACTCCAACAGTATTTTTCACTTTGTGTTGCTATGTGAAGGCAAACTGTTAAAACCTTTACTTAATATATACTAAACTGACCTTCTGTATATAAAGAGAATTGAAAATGAATCTTGATGTGAACGGAAGGGGAGAGGGAGTGGGAAAGGGGAGGGTTGAGGGTGGGAGGGAAGTTATGGGGGGGAAAGCCATTGTAATCTATAAGCTGTATTTTGGAAATTTATATTCTTTAAATAAAAGCGTTATTAAAAAAAAAACAAATAAACCACAGGATACCCATACAAGTTAATTCTATTCAGCAATATAAAGGAAATGGTTATCATGTCACAGATCCAGATCTATCTGAAAGGGTAAAACCAAAATGATGGGAAAAATCAGTGTTGTGACATATGCGTTAGAGAAGATGTGCATGTGGAGCAGAGGGGAGTGTTAAAGAACATTGAAATTTCCCTGGAGGTTGATATTACACTGTGGGATTGTCCAAGTCTATAGATTTTTAGTGTATTAATTAAAGGTAAAGAATGTCAGGAAATTCAGGAACTGAACACAGAATGTGAAGAAACCAGGAATAATGTGTTCTAAATGTAAGAAACAACCTCATTGAAGGATATGGGAATAGTGCTAAATTAAGTAACTGTAAAAGTGTATGGAGGGGCAGGCATTGTGGAAAATCAGGTAAAGCTGCTGCCTGTGATACTGGCATCCAAACTGGGTGGTGGCTCATGTCTTGGTTGCTCACATTACTATCCAGCTTTCTGATTATGAGCTTGGGGAAAAATAGAAGTATGTCCATTGTTTGTGCCCCTGCCATCTATTTGGAAACCCTAAATTGGCCAGTGCTGTGGCTCAATAGGCTAATCCTCCACCTTGTGGCGCCGGCATACTGGGTTCTAGTCCCAGTCGGGGCACCAGATTCTGTCCCGGTTGCCCCTCTTTCAGGCCAGCTCTCTGCTGTGGCCAGGGAGTGCAGGGGAGGATGAACAAGTACTTGGGCCTTGCACCCCATGGGAGACCAGGAGAAGCACCTGGTTCTTGCCTTCGGATCAGTGCAGTGTGCCGGCCGCAGCACGCCAGCCATGGCAGCCATTGGAGGGTGAGCCAACAGCAAAGGAAGACCTTTCTCTGTCTCTCTTTCTCACAAAACAAAACAAAATATATAAAATATATTATATATATATATATATATATATATATATATAACAAAATGAAGACAACCGAATGAACCATAAGTTATGTTTCTGGGTACATGTACAGTGACTACAGAAGAATTTCATTTAAAAAAGCGCTCATAAAAAAACACAAAAAAGCCTCAATTCTCAACTACAGAGTTAAAAGCCGACAAACTTGAAACGGTCACTGCCTGCCAAAAAAAAAAAAGAAACCCTAATGAAGATCCTGGTTCCTGCCTTTGGCCAGGTCAGCCCTGGCCATTGCAATCATCTGGGAGAGTCAATCAGCAAGTGGAAGAATCTCTCTTTCTCCCTCTCCCTCTCTCTCTCTCAGCTCTGTCTGTCTGTCTATTTTCCTCTCCCTATAATTCTGACTTTCAATAAATCAATAAATCTGAAAAAAAAGTGATTGGAGTTTGGCAAACAAAGGCTAAATGCTGTTCTTTGGCTCAGCAAGTAACTAACTACCAGAGCTGTGGCTCCACAATTTTGAGATGGTTAAGTGGCATGTACTAAGGTTGAATATATAAGTTGAAAAAGATAAACTGTTCACTATTGGAGTGGGATTTCATAGGTAAGCAAGAGAAACGTCCAGAATGATATATGTATTGGATCAGAGTTAAAGACATCAACATTAACCCGTACTCCACTGAATATAGATGCAGAATATTACATAGAAACCATTTGTAGATCCATGACATTCATGGGTTATTAACATATTTAGTTCCTTGTTGTCAGACAAAGAGTTTAAAAGTGCAGCAGTACCCCCCATATGAAGAAGAATGCTCTGCTGAATGGTCTTTCTGGTGATTTGACTCCCATGTGGAGTCACCTCATGTCCTTGCATCAAACCAAGTGAGACGCAATAACTGGCAGAAAAGATGTTGCTCAGAAAATTGTAAGAGTAAAGAATCTGAGGAACAGGGACAAAATCTAGAGATATCCTTTACATCCTGAAAATGCAGAGAAGAGTACTAATGAAAAATTTGCAACATTTTTTTAGACACACATTCCATTTTATATAGAAGTAAACACAGGGCAAATATGCAGAAAGACCTAAGAGCAACTTTAAGATGTAAAATTAAAATGCCTGAAAAGAGTAATTTCTGAAATGCAAGTTGTGCAGATGAGACATTTACATTTAAGAAAAAAATAAATAATGAACATGAAAACACAGCAATATAAATCATCAAAACAAAATTTAAGGAGAAGAAAATATTTAAAAGGCTGAACAGATCTTCATTACAATTATATATTTAAATAGGATCTCAAAAATGATTAGGTGAATATTTGAGGAAATTATCGCCAAATTTTTCAAATTTGACAAAAATATAAGCCATAGTATTTATTGCACTCTAAGCACAAAATTAAAAAAAAAATCACTGTGCCAAGTCATATCATAATTACATTGCATAAAACCAAAAATAAAGTTAAATTCTAAAAGCTCAAATTCCAACATGATTGAATAGGGAAAAACCATGTTGATTTTGATCACAAGAAAATAACAGAAAACAGGAGAGGATCTGTGTTCCTAGGAGATAACTGGAATGGAGCTTTTAATGAAAAGCCTGTAGAAAGAAGGCATCTGTGAAACAGCAATGATTGCACCGACATGGAGCAGCTTGCAATTCCCACCAGCAACTTCCATGGACAGTGTCTGGAGGGGAGGCTATCTTCCCAGAACAAGGTGAGAGGAATCTGCAGAAGCTCTGTGCCACTGGTGATCTTGTCTGAGTAAGTGATCCATGGCCCCTACTGAATCTAGGCAGAGGAGTTGGCAGGGAAAAAGTGCTAACTTAATTCTTTGAATGGGGGCATATTTATTTTCTCTCCACCCCTCAACAATGCTGTGCATCAGCTAGAGGGGACAGCACCATTTTACCAGAATAAGGCTGTAGCAGCCCAAGCATATCTGGTGAATTTTTTCAGAGAAAGAAGTCCATAATCCACACTGATTCTGAGTGCAGGAACACTAGCTGGCAGAGGGCAATGTGCCCACTTAACTTTGGGAACAGAGGCCATGTTGCTTCATTCCCCTATCCTCCAAGGGACCTTGATCAGGAATGGGGTGGCTCTCTGGGTAGGGAGGTTTGCAGGGTAGAGTGGATTCCATAAAGCCTGTGACTGCAGGAATACTGCACCCTGTGACTGTGGGAATGCTGTGACTGTGCAATAGGTGGGAGGATCAATAAGATAATAGGGTGTGGCTTGGTCTTTTGGCAATTAACAAGTCCAATTTCAGAAATTCAGAATTCCCTGAGTGTTGGGAATGGACAATGAAGATGGCTCAACGTTCACACTACAGAATGCACAGATTAAGTAGTTCATGTGTCTTAGTGACAGAGGTTCAGGCACAAAGGGGTTCACCTTGGCACAGAGAAAGGTGGCAGTAGTTATCATACAAGCCAGGATGATGATCGCTTCAATCTCACTGGCTACAGAGAAACTATCACTCACAATTTAGAGCTTATCCTGGAATTCTGCCCCACCCACAAATGTTGGCCAGAGCTCCTGCTCCACCTAGAACACACTTCTGGATATCTCCCAAAGTTGCTGACATCCCCCTATGCCTAGAGGCACATTTCCCAAAACAAAGACTTCATAGGAAATATCAACAACTGCTTATCCAGATGCATAAAAATTAGAATAGAAATATAAGAAACATGAATAAGTAATATAATCTGGTTCCAAAAAGGAACACCATAAGACTTCAATATTAGACTGTGAACATGAGGAGATTGATGAAATGTGTGAAAAGGAAGTCAAAAGATTGATTGAAAGATAATTTTCAAAAATAGAGAAGAAATTAATATGATTTAAATCTGCAAATAATATGGATGAGGAATTCTGCTAATAGGACTTGTTAAAAATGTAACTGAAATATTAGAAATGAAGAATTCAGGAGCTGGCACTGTGACGCAGTAGGTTAATCCTCTGTCTGTGGCACTGGCATCCCATATGGGCACCGGTTCTAATCCCGGCAGCTCCTCTTCGAATCCAGCTCTCTGCTATGGCCTGGGAAAGCAGTATAAATGGCCCAACTCACTGGGCCCCTTCACTCATGTGGGAGACCTGGAAGAAGCACTTGGCTCCTGGCTTTGGATCAGTGCAGCTAGGGCCATTGTGGCCATTTGGGGAGTGAACCAATGGAAAGAAGACCTTTCTCTCTGTCTCTCCTTCTCACTGTCTGTAACTCTTTCATATAAATAAATAAATAAATAAATAAATAAATAAATAAATCTTTTAAAAAATAAAGAAATGAAGAATTCAACATGTCAAAGAGAAAACACAGTGGGAAGCCTGAACAACAGACTCAGTGAGGCTGAAGAATGGCTGAGCTGGAAGACAATGTTTTTGAAATACATCAGACAATAAAGCAGATGAAAAACTTTGGAAAAACAAAACAGTGTTGTGATTTATGGGGCACCATCAAGCAACAAAGTATACATATATTAGGTATTCCTGAAGAGGTGGAAAGGCAGAATGACTCTGAAAATATATTTAGTGAAACAAAAAAAAAATTCTCTAATTTGGACAATGAGATGTACAACCTAGTACAGGAAGCACACAGAATCACATACATCCAGATATTAGTAGATCTTCAACACTACACATTATATTCAAACTTTCAAAATTAAAACACAAAGACATTTTATTGTCCTAACTTGCAAGATAAATGCCAGATTATCTTTAAAGATCTCCCATTAGATTGACAATAGAATCTTCATCAAAAATTTTACAGGTGAGAAGAGAATGGAAAGATAGTTCAAGTCTAAAAAAAGAAGAAGAAATTGTCAACCCAAAATGCTACACACAGAAAAACTCTCATTTATAAAAGAAGATGAAATAAAGACTTTCAAGAAAAAAACAACTTGAATTTGTTATGGTTGATCCAGACTTACAAATGATAGTTAAGGTTGTCTTACTGAAATAGAGAAAGATAGCTTCTTGGAAGAATTTGAAGCTACAAAATCTAATAGTAGTATAAAGGAGATCCAAAGCAAGCACCAGAAATATTTACAGAAAAATGATATGACCAAGTCATCACTTATCAGTAATCACCTTGAATGAAACTGGACTGAACTCTCCATTTTAAATAACAGGTTGCTTGGATTAAAAAGCCAGATCCATTTATATTCTGCCTACAAGAATCATACCTCACCAACACACACACACACAAAGTTAAAGTGAAAGGATTGGAAAATGATGTTCCATGCAACTGTAAACCAAAAATGAGCAGAAGTAACTCTTTTAATATGAGACAAAATAAAATTCAAGACTGTAACGGTTAAAATAAGGAAAAACTGTCATTATGTAATGATAAAAAGATCAACTCAACAGCAAGATGTGACAATAGTAAATGAATATCTCCACAATGCTAGAGAACCTAGTTACTTACAACAAATGTTAATAGACTTAAGGGAAATGGAAGCTTCAAGATGATAAGAATGGAGGGCTCCAACACCCGAATTTTATCATGGACAGATCAACTAGGTGAAAAATCACCAAAAAACAGGGATCATCTACACCACAAACAAAATGGATCTGATATCTAGAATGTTTCATCCAGCAGCCACAGAATACAATTTTCATCTGTAAATGGAACATTCTATAGGAGAAATTCTATGCTAAGAAATAAAGCAAGTCTCAATTTTTTTTTAAATGAAGTCACATCAGGTATCATTTCTGATCACAATGGAATGAAGCTAGAAAATAATAAAATAAGACACTCCAGAGAGTATGCAAACACATTATGACTGAACAAAAAGCTGCTGAATAAATAAAGGGTCATAGAAAAAAAATGAAGAGGGAGATTTAAACATTCCTTGAAACAAATTTCAATAAAATAGCATAACGAATCTTTGTGATACAGCAAAAGCAGTGTTAAGGGGAAAGATTATAGCAATTATTGTCTACATCAAGAATTTGGGAAGATATCAGTATATGAGCTAAAAATAAATCTCATGGACATGGAAAAATAAGCACAAATCAGATGTCAAATTAGTAGGAGAAAAATAATAAAAATTAGAGAAAAATTTTAAAAAAACGGAAACCAAAAAATGACACAGATCAGTGAAATAAAGAGCCATTGTTTTCGGGAAAAAATAAGCAGAATCAATAAAGTATTGGCCCAACTAATGAAAAATGCAGAATACTTAAATTAATAAACAGTAGAAATGTAAAAGAGTTCTTTGAACTGATGGTGCTGATATGAAATAATCATTAAATTGTTAAAAATAGCTATATGTACTAAACTGATCTTCTGTGTATAAGGAGATTTGAAAATGAATCTTGATGTGAACAGAAGGGGAGAGGGAGCGGGAAAGGGGAGGGTAGCGGAAGGGAGGGAAGTTGTGTGTGGGGGGGAGCCATTGTAGTCCATAAGCTGTACTTTGGAAACTTATATTCTTTAAATAAAAGCTTTTAAAAAAATAGCTATATGGCAGCAAATTGGAATATCTAGTAGAAATGTATACATTTCTGGATACATCCAATCCACCAAAATTGAGGCATGAAAACACAGAAATTTGGAACAGACAAATAACCAAGATGGAAGCAGAATCAATAATGAAGACCCTTCCAGTAAAGAAAAGCTCAGGACTGGATGACTGCAGTGCTAAATTTTACCAAACTTTCAAACAGCTAATCTAAATTCATCTTAAACTATTTGAAACACTTTAAAAAGGGAAGGTCAAAAAAAGCTCTGCCCCGTAGAGGGATGCCCACCATCACACTTATTGGCTCTGTGGTGTCAATATATTTGTCATTTGTTGAAAAAAATGTTTTGAATGAGTACTATGTCTAAATGATCTTTTCTTTTAACATGAACAAAATACCTTTCAAAACCAAATAAAGTTGATGTACATGCTATGAAATAAATTTTTTAACTAATGTACAGATTTTGTGAGTAAAATTTAGTAATGCAATATGATAAATAACAGAGTGACAAGTCAGAATAGTAGTATTTGGTGTAAAAATATACTCCACTACACTTAAAAAAGATAAATTTCTCAATACATTGAATTAAGTAATAATGAAACCATTTTACAAAATGAACTTAAAGGGATAATGCTAGGATCTAGAACTATATTTTAGAAAATTTCTAAAACCAAAAGTCAATTTACATTTTATAAATTCTATTAAAAAGTAGATATGAAGGAATTTGGTGAACATAGTTAATTGCAATTAATTTTGAAGTGAAATCAAAAGTAAAAATAAGACTGACACAGGGTCATAATATCACCACTGTCTTACTAGCATGTTAGTGATACACAGGTTATAGCAATACATTAAAAATAAAATAAAAATAAAAAGTGACATATCTGTTATAAAAACATATGATTACTGACAAAAATAAAAATGGACATACACATTATGAAATAAGGTATCTCATGATTACTGTGAGAAGTAATAAATAATTTGAAAGGGAGAAATAATGGTTTGAAAAATAGATATTAGAAAATATAAAAAAATTCAGAAATTTAAATAATACAAAAATCATGTTATGTTCTACAATATATGAAAGGACAAATTCACATATCTTGAATTACAGTGGTGAATCAAAGGCAAAATTCAGAGTTTCATAAACATCCAAAAATATTAAATCATGTTACCTGCTAAGTGAACTAACATGCCTTTGAGAAACTGTGTACATGATAGTTCCAGAAAACCTACAGAATGTGAGCATGTTGATGCCTTCACAAAAGGCTAAGCAAGCTAAACACAGTGTTTGGCTGGCTCAGATTAAGATATTTAAAATATATACTGGTGGGATTGGTGATGTGGCATTGTAGGTAAAGATGCTGCCTGCAGGGCCGGCACTCCATATGGGTGCAGGATTATGTTTCAGCTGTCCCAGTTCTCATCCAGCTCTCTGCTGTGGCTTGGGAATGCAGAAGAAGATGGCTCAAGTTCTTGTGCTCCTACAACTGCATGGGGGATGCAGAAGAAGCTCTTGGCTCCTGGTTTCGGATTGGCTCAGCTCCAGCCATTGTGGCCAATTGTGGAGAGAACCAGTGGATGAAAGACCTCTCTCTCAGTCTCTGACGTTCCTCTCTCTGTGTAATTCTGACCTTCAAATAAACATTTAAATATATATGTATGTTTATATGTACATATAGCTAATAGATATAATTTAAAAAGTAATGCAACTATGAAAAGCCTATTATTAGCACTTTAAGAAAAGAATGAGTAACTTGGGAGGAAAAATAAAAATAAACTAATATAGATCAAATGACAAAAGCACAGATCATTTCAATTGCATTAAAAATGAATGTTAAGAAATCCAACATAGTTACACCAAACATACCATCTATCACAGAAGTAAAATAAGCATGTCTAGGGAAAGTGTTCTGGTGCAGTGGATTAAGCTACCAATGGGCACGCCCTCATCAAACATTGTGGTGCTGGGTTAGAGTACCATCTGTTCTGCACTACTGATCCAGCTTCCTGCTAATGTACCTTGGAGGCAGAAGATAATGGCCTAAGTAATTGGTTTCATACCATCCCCATCAGAGGTCCAGATGGAGTCCTTGATCCTGACTTGGGCCTGGCTCAGCCTGAGCTGCTGTGGCAATTAGGTAGGCAACAAATACATAGCATTTCCCTCCTCTATCTATCTTTTCTACTGTTCAGTTAAAATAAAACTTTAAAGAAGCTAAAAGGCTTAGCTATATAGAAATATGTCACTTTCAATAATAAAAGGTGAATTTAGATCCCCCAAAACATCAACAAAATCTTCAAAATGTTATATATAAATGGTTAATGCCAGGTCTCACCTTAAATTTCTCTGAAAAAAATACGTACACAAATGTGAGGTAAAGTTACAATTTCACAGGGTTGATAACATCAGAATGAAAAAGGTAACATGGAAGACTCTGGCTTCTATATACTTATGACACACAAAGGTGGTAGGTAAAATGTCAAATGCAGAAATACAAAATGATAGGGTGTTGCAGATGTAATAAAATATATATTGTGATCACTGTGAGAAAAATAAGCAATTTGGTAAGCAACAGTGGGGACTGACTTTCTGGTTTAATGGGTCAAGATACCATCTGTGATGCCAGCATCCTAAATGAGTACCAAATGCTCCACATTTGATCCAACTCTCTGCTAATGACCTGGGAAAAGCTGTGGCAGATGGTCTAAGGCTTGTACCTTTGCCACCCTCGTGGGAGACCCAGATGAAACTCCTAGCCTTCAGCCTTGGTCAGACTTAGCTCTTGCAGCCACCCAGGAAGTGAACCAGCAGATGGAAGATCTGTCTCTGTCTCTCCCTCTTTCCCTCCTCATAGCTCTGATTTTCAAAAAATAAAACTTTTAAAAAAGGAATGAGTTCTGAAAAACTGCTAAAAACAGTCCATTATAGTTGAATTAAAAGAGTAAAACAAATTAAATCTTGTCCAGGAAACATAAATTAAGGATATATGATGTCACTTACCTGAATAACAATAAAGAAAATGTAACACATATATTCTATTGTAACTGTCAGAAATCAAAGGCAACGTTTTGTAAAAAATGAGAACAAGGAAAAAATATTACTGAAAATCTGTGTGCATGATAGCTTTAGCATTATTTTGTGTGAAGAAATGAGTAATCTGGTAAGAGTCATAATAAAGTCACAACCAATTACAAAAGCATTTGCTGAAAAATAAATCATTAAAATGGGAAAAAAAGGGAAGGTAAAAAACACATTTCTTTGAAAGTACTCATAAATGAAATATGATACTACATGGGACAACTCAATTGGGTACTTTAAAAATCATAGGAAATGCAAAGTCCCCCAATTATTGAGAAAAGATTTTAAAAAATTGTCATCAAGAAAAGGTGAGTAATTGGTGGGACCAAAGATGGCTCTAAGATTTGTGAAAATGAAGATTGTCAGAACAACTTGTAGTTTTGATATAAGTGATGATGTTATATTGAAAAAAGGATATTA
Organism: Sylvilagus floridanus; assembly: GCA_949820135.1. Lineage (NCBI taxonomy): Eukaryota > Metazoa > Chordata > Mammalia > Lagomorpha > Leporidae > Sylvilagus > Sylvilagus floridanus. The sequence goes on from OX463225.1 coordinate 138,066,344, forward strand.
TTAATACATGAATAAAATACATGACATCAAAGACAAAACTGAAGAATTGGAAACATTATGAAATAAAATATGGCAAATATACACAATGGAATACTACTCAGTCAGGAAAATTATGTAATTCCATCTTTTACAACAAAATGGATCAAACTGAGACCATGACCATTATGCTTAGTGAAATAACCCAGTGAAAGAAAAGACAATAGATGTTTTCTCTTATATGTGGTAGTTAATATATAACACAAAAAACACAATACACAAGAATGAAATTTACATAATGTTATAATCTTTGTTTATAGCCCTTCTCTATGGTCCTATTGAATAATTTTTTTTACTACTTTTTACTTATTGAACACTATGGTTAGTGGTGCATTAAGTCTTTGATTATAAAGTACATTTTAATTGTTATTGCAAAATTAAAGAAAAAAAGGGAAGAAAGGAGGGGGAATTGAGGGAGAGGAAAAATTGTGATCATTTTCCTGGAATTGTATCAATAAGCTACATGAAAGCTGTTCTTTTTAAATGAATAAAGCTTAAAAGGAAATAAAATTCATTTATAATTACTTTGAGAAGAAATGAGTAATTTTAGTTGGAACAGAAATTTTGTGAATAAGAAATATGAGACATTACTCTAAAACAGACCAATACAAGTACATTGAAAAAAGGAAAACAAACATATATATTTCAGAAAAGATAAACACCAAATATCTTACCACAATAATCTTATTTTTTTCTTTCTTAATGACAATTACCTTACAGGAAACATGTATCTAGGAGCATTATATCAAAACTTTCAAAAATTAAAGTTCTAAATAATCAGGAATTGTAAACATTTGCTAACTGCAAGAATGAATTTTCAGAATTATCAGAGGAATCTAGGATGTCTCTGAAATATGTGTCCATGATGGTTGCTAGCAGAAACCACAGTATTAGAATTGTGTTGATGATATAATGAAAAATCCAGTCATGATGACCATGCACTCATAGTGCTAGGGCTGGCATATAGTACCAAGTCCAAGAGAGATATATAACTGTTGGATATAAACTTAAATGCAAAGGAAAATAAGAAAAGATATTATGAAATAAAATATAATATGATTGTTATGGAAAAAATGAATAGTTTTCAGTAGCAATGATAGAATGCCAAGAAGATAAAGAATCTGTTGAAAACTAGACTATTGGGGCTGGCATTGAGACATAATGGGTAAAGTCACTGTCTGTAGTGCTGGCATCCCATATGGGTACTAGTTAAAGTCCTCGCTGTTCAACTTCTGATTCAGCTTTCTTTGCTAAGAAATCACTAGATGATGGACCAATACACTGGCCCCTCGCACCCATGTGGGAGACCTGTAAAAGTCACTTGGCCTGTGGATTCAATCTGGTTTGGCCATGACCATTGCAGGCATTGAGGAGTCAACAGGGATGGAAGATTGTTGAACCCTCGCCAGCAAAGGTCCAACCCACGGTGTCATGACATGACCGCTGTTGATCAGTTCTCAAGGAACTTTTATTTTTAGTGATAGCAGAAGGAAAGGAGAGAAAGAGAAAGAGAAGAGAAGCAGCCAAGAGAAAGAAGGAGAAAGACTGAAGAGACTGCCCCACTTCCCGCCCCTATCCTGGTCTTTTATCCATCCCTGGTCCCCTAGGGCTAGGAGGAGCAGTCCATCAATCAGATCAAAAGGCATGCATAGCCTCAGGTCAGGGTGTATTTCACTTCCTAGACCTTGTTCTGCTCAGCGGGATGAGGCAGTGCAATGAGGAGGTTCCCACAGGTGGCCGGCCTGTGGTTCCCCACAGAAGATATCTCTCTCACTAACTATCTCTCTTTCTCTCTCTCTCTCTCCCTCACTCACTCTCACTCTTTCTCCCTCTTGCCCTATAACTCTGCCTTTCAAATAAATTATTTTTAAAATTATACTATTATAATTAATGTAAAAAAATAAATTTTTTTCAAGAAATGTAAATCAAAGGAAATACCACCCTGCAAGAACAAAAACCCAGGTAAGATATCAGTGTTTAAAACTAACCTACTGACATTTTTCAAAAAAATCAAAGGATATGTCACAGTTCCATAAAATTCACAATTACCAAGAAATATGATACCTTGAAGAGGGTAATGACCAGACTCTCCTAAAATGCCTCTGAAAAACTGCATACATGAAAGTTCCCAGAACTGCTTATACAATATTGTGGCTGCTGATAATCTCATAATGAAAACACTAGGCAAGATGGCATGAGGTTCATAGTGGTAGGATTTGCAGAGAATATATTACTAAAGATATGCATAGGTGATAGTTACAAGAACAAATAGAAAAAATTAAATAAGGATGTTGATGTTATGACATCAAATATACTGTAAGAAACAATAATTTCAGAGAAACAATAGTAGAAAAACAACTAGATATAATATTTGGCTAGAAACAACACGACTACAATTACCCTCAAAAGTAAAATGAATGAATAAGTTACAGGATGGAAATAAAAGATCAAACAAGTTAGAAGCAAAAATCCAAAGAAAGCAGTGTCAGTACCTATTCTAATGCAACTCTCATACACTGATATTAAAGATAGAGTCCTACAAAATTCAGATAAGTTAAAAATATGTTGCATGGGAGCCAGCACCATGATACAGGAGGTAAAGCTGCCATCTGTGAATAAGTCATCCCATGTTGGTGTTGGTTCCTGTCCTTGGTGCTTCACTTCTGATTCAGCTGTATGGTTAATAGCCTAAAAAAAGCAGTAGAAGATACACCAAGTGATTGGGCCCCTGCCACTCATGTGGGAGATGGAAAGAAACTCCTGGCTCCTGGCTGCAGCCTGGCTTACCCAACCATTGCAGCAAGATGCAGAGTCAACCAGAGATATCAGAGCTCTCTCTCTCCTCCCTGCAACTCTTTCAAAGAAGTAAACAAATCTTTAAAAAAGATAACAAGAAAAGGTGGCTTTAAAAATGCATTACATATATAGTGTGAATTATCAGGGTTGCAAAGATTTCTCAAATATATGAACATCATTGTTGTCATACAACTTAAGTAATTTTATTTGAGTTCATGACCAAATAGTCAAAATTAAAATTGTTTATAGGTTCACAATGTACAGACCAACTTAGACTAGGATATTTAAAAAAAAAACACAGGTAATGGTAATATGAAAGATGGAATATAAACTTATTGCATATTTCATAAAATAAGAGATTGTTATTAAGTGAGTAGAAATGAGTAATATAGTGAGAGAAATAATAGACTGATAAAAGACATATGGAAAATGGGTGATAAACATATTATTAAACACTTTAAAAAAGAAAATACTCAAGAAAAAGAAAATCAAAGACAATGACACCAGAATAGTCTTCAACTTATTTAGCTTTCACAATTAAAGGGGAATTTAGAGTTCCATAAAAATCCATTGAATATACAAAATATATTACCTGTAAGTGGTGAATGATTACCTCAGTCCAAGGTCTCTCTGAGAAACTGTGTACTTGAATGTTGCCAGGACATCTTACAGTATATTGAGGAAGCTGATGACCTCACAATGTAAAACCCAAGCAAGATGGCCACCATTTCACTGGGCAAATTCTGACTTAAACTAGGATTTTAAAGATACATGTACGCATTAGGTAGAAAGTCAAAGACCAAGAAATTCAAATATGCTGCAAATATTATACAGTGTAAAGAAATATGCTGTGATTACTGTAGAAGGAATAAATAGAAACAATACTAATGACAGGAGATAAGAGAAACTTTAAAATAGCCCATAAAAATACATTAAATCTGTATGGGTAGCTGTTACATATTCAAAGACAGCAACAACACATAAACATTGCAGATGTTTTAAAATGAACTATAGTAATTATCATGAGAAGGAATGATTAATTTTGTAGGAGCATCTGATTTAAAATGAAAAAGCAGGATTATGTATTTTCTGTCCTTTCAGAATTTAATCGATATTAGATGTTAATCACATATACAAAATATCTATATAGCAACATCAATAACGGTGTTTGGCCAAACTCAGCACAATAGTGCAACTAAGTTGATTGATTTGAATTGTTGATTATAATAGTTTACTTATCAATACAGTGCATAACATAGCCTTAAACCAAATATAAGCATCAAGTAAAACTTCTTCCATGTCAAAACATATAACTATACTTAAGACCAAAAACAATGCTTGTCATTCTCCTTTATCTCATGGGAAAAAAATTTATTTCTAGATAGTGTACAAAACACAATATTCCACTCAATTACTGTCATCATGTGAGTTACGCCAAATGGGTAAGATCTAAGCAAAACATTGCAAACCTCATTAAACTCATCTAAGAATGTGAGAGGTAAACTGTACCAAGACTGACGGCTTCCATATGAGTAGTTATGCTGGGATCCAGTGACCGGGTTAGCCTGGGAAACATTCATTAAAAAAAGACTCCTTATTGGGCTACCAAGAAAGAAGACTGACAGTAGGTAGGCATTCAAGACATAGCATTTTTTGCAAAGCTCAAACTATTTTGCTTGGTAAAAATTAGATCTACTGAGCTTTAAAATGGATAAAAATATGGAAATGATTTTGTAGTAGTTCTGAGCTGTGGGTTGTAAAATCACAACTTGGATTAAAAAACCAGGAAGATATTCTGGTAGAAGAGATATTCCTGGTGAGAAAATGCTCTCTGGATTTCATGGCTATCCTTGATATGATCATAACACAGAAAATATGCATGTTCTCAAGAAAGAACATATTATGTATGGCAAGTAAATATATACCATTTGAAAACTAGCTCTGTTTGTGCTCCTTGGTTTTAGTAAGGACTGGGTATATGACTATGCTGGGTCAAGGGACTATGAGGACAAAGATGTATTCTGTCAGACCTACAAAGTTCTAAAGAAGAGTGACTATAGCAGCAATAAATGGAAAGATTCATCATATCTCAGGCTACTGCAGGCCCAGAAGGCAAAAGTAAACTGACAAACAGTGAGCCTCACCTCCCTTAGTATTAGTGATTTTACAGAGACTACCATATCTACCCTATGACTGTCACAGAAAGTAAAAAAAAAAAAACAGCTGAATCTTGTTCATTGGCTTAGCAAGTTAATGTCAGTTGAAAGCATATGGATAACGGTAGTAGCCTGTTAAGGGACCTGTAAGGTAGTGGTGTAAGTAAATCTCTGAGCATTAAACCTGATCAACTTCATGGAGAAAAATGATCAGAAACATTGATAATTATAGTTTCTCAGGACATAATAGTTTACCTGATTGATCAGAAGATTGAAAACCGTAGATTTGTACCATGGATTTTTGAGAAGGATACGTGAAATGTGCCTGTCAGAGTGGCTATAATCTGTGGTCTTTATAGTGCTTCCTAATAATGACTAGATAGCAACTATGAAAGAAGAAACAGTAAGCACCCATGTAGACAGAATGACATGAGCCATTGGTTTCAACAGGCCTCTGCCACTGCCCAGTCCCATTTATTAAACAGAGGATACAAAAACACAGTGACCAAGGTGGCTCAAATTGAAAGTGATCATAGACTTAATAAACATAGCTCTATCAGCATAGGCTAACATTCAATAATGTGGCCCAGGTGCTGCCACTACTGTTTGGAGTTTCTGCCTTAAAGGGACTAGCACATACTCTATGCTTCACTATTTCATGAGGTGACCATCAAGGTAGTTGATGAAAACTGATCAGTTTGATTGGAATCTCTCTATATATATATTAAATCAAAGTTTGCCTTTTTTCCTTGCAGTTCCTCAGTCATCACTATTATATGAAGAATCACTGAGTTTGGATTCCCAGAAATGAGATTATAAATACAATGAGGTTATGTATACAATTTCCTATGAATATAAATCTCATTTTACTTCAAATAACATGAGGCAGGTGACTAAATAATTACATCTACTTTTTCTACCATATATGACATCACCCAGAATTTGTCATCCTGATAGAGCATCAACATGAATCCACATGACATGGTTCTGTGAGACTTAAAGGTGGCATCATAATGTGGGTCACTCTATATCTTTAAAATTAATGGGTTTTCAAGATACTGACAGGTTATTATGTAGAAGGAATTGGTCCATGAAATCAGAATGCATGAAGGAGTATTTGCTTATCATCATCATTCTTGCATGGCATTTTTGTTTTTTTTGTTCTCCAGAATTTTAATTTATGCAGCCTTGATGTTCTAAATCCCAATGTAGAAATGCTTCTACAGGGAAGAATGTAGGAGTCCAGTGAATTTTAATGTATGGCTGCTGCCATGTCACTTTGAGCTCCCTTTGTCTCAGAAGACCTAATGGCAAGAAAAGCCTTTATCCTGGCAAAAGTAAAAGACTCTGAACATGTAATCGGTGGTGAAAAGAAGTTTTTTCCTGCCATGGGTTGTTGGATATTTATAATCTTATCACAGGCCAGACAACTTTATTAACTTAAAAATTAGCCAGTTATAGATTTATTGATTTATTTAATTTTGAGTTCTATCTGTGGTTGCCTAATGATTTACCAAATGCTTTCAAAGGCCTCATAGAACCAGTGGGCCATATGTTCTCCACTTCTCATAACAGAAAAGTATTACAACAAAATAGGGACAAATATATGTATGTTCAGAGCTATGCTTGCACTCTAGATTGACTTCTGCTTTTCTAAAGTCCAGTTGTAAAGTATGTGGACTATTACAGCAGTCACTTCCTTAGTGAGGAATGGTAAATCAGCCACTGAAAAAACTTAGTTATGAGAGTTCACCATCTCAATGGCCACTGTGGATTGTAACATAATTGGTTAACTTATCAATATTCAAATTTTGTTGTATTCATGGAGCAAATCAGGAATTGGAAATACTTTTGTATAAGGAGTCTATAAGGTATGTGGGTCATATAATTTTTCTTATGATTTATCAACCCTGTTTTGTTAGTGTGACCAAGTATTCACAAATAAAAATGATCTGTCATGGTAGAATTTATCCCAACCGACATTTGGGCTATATGAATAGATTCACTGTAATACTATAAAGGCAATAGTACATAGACAATGCCATAGATTTCTCAAGAAGGTATCTTTTTTTTATACTTAGAGTATAATCTAAATTATTATTGTAAATATAAATTCTTCTGTACCAACTACAATTGGTAAATTAATTCATTTGGTGCCCACTTGAACACTATGTATTTGTTATATTCAGTGGCAATCACTGGAAATTCCATCTTAAAGGATTCAAAAGGATGTTTCTAAATAATCCTCAGATCTTAAACTGCCATAAAGATGACAGCCATAAATTTAGTGATCTCTGGGGGCTGGTGCTGAGGTGTAGATGGCTAAGGCTCTTCCTGCAGCACTGGCATCCCATATGGGCACTGGTTCATGTCTTGGCTGCTCCTTTTCTGACCCATCTGTCTTCTTGTGGACCAGGTAAGCAGTAGAATATGACCGCAGTGCTTGGGCCCTTGCACTCATGTGGGAGACCCAGAACAAGCTCCTGACTCCTGGCTTTGAATTTACTCAGCTCTGGATGTTGTGGCCATTTGAGGAATATAGAGGAGTGAACCAGATGAAGGAAGATCTCTCTCTCTCTCTCAATCTACCTCTCAAATAAATAATATCTTTTAAAAAAGGTCTCTGAAGAAAACTTTTAGATTTCCATAGGAATAACTAATAAAATAAAATTTGAGCTGGGCTGTGAATCAGGCAATATCATTTTCTAGGTAAGAAAATTCTGGTAAGTGGAAGAATAAAGTGACTAGCACAAGGAAATGATCTATTATACACAGATAGAGGAAGATGAGTGAAAGCTCAACAAATAAAGGGCAAATAGTGCTTTTTTGAGACACTAATGGATAGTTTATTTGAAGATGAATAAAACTGGGCATGAGTAGGAAGCATCATGATATAATCTAAGTTCAAAGTTATGAGAGCAGGACAAATTTCAAAATATTTAACAAGTAAAACAAAGGAATGTTGTTGCGTTAGGTATAGAATTTTGAGGGAGATAAGTCCTAAGATAAATCCTAAGTGTAATTCCAAGGATTTTAGCTTATGAAGCCAGCTCAATTGGAAAGCACTGATGACTAAGGATAAAAGGACTAGAGTTCAAATATTGTAAGTTTCAGATAACGTAAATACAAAAATACCTCAAAAAGTTAACAAAAAAAATCACAACATTGTTTTGTGCATGTAAGTTGAAATCCATGCTTGTTATTTAAAAATATCCACTTTGGGACTGTGCTGTGACACAGTAGGTTAATCCTCAGCCTGAGGCACCAGCATTTTATGTGGGAGCTGGTTCTTGTCCTGGCTGCTCCTCTAACCATCCAGCTCTCTGCTATAGCCTGGAAAAGTAGTAGAAGATGGCCCAAGTCCTTGGGGCCCTACACCTGCATGGGAGACCTAGAAGAAGCTCCTGGCTCCCAGCTTCAGATCGGCACAGCTCTAGCCATTGTTGCCATTTGGGGAATGAACCAGTAAATGGAAGACCTTTCTCTCTGTTTCTCCCTTTTACTGTCTGTAACTCTACCTTTCAAATAAATAAAATCTTTTAAAAATGCACTTTGAATCTTCTGCTGGCTGAAGAGCCCTCATGCATGAAATTAAAATGAGGCATCTCAGATCAGGGAATCTCTAGCTCTTGTAACCAATAGGGAATTGAACCAGCAGATCTCTCTCTCTCTCCCCCTCTCTCCCTCTCTCCCTCTCCTTCTCTCTCTGTGTAACTCTAAGTTTCAAGTAAATCAATAAATCTTTAAAAAATAAATAAAGTAAAGCATCTGAATAGAAGGCTGGATGGTATATACACGTTGGGAAATCTTTGGTGTAGAGTTGAAGTCATAGGACCAAATGACTGAGAACTGAAAAGAATCTTCATTCCAGCATTGAGGAAATCCCACAGTTAATATTTTGGAGGAAAATATTACCTTGAGAAAGAGAGGCAGAGGGAACAACAAAAGATAAATGATGGATTTAAGAAGCTAAATAGAAAAAAGCTTCATAAACAATTAGGTGTTTATGAGCAGCTTATATTACTGAGAATTCAAGTAAGGTGAGGATGATGGATGTCCACTGCATACCATGTGTTCAGTAGTGATTACAATTATTTCACAGGAAAAACAGAACAAATATCAGATGGAATTGGATTTCTGCATCTGTAGCTTTGACAATTAATGGGAACAATTAGAATAGTCAGGTATTAATATAGTTAACTCTAAAGGAGAGGGAAGAAATAAACTTTGTGAAAGAATATGTTAAGTATGGGCTGGCACTGTGGCATAGCAGGTAAAGCCGCCGCCTGCAGTGCAGTCCCATATGGGCATTTGTAGAAGTCCTAACTGATTCATTTCTGATTCAGCTCTCTGCTATTGCCTGGGAAAGCAATAGAAGATAGCTCAAGTCCTTGGGCCCCTGCCGCCCATGTGGGAGACCTAGAAGAAGCTCCTGGCTTTTTGCTTTGGATCAGCTCAGCTAAGGATATTGTGGCCAATTGTGTAGTGAACCAATAGATGGGAGATATCTCTCTCTCTTACTCTCTCTCACTCTGATTCTCATTCTCTCTCTGTGTAATTCTGATTTTCAAATATATAAATAAATCTTTAAAAATATGTTAAGTAGAAAATTATGCATTCATTGACTTATTTTGATTAGTAAATGATTTTTGTTGAAGATTTATTTATGTCAAAGGTCGAGTTACAGAGAGGCAAAGGCAGAGAGAGGTCTTCCATCTGCTGGTTCACAGCACCCAGAGTTTGGATAACCTGAAGTCAGGAGCCAGGAGTTTCTTCTAGGTCTCCCATGTGGGTGCAGGGGCCCAAGGACTTGGGCATCTTCTACTGCTTTTGCAGACCAAAGCAGAGACCTGAATCAGAGTTAAAATGTAATGAGATGAGAAATGAATCCCCAAAACCTAGGGAATGAGATGAAATGGGAGTAGTTCAAAGAAAGGTTTTTTTTTTATAATTTCATCTGTTTTTTAAAAATTTTTATTTTATTTATTTTTTAAAGCATTTATTTAATGAATATAAATTTACAAAGTACAGCTTATGGATTAAAATGGCTTCCCCCCCCCATAAATTTCCTTCCACCCGCAACCATCCTCTTTCCCGCTCCCTCTCCCCTTCCATTCACATCAAGATTCCTTTTCAATTCTCTTTATATACAGAAGATCAGTTTAGTATATATTAAGTAAAGATTTCAACAGTTTGCCCTCACATAGCAACACAAAGTGAAAAATACTGTTGGAGTACTAGTTATAGTATTAAATCACAATGTACAGCACATTAAGGACAGAGATTCTAGATGATTTTTTTAAAAAATTGATTAATTTTCTATGTAATTTCCAATTTAACACCAAGGTTTTTTTTTTCATTTTCAATTATTTTTATATACAGAAGATTGATTCAGTATATACTAAGTAAAGATTTCATCAGTTTGCACCCACACAGAAACATAAAGTGTAAAAATACTGTTTCAGTACTAGTTATAGCATTACTTCACATTGGACAACACATCAAGGACAGATCCCTCATGAGACGTAAGTACACAGTGACTCCTGATGTTGATTTAACAATTTGACACTCTTGTTTATGGCGTCAGTAATCTCCCTAGGCTCTAGTCATGGGTTGCCAAGGCTATGGAAGCCTTTAGGGTTCGCTGACTTCAATCGTATTCCGACAGGGTCATAGTCAAAGTGGAGGTTCTCTCATCCCTTCAGAGAAAGGTACCTCTTTCTTTCATGGCCCCATTCTTTCCACTGGGATCTCACTCACAGAGATCTTTCATTTGGTCTTCTTTTTTTTTTTTTTCCAGAGTGTCTTAGCTTTCCATGCCTAAAATACTCTCATGGGCTCTTCAGCCAGATCTGAATGCCTTAAGGGCTGATTCTGAGGCCAGAGTGCTATTTAGGACACCTGCCATTCTATGAGTCTGCTGTGTCTCCCACTTCCCATGTTGGATCGTTCTCTCTTTTTGATTCTATCAGTTAGTATTAGCAGACACTAGTCTTGTTTGTGTGATCCCTTTGACTCTTAGACCTATCACTGTGATCAATTGTGAACTGAAATTGATTACTTGGACTAATGAGATGGCATTGGTACATGCCACCTTGATGGGATTGTATTGGAATCCCCTGGCACGTTTCTAACTCCATCATTTGGGGCAAGTCCGATTAAGCATGTCCCAAATTGTACATCTTCTCCATCTCTTTTTGCCACTCTTATATTTAACAGGGATCACTTTTCAGTCAAAATTTAAACACCTAAGAATAATTGTGTGTTAATTACAGACTCAACCACTAGTACTAGAATAAAAAAATACTAAAATGGATAAAGTATTACATTGTACAACATCAGTCAGCACAAGAGCCGAAAGGTTTTCTTCATATATATTATGAAAGTGAAAATAGTTAAAGAAAAAGAATATTGTGGTGTATATATACAAAATAGTACACCAGAAAACTAGATTTTATTTTTTCTTCTTTATATTTGTTGAATTATTTACTTAATGTAGGATTAATCTTACAAGTATAAAGTAAGTGGAAAGTAGATCATCATACTAATGAAAAGAAAGAATAAGAAAGGGAGGGGGATGAAGGGTGGAATCATGACCAGGAGAGAGTTTAGTGTGGGAAGTATAACTATGCTCCTAAATCTGTATATATAAAGTACAAAAAATTTACTCACTTTAAAATATTTAATTAAAAAAAGGAGTAATACATTTTAAAAAGTATTATTTTAAATATAACTTGGAACTGAAAAAAAGTTTTAAATGTCGCTAGAAGAAGTACATTTGAGACATTTCAAAACTGTGCCATTCACAACTATGTGATGGCATGATGGATGAAATGAATCCCTATTTATTTCCCATTGTGATTTATTTGAATGAAAAGCATTTTCATTATGTGAAAAGTGAGTTTTTCCTATTATCTATAATTATCTATGTCCTTAGTTACTGAGAAAACCTGGAAACATGAATGCCAACAAGTACCCATGCTCTTTATTTTTTTTTCAAATTAAAGAGACTAAATGTACATTCAAATCCTAAAACTGAAGTATTAGAATTAGGTTACATTTCTTCAAACTCAAATGAATTATTCTATGTAGTTCCCTATATAATATTCATCATAAATAATGCCATAAAACAATGACTTAGAAAAAATCTCAAGACAGTTCTGCATTATAGAACATTCTCTGTGTTAGTTATTATCAATATGCAGTGTATCTGTTATTAAGGTATTCTTTTTTCTGCAACTATCCAATAGGTACTGGATTATTCATTGGAGATCACTGAATCAACTCAAATGAAATCTAATACATTTCAGGTAATGTTTAGTACATGGAAACTAGTGTGGAACTGATAGAATTAAGGTTCTAAAAGGCAGACCTTGTAAAAGGCACATACTAAAGTGTAAGAAAGGATTTTTACAACAGGAACTGGGCTCCAAAAAATTTCTATTCATGGTCCTCACATAGACAAAGAAACTGGATCACAGCCTATCTCTTCACAAAGAATTGTTTTGATCAACACTACCAGTAGCCCTGAGATAGGGAATCAGCTAATGATGCAAGAGGAAACAGAGCTCCACATTAACAAAAGAAACTGGCAAGTGTGAAAAAGAGGAAAAACAAGACTCTACTCTCTTAATTGAAAATAAAAGGTTAGGCTGGATATGTAATACCAAGGTGTCATTGAGAAGAGGACAAAGAATAAAAAAACAAGTTGCATGATTGATATTGTACCTTCAAAAAAGTAGGTTTAATTTTTTTGCTTTGGTTTGTATTTAGATCTTTGATGCTTTTCAGAAATCAAATAGCAAGAGTTCTGCATATAATAAAAGCCTGAGATCAATTTTTACAGCTGTGATAAATCACTGGAAAATGCAGTGTGATGATATTTCTCATCTTTTATTAGCCCTATACTTTGAAGTTTTCCAAGAGAAAAGTAATCTCTACTGTTTTTCCTAGGAGGTAGGTATATAAGAGAAATAAAGTATAAAAACTAGGTTATTGTCAATATGTAGGGAATTATCCCATTAAAGTACAAATGAAAATAAACCTTTCTGGTGCTCATATCTAAAACTTTGCAGAGTTTGGCAATGTTAATGTTCTTCTAATTATTAACTCTCACATTCTGATTTAAAACTGGTGATTCAATTTGCATCTGTCATATACAGGATATTGTCAATATATTTTTCTAACATATATGTGGCCATAAGAATTTTATTTCTCATAGAAATAAAAAAACTCAGTGAATCTATTCTTATATTTAAGGTGCTTCCTCCCACTCTCTATAATTTATGTATGTCAATGTCTAGGAAATGTTTTCCCTAGTAACCAAAAGGAGCTCTTAGTGGCTATAACTCAGTCTTAAAGTGTTAGGAATCTATTTTGACAAAAAGTACAAATTAAAAAAAAATATTCAATGGGAATTCAACTAAAAACATGTTAAACTAATGGCAACTTTGTTACTAAATAAAGTATTTCTAGAGTTTTCCCATTTGGAGATTTTGTCATCTTGTTACACACTAGATTCTCCTATAATTAGTTACAATTAGAATAAATTAACATTTATTGTAGATGCTACTTTAAGAAGTTTTGTTAGATGCTGGCACTGTAAGCCTCTACCTGTGGTGCCAGAATCCCATATGGGCACTGGTTCAACTCCCAACTGCTCCAGCTCTCTGCTATGGCCTGGGAAAGCAGTTGAAGAAGGCCCAAATGCTTGGGCCCATGGACCAGCATATGAGACCTGGAGGAAGCTCCTGGCTTCTTGCCCCTGAGTTTGGATCGGCTCAGCTCCAGCTGTAACAGCCAGAGAAGGAGTGAACCAGTGGATAGAAGACCTTTGTCTCTGTCACTGCCTCTCCCTGTCTGTAACTCTACCTCTCAAATAAATAAATAAAAATCTTAAAAGAGTTATGCTATAGAGGCAGTTTCCCTTTCCAAATTCTTTTACTATTAATTGCAAATGCTATAGCTCACATCTCAGCAGTATCTAGAGCTGAAAGATTTAATGATTAAAATCACAGTAGTAAAAGAATATTATCTCTTTTTGCCACACTTGATGGGCAATGGCTAACACAGATGGCAAAGATAATGAAAAAGTGACTCCTTTCAATAGTAACCTATTTGCTGTAACATCAACTAATTATAATTGCTCATTTTAAAAGATTGGGATATCTGCATTCTGGTTTTCTGCTTAGTTGTTGAATTACTTCATATATAAATTTTAAACATCTGTTGAATTCATTTCTATTGACTGTTAGCACTCATTTTAAAGATTCATCTATTCATTTGAAAGTGTTAAAATAACAGAGAAGGCCGGCGCCGTGGCTCAACAGGCTAATCCTCCGCCTTGCGGCGCCGGCACACCGGGTTCTAGTCCCGGTCGGGGCGCCGGATTCTGTCCCGGTTGCCCCTCTTCCAGGCCAGCCCTCTGCTGTGGCCCGGGAGTGCAGTGGAGGATGGCCCAGGTGCTTGGGCCCTGCACCCCATGGGGAGACCAGGAAAAGCACCTGGCTCCTGGCTCCTGCCATCGGACGAGCGCGGTGCGCCGGCAGCATTGCGCCGGCCGCGGCGGCCATTGGAGGGTGAACCAACGGCAAAAGGAAGACCTTTCTCTCTGTCTCTCTCTCTCACTGTCCACTCTGCCTGTAAAGAAAAAAAAAAATAACAGAGAAAGTGGAGATAGGAGAGGGAGGAAGAGAGAGGGAAAGAGAGACAGACATATTTATCATCCAATGGTTCATTCACCAAAAGACTGGAAGGACAGACTAGGCCAGGCCAAAGCCTGGAGACGGAATATTCTTCTGCCTCTCTGTACCTTTGCCTTTCAAATAAATAAATAAAATAAATCTTAAGAAATATTTCAGACATAGGATTGCACACATCTCTATTGCTACATGCAGGTCTACTGTTGTATCATGAAATCAACCATGAATAATATGTAAAGAATAAGCATGCCTGTGTTTCAATTGTCCCTGTTTCCTACTACAATCTGGTCTAGCAAGACACTTGGTGTCATTAACTAAGGATCACTGTATTTACCATTCCTTAGTTTATCATTTATCTACCCACAATGATTATTAGAGTTGCAACTAGGAACACTACTAATAGAATGGAACAATCGTAATACTCTGTAACAGAACTTGGTATATGCATCTGTTTATGTGTCAGATGCTGGGGAGCATTTTTACCAGGTATGAGAAGGCAGAATCGTATGTAGATCTTTCAACAGTCCCAACTGGACAAGACGATGTCTTCCGGAGCTATACTAAACTGACTATTGCTCCTGCTCTTGTTCCTCTGTGCTGCTACTTAATCAGCCTTGTTCCTGTGCTGAATGGGGATCCTGTTCCAATACTCCTATTCTCCTGTCTCTATCCACTTGGCATTGTTCATCCCAGCATCTTGTTTCTAGACCTGACCTCATTGTCTCTCTAGTCAATGAGCTCATGACATACAAAATCTTCATAAATACTTATGCTCTGGACAGTATATATATATTTCATTTAAAAAATGAAACACCACCACTTCTGTTGTTCTCTATTCCTGAGACAACCTTTTGTTGTTTATACAGTTTGCATAATTGTACAAATCCTTTAAAACCTGTAAATTGTTATATTTCTGAATTTTCCTATACAAATCTCCTCCCCACATAATACAAATGTGAAATTTACAGGTTGATGACAAAATTAGCATTTGAAAAGTTAAACTCAAGTATTATTAAAAGAAAATGTATGTACTTCCTGGTTAAGAAAATACTTAAAAAACACAATTTGAGATAAATTATAAATACAACTATGATAATATTGTGTATTCTTCCTTAGTTACTCTAAAGTGATTGAGAATCAAAGTCTAAAACTAGAAGATACTTGAACACATTTATTGATAATATATGAATGCCTATAACTTAAAAGGAATTTTAGAGCTATAAGACAAAAAAGAAAACAATTCAATGACAGAGACAGACACAGTACATGAAAAACAAGACCTAACATACTGTTGTCTCCAAAGCTACATGTTAAAGATAAAGACATATGGAGGGGATGGATCTGAGGCCAAGTCTGTCAAAGGACAGCAAATTTCATTCATATTGGAATAAGTTAAAGTGGTATATTGTACTACATTGTGGCACTGTTTAATGGCACTATATTCACTGTAAAAGTCACTGAGAGATTACATATTATAGATTGTTTTGATAAAGAACAAATGTGCAATGTAATACACTGAGAAATCAACTTGACTTCGCTATTTCATATTGGCTTATATATTCCACATATATATTTCTTAAAACCATCTTTAACTGACAAATATATTCAATCTAGCTAATTTGAGATATAAAATTAGGTATTTTAAAAGAAAAAAAGATTCAAATGGATTAAAGTTATATAGAAAGACCACTGCAACACCATTGAAAAGAAAAGATTAGTTACAGTCCTATTGACTAATCAGGCCTTAGGTCAGAGAAAATTGCCATAGCTACTGAAATTACATAATGATAAAGGAGGCAGTTCTCCTTGTGAGTATGAATTTAACAGTGCACCAAATTCAATGAGGCAAAGATTACAGAATTACAAGGAAAGTATATGCATTAATGATAATTAGCATAAATAGCAAAGTATAAATTCAAATGTTGTAATGAGTACTTAGCAGTATACAATCATAGAAAGATGCTACTTAATATTAGAGGGAAAAGATAAATTCTATTACTCCAAATATTGCCAAATCATAAGAATAAGTAAATATACCTGCATAAAAATCAGTAAATTCATACACTGCCAACACGTCTGACTAAATTTAACTTGATCCACAACCTACAACAAATTTTTCCCATCACATAAAAAATCACCATGCATTGTCATGAACAAGAATCACATGGACAACACCTTCAAAAATAAACTTGAAAGAAGCCAAGTCCTCTAATCAGTTGAATGAGTGCATTTCTAAAGCACAGCTTCATACAGCAGAATGCAAGTACAAAAGTCAAAAATATTTCCAGTATAATATCAATTGTTCATGACAACTCCTTCAAAATTGCAATAGAGTGAAAGCCAAGCAAAGTTCCTCTTTGGTAGAAATGTTACAGTACAGATCACAAAAAAAATGAAAGAAGAAAACCAAACCAAACAGAAAAAAAAATCAAGACTTTGTCACTTCTGGGTTCAGAGGTGAATGAGATCAGAAAGACATTTGAACTGACCAAGGACCATGATCCACCTGGCTGGTCAGTCCATGTGTCCCTCTATTCCTATTTCAGCTTATCAGGAAGTAAACACTTCAAGAATTCTCCTTCCTTTTCCACAGATGTTATCATTCTATCTAATCAGGTTAAATCCAAGAAAATGAAACTTAAGCACAAATCATAAAACTAATTCCTAAATTGGTAGTTTAAAAGGAATTAAAAGACATTAAGACTCTACACAAAATGTGAAAGGGGGCCAGCTTAGAGAAGACACCTGCTTCATCCCATGTGAACATCTTGTGAAGTTAATTGCCATTGTTAGTAATTAAAAGGGGGTACATTTCAGGGGCCATTAGGTCTCTCCCTCAAGAATGGCTGAAGACACACGTAAGTGAGTTCTCTCCAGGGGGTCTACTATGAAAGCCAAACTGAGTTGTCATCTCTTAGAGGCTCTTTCTGAGTCCACTTTGTGCTCTGCACAGCGTCATCACTCTGACATTTGGAACTTACTGCCTTTGAATCTTAGACCATAATTTGCAGCTAAAATAAAACTGTTTTCTTTCCAACTTATTCCATCTGTGGCACTGTGTTATTAGGCAAAGCAAATGGACTCAACCTCTAGGAACAACTATGCTGTTTGGCTGCAGGACAGAAAATTCAAGGGATTCAGATAGCCACTAGGGAGATAGGAGTGATCCAGAACAACACAGTTCACAGTTCCTCCCCACATGAACCCCACACATGCAGTCCCAGTTCTCCTAAATGGGTCTCCAGTCCTCACCACACAGTGGGGAAGACACAGGGCTGCAGGTGTGGAGCTGCCCAGAGAGGCTCAGGGACCTAGCTGAAGTCACTGCTTGTAGGTATGGGATGACTGAGGTCTGGATCTTGGCCAAGCCCACATCCCCTGGACTTTGGGGGGGGGAGGCATTTAATGAGGGGATTCCAGAGCAGGGAGCTCGGGTCTGTAAATCCTAGAGCTGACCACTGGGAGGACTGGAGTTGACTACAGACATTTCTAGTAGATTTCCACCAGCTACTTACTCGTCTCCCATGTGATGCCCAGCCCCCTACACTCACCATTTCCAGCTTCTGAGGGGTCGGGACATCCTCTTTGTCAGGTCCTGTTGTGAAAATAAAACCACAGAAAGCAAAGCCTGAGTGACTCATCGCTCTCTTCCTATCAGCCAAGCCCATCTGGTACCACCGCTGCTCCTAAAATTGCGTTACTGTGACATGGGTGCCTGATGATTGGACAGTTTGCACATCCTGAGTATGCAAGATGTCAGAAAAGACACAGCCAATGAGAATCCTCTCTGTCACAGGAGGGTTCCTTTAGGTTCTGCTGAGTGAACTGGGAGTGAGGGATGAGGTTTGAGTTCCGGTTTGAAGCTGCCTGTTTCTGCTTGGCTCAGAGTCTCTTTACACCTGATGGTAGATCCCATTCCTGTCATTCCCCCTACTGGAGTCCTCCTGACCCACATGTCTGAGATCCTGCTAGCAAGTTGTGATCTGGAGCTGCAGGGGCCTGCAGGTAAGTCCCAGTCCACCGAACGTTCATTGGCTTCTGGACTTTATTTTTATTATTATTTTATCTAGATTCTCAACTCACTTGTATTTCTTAAATACTGCTTGGTTGATATCTCTTTATGGATATTACATAGATTAGTCTTCTTTTGGTTAATTTTTCTTTTAAGCTTTTGCATACTAGTCTGCTTTTGTCATTTAATTTTTTTTTGTTTTGTTTTTTGGTGGTTCATAGTAATTCTATGAATTTTATTTATTGATTTCAGATCCAGCAATTATTTGAATTTTTGTATTTGGGCTTAGATTATGTTGGGTTATCTATATAATAGTGTGACTGACATATGTTGTATAAAAGTAGATCCTTATACCTTGTGTCCAGGACTACAACAGTGCAATGTTAGAGACAGGTAGTGAGCAGTGGCAATCTTGGCTGAGTCCACTCTGAGGGAAAAAGCTTTCAATGACTCCATATTACTGTGTATCATGTTTGTGTATCATGTTTGTTGTAGGTCCATTGTAGGTAATCTTGATCACATAAAGAAGTTACTGTTTCTATATTGTTCTAGTTGTTTTTTAATAAGTACATGCCAGAATTTATTAAAGTTTTAAACATTTAATATAAAGTTTAAAATTTAAAATTTAATCAAACATTTAATTTAATGGCTTAACCTGCTTCACCACAGCACCAGCCCTAAGGATAAAAGACCTTGACATATAAAAACATGAAAAATATTTTCTGAAATAAAGTTATATGTATTTATTGAAATTGCCAATTAAAATTGACTTTTTAAATTCTATAAAATGTTATTTAAAAACCCAATAGAGAATGTGTTTTGAAACATGACACTGGATACATATTAGGCAGTACTCTAAACATTAATTTTTTAAACATCACAGTAAAGATGGAAATAAATAATTTCTTTGTATGTAATTTTTCATTCTTGTTTTTTGTAATCTCTTACCCAATATTAACAAAACTGCACCTTCGATTTGTTGTTAATATCCATACCTTTTTATGTAAAAAAATCATTCAGGAAATAGTTGATGTGATGTTGTATATGGAAAAATACTTATGAAACTAAACTTCAGTGAAATAGTAAATTAAATTGTGTTAGTTTCTTAAAATATATTTTTGACTATTGCTAGTCATAAACAATTATCACCAAAGACAAAACTAGACATTTTTTGTCATTCTTTATGGGATTTTGTATTATAATTAAGTTCCAAGTTGTTAGTGAAAAAAGAAATAGGAATAAAGAAATGCCTTTTGTGTATACTTTTTTGAAATTCTAACCATCATTTTAAAAAATAATTTAGGTAGAGTGATAAAAACTTTAATATCAACTCCAAAAGTTTAAGACACTGCTGAATAGTTTCCCACCTTGCCTGTCAAGTGCATCTTCTGCACTAAACCATGTGACCTTCCCCAGTCTAAATGGCTGAGCACTCTCCCGCAGATTCTGTCCCATCTGTTCTGATGGATGCCCTACCTCATTAAGTCTTGCTACTTTGCTTACAAAAAAAAAAAAGGATGTGATTATTGAGAGGCAAATTTAAAGAAAGGAATGAAAGAGGAAGGGAGGAAGGAAGCGGGGAAGGGAGAGAAGTAGAGGGATTGAAACAGAGAGAGAGAGAGAGAGATCTCATCTACTGATTGACTTTCAAAATGGCTACAATGGCTGGGACTGGGCCAGGAGCTTCAAACACCTACCAGGTCTCCCACATGGGTGTAAGGGTCCCAAGCACTTGATCTGTCTTCCATTGATTTTATTCCTGCACTAACAGGGAACTGGATAAAAGTGGAGCAGCCACGACTCAAACCAGTGTTCACAGATGCTAGTGTCACTAGTGGCAGCTTAATTTGCAGCACTGAAATGCTGGCCCCTTAACTAAACTATTAATTTAAATTTGTTTATTAGTCATGCTATAGAAAGGATAAAAGTATATCTCTGGTAACTAGAGAAATCTGTATTTTAAAATTATTATTAAATTAAAAAGTGTCAAGAAGAATATGTTCAAAATAAGGGAAAATATATTACATGTCTCAATAAAATTACTGTTAAATAATCATATTAATCAATATAAATATAATTTAACAGTGTTAAATAAAATATTTCATTTTGTGAACTTTGAAAGTCATTTATCTAATTTTTAATTTGAAAACACACTTCACTCTGAGAACTCACTTCATCTAGTGTTTTATTTGTAATGTCATGTTATTTTTCAGGGAGGTACAGTAATATAGTCTGTCCTGAATCTAGTCCTGACTCTCATTCCCCCATACAAGTAAGAAGAAAAACATGAGTGACTATCACAATATACTACTTTTGTCGATCATTATTTTCTACTTTCCAGAATGAAAGGAATAACATTAAATAGTAAACTGCTTAGGATTTCAGCAAAGAATTATATTTTTTTCAGAAAAACAGAAATTTTCTCCATCGTTAATGTGTTGTACTATGTGAATTAATGGTAAAACTACTATGCAAACAATACTTTATACTTTGTGTGTCTGTGTGGGTGCATATTGTTGAAATCTTTACTTAGTATATGCTAAGTTGATCTTCTGTATATGAAGATAATTGAAAATGAATCTTGATGAAGAATGGGATGGGAGAGGGAGTGGGAGATTGGATAGTTGAGGTTGGGAGGGAGGTTATGGGGGAAAAGCCACTATAATCTAAAATTTGTACTTTGGAAATTTATATTTATTAAATAAAAGTTGAAAAAAATTTAAAAATAAAGTGAATCAACAGGGGAACAGTTTATGTTGTATTTGTTTTACAAAGGATTGTTATATATTCATTTAAAACTGCAATAAAGCATTGATGTATTGATGCTGCATTGTTCAATCTATAGTGAAAGAAAGAAAGGCAGGGAGGAAGGGATGGATGGAGGAGGAAAAGATTGTTCACACATACAAATTCCTGAACCCTGCAGGTAGACAATTAGGAAACACTCTGGAAAAACACATTCTTAATATGTTAGCAGTCATTAGAAAATTGTGGTGGACTTTGAAACCTTTTTCCTGGTGTTAAATAGGTCTAATTTAAACAGAAGCATTCTCATTACAACTTGAAAAAATTAGTTAAAACCAGCGTGTTATGAAGAACATAAAACTTTTTATTGAATTGGTAATATTACTATTTAATTAATCCTCAACATTTCACTTGTTTCTAATATATAAGGCCTCATCTCTGAATCAGCACAGTCAGCCCCAGGCTCTGGGGGTTACTGGTAGGGGTTCTCTGGAAAGTCGGTGGAGATCACATCAATGGAAGCTGCACACTAGGGGCTGAAAGAATAGCAGCATTGGTGGCCAGTGGACAGGTTTTCTGCTTAACACCCTTGTGGAATGAACATCCTGAGCCATGCTGTCCAGGTGACCAGGTCCTCCTGTTTATTCTGGTGCAGCCTGTGCCTCTCCTCCAAAGTTTCCATAACTGCCTTGCCCCGTGACCTGGCTGTTGGCTGTGTACCCCAGTTGGCCTCTAGGTTGGGTTGGAGTCCTCACTGTTGGAAGCTCAGCTAAGATTGCAAAACTGGCCTGCACTTTGGGCTCTAGGATGAGAATGCACAGCATGGGGCTGGTCTCCAATAGGCACCCCTGTTTTCCAGTACACTCCTCCCAGAATGTTCCAGAGGGTCAAGAAATGGGCAGCCATCCTGGCTGGGTTCTTATATCATGTGAGAGTGAGACTGGAAGCCCACATGGAGGATAAAGCACAGCTGCATGAGGCTGGGTATGCTGCCACAGGTGGCTGACTTAGGTCGTGCAGTGTGTAGGGGAGAGCATCCTCTGGGAGCTCCACAATAACAATGCCCAGGATGCCATGGATCCACTCTCAGGTGTGGAAGTGGCAGCAATTGATGTTCACAGTCGTTAGGACACAGCCCACACAGTCCTGGTCATAGATGGGCTCTGCCAGAAGGAGACCCCTGAGTTGGTGCTGCTGCCCATGTTGCTTACACACAGGGGTCACAGGGAGATTACAGGCTGCATAGAACGTTGCCCAGCTGTCAGAGGCTGCTGTTTCCTTGCCAAGGCATTGAAGGTTCTAGGTCCAAAGCCCAAACACTGAGACAACAGTGCCTACCTCCAGGTTGAGGCCATGACCTTGGCCTTGCTAGTGAAAACTCAACACTCATTCATAGAAGTTGGCCGTTACATGAATGGCACCATGGAGCACTGGCAGCAGCTGGCCTGGAGGTTCAGGCTGTGCTGCATGATACTTGGGGCCACTCTGCTTACTACCTTCTAGTGCCACTTGGTGGACATACAAGCATCTGCACAAATGGGGCTCTACTAGTTGTGCCATTTCATTAAACTTCACATAGCAGCGACTGAGACCCATGGCCCAGATGACGTGCCATCAGTAACCCTGATTGGAGCTGGGGCACCTCTAGAGTGAACTGAATGGATTGTATCCAGAAGCTACAAGTCCTCTGAGCACCCACAGGCCTCCCTCACAGATTATCCCCACAGCAGCTGTTGAGGGTTGGTCTCCAGTGTGGGTACCCATGAATAGGCCTGCCATGGGACCCCCCCATGCTGGGCTTGGCTTATAGCAGTAATGCGGATATAGCAGCTGATTGAACTTTCCATCTAGCTGAGGATCGTGATAAACAACAAGATGGCATTGATGCTCTGCTCACTGTGTGACTCCAGCTGATTGATATAGCCACTGTGTGACTCCACAGCTGAGCATGATCAAGTGCTGGATTGGAGAACTCTGTGCATGGACTGTGATTGAATGACTGTGATTGGTTGAATTTGGTATATAAGCAGACCGCGGGAGAAGGAGCACGCACGCCAGCTTTCCCCCTTAAGGAATGTGCGCGCCATCTCTTCCTCTTCTCCCGGTCCCCCACTCTTTTCCCCACTCTCTTTAAGTAAAAGTCTACTGAAGACCGACTAACTGCGAGCAGCGTCGTTCCTTTTGCGGCCGAAGGAGCGACAAGTGGTGCCGTGACTCGGATCATCGGACCGATCGCTGGAAGCAGGAAGCAAGAAAAGGATAAACGTGCATACACGGGAATCTAGGCGGGTAAAGTAAAAAGCGTAGGATTATAACTGCGGTTCCGTCATAAAGACGGGGAGTGAAACACCAGAAAGGCAGGAGTAAACTGTTGGAAAAAGACAGGGAATCTAGGCGGGTAAAGTAAAAAGCCTAGGATTATAACCACGGTTCCGTCGACAAAAGACGGGGTGTGAAACACTAGAAGACAGGTGGGAGTAAACCGTCGACAAAAGATGGGGAGTAGGACGCCAGAAATCAGGCGGGAGTAAAATGCCAGATAGGTGGGAGTAAAACTCCAGGAGAAAGGCAGGAGTACTGATTGTTGTTGATCTTAAAGACTGTTTTTTTAGTATACCATTGCATGCTAGCCAGAACATCTTCCTGGTTTGTGCAGTATGGTGATTTAGAGCTGCCTCAATGGTGGCGAGTAGGCCAACAGCTCTGTGCAGCTGGTGAGTCGGTACAGGTCTTGAGACTTTGGCAGCTAATCGAACAGGCTATAAGACCCTACCAAGAGAATAGCTCAGACCTGAAGACGAGGGACAGAAGTGAGCCACCAGAAAGGCTGTAGCAACAACAGAATAATGAGAGGAAGAAGCACAAGGAAAAAAGGCTGTGATAAAGACTATAAAGACTCTATTACAGACGCAGAGAATAGGTTTTAAAAAGGCGAGCCATAAAACAGTTTATTAATGCTATAGGAATAGTCAGTCCTTGGCTCCCAGAAGGAGTCTGCAACATTGGGATTTGCTTGGAAGATTTAAATGAGCATTTAAAGAAACAAAGCAAGCCATGACAAAGGCTGAAAAAAACTTTATTGCAGATGTAGAAAATAGGGTTAAAGATCAGTGCTGTTGAAAAAATTAGTCCTTGGTTTGTTGAAGAGGGTGTTGTGGATAAGAAACACTGGGAATAAAAAATATAAATCAGTGTACACTGGACATTCCCACCTTGCATTTGAACATTTCATTTAAAGTAAATGTTATCTGTTATAAAGTTAATATTACTATGTAAAATGAGGAATCATGGTGAAGTGTCCGGACTACCTATTCTGTTTTTGTATTATGTACTAACTCTACCCCTATTATTGATGGGAATGCTTGAGCAGATTATGCTTGGTTTGCTTTATAAAAGAATGTAAATGTTTCAATTTATCTTTAAAATTGTTTGGCCATCTATGTCTCGTTAGTTTAGCTTTTGGCTTGTTGAAAGTATTGCTTGATCATTTATTATTGATTTGTAATTATGAAGCTTGTTAAGGGATTTATGATTTTTTTGTACCGAGTTTGTATTTTAGTCAATTATTCTGAGATTGATTTACATGAGAGAAAATCCTTCTAATTGTACCCTAGAATTGGGACAGATGATCAATACCACCTGGAACAGTAATTTTATGAGGTTGTACTTAACAATATAGGCCTCACCTTCCTCGGCAAGTGGGTGAAATGGGAGGAGAATTTTGAGGTAACTAGTGTTTAAGGCATACAAGAGATGTGAAGTGGTTGTCTGCATTTGGAACATGTGGAGAATAGTACCAATTAAGCATTTTACTTTGAACCAAGTAATTCTTGAACAAGATGTATCCTTTGTGCCTAATTGCTAATGTGAAATTATGAAGGAATTTGCTAAAACTTATGTGTTGGATTTAAGTAGCAAGTAGTAAGAAAGCTGACCTAATTTGATTTGTTTTCTTGAATGTACTTAAAGCTGTTAATTCACAATTTGATAAAACTGTTCTGGTTTTCAAAACTCCAATAATCCAGAAGTTCTGATCAGAACTGTAATACTCTGTCAGCAGTGTACCAACCTGATAATTCAGCAGGCTATGCTAGCCACCTTGCGCTCTTACCCCCATGGAGAAGTGTGGCCTAGCATGATGGAACGGTAGCCAATAATAGGTAATTGCCAATGGGCGCAACTAGCAACCTAAGACAGAGGGTAGGACAAGCTTCCTATTACCTCCATGATGGGTAAGCAGGTTGTGCGCCATTGGGAACCCAAGACAGGCACGTTTCCATGTCACTTAATATAATAAAAATGGGGGAGATGTGGGTACTCATGAATAAGCCTGCCATGGGACCCCCCCATGCTGGGCTTGGCTTATAGCAGTAATGCGGATATAGCAGCTGATTGAACTTTCCATCTAGCTGAGGATCGTGATAAACAACAAGATGGCATTGATGCTTTGCTCACTGTGTGACTCCAGCTGATTGATATAGCCACTGCGTGACTCCACAGCTGAGCATGATCAAGTGCTGGATTGGAGAACTCTGTGCATGGACTGTGATTGAATGACTGTGATTGGTTGAATTTGGTATATAAGCAGACCGCGGGAGAAGGAGCACGCACGCCAGCTTTCCCCCTTAAGGAACGTGTGCACCATCTCTCCCTCTTCTCCCGGTCCCCCACTCTTTTCCCCACTCTCTTTAAGTAAAAGTCTACTGAAGACCGATTAACTGCGAGCAGCGTCGTTCCTTTTGTGGCCGAAGAAGCGACATCCTGGCCCCAGGTTTCCACATTCTTTCAGCCCTTTCCTCATCTCTGACTAGTCCACAATAACCTCTACAGGTCCTTCCCAGCTGGTACCTTGATTTGGAGTCCTTTGGCCTTGAGATGACATGATCAAACTTGGTGATCACAACTCATGTCAGGTGTTAAGTATGGAATATCTTGGGGTTCTGGCCTTTTGTATCCCCAGAAAGTAGAGACAGAAAAAGGAGATGGAAACTGACCTCAACAGAGACAGGTTGCCTTTTTGGAAGCAAAGAGGTTGGCAACAGTCTGCTCTTACAAAGAGACTGCACTCTGGGCCCATTTGGGATTCAGGGTTTTATCCAGTTAATAAGGGAATTTACCACTGAGGGCTGGAGATAGAAGGCAGCTGGTATAAGTGTAGGGAAGCCTTTGAAGTCTCAGAAAACTTTCCTCTTATTTGTTTCACATCTTCTCTATGCAGCTCATGTGCTTTGCCATTTGCATTGCAAGTAGTTAAGAAGGGTCTGGTTAGGCACCAAGGATCCCCACAAAAGGGAG
The DNA here is from genome assembly GCA_949820135.1 of Sylvilagus floridanus. Taxonomy (NCBI): domain Eukaryota; kingdom Metazoa; phylum Chordata; class Mammalia; order Lagomorpha; family Leporidae; genus Sylvilagus; species Sylvilagus floridanus. The sequence goes on from OX463225.1 coordinate 138,093,085, forward strand.
GAAGTAGGGATGGGGAGTGGGGGAGAAGGAAGAAAGAGAGGAGGGGAAGGTGCAACAAGTCCTTTATCAGGTCCCCATGAAACTCCTGTAAAGGGTGTTAGAAGACCCCATGGTGGAGGGGAAGGTGATCCTCACAGACCCCTCAGTAGGTGTTGTTTCCTTGGATTCAGGTGGGCTCTCTTCCATGCAGCATTCCATGACTTTCTCCCTCAGTACTGTATCCAGTGATGCTTGGGTATGCCCCTCCATAAGTCAGGATCTACACAAAGACCTCTTTTTAAAAAATAGAGAAATGAATTAGTCTGCACATATTTCTTATGTTTCTAATATGTGGTGTAATAATGTGATTAAATATACTTCATATGATCTCTTCTACTAGATTTGGGTCTGGTTTGCTGCAGATTTTCTAGGTCCTTGAGATGAATTGAAAGCTCATTTATTTGGTAAGAAAATATTATTCTGAAATCATTTTTACAATTTTTTTATTTGAAAGGTAGAGTTATATAAGGGTGAGGGAGAAATGAAAAGTCTGCATCCATCGGCTTACTCCCTAAACATCTATAATGACCAGACGTGTGGCATTTCAAAGCCAAGAGCTTTCTAAGGGTCTTCTACATGGGTACAGGGACCCAACCATTTGGTCCATCTTCTACTGCTTTCCCAGGCCATAGCAAAGAGCTGTATTGAGGAGAATCCAGGACATGAACCAGCACCCATATGGGATGCCAGCACCACAGGAGGTGGCTTAGCCCACTATGCCACAGTGCTGGCCCCTCTGAGATATCTTAAAAGGATTTTCATTGAGTAAATAGACAAAATAAGCTATGAATTAAAAAGTGGGCACTTGTCCTAGCAGTTGATGTGCCTGCATTCCATGGTAGAAGGTTGAGTTTAACTCCCACTCTAGCCTGATTTCAATTTCCTGTTAAGGCACACTCTGAGAAGCAGCAAGTGATGACTCAAGTAGGGTACCTGGATTGACTTCTCATCTGGGCCAATCCTCATCTGGACTATTTTAGGCATTTGAGGAGTCAGCATGTTTGTGGGAGATGTCTATCTCTCTGTTTATATCTATTAATTATTTTTCTCTTTCTCTCCCTCTGGGACAAAATATAGTTGATGAAATGCTAACAATTTTTACTATGATTCTACAAGAAAAAATCTTGTGCCAATATTTTTGGATATACAGATCATTTTTAAAATAAAAATAATTAAAGAAATTATACGGAAACTACTTTCCCACATAAAATTAAGAAACTATGTGATACAATCATACAGAGAATTAACAAAGAAACAACAAAGCAGGAATAACCTTCCCAGTGATAATAAAAACATTCATATAAAACCATTAGGAGTATTCATTGATTCCACGTTTCTAAGATGTAATAAGGCAAAATGTATGAAAATGCTACAAATAATATTTGCAGAGTAAGCACTTGTTCTAGCAATCAACACATGGGTTGGGATGCCTGAGCTCCATATCAGAGTGCCTGGGTTTGAGTTCCAGCTCCACTCTGAAATGTAGCTTCCTGCTAAAGAATTCTGTTGGGAAGTGGCAAGTGATGGCTCTAAAACCAGGCTCCTACAACCATGTAGAAGACCTGGACTGAGTTGTAAGCTCTCAGTTTAGTCGTGGGTCGGCTCTGATTATTGTGGACATGTCATAACAGAATCAGCAGATGGTGCTCTCTGTGTCTCTCAACATATAAATTTTAAAATAATATAACTGTTGAGCTATTGAAACAATAAGCTTTATTCTAACAAGGTTATTTGACATACTATTACATATATTTAAAATTCAGCTGCATGAGTGATTATTTTTGAATATTCATTGCATCAAATATATTTAATCACATCACTTACTACATCACATGTTAGAAGCAGGGGAAATGTGCAGAGACTAATTCAGTTATCTAAGCTTCACAAGACGTTTTTGTAGAGCCTCATTTATGCAGGGGCAACCCCAAGCATCCCTGAATCCAGCAGCAATGGAGAAAGGCAAAAAGCACTGCATGGAAGAGAGCCCAGCTGAGAAAAAGTAAGCAACACACTGAGGGTTCTGTGACAGTAGCCTCTCTCACCTCCAATAATGTCGTCTACCACTGTGTACAAGAGTTTCATGGGGACCTGATATCAGTTGTGATCACAGAGTTTGCTTGCATCATCTCGAGGACAAAGGACTCCAAATCAAGGTACCAGCTGGGAAGAACCTGAAGCAGGTGGTTGTGGACTTGTCAGAGCAAGATGAGGAAGTGGCTCAATCAAAAAGGTGTGGAAACTGGGGGCTGGAGACCAACCTTCAACAGCTGCTGCAGGGATGATCGGTGAGGGTGGCCTCTGCGTGCATGAGGGCCTTGTGGCTTCTGGATACAATCCATTCAACTGACGTGAGAGGTGCTGGAGCCCCAGTCTGTAGTTACCAACAATGCTTCTGCTAGGGCCATGGTTCTCAAATGCTGCCATGTGAAGCTCAATGAAGTGGCACACCTGGTACAGCCCCACCCCACAGATGCCTGGATGCTGATGCACTGGCTCCAGAGGGTAGGGAGAACAGCATATCCTCCACTTGGAACCCTAACACAGTGCTGCTCCCTTCCTGGAGGCATGCTTGCAGGCTGTGAGTGAAGGAACACTGCTGTGCCTGACCTGAACCAACATGATGGTGCTGGCGGGAGCAGCTGAGAGACCTGCTATAGCAAGTGAATGACCATGACTCTCAAGTGCTGACCCTGCCACAAAATGTCCCTGCGGTTCATCCTGCATAACCTGAACCTCCAGTCCAGCTGCAGCCAGCGCTCCATGGTGCCACTGCTCACATAAGGGCCAACTTCTATCAATGTGTGTTTGTTGGAGTGTTCACCAGCAAGGCTCAAGGCCCGGGCATTCAAGCAGGCACTGTTGCTCCAGTGTGTTGGTGTGGGCTTCTACCTTCAGTACATCAGCAGGGCAACAGGAGCCCCTGACAGTTGGCTCATGTTCTCTGCAGTCTGTGGTCCCTCTGTGAACCCGACCACTGAGTAGGAACATTGTGGGCAGGAACACCAATTTGGAGGCTCCCTGTCAGAAGAGCTCCTCCACAAACTGGACTTTGTGGTCTGTGTCAGCATCCCAAATAGGCACTGGTTTGATTCCCGCTGCTCCTCTTCCAATACAGCTCTCTGCTATGGCCTGGGAAAGCAGTAGATGATGTCCCAAGTCCTTGGGACCCTGCACCCACATGTGAGACCCTTAAGAGGCTCCTGGCTCCTGGCTTCAGATCAGCGTGGCTCCTAGGTTTGGATTGGTGTAGCTCTAGCCATTACAGATATCTGGGGAGTGAACAGTGAATGTAAGACCTCTCTCTCTCTCTCTCCCTCTCTCTCCCTCTCTCTCTGTCTGTCTCTACCTCTCTCTGTAACTGTTTTTCAAATAAATAAAATAAATTTTAAAAAGGAAATGTTACAGCAGACACCAAAGAAATAAAAAATCATCAGGAATTATGACAAAAACTACATGCCAGCAAATTCAAAAATCTAGAAGAAATAGGTAGGTTTCTAGACAAGTACAATCTACCAAAATTGAGGCATGAACAAACTGAAAATCTAAACAACACAATAACCAAGAAAGAGAATAAATAAGCAATAAAGATCCTTCGAACATAGAAAAAGCCCAGGATGGGATGGCTTCACCACTGATTTCTACCAAACTTACAGAACTAACTCCAATTCATCTCATTGTAGTTCAAATAATTGAAAGGGAGGAAAATCTCTCAAAATCCTTCTATGGGGCCAACAAAAACAAACAAGAATTGCAAACCATTATACCAGATAAACAGATAGAAAAATAATTAACAAAATATGAGGGAATCAAATCCAACAATTTTTCAGAAAGATTGTTCATCTGGACCAAGTGGATATTTATCTATGTTATAAAGGAATGGTTCAACATATGTAAATCAATAAATATGATACATCACATTAAGAAGTAGAAGAATAAAAGCCATATTATTATCTCAATAGATGCAGAGAATTCATTTGATAAAATATAACCTCATCTCATGATTAAAAAAACCAAAACCTTTATTCTTTAACACAATCAAGGCAAACCCACAGATTGAATGAAGGAAAAGTGGGAAGCATTTCCACTAAATTCTGGAAGCAGACAAGAACGCCTATTCTCACTATTGCTATTCAATGTATTTCTGTAAGTTCTAGAGCCATTAGAGAAGAAATAGAAATCAAAGGCATAGAAATTGGAAAGGAGAAAGTCAAATTATCCTTGTTTGCAGATGACATGATACAATATTTTGGGAAACCAAAAGACTCCACTGAGGGAATACTGGAACTCATAAAAGTGTTTGTGGAACACACAACACACAACACACAAATCAATAGCCTTTGTATACAAATTACATGGCTAGAAAAATGTCTCTACATGATTCCAGATTTTTTTTTTTAATTTTTGACAGGCAGAGTGGACAGAGAGAGAGAGAGACAGAGAGAAAGGTCTTCCTTTTGCCGTTGGTTCACCCTCCAATGGCCGCCGCGGCCGGCGCGCTGCGGCCGGCGCACCGCGCTCCTCCGATGGCAGGAGCCAGGAGCCAGGTGCTTTTCCTGGTCTCCCCATGGGGTGCAGGGCCCAAGCACCTGGCCCGTCCTCCACTGCACTCCTGGGCCACAGCAGAGGGCTGGCCTGGAAGAGGGGCAACCGGGACAGAATCTGGCGCCCCGACCGGGACTAGAACCCGGTGTGCCGGCGCTGCAAGGCGGAGGATTAGCCTGTTGAGCCACAGCGCCGGCCAATGATTCTAGATTTCTAAGTTAGAGTTCTTTCATCTACTGGTTTATTCTCCAAATTGTCACAATGGGTGTTGATGGACCGAGTTGAAGCCAGGTGCCTGGAGACTCATCTGAGACTCCCACATGGGTGTTAGGAGCTAAGCAATTGGACATCATGTGTTTCCTTCCCAGTAACATTAGCAGGGAGATGGACTGGAAACATAGCAGGCAGGACTCAAACTGACATCTTGATATGGGATATTGGCACTGCAGGCAGCAGCTTAGTTCACTGTACCACAATGCCAAACCCAAATGACCTGTCTCAAAAGATGGTCTTTCTTCTGGCTACCCTACTTCTGATCCAGCTCCTCACTGGTAAAATAGCAAAAGGTGGCCCAATTGCTTGGGCCCCTTCACTCATGTTGGAAAACTAGATGAAGTTCCTGGCTCCTGGTTTTGCCCTGGCCCAGGCTCAGCCATTGTGATCACTTGGCGGCTGAATGAGCAGATGGAAAATCTGTTTCTACCTTTTTTTTTCTGTAACTCTGCCTTTCAAATATCTTTTAAAAATATGCAAATATGCACATATTTAAAAAATGTCATACTGTACACATAGAAATAGTTCAGGTTGTAAATTTTATGTTGTATTTTTGTGACAATAATAAAAAAAAAAAAGCTAAGGGCCAGCACTGTGGTGTAGCATGGAAAATTATCCATCCAAAGTGCCAGCATCCCATATGTGTACCAATTTGAGTCTGACTGTCCAACTTCTGATTCAGCATTCTGCCCTGGCCTGGGAAAGCAGTAGAAGATGGCCCAAGTTCTTGAGCCCTTGTACCAAAGTGGGAGACCCAGAAGAAGCTCCAGGCTCCTGGCTTGAGATTGCCATAGGTCCATCCATTGTGGCCATCTGCAGAGTGACTCAATAGGTGGACGACTTTTCTCTACTCTCTCTCTCTCTCTCTCTCTCTCTCAATCTCTCTGCCTCTCTTTAACTGTGAAATTCAAATAAATAAATAAATATTTAAGATAAAATAAATAAAATTTCAGTTAGGAGTTCATGTAAATGCTTTTTCATTACATGCTTTTATTGTGATCTGAAATTTCTCAAATATAATAGAAATTTTCATACTGAACATTCTTAAGGAAGACAGTCCTAGAATTCACCAAACTACTATCCAATTTGTAAAGACACTTACAATTTAATTTACAATTAAATTTACATTTAATTAAACATGAACTACATGCCTGGATATTTGAAGGATGAGAAGTATGTCTATGTAGCATAGTACTCGTTAATACTATTTTACATAATTTTCATTTCACAGTAAGAGAAGTCATTCTATACTTATATTTGTAGTATAATACTATACTATTTGCATTACTAACTTGTAAGAGTGTTATGATTATTTGAAACTGTACATCTAAAAACAAGAGAAGTGTTAACTGAATATGTCATGTATAATTTAATGAGTGATATAATCTGCATGTCTAACATCACATTGAATGTGGAAAAGTTGGAAGCATTCCTGCTAAGATCCAGAACCAGACAAGGATGCCTACTCTCACCATTACTATTCAATACAGCCCTGGAAGTTTTAGCCACAGGTGTTAGGCAAGAAAAAGAAATCAAAGGGAAGCAAATTGGAAAGGAGGATGTCAAACTATCCCTATTTGTACATGGAAAGATTCTATACATAGAAGATCCAGAATATTCCACTGAGATACTATTGGAAATCATAAAGAGTTTGTTGAAGTGTTAGGATGTAAAATAAACACACTAAATCAATAGTCTGTATACACAGACAATGTCATAGCTGAGCAAGAACTTTTAGATCAATCTCATTCACAACAGCCACAAAATAAATCAAATACCTTGGAATAAATTTAACCAAGGTTGGCAAATATCTCTACAATGAAAATTACAAAATGTTAAAGAAAGAAAAAGAAGATGCTAAAAATGGAAAAATCTTCCATGTTCATAGATTGGAAGAATAACTGTCAATACTAGCAAAAGCAATTTATGGTATCAAGATGGTTCCAATTAAAAAAAAACTACAAAAATATTCTTCTCAGATCTAGAAAAAGATGATACTAAAATTCTTTTTTTTATTTTTATTTTTTATTTTATTTTTTGACAGGCAGAGTTAGACAGTGAGAGAGACAGAGAGAAAGGTCTTTCCATTGGTTCACCACCCAAATGGCTGCTAAGGTCGGCGTGCTGTGCTGATCTCAAGCCAGGAGCCAGGTGCTCCCTCCTGGTCTCCCACGTGGGTGCAGGGCCCAAGCACTTGGGCCATCCTCCATTGCACTCCTGGGCCACAGCAGAGAGCTGGACTGGAAGAGGAGCAACCGGAACAGAACCAGTGCCCCAACTGGGACTAGAACTTGGAGTGCCAGTGCCACAGGCAGTGCCTAGTGAGCTGTGGCGCCAGCCAATGATGTTAAAATTCATACAGCAACACAAGAAACCCCAATAGCTAATTTAATCATATGCAGGAAAACAAAGCTGGAGGCATCACAATGCCAGATTTTAAGGCATATTACAGGGCAGTTATAATCAAATCAGTCTAGTACTGGCACAAGAATAGATGTGTAAACTATTGAACAGAATAGACATTATAGAAGTCAATCCACACATTTGCAACCAACTTATTTTTGACTAACACACCAACATCCATTCAAAGTGGATCAAACACCTAAATGTATGATGCAATACCAATAGATTATTGGACAACACTGGGGAATTCTGCAAGACATTGGTGTTGGCAAACACTTCTTGGAAAGATCCCAGATGCACAGGCAATCAAAGCCAAAATTGACAAATGGGATTGCATCAAGCTGAGAATTTTCCACACTGCAAAAGAAACACTCTTCAAAGTGAAGAGACAACCTACAGAATTGTAGAAGATATTTGCAAACCCCACAACTGAAGAAGTGTTAATATCCAGGATCTATAAAGAGTTGAAGTCATTCGGGGAGTGAACTAGCAGATGGAAGACTTCTCTTTCTCTGCCTCTGTGTCTCTGTAACTCTGTCTTTCAAACAAATAAATCTTCACAAAGATTCTTAGGGCTCCTTCACCCATGTGGGAGACCTGGAAGAAGCTTCTGGCTCCTGGCTTTGGGTAAGCTCAGCTCTAGGCATTGCGGTCATTTGGGGAGTGAACCGGTGGATGGAACACCTCTCTCTATTTCTTGCTCTACCTCTCTCTGTAACTCTGTCTTTCTAATGAATAAAAAATAAATCTTTAAAGAAATAAAAAATAAAAAGATTCTCTTGCTTTTTTGGTTTCATATTTTATTAACCACATTTGTATATACTTATGTGCTACAGTGTGGCATGCCACTATATTTATACAATATGTACAGATCAAATCAGTAAAAACAGCATTTTCCCTTATTTGTATTACTTCATGATTGGAGCCTGTGAGCTCCTTTCTTCCATTTTCTTATAAAATACTGCGAAATATAGCCATCCCAATATGAGGATTAACACTAGGGACATAGTCATATAATCTAACTCTCCTTTGGTGCCAATTATTCAAACCATTTTTATACTTGTCAAACTTTACTTGAAAGAAAAAGAGACAGACACACAAACATGCCCACATATATACACATACTCAGAAGAAATGCTCCCATTCACTGGTTAACCCAAATACCTGTATCATTTGGGGCTGGGCTATGCCATGCTGCAGTTAGAAGCCAAGAACTTAATCCAGGACCAGCACATGAGTGGACAAGACCCAACAACTTGAGCCGACCACTGATTCCCAGAGCATCCATTAGCAGGAAGCCAGAATTGGGATTAGGGACTCTAACCAATGCAATACAATGTGGGATTTGAGCATCCCAAGAAGGCTTTTAACACTGTCCAATTTCCATCCCTCCACAAAATTATTCAACTAGTTAAGAAATCTCTGACTTCCAGGGAAAGGGACCACAGCCACTTGGGCCCAAACCTATCACTGCATACTCCTTTTTCTTCATTGAAAGTCTCTCTTCCCGTCATTATAAACTCCCTAATGTGACCTTCATATGTATGGTCCACTTCTGAAATCTCTTTCTGAAGAAAGGGCAGAGCAATAGAGCAAAGAAGCATTGGCCTGGGTGATGTGGCACAGCTGAGGACAAAATATTGGCCTTTGCCAGTTTCTGCCTGGTTCCTCTGACCAGCTCTAGGCAAAGTGCCTGGGGTATGCTGGATCCAGCAGGTGACATTGGGAAGCGTAGTACTTGGGGTTGCCATGTGTGTACTCACTGGATTTAGGGGCCCACATCTGAGGCTGAAACAAACCAGGCATCCACATGCCAGAAATAAAAGTGTATCATTATATTTTACCATATGTGAAGACCAACTTAAAATGATTGAACACTTACAAAAAAGATCTGAGAAGTTAAAACTCCTAAAATTGGAAGCAAATTCATTGACATTAGTCTTAGAAATTTCTGTTTGGATGTGACACCAAAAGCCCAAGCAATAAAAGCAAAAAAATAAGGAAATAGGACTGCAACAACCTGAAAAGTTTTCTGCACTACAAAGGAAAACTACAGATAAAGGGAAAGCCAGGAGTGAGAGAAACATGTCTGTTTAAGGGAGTAATACAAGGGATAAATATGATCAAAAGCAAACACTACAATGAAAAATGGACAAAAGGACCTAATCAGTTTTTCTAAGATAGGCAAGTAGACACCAGGTATGTGAAAAGGGACTCACATTGCTAATGGTAAGGGAAATGCAAATTGATATCACAGTGGTTATCAACTTACATAGGTTAAAATGGCTATTATAGAAAAGTTATCAAGTGTTAGACTGGAAGTGGAGAAATAGAAAACATGAATCACTGGTGGGAATGTAGATTTGTACCTCTATTGTGGAAAATGGTATGGCAGTTCCTTGAACAAGATTAAAATGGAAGGATTATGAGCATACTCAAAGGCAACAAAATCACTATCTTAAAGACATATTGCAACCCCATGTTCATCTCAGCATTATTACATTGGCAAGATAAGGAAATGACCCTTGTATCTGTGCACAGATGAATAAAATATGATAAATACAAGGTAACTCAATTCAATATTGAAAAGGAGGGAAATCCTGCCATTTTGTCACAAAATGAATCCAAAACTGTGAATCTGAATGACACAAGAATATGTGATGTAAGACACAGAAGCATAAGAAATATAAATTAAAGTAGAAAACAGAATGGTGGTTGCCAGTTGTTGAGAGTGAACAAAATAAGATGTTGTCAAACTACAAATTTTCAGTTATAGATAAATTAAAGTCTGGAGATTTAATATATAGCATACTAAGTATAGTATAGTACTAATTATGTGCTTGCAAGTTCCTAATAATTTAATTATTCATTAAAAATTAATTATGTAGGACTATGTATATGTTATGTTAGCTTGGGTCTCCTAACCATTTAATAATGATATGTATGAGAGGACTCTGAAATGTTTGTGGAAAACTTGGATTAAGTGAAAATGTGGGGCTGGTGCTGTGTCATAGCAGGTAAAGCTGCTGCCTGCAGTGCTAGCATCCCATATGGGCATCGGTTTGAGACCTGGCTACTCCACTTCCAATCCAGCCTCTGCTATATTCTGGGATAGCACTAGAAGATGGCCCAAGTCCTTGGGCCCCTGCATCCATGTGGGAGACCTGGAAGAAGTTCCTGACTCCTTATCAGCATAGATCCAGCCATTGCAGCTAACTGGGGAGTGAACCAGTGGATGGAAGATCTCTCTCTATCTCTCTCTCCTTCTCTCTCTGTGTAACTATTTCAGATAAATTAATAAATTTTAAAGAAGTGATAATGTAATTTTTCTGTGAAATTTTAAGTTCCTTCATATATCAAAATATTAGATTATAAAAAAGAATTTATAAGACTGGTCCCATTCACAATAGATACAAGAAAAAAAAACTTGACCAAATTTAACTAAGGAGGTGAAAGATCTCTATGATGAAAATTACAAAACATTAAAGAAATAGAATAAGATGTAAAAAAATGGAAAAATCTTCCATGTTCGTGGATTAGAAGTATAAACATCATCAAAATGTTCATACTACTGAAAGCAATTACAGATTCAATGTGATCTGAATCAAAATACCAATGACATTCTTTTCAAATTTAGAAAAAACAATGCTAAAATTCATATTGAAATACAAGTCCCCTGGATCTCTCAAGCAATCTTAAACAACAAAAACAAAGCTGGATGCATCAAAATATCAGAATCCAAGAAATCCTACAGGCATTCATAATCAAAATACTCTAGTATTGGCACATAAATAGACACGTAGACAAATGTAACAGAATAGAATCCCCAGAATTCAATCTGTGATTTATCAATTAGATAATCTTTGACAAAGGAGCTAGAATCAATCCTTGGAGAAAGAACAGTCTCTTCAACAAATGGAGCTGAGAAAAAGTGATTATTAGTAAAGTGAACATGAATTTGTGCTTTATGAGTGAAGTCTGATAAGATGATAGGGCATGTGCCAAGTCTTGGAGCCAGGCCTTAGGCACTTCTACATCTCTTACTGTATCATTGTGATGGACATTGTCCACCCTCCTCAGTAACCTGTCCATAGGAAGCTCCCCATTTCTCATTCCAGTCTGGTGCACCCTGTTGACCTAGCTCCAGGCAAAGGTTGGGTACATAATTTTTCAGGATTATAGGTTTAGGAATGGGCTATAGTAATTTCTCATCAAAACTCATTATAGGTTACTAATGTTTCCATATTTAAATGCTTAATAGTGGTAAACAAATTGTTTTACATTTTCAGTTTTACTAAGATTAAAAACTTAATTGTTAAAATTAGAGGATAAAATGAATGACAAAAAGGGGACAGCATATATCCAAATCAGAAAAAAAAAATGAGCAAAACCACAATATTAACCTGGTATCCAGGCAAAAGTACACATGAGCCCTCTTCCTTGGGATGAGGTGTATTACAGGTGTTCCCCATCCTAGTCACCAGGGACAAAGACTGTTGGGGGCAGAGGTGTTTCCTCTGGATTCTCTTCTCCTTTAGTTCCAACTCCATTGGCTCCAACCCTGGATCAAAAGGCAACCATCTTCACTGATCAGGGTGTTCTGAACCTTTTATCATAAACATTGGGAGCACAGTGCATCTCACAAAGTATTTCATGGAAAAATGCTGGACACAGCACACTTAAGTTATCTCTGCAGGCCTCAATAAGTTTGGGTTCCCTAAGAATCATGGAATTTCTGGCACACAGAACTGAGGGCCATGTCCCATAAAAATAGGTCCTGCACAACATTCTGTCTCCCTCTGTGACACTCATGTGTCCTCTTCTGCAGTCAACAGGAGACAAGATGAATCAAGGTGCTTGACTGGGGTGGGAGATAATCAGCTCGGTATGTGCTGAAATAGTAAACAGGTTCCTTTTCCACAGTTATGGTAATAGTCTTTTAGCTTTTTAGTACAAGCATAAATTTAAACATAGTATGAAATTCTTTTGTGAGACATCTTTGAAAATAACAGACTTTGACCTAGAGATTAACATTTCATGGAAGAGTTCATTATCCTTCACACTTGTTCTCTCACCATAGCAATATATTACTAAGCTTCCAAACAACTGCAATGTTGAACTTAAAATCAGTTTAGTTTCCCAGGCATTATCTTGAAGAACACATAATTTAAAAACAACATTCTATTATGCTGAAATAAATGCAACTGAGTATAATTCTCCATCTACCTCTGCAAGTTTACCCACAAGACTGATAAACAGTGAAAAAACATCTAAAGATATTTTATGTAAACTACTTGCATTTGGATTCTTCCCCAGAAAGTTTGCACAAGCCCTGGGTTCATTTCTAGCCTAGGGTTCTTGTGAGTAATAATTTTTATCCTAAAAACAAGAGCAAAAGTGGAAAAAGGTGACAGAATTGAGGGAGACACGAAAGCCACTAACAAAAGAATCACCTATCGATGTGGTTATGAGAGATCTGAAGGGACCAACCACTCTGTGAGATTTCTGGAGACATTTTTATTAAAAAACAAGAAAGACAAAAACTTATTTTTTTTCTTTTGCCTTCTATTGTTCTGTTGTGTAGCAGTGAATACTATGGAATTAAGGAGCCAAGTCTCAGAAACACGGTGGCAAAAAAGAGAAAGTCATGAACTGCAGAATGAGTTCTAAAAAAGATAGAAGAAAACCCAGGAGCACCCTGAAACACTACGCCAGCAAGAGTGTCTAGGAAAGGAGAGAATAAACAACAGTCTTCACATGGGGTCATTTCACCCTCTGGATGAGAACAAACGCAAAGGGGAAGAGTAAGGAGGAAAATCAGTGAAAGTCTGAACCAAGGGGCTGTTTCTGAGAGCAGGTAACAAGATGAAGACTAAGGGATGACCCTGGGATGGCACCAGCAAGTCACTGCTGACCTCTAGGAACTAAGGTTTAGTTAAGAGGACCCCCATAACGATCAGACTGTATCTCTGCCCAAATGAAAGTCATCACTAGGTGCAGTCCCCTAAGGCCTGGACAAAATCCCAGAGCCGAATAAAATGGCTTTGTTCACCTATGACCCAGTCTGTGGCTTTGCATTGTCAGTAACCAAAAACAGACACCTAGCAAGAGCTATGCAGAAAACACAGTGGCCTGGAACTGAAACCCTGTTTCCTATGTATTTAGAGAATAAGGCAATCCAGTCATTGTGGGGGAAAAAACAAGGGCCAAAGGATCCAAAAATGATGGTTTCTCCCACACAAAATCCCCATACATGCAGCCCTGATACTCCCTGGCCATCCTCCCAAACTACCGCACACCAAGGGAGATAAAGGACTGCAGGCACGCAGCACCTGATGGACGGCTCCAGGGATGCGCAGAAGTCGCCCGTGTGCAGGGAAGGGACAGTATGCCTGGGGTCCTGGGGGTCAGGCGAGTCCAAACACTGAGGGCCACACAGGACCCAGAAAAGTGCTGTACCAGTGGTAAGATGGCGCTCACGGATTCCGGCGATGCCCGCCCGAAGACCTGGCATCCTGCCAGTCTTTCCCCACAGGTTCCACCAGCTGTGCCTTCCCACTCCTGGATGCCTAGTCCCATACACTGACCATGTCATGGCTTCAAGGTGTCTGGGTCCTGCGGTGCCAGGTCAGACAGCTGTGGATGTGGATATAACTTGAACCTCTTCGCAGAGGTTCAGTCTCCAGGGTGCTCTCCGCGTAACAGATACAACTATGATGTCAAGATCCCACGAGATTATATTTATGCTATGGTGCCTGACTGGGCAGAATGTCCAAAACTGAGGATGTGCAACATCACAAAGACGCAGCCAATCAGATCCAGCCTAGCATGGAGGCCTCTCTTGAGTTCAAGCCATGTGGGAAGAGGGAGGAGCAAGGACTAAGTTCAGACCTCCAGGGCACTTTCCTTCATGGAGCCGGAGGCCCTGTCAAGTCCCTGATCATGCTACCTGCTGGGATCGCTCCAGGACTTCATTATCTGGGTTCCTGCAGGAATGCTACCTGGAGCTGGCCATAACCTGCTGTAGGTGAGTTACCATTTAACGGAGATTAATTGGCTTCTAGGCTTTTATTTTTCTTCATATTTTTGACTCACTTTTTCTGTTGGGTCATTGTTTTTTTAAATATTGACAAAAATCAATACTTTGGACCATTCCTCTTGTACATATGTGTTTCCTTGTCTGCTTATTGTCTTTTAATATTTTCTATTTGCAATTTATTTTATGTGTTGATCTTATAATCAATACTCTTGTTAAATTCATTTATCAGTTTTATCTTAGACTATGGATTATCTCAATTTATTATTAATTACATTTATTGAAAGTTTTATTGCTTAGATGTTGATCTCTACACCTTATGCTTTCTTTTTGCTGTTTTATTTTCCTGACTTCAGCAGTAGAAAGTTGGAGACAGTGGACACATCCTTGTCTAGGTTTATTCCCAAGGAAAAGGCTTTCAGTGACCCTTCAGTACTTGTGTTGTTTGTTGCCCGTTCCTTTCAATTTTAATCAGATTAAGGAAGTCACTGTTGTTTCCCACCCTGCTAGCAGGGCTTTATTTTTTCAACTAGATGCTAACTTTTTAAAAGATTTTTTTTAAAAAAGATGTATTTGCAGCATATCCAGGTTCATGTAGTGGGGAGTGATCTGAGGTGGCTCAGTGTTGGGTGCCCTGTGAACAGAAAGCCAGACCTCAGAATCCAGGAAATGGAGCATATGCAGGGACCAGTGTCCGGAGAAGGGAGAGGTAGAGCTAGTGGAACCTGACACATTCTTTCTGTAGTTGTTTTTTTAAAGGTCTTACCATGAAAAAATATTGTCAAATGTATTTTGTGCATTTATAGGGATAATCCTGTTTTGTTCTTTATTAATATTGATCAATTAACTGATTTACATATGGTGAAATATCCCTCCATAAAGAATCTGACTTGAGCATCTTTTTTACTCTGCTATTGAATGTCGCTTGCTTTTACTTTGTGAAAACTGCTCCATCTGTGTCTGTTGGGAATACTGGCCTGTGGTTTTCCTCACTTATGATGCCAGCATTGCAAGAGGTGGTTTAGCTTACTGCACCATAAAACCAGCCCTATTGCTAGGCTTTTGTGTCAGGAGAATGTCTTATAAAATGAACTTGAATGTTAGGATTGTTATTATTTAAGTATTTGTAGAATCTGGCTGATAAATGTTTGGGTTCCGGATTTACTTTAATTGGCAATATTTTATTAGTTGTTTAATCTCTTGGCTGATGAATTTTCTGTTCATATTTTGTTTTCTCCAGACTAACTCACTTGTTTAATGTTTAAATATCACCATATATTTGACTCCAGAAACTTCAGACACGAGGTGTGCAAGATAAGTCTTAATGCTAACATATTTTTGTCCTTTTTTCAGTTTCAGTTTGCAGTACCTGTGTCTATGCCACCCCTCATGCACACAGAATAGAGTTAAACTATCTATTTCATGCTCTGAACAAAACATTCACAGCAAATTCTGTTATTGCTTTTATTCTCCTTTTTTCATACACACACACACACACACACACACACACACACACACACATATACTGAGTTTCATCTTCTGTCTTCTTATTTCTCTGTGTCCTGATGGTAAGTGGCCATGTCTCACTCTACTTTCTTCCTTTCTAACTATCAAATGCTTCTCCACTTGTTTCTCTGGAAATGAGATTTAAAATGCAAACCTGTTCAATTAACTACCACATTTTTGGCATCCTACTAATTCCAACCTGTGGTTTTAAAATGAGCAATCATTTTCTTATAAAAAATAACTTCTAGTTATTGGATGAAATATTTGGGTATTTATTGATATATTTTGTAATACATTTTATAAAAATAGCAAGAACATAAGTTTTAGTGTTGAAATTTTGTCAGTTGTATAAGTAAAGTGCCACTTCTCAGTTATTTGAATATTTTTATTGTCTATTTCTCCTGAAAGCTCGAGACAAATTGCAAGGAAGTGCAATTTTTAGCTCCATTGCTTAGCCAGCTTTAATTGGGCTCTTACCAACTAACTGGTTGCATCATATTCAATGTAAACAATTCTTGCACAAAATCTAACCGTATTTGGTATTTCACTGGACTGTAATTTGATAATACAGAAAAATCTATTTTGGAAATTTCTTTGCTACTATGATATTGAGCATATTCTATAATTCATCTAACATGCTAATGCAATCATTTGTTTATGCTTTGTCTACAGACAGCAGTGTGAACTGCTTTCAAAATCATTAGAAAAAATCTGTCTAGACTAATAAAAAATTCTATTGTAGTGATTTTTAATTATAAAATAATATAGAGAAACATATTTCATTGTCATTGCTTTCTCTTTGCATATAGATTACAAAATAAGTCACATCTTAATAAGAAGCAAATAAGACATACAGAAAAGCATGCACTCCTAATTTTTATTTATGAATGTAATATATGTTGAAAAGACTTTTATTAGAAGTCAGAATTCAGTGCTCATCAGAATTCACACAGCACCAAACCTGAATGTGATAAATATGGAAAAGCCTTTTTGATGGTTGTCAGAATACATAACACATCATAGAATTCACAAAGGAAAGAAAAATTATAAAGGTAATGAATATGGAGGAAGTTCCATTATTTCAAACCTAAATAGGCAGCATAGTATTCACACATAAGAAAATCCTTTTGAATGCAATAATTACTGGAGTCATTTTGCTAGAAGCTGCCCAACAGACATCGGAGTTCACACAAAGAAGCCCTATCTATGGAATCATTGTGAAATTCCTTTTTCCAGAAGTCAGTCTTCAATTCACATTAAACAAATCACAGATGAGGAAGGATGTGACTTTAAGAAATTATACTATTGGCTGGCGCCACAGCTCAATAGGCTTATCCTCTGCCTGTAGTGCCAGCACACCAGGTTCTAGTCCCGGTCAGGGTACCAGATTCTGTCCCGTTTCCCCTCTTCCAGGCCAGCCCTCTGCTATGGCCCGGGAGTGCAGTGGAGGATGGCCCAAGTGCTTGGGCCCTGCACCCCATGGGAGACCAGGAGAAGCACCTGGCTCCTGGCTTTGGATGAGCACAAGGCACTGGCCGCAGTGCACCTGCTATGGCAGCCATTGGAGGGTGAACCAGTGGCCAAAAAGGAAGACCTTTCTCTCTGTCTCTCTCTCTCACTGTCCACTCTGCCTGTGAAAAAAAAAGAAATTATACTATCATAAGCCAGCTCTCACTGTCTATCAGAGAGTTGATAGAGGACAAACACTATTAATGCAGTGGAAGAGGAAAACCCATACAATCTAAGCCAATGTACGACAAATTTTAACAAATCACACCATAAATCGCTAAAAGTGTACTGAATATGAAAAATCTGCATTGTTGGCCTATACACATTTTGGGTTGGGAACATGCAAATGAGTTCTGCTTTCAAACATGAATTCTGTTAATGAATAAATATTTCCTGTGTAATAGTTAAAACACAAAGTTAATTACTTACAAAGTTCTTATATGTTGTAGCTATTGTGCTACCTTTCCATGAATTTGCCACATTATTCTGGTACAGATGAGTGTTATAGCCTCAGGCAGGTCACCTAAGTCATGTGCCTGCCATAAGCTTTACTGCCAGCTTTGGATGATGAATGTTTTGTCCAGGGTAGGGGTCTCTTGTGACATCTATAGTTATGGGAATCCCAGAGTTGTCTTTGTGTAGCTCTTCTGGATTGACCCATTTTTATAGATGTCAGCTTACAGGATGAAGAGCGGATATGAGCAGTGTTCTGCTCCATGACATCTTCCTGGGATTGATTGCATGCCAGTGGATTGTTGTTAAGATTTCTTTCTTTGGCCGGCGCCGTGGCTCAACAGGCTAATCCTCCGCCTTGCGGCGCCGGCACACCGGGTTCTAGTCCCGGTCGGGGCGCCGGATTCTGTTCCGGTTGCCCCTCTTCCAGGCCAGCCCTCTGCTGTGGCCCAGGAGTGCAGTGGAGGATGGCCCAGGTGCTTGGGCCCTGCACCCCATGGGGAGACCAGGAAAAGCACCTGGCTCCTGGCTCCTGCCATCGGACGAGCGCGGTGCGCCGGCCGCAGCGCGCCGACCGCGGCGGCCATTGGAGGGTGAACCAACGGCAAAGGAAGACCTTTCTCTCTGTCTCTCTCTCTCTCACTGTCCACTCTGCCTATAAAAAAAAAAAAGATTTCTTTCTTTGAAAGGCAAAGTGGCAGGAAACTACACACCCATGCATGTGGGTGTACACACACACACACACACACACACACAGAGTCTTCCATCTACTGGTTCGCTCCCCAGATGGCTGCAATGTCCAGAGCTGTGCCAGCCCCAAGCCAGATGCTACAGTCTTCTTCCCGGTCTCCCATGCAGATGCATGGGCCCAAGGACTTGAGCCATCTTCTACTGCTGGTGCAGGCCATAACAGAGAGCTGGCTGAGAAGTAGAGCAGCCAGGACTCAAAACTGGCACCCATATGGGATGCCAGCACTGTAGGCAGCAGCTTAACCCTGTACACCATAGCTCCAACCCCATGGAAGATGAACATTTTATTGGATTACTTTGGCTGAGATTAGATAAAAAGAAGCACAGGAGCTTTATTTATAATACTGTTTTATAGCCATATCTATTCTGCTATTGGTGTAGTAAATGAACCCATGGCCTTATGTGCAGGCCTTTATGACAGTTTTACTTAATCCCTGAAAGCCCATTGCAAGGCAGAGCCTAAAGATCCACCATCACAGGAAAGGATCCCTGTGACTGGTGCACATGTTGAAAGCCCTAAATGTCATGTCATCTGGTATATTATGGTAAATGATGCTCAAGTGTCTAAGAGAGCATGAGGCAATACACATTTATTTTTATTTTTTTTTAATTTATTTATTTACTTGAAAGGCAGAGTTAGTGGTGAGAGGTGGGGGAGGAGAGAGAAAGAGAGAGAGGGAATCTTCCATCTGCTGGTTCATTCCTCAGGTGCCTGCAATGGCAGGGGCTGAGCCAGATCAAAGCCAGGAGCCTGGAGCTTCCTCCAGGTCTCCCATATGGGTGCAGGGGCCCAAGCACTTGAGCCATCCTCCTCTGTTTCCCAGGAGCATCAGCAGTGAGCTGGACTGGAAGTGGGGCAGCTGGGGCTCGATGTGGTACCCACCTGGGATGCCGGCTCTGCAGGTGGTGCCAGCCTCCCTAAGAACACTCTCTTGCTGTCCCCGCTGTCCCTGTGGCTCTGCCATTTCACTTCGCTCCCCATTCTTCCTGTCCCACAGACTGGATGACTCACTGAATGTCCTTCCAGGCTTCTGGTTCTTCTCTGCCAACACAACTCTATTGCTCATGCACACTTTTTGATTGCAGAACTTCTATTTGGCTTCTCAAAAACACAGATTTCTACTTCTTTATGATGTTCTCCCTGGTGAGGGGTTTGTATGAGCTCTTTGGACATGCCATAGCTGCTCTCAGGGACACCTGTGTGGGAGCCTCCTCAAACCTTGTTTAGAATGGGACAGCACACATGGTGTCTCTGCACTGGGACAAACCTCTCCTTACCAGACAGCCGCTGCTGCTGCTGGTCTCCTGGATCCCGGCTCCCCACAGGGTGTGACCACTATACTCCTCTTGCTGTGGCTCACCCTGGCTGGTCAGGCATAATGGCCCCTAATTGCCAGCCAGAAGGCTGCCTTACCTGCTGGAGCTGGGAGGGGAGCCTCCACATTCTTTCAGGCCCACTATCCCTCAGCTTGTGTCCTAGGGTCTTAAGGTCAGCCAGAGGTGACTGACAGAGCCTCTTGTCCCAGGCTCCCAGGCTGGGCAGTTCTGGGGAGAACAGCTGTGGCCACTGTACCTTTCATCAGTGGGAACACTGCGTGTGGCCCAATCCCAGCTGCGCTGAGGGCAGGGTCTTGGCGGAGTGGCTCTGGCACCATGGCCAGCGGGAGGCTGGGTCCACTGCTCTCAGGAGGCCTGCCCATCACAGAGCAGCTCCCCTCTGCCTGCTGTCCATCTGGTTACTCTCCACATTCCAACTGGGCTGCTTTGGTGATTTCCCTGTGTTTCTGCTGCTTTCTGTGGTCCTCCCCCACACTGGGCCCCAGAGTGCCCCTGGGGATGCTTGGCCCATCTCTGCGGGAGAACTGTTCACCAGCAGAGCCATGAAGCAGTTGCCATAGCACTGTGGAATGGAGCCACAGGGCCAGGTGGGGTCCTGGCTGACCTTGGCATCAACATCCTGTGAAAGCTAATGCTGTGTGAGCAGATTGGCCTGGCCATGGGATTTTCCAGGGGTTGAATGTGGAAACAAGACAATGCACATCAAAGCCACTTTGGGAAGCAGCTGCATCAGCTGCTAACTGCTGCTCCCAATGGGTTCTCAGCTGCCAGCACGGATGTGTCAGGGTGCACTGCGCATGGCTTTGCCAGCACTTCCAACTGCCCCTATCCTCGCCTGGGCACCAAGTGCATCCAAGAGTCAGGCACTCTGCTTCTCG
The DNA here is from genome assembly GCA_949820135.1 of Sylvilagus floridanus. Taxonomy (NCBI): domain Eukaryota; kingdom Metazoa; phylum Chordata; class Mammalia; order Lagomorpha; family Leporidae; genus Sylvilagus; species Sylvilagus floridanus. The sequence goes on from OX463225.1 coordinate 138,113,812, forward strand.
GGACCCAGTGTCCCTGGAAGGGTCCATGCTTGGCACCAGGGCAGGCCGGCCAAGCCTGGGTGGTGCCCCAGGCCCTGTCTGCCCCTGTGGACAGAGCCCTTGCCATGTGGCCCCTCTCACTGCAGATGCCAGGCATGGATGGTGGCCAGCTGTAGACCTGGTTTCTGGCTTTCTGTCCAAGACACACCTCAGTGAGGCACTCCCGAGCGTGCATTCTCTAAGAGCAGAAGTGGAGGCAGAGGGCACAGAGCAAGCCTGCTCACTGAGCTCCAGGAGGGAGCTATGCCAGCCTCCATGCAGCAGGGCAAGTGGTGCTCGTGACAGCCAGGAGACGCAGGGCACCAGCATGCCACCACCTACCATGCCTGCTCACAAGCAGCAGCAGACATGCCGCAGACCTCAACAGAAGCGCCTCTGCTCAGACAGTGAAATGGAAGCAACCCTGCAAGGCCACAGAGCCCACAGCGTTTCCCTTTCCAGTGCCCTACGAGGGAGGTGACAAGCTGAGAGTGGCAAGAAAAAGGTCAGCAGGAGCTGCAGGCGATGCCACTGAGTCCCCTTTCCTTTTCTTTAAAATATATTTATTTGAAAGAAAGAGTTACATAGAGGCAGAGAGAGAGAGAGGTCTTCCATCTACTGGTTCACTCCCAACATGGTCACAACAGCTGGAGCTGTGCAAATCCAAAGCCAGGAGCCAGGAGCTTCCTCCAGGTCTCACATGTGGGTGCAGGGGCCCAAGGAAACCAGCCATCCTCCACAGCTTTCCCAGGCCATGGCAAAGAACTGGATCAGAAGTGGAGCAGCCAGGACTAGAACTGGCGCCCATATGGGCTACTGGTGCTGGAATGCTCCTTCCGTATGCATAAGGTACTTGCACTGCAGGGTAAGATCTAGATTAGAAATACGAGGGCAGTTCAAGTTCTTGGGGACACGGAATTAAACAGGTGAATCCAGAGCCAGCACTGTGCTTCCGCTGATTAAGCTGCTGTCCATGTGCTCACTGGTCCACGTTTTGGCTACTCCACTTCCCGACCCGACCCTGCTAATGTGCCTGGGAAAGTAGCGGAAGAAGGCCCAAGTGCTTGGGCCCCTGCACCCACACTGGGATGGAGTCCCAGGATCCTAGTCTTGGCCTGGCCCAACCCTGGCTGCTGCAGCCATTTGGGGAGTGAACAAGCAAATGGAAACTCTGTGTCTCTCTCAATCTGTCTTTCCGTCAGTCTTTGTAACTCAAATAAAAATAAATAAACCTTTTTTTAAAAAAGCAAGATTAGTTCATGTTGGTGCCCCCTCAAAAATGAAATCCATGCAGTTTCTTTCCTGACAGTTTCCCTTCCTCTTTGAGGGCCTTCCTGTGCATGGACTTTGAAAACCTTCTGCCCCAAAGCCATCCTCTCTCCTTTCCCATGAGCTCTATCAAGTGCCCGAAACCAGTGCAGCTCCAATCACTGCTGCCGGTACTGTGATGATGACCACCTGCGTGGCAGGGGCTCCGCACAGGAGGGTGCTCCTGGCACAGTGGTGGCCTGTACTCGCCAGTTTATAGACAGCCTTGCTCTGGGATGGCTCCCACCTGCCCCGTCAATGATGCTCCTCTCAGGGACAGCCCCATGACTGCTGCTGCCCTGGAGCCAGAGCCCTGCACAGCTTTCAGTACGCTGCCCCACTTCTGCCTGGCCAGTGTGGGACCCACGTGGGACCGCATGTGGCTTTCCCACCAACACCCTCCCTACATGGGGCCCACATGACAGACAGCTACATAGGAGCTGGGCTGTGCCAGCCGGCGTGTGCCCAAGTGTCCAAGGGATGGGTCTGGTGCTGGGTGGCATTGCACAGGGGCTCACCCAGGAGGATGCACTGGGTGGTTCTGCTCCACGAGCTCGCGGCTTCCTGGCCGGCCCTGGTGTCTTGTCAGGAGCCTCCAGGAGGTCTGCAGCCTGCTGGTCTACCTCACCGATAGCCTTCTGCGTCAGGGGGGCATGCAAAAATACACATTTATTACATAAATAGTTTACTCTCTTTTGAAAATTCCTAGAATATTTAGCTATGTCCAGGACATCAGTCAGAACCACAAAGTGATGTTTTTTTCTCTCTCTCTCTCATAGTAATCATATATGCTTCAGAGAATCCAGGAGGCATGAGTGGATGTTGCTGAAGACATTAAATTTAAAAAGTGTTTGTGAACACTAACAGTAGTATCTATTGAAATTTACTTCTGATGGTTTCTAGAACTTGTTGTTGGAGCGTGGTCTATTTAACATGTGCTGATTAGCAAAAATGCATCTTCAAAGATACTAATCAACATTTATGTACAAAACATACCTTACCACTAAACCCAAAGAAAAAAAGTTATCAGATTTGTCTTTTTTAATGTTTTAAATACTTATTTAAAATCAAAGTTACAGAGAGAGCAAGAGAGAGGTTTTCCATGTGATGGATCATTCCTCAAAAGGCACAATAGCCTGGGCTGGGCCAGGGTGCAACGAGAAGCCAGGAGCTCCATCTGGGTGTCCCATGTGGGTGCAGGGGGCCAAACATTTGGGGAATCTTCCAGTGCTTTTCTCAGGCATTAGTAGAGGTCTTGATGGGAAGTAAAACAGCCAGAATGTGAAACATTGCTCATATGGGATGCCAGTGTAACAGATGGAGCTTTACCAGCCAAACTGCAACACTGGTCCCTAGATTGTCCTTTTCCCTGAGTATCAGATGGGTCTCCTTGAGGAAGAATTTAGTTAATGTGATATCATTCCTGTCCTACTGTTGAAAGGTGGATGCAGTTAAAATTTGCCAAGATTGTTTAAGATGATGTTGAGGTGCCAGTGTGCACTCTTGCAGGGTTATACTTTAACCTTTTAATGTGAAGGGAAACTGGGACTGAGAAGATTTTGAAAAATCAAAGAACAAAAATTTCTCCCTAATATATATGTGTGTGTATATACGTACATATATATGCATATATACATATATAATACCCCAAATTGAGGGTATGGGGACAGACAGGAGGAAATCAAGAAAAGATGTAAGCTTTTTCATGCTATAGGATGGAAACATGGGGACAATAGAATGTGAGTGTGTGCTCTTCAATAACAAGGTGGATACACCCTGAAGGTAGGGATTGTGACAGCCACTGTCTAAGGTTCAGTGGTCACTGATTTCTCTCTGGTAATACATAAGACAACACATGTTTATTACATAACTAGTTTTCCCTCTTCCCTTGGAAATTCCCAGAATATTTTGTTGTGTCTATGACATCAGTCAGGACCACAAAGTGGTAAAGATGGTCCACTACCAAGCAGCTCTGTATCCTGGAATTTTCTCAAGCCACTTGGAACTCAGTATTTAACTGTAAGATGAGGACTTTTGCTAAGACTTTTAACAATAACACTTAATTGCTCAAACTTTGCATGTAAAAATCTAATTAATCATTGCATAGAGATAGTAATATTAAAATAGACAGTATAATTGATTCTTTATCAACATATTAACTAACTTAAACGTACAAGAAGAAATCGGAATATCAATTCTGTCTCTCACACTAAAACCATCTTGGAAATCATATCATTCTTTGCTAGTATATAAAGGTCACTGGTGCAGTTCTGTGAAAAGATAGGTTGAAATCACAGTAATGAGAATGAGATTTCCAAATCTAGGTCACTCTGACATGTAGTCATGATGTTTTCTGGAATACTATAACTATTATTAGCTATATTTACTGAACATATGCCATGGTCTTATTATAGATCATATATGGTTTATACTTACATTCAATCCAAGCCAAATATAAATCTTCCCCACATTAATATGCTGTACTCAATATTGCATAAAGGGTATGATTTATTATGTCACTGCTAAAGAAATTAACTATGTCATTCATTTAGAATTTTGCACCATCTGATTTAAATTATACATTAGTTAATAAATCTAATCAACAGTCTCAGTGAAGATTGCTATGATGGATATTGAGCTAATTTTAGGAGTATATATTGTTTATAAATGTCAAAAGTATTGTAGAGTCTACAAATAAATTAGTTTATTCTACCCTATTTGCTGAGTCCCCACTATACATTAGATATTTGTGTCTTGGAAATACATCAAATAAAAAGCTATTTGATGTTTACACACTAGAAGAAATGGACAGCAAATATACACATGAAAATGGGATTCACTTTCAGGAGAAAAGGGAATAAACCTGCATGCCAAACCCTCCCACATTATTCATTGAATATTATGACAAAATGTATTTCCAACCTATTTCTCCCCACTCCATGGAGGACATGAAAAAAATAATGTTGGATAAACCAAGAGAGTTGGAAATGGCAGACAGAATCCCAAGCCTGGTGAAGAAGGCTTCAATGAATTGACCCTGAGTTCTGGGAGGACATGCTAGACTGAGAACTGACTCTTGCCTGAGAAATCCAATGAAAGAAGGGAGATGGGTTGAAGTTATTATGACAGCATAGGTGAGTGGGTTACATGCTCTGCTAAGACAAATTCAAGGTTCCAGCTCCACACACTACGTATGTAATCCTCTTGTGTATTACAAAGACACAGACAGAATCAACATTCCTAAAGTTCACTTTATGTGACTTTGTACAAAACAAAAATAAGATGGTCAATGTTGAACCAAGATCTAAGGAGTCATAACAATAAGGACTGTACAGTGATACCAACTTCCAGATGCTTTAAATGACACTTAAATTGTTCCAGGTAGGAGCACATTTTGTGAGGAGCAGAGAGCTGCTCCCCAACATCCATGTCCTTCCCCCTCAACAGAAAACAGAGGATTACTGAATATCAACATTACATATCTAACACAGTTTGGAGAATTCAAGAGATGAGAGAATATTTTCTAAAAGTTTGAAAATAAATTTTTGAAATGCTTAGCATTTCATCTAGTTCCAGGAAAAGATCAAACCCTTCTTTCTAATGAGATGTGAGTGAATGATTGAGAGGAAATTGGCACAACTGAGTGTCCAATATCTTAGAGTAAAATTCTTTCAATGACTTGATAGCACATGTAATTTCAGAATGGTTTAATAAAACTAGCTCATAGCATGAAAGTAAAATTAGAAATATAATAGGAAAAAGAAAGATGTTCCCAGAAGATGACATTATGAATTATGAGCTATGAATTATGTAACTGATCTCATGAAGATTAACAACTTAATTGTAAAAATTAGAGGATAAAATGAATGACAGAAAGGGGACAGCATATATCCAAATCAGAAAAAAAAAATGAGCAAAACCACAATATTAACCTGGTATCCAGGCAAAAGTACACATGAGCCCTCTTCCTTGGAGACCCTCATCACCAGGGACAAAGACTGTTGGGGGCAGAGGTGTTTCCTCTGGATTCTCTTCTCCTTTAGTTCCAACTCCATTGGCTCCAACCCTGGATCAAAAGGCAACCGTCTTCACTGATCAGGGTGTTCTGAATCTTTTATCATAAACATTGGGAGCACAGTGCATCTCACAAAGTATTTCATGGAAAAATGCTGGACACAGCACACTTAAGTTATCTCTGCAGGCCTCAATAAGTTTGGGTTCCCAAACATGTCTAATACCTTTTTGTCTTGAGTTTTGATGTCAATGTGCTCATGTTTGCAAATGAAGATTAATGTTGATGATGCTACTTTAAAAATCAGCACATACTAAAGCCCCCTTAAAATTAATGCCCTGAATCAGTCAAAATGAAAATCAAGAGGTACTGTCATTACTGGTGTCAGTTACTTGTTCCCTGTAGATTTCAACAACTTCCTCTCAGAATTTTTGCATTCCCTGAAATATCTATGATGGCCATCAGTTCTCAAGGGATGTGATGCAAGAAATTGCTTCCTTGGAACAATGATGCACACCAGTAAAGTAAAATTGGTTTTAGAATAGTCTCCTACAGGCCTCAAGCCTATCTTTCCATGCAGAGTTGCCAACTATGACTTTGGCCACTGAGACAGCAAACAGAAACCTTAACATGGTTACTGAGGTTTCCTTAATATACGATGGAGTCAAATCTGGGCACTCTAGAATATTCTACCTGCCAGATATGATGGCCTCCAATGTTTGATGTCTCTGCTTCATCACCCAACACCCAAAAGCAAACATCTTTCAAATGCAGCTGCACACCATGTTCTGGTCTGAAAATATGCATTGACTTGCAATAAAATGACCCAAGCATTAAAGAAAGCAGTGAAATGAACCAAAGATCACAACTGTTGTGGTCCACAGGCAATTAATTTTGGCAAATACAAGCCTCATCATTCAAAATTTTGTGACTGGACTAATAACTTCAAAAGCCAGAATAACTAGCCTAATGTTGTCTATCAGAATGTCAAAGATTTAGTTTTCATTTTTCAAAGATTTATTTGCTTGGAAGAGTTAGAGGGAGAGATGGAATCCTATATATGCTGTTCACTCTTGTGATAGCTATGACAACTCATGTTAGCTCAGTCTCAATCTTGGAGCCAGGAACTTCAGACAGGTCTCCCATGTGGGTGGCAGGAGCCCTAGCACTTCTGCATTTCCCAAACCATCAGAAAGCAGCTACATTGCAAATAGAACAGCTGGGATACAACCTGGTGCCATTATGGGTTGTAGGTGTCGCAGGCAGTTGCTTTACCTGCTATGTATCAACGCCAGTCCTGGCAAAGTTTTTTTTTTTTTAAGATTTATTTTATTTATTTGAAAGACAGAGTTACAGAGAGGTAGAGACAAAGAGAGAGAGAGGTCTTCCATCCGCTGGTTACTCCCTAGATGGCCACAACAGCCAGAGCTAGGCCAATCCGAAGCCAGGAGCCAGGAGCTTCTTCTGGGTCTCTCACATGGGTGCAGGGGCCCAAGGACTTGGGCTATCTTCTACTGCTTTCCCCGGCCATAGCAGAGAGCTGGATCAGAAGAAGAGCAGCTGTGACTAGAACAGGCACCCATATGGGATGCCAGCGCTTCAGGGCAGGGCTTTAACCCACTGTGCCACAGCACTGGACCCTTGGCAAAGTGTTTTTGTTTGTTTATTTTTGACAGGCAGAGTGGACAGTGTGTGAGAGAGAGAGAGAGACAGAGAGAAAGGTCTTCCTTTGCCTTTGGTTCACCCTCCAATGGCTGCTGCAGCAGGCTCATCTCATTGATCTGAAGCCAGGCGCCAGGTGCTTCTCCTGGTCTCCCATGCAGGTGCAGGGCTCAAGCACTTGGGCCATCCTCCACTGCACTCCCAGGCCATAGCAGAGAGCTGGCCTGGAAGAGGAGCAACTGGGACAGAATCCAGCACCCCGACTGGGACTAGAACCCAGTGTGCTGGCACCGCAAGGTGGAGAATTAGCCTACTGAGCCACGGCGCCAACTGGCAAAGTGTTTTAAAACCTATTTACAACAGAATTCCTCTCATCACATCCTTGGAACAAAATTCCACATTATGGGTTCTTGAGTCTTGAGCTACAACAGTAATACAGACACCAATATCGGCTTTACTAGCTATGTACACATAAAGCCACTGGATTTCAGAGTAAGTTGGAAAACAATCTTCCAGATTCAATATTGCTCAAGTTTTACAAAACTGTTTAAAGTCTTGGGATAGTTCTTGAACTCCCCCCAAAATGGAATCCTATTATTCTATGCCTAAAAGATAAACCTTGAAGAGGTTGCTACTATCTGTTCCCTTTTAATGACCAAGTGAAGATTTCTTTCACCAGGAGTCAATTCCCTCTTGTATGTGAGTGGCTCCATTCCCTGGGAATTTATGTTATCTGTCTGAATCCCACAGTGAGAGGTGACTGTGTCTCCCACTATGATTTGTCTACCTCATTACACTACCCAAAATCATTTTATATGTGGTGAGATTCAGTTGGATCAGCAAACACTGTTTATAATGCTTAAATCATCCTGATAGTTTGAATCCTTTATCAATACTGAATGTCCTGTTTCTAAAAATGCTTTGATCTTAAAGTCAACACTTTCTGGAATATTATAATTATGTCATTATTTGGATAATGTTTTCAATGCAAGCATAGGTTTCCCTTAAAATTTTTATTTTTGGATTTGAGGTTTGCAATTCATGAATAGCATTAGAATATCCCCATGGGCTATGCCCAGGGCCAATGCAGTGTCACAAGTTGTTGCATTTTAAGTGGAGAGAATCACTTGTAAGACTGTCCTCAGGATACTAAACAAAAAAGGTAGAGATGGGGCTGGTATTGTGGTGTAATACATAAAGCTGGTGCCTATAGTGCCAGAATCCCATATGGGGACCAGTTCAAGTCCCAGCTGTTCCACTTCCAATCCAGCTCTCTGCTATGGCCTGGGAAAGCAATAGAAGATGGTCCAAGTGCTTGAGCCCCTGCACTGATGTGGGAGACATGGAAGAAACTCCTGGCTCCTGGCTTCAGATTGGCACAGTTCTAGCTGTTGCAGCCATCTGGGGAGTGAACCATCAGATGGAAGAACTCTCTCTCTCTCTCTCTGCCTCTGCCTCTGCCTCTGCCTCTCTGTAGCTCTGCCTTTCAAATAGATAAAATAAATCTTTAAAAAAAATTTTAAAAGGTGGACCTGACAACAGAGCATCCGTTATCACATTTGTACCCCAGTCACCTAGAAATGGCCTTTCCATATGGTTGAAGTGTCAACAAGATGAAATAGGAATTGAAAGTAAATCCAGTTAGAGGCCAGCCAGAAAAAACTTTGTGAGTTGGGAAATTCACAGAGATTAAAAAAAAAAAAAAAAACAGACTGAGGGTCACCTGGAAGGGAGAGGATAATGAAAAAGTAATGAAAAAGAGAAACAGAATCTGAAGCTACCATATCAGACAACCCTGAGCTCTGTATTAGTGTCTACGTTAGAGAAGGAATTCCAAAGCTAGATTGTACTCCAAGTTCCTATTGCCAAATGTGAAGAAATTCCAGGAACAGAAGTAAATTAATGATAAAAGGAACAGAACACTCCCAGATGAGAGGGTGAGCAACCTAAGAAGAAAATGATTGTTGCAATACAAAAGATTGGGCATTTTCCCTTTATAGAGGCGGGATGGTTCTAAGGTAATTCCTAATCAGATATTCAAATGAGTTGGAGTTTTGGGTGGGATTTGAGTGCTGCTCACGTTTATGTTCCTTTTGGGAAAATTTCAGGACGGCAAAGGTATTTGGTTGATGTGTTCCTATAGAACACATGGAGACTGAACAACATGCTCCTGAATGAACAGTGGGTAACAGAATTAAAAACAGATAAAATTTCTGGTCATAAATGAAGATGACAACACATATGAAAACATATGGGGTACAGGAAAAGTTTGTAATAACTGGTGTAAAAATTGGTGCCTACATAGAGAAACTGGAAAAGTACCATATAAATGAGCTATCTATGCATCCCAAGAAACTAGAAAAACAACAAAATTGAAACAAAAAATACAAAAAAAATCAGTGAAATGAAGAGCTTTTTTTTGAAAAAATAAACAAAAATTGGCACACCATTGGCACAACTCACCATAAACAAAAGGAAAAGACCCAAATCAACAAAATCAGACAAAAAATAAATATAACAGATACCACAGAAACAAAAAATATCATCAGAAATTATGCATGCCAATAAACTATGAAACCTAGAAGAAATTGATAGATCCCAAGAAACATACAACCTATGAAAATTGAGTCATAATGATATAGAAAACCTAAACAGACCAATAACCAAGATGGAAACTGAATCAATAATAAAGACTCTCCTAATAAAGAAAAGCCCAGAACCAGATGGTTTCACCACTGAATTCTACCAGACATTAAAGCAGAACTAATCTCCCTCTCTCAATTCTTCTCAAGCTATTCAAAATAATTGAAAGGAACCCTCCCAATCTCCTTTTATGAAACCTGTATCACCCTAATATCTAAATCTGAAAAAGATGCAATCTTACACCTTTAACAAAAATCCACTCAAAATGGATCAAAGACCTAAATCTATGACTGGAAACCACCACATCATTAGAGAACATGGGAAAAACTCTACAGACATTGGCACAGGCAAAGACTGCTTGGAAAAGGCACCCAAAACGTATGCAATCAAAGCCACAATTGACAACTGGGATTACATCAAGCTGAGAAGCTCCTGCAATAAAAAAGAAATACTCAGCAAACAGAAGAGACAACCCATAAAATGGGAGAAAATATTTGCAACTGAGAAAATGTTAACATCCAGAATCTATACACAGCTAAACAAATTCAACAAAACAAACAATCCAGTGAAGAAATGGGCAAAAGACTTAAAAATGAGTTTCTCAAGTGAGCAAATTCCAATGGCCAACACATTTTTGAAAAATGCTCAGGATCACTAGCAACAGGAAAATGCAAATCAAAACCACAAAGTTCCACCTCACTCCAGTTAGAATGGTTTGAGTACTGAAATAAACAAATGACAAATTCTGCAGAGGATGTAGGGAAAAGGAACCCTGATCGATGCTTGGTGGGAATGTAAACTAGGGTAACCACTGTGGAAAACAGTAGGTGGAAACATCAGAAGGCTGAATATAGACATACCATATGATCCAGACATCCCTCTCTGGGAATTTACTCAAACCAAAAGAAATCAGCATCTGAAATAGTTATCTGTAATCCCATATTCACTGCAATACAATTCACAATAGCAAAGATAAAGAATCAACCCAGATATTTATCAACTGTTGAGCGGATAAAGAAATCATGGTGTATATACACTATGGAGTACTACTTAACTGTAAAAAAAAGTGAAATCCTGTCTTTTATAACAAGATGGTTGCAATTAGAACCTATTATAATGAGTGAAATAAGCCAACCTCAAAAAGACAGATACCACATGTTTCTTCTGATCCAATGTAACTAATAGAATAGTTGAAATATAATGTATTGGAGTGAAACAGACATTTTGAGGTCTGAGGACTGTTTATAGCCCTGCTTCTTCCATTGAGTAACAGTATTTCTTTACTTCTGTTCTGTATTGTTTCTCTCTCTGCATACTATATGTTGAATGCCTTTACCTAGAGCATGTTCTCTATATGATCATTAAGTATACTGGAAATAGATTATGGTCAAAATTAAGACTGGGAATCTCATAGGCAGGGGCAGGAAGGATTGTAGTGTGGGGGGATGAAGAATGCAAGGAATCTCACTATATTTATCAATATGTACATATGAAATATATGAAACAAATAAAATTAAACACAAATATAAAAATAGAAATAGGAAAAGCACAGAAGCTGGAAAAAGCAGCAGTCTAGAAGACATACACAAAATTTGGGATTCTGTTGGCTACAGACACTCATGACTACAGGAGACTCACTCCCTACCCTAGGCAAAATACTCATTATCCAAAGCTAAGAATAGAGCATTATGGCTGGTAAATGAGTGAGGTGATATGATTGTGATCACAACACTGTTCTGTACCAGAGTAATGTAGGGGAAAAATCATAGGCAGAAAACACAACAACTGCATCAAGTAACTTTGTAAATGAGAATGGCACTGTAATTAATATTATAGGCAATATTTATTAACACTCACATGTGAAAGCAGAGCTCATTTCCACTGTCCTACTCACAGTAGGGGAGCTAAAAATGCAGGTTGTATGACACAAAGAAAGATGATTTTGAAGAACACATAGCAGGCCTTCATACCTCGTTACTTCCTCCTGTGAAAACCCTAAAATCTGATGATGTCTGATTTGAAAAAACATTTTTTTCACATCCAATACATGTATACAGTGCATTCAGTAATTTTGGCTGAAGCTTGCCTTTGAGTAAATGAATTTTCCACTTCCATTGCATGTGTAGAGATTTTCCTCTGTAAGTTCTCTGATAGATAATGACAGCTGGCCTATAGTAGAAAATTTTCATCTATATCCACATATCTTTTCTCCTGTGATTTCTCTTATGTGTGCTGAAGACTTCTGTCAAAGTAATTGTTCACAAATATTCCATTATCATGGTTTTTTTCTTTGTGTGAATTCTGTCATGTGATGTTGCCGTTGAGTTTCTCAACAATGTTGCAGTGGATTCGTTTCTGAGAGGAGCAGCGTGGTGGGGGCAAGAGGCGCGGAGTCAACACACAGACCCCAGGAGTCGGGTGAAAGCAGGCTCGAGGCGAGCAGCCCGCAGACTCGTTTATTACAGTTGGTACAACTTCTTATATAGCCAAGACCAGCCAATCTGGTCAAGGGGCGGTCTATGCCCCAACCAATCACAGCCTATTGTCAGGCAGTTTCCAAAGCCATCCAATCACAGCCTTTTACCAGGCAGTTTCAAATCCATCCAATCATAGCCTGTTGCCAGGCAGTTTCCAAAGCCATCCAATCATAGCCTGTTGCCAGGCAGTTTCAAATACATCCAATCACAGCCTGCTCTCAGGCAGTTTCCAATCCATCCAGTCACAGCCTGTTCCCAGGCAGTTTCCAATCCATCCAATCATAGCCTGTTCCCAGGCAGTTTCCAATCCATCCAATCACAGCCTGTTGCCAGGCAGTTTCCAAAGCCATCCAATCACAGCCTTTTACCAGGCAGGCTCCATTGCCAGGTGGGTTTCAAAGCCATTCCTGAGTAACTGACGCTCGCTTGCCAGTGGCCACCTTGGCATGGCCTTCTCATTCCACCACATTTCCCCCTTTTCGTTTATTTTTGAGCAACGGGAGGCATGATTCTTGGCCATATCATTGTTGACCCCGTTTCCATGTGGTCTCTGTACGCAGCTGTGCCTGTCTTAGGTTGTCCCCCAGGGGATCTTACCCGTCGTTGACTAACCAGCGCTCAAATCAAGAGACCACAGGATTGCTTGCTCAGATAGGGGTAGGAATGAGGAATAATTGTTATCAGGAATGGCATGACCGCACACAGGCTGTGGGCCATTTGAGTGGCTGACCAGAGCTAGTGGGGTACAAAACAGTAACAGATGTGGCTATGGGCAGTTTCTCAGGGTAGGATGATAGGGCAGGTGCATCTGCTAACAAGGCGGTGTCTCGGTCTTGTTCAGCTGGTCCTGGTTGGCTGTCCATTGCAGGCTTGATGTTTCTGGCTGGAACCCAAATGGGCTGTTCTGCATTCTCTGGAAAGACACAAGCATATCCTCGACCTTTGGTTAATAGAAGCCTTTTTACAGGCGTTAGAATCCAGGGCCTGAATTTTGCGTACACTTCGACATTAACAGCAAACATGCAGGTGGCATAGGGTCTAGTGGCTGCCCTGAGAGCTTGTGGTGTCCGAGTACTGCCACAAATGTGAGGATCCTCACTGGGTGCAGATGGGATGACCTTGCATGGGTTATTATCTGGAGGTCCTCTAAGTTCCTCCCACGGGTATGTGGGGGGTGGCTGACTAGGCATTGCTACCTTGTTTGCTACATTGTTTGCTACCTTGTATGCTACATTGTTATTTTCACTGTCGGAGCTTTCTCTCCCTAAGTCATCAACTATTGTCTGTGAGACAGGGACCTGGAGTGTCAGGCTCTTATCACTCACAAATTCACTATGTTTGATAACCTGCACAGGATTCTGAGAGGGGGGTATCTTTCCCATGTCTGAGTGCTTAAGAGCGACACGGCATGCCAACTCTGGCCAAAGGAAAGACATGTACAGCACTGCTGCCATAACAAAGCAAATTCCTAGCACCTCAGCTGTTGATGGCATTTTGCAGGAGGTTTCCCTACGTTAGACAGACAGTGGTGTATCAGATCGTACGTATGTCCTGTGCTTAGTGGGGGACTTCCTTGATTCGTTAGGTCAAGGCCGTATGCCCACACGGTGTCTCCGGAGCGTCACCTCTCTCGAGTGAGGGAAGATGACTTGGTTCCGAATTCTGGGATGATCAGTCCCTTATGTGAATTCGCCGGGCAAACCGAAAGTAAAAGGAGGAGCCGAGAAGCGACGTACGCTTCTGGGCGGTGTGTGCTAACCTGGGGTCACTTAGACCGAGGACAAGGACAAGGAAAGGGGCGTAGGAGGGGGTTCTGTGCTCACCCTCACAGAACCGAACAGCACACAAAACACCGAGGGGCCTGCTTGCCGAAATCCTGGGGGGACCTCGCCGAGTCCGACACGCTGTCTCTTTCTCAGTCACGTTGGCGCGCCAGATGTTGCAGTTGAGTTTCTCAACAATGTTGCAGTGGATTCGTTTCTGAGAGGAGCAGCGTGGTGGGGGCAAGAGGCGCGGAGTCAACACACAGACCCCGGGAGTCGGGTGAAAGCAAGCTTGAGGCGAGCAGCCCGCAGACTCATTTATTACAGTTGGTACAACATCTTATATAGCCAAGACCAGCCAATCTGGTCAAGGGGCGGTCTATGCCCCAACCAATCACAGCCTATTGTCAGGCAGTTTCCAAAGCCATCCAATCACAGCCTTTTACCAGGCAGGCTCCATTGCCAGGTGGGTTTCAAAGCCATTCCTGAATAACTGACGCTCGCTTGCCAGTGGCCACCTTGGCATAGCCTTCTCATTCCACCACACTAGCCCTACCCTAAACCTATCCCTAACCCTAACCCACACCCTACCTAACCCTAGCCCTAGGCCTAACCCTAACCCTAACACTAACCCTAACCCCAGCCCTAGCGCTAGCCCTAGCCATAACCCTAAACTTAACCCTAAACCTAGAACTAACCTTACCCCTAACCCTAGAACTAACTCTACCCTAAATCTAACCCTAACCCTAGCCTTAGACCTAAACCTAACGCTAGGCCAAACCCTAACCCTAGCCCTAACCATAACCATAAGCCTAACCATAAACCTAACCCTAGCCCTGACCCTAACCCCAAACCTAGCCATAGCCCTAGCGCTAACACGAACCCTAAACCCAATACTAGCCCTAACCCTAAACCTAAACCTAGCCCTATTCCTAACCCTAACCCTAACTGTGGGCCTAGTCCTAAACCTAACCCTAACCCTAACCCTAGCTCTAACTCTAAACCTAATCCTAACCCTAAACCAAGCCCTAACTCTAACCCTAACCCTAACCCTAACTCTAACCAAAGCCCTAGCCCTAGCCCTAGCTATAATCTTAAACCTAACACTAAACCTAACTCTAATCCTAGGCCTAACCCTGACCCTAACCCTAAATCTAGCCCTAGCCCAACCCTAACCATAACCCTAGACATAGCCCTAATCCTAACACTAACCCTAAGCCTTGCCCCAGACCTAGACCTAACCTAACGATAGGCCTAACCCTAACCCTAACCCTGGCCCTAACCCTAACCCTAACCCGAAACCTAAACTTAAACCTAACCCTAATCGTAACCCTATTTTAGCCCTAGCCCTAACAATAAACCTAAACCCAACCCTAGCCCTAACCCTAAACCGAAACCTAAACCTAGCCCTAGACCTAACCCTAACCCTAAACCGAGCCCTAGTGCTACACCTAGCCCTAACCTTAACCCTAAACCAAACCCTAACCCGAGCCCTAGACCTAGCCCTAGCCCTAGCCATAACCTTAGCCCTAGCCCTAGTCCTAACCCTAACCCTAGCCCTAGCCCTAGCCCTAGCCCTAACCCTAGCCCAAACCCTAACCCACACCCTACCTAACCCTAGCCCTAGGCCTAACCCTAACCCTAACCCCTAAGCCTAACCCTAAGCCTAGCCCTAACGCTAACCCTAATCCTAGCCCTAGCCCTATCCCTAACCCTAACCATAGCCCTAGCCATAGCCGTAGCCATAACCTAGCCTTACCCTAACCCTAACACTAGCCCTAGCCCTAGCCCTAGCCCTAACACTAATCATAGCCCTAACCCTAACCCTAAACCTAACCATAGCCCTATATCTAACCCTAACCCTAACGCTAGCCCTAGCCCTAACCCTAACTATCCAGAGCCCTAGCCCTAGCCCTAGCCCTAGGCATAACCCTAGCCCTAGCCCTAGCCCTAACCCTAGACCTGGTTAGCCCTAGCCCTAGCCATAACCCTAGCTCTAGACCTAACCCTGACCCTAACTCTATCCCGAGCGCTAGCCATAGCCCTATTTCTAGCTATAAGCCTAACCCTAAACCTAGGCCTAGCCCTAACCCTAACTATCCAGAGCCCTAGCCCTAGCCCTAGCCCTAGGCATAACCCTAGCCCTAGCCCTAGCCCTAACCCTAGACCTGGTTAGCCCTACCCTAGACCAAAATGAAGCCCTAAACCTAACCATAACCCTAAACCTAACCCTAACCCTAGCCCTAAACCTAACCTTAACCTAAGACCTAGACCTAGCCCTAGCCCTAACCATAACTTTAGCCTTAGCCCTTTCCCTAGCCCCATACCTAACCCTAACCCTAGACCTAGCCCTAGCCTTAAACCTAATGCTAAACCTAATCCTAGCCCTAGACCTGGTTAGCCCTAGCCCTAGCCATAACCCTAGCTCTAGACCTAACCCTGACCCTAACTCTATCCCGAGCGCTAGCCATAGCCCTATTTCTAGCTATAAGCCTAACCCTAAACCTAGGCCTAGCCCTAACCCTAACTATCCAGAGCCCTAGCCCTAGCCCTAGCCCTAGGCATAACCCTAGCCCTAGCCCTAGCCCTAACCCTAGACCTGGTTAGCCCTAGCCCTAGCCATAACCCTAGCTCTAGACCTAACCCTGACCCTAACTCTATCCCGAGCGCTAGCCATAGCCCTATTTCTAGCTATAAGCCTAACCCTAAACCTAGGCCTAGCCCTAACCCTAACACTAGCACTAACCCTAAACCTAACCCTAAACCGACACCCTAGCCCTAGGTCTAGCCCTAGCCATTACCCTAGCCCTAGCCCTAGCCTTAGCCCTACCTTAATCCTACCCTAACCGTAACCCTAGACCTAGCCGTAACCCTAACCCTAGACCTAGCGCTAACCCTAACCCTAACCCTTGCCCTAACCCTAACCCTTACCCTAACCAAAGCCATAGCCCTGACCCTAGCGCAAACCCCAACCTTAGCCCAAGCCCAAGCCCTAGCCCTAGCCCTAGCCCTAGCCCTAGCCCTAGCCCTAAGCCTAGCCCTAGACCTAGACCTAGCCCTAACCCTAACCATAGCCTTTCCCTAGCCCTAGCCATAACCGTTACCCTAAACCTAAACCTAACCCTAGCCCTAGCCCTAACACTAACCCTAACACCAGCACTAGTGCTAGCCCTAGAAATAACCTTAACACAAACCCTAAACCTAGACCTAACACAAACCCTAACCCTATCCTTAACCCTAGCCTTGCCATAGCCCTAGCCAAAACACTAACCCTAAACCTAACCCTAGCCCTAGCCCTACCCTAAGCCTAAACATAACCCTAACCCTAACCCTAGCCCTAACCCTAACCCTGAACCTAACCATAACACTAGCACTAGCCCTAATACTAACCGTAACCCTAACCCTAGGCCTAGCCCTAGACCTAAACCTAACACTAATCATAGCCCTAACCCTAACCCTAATCCTAGCCCTAGCTCTAACCCTAACCCTAACCCTAGCCCAAGCCCTAACCCTAACCATAACTCAAGCCCTAGCCCTAGCCCTACCCCTAGCCCTAGCCCTGCCCCTAGCCCGAGGCATAACCCTAGCCCAAGCCCTAACCCTATCCCTAGTTAGCCCTAGCCATAGCCCTAACACTAACCCTAGCCCTAACCTTAACCCTATCCAGAGCACTAGCC
Organism: Sylvilagus floridanus; assembly: GCA_949820135.1. Lineage (NCBI taxonomy): Eukaryota > Metazoa > Chordata > Mammalia > Lagomorpha > Leporidae > Sylvilagus > Sylvilagus floridanus. The sequence goes on from OX463225.1 coordinate 138,131,372, forward strand.
ATAGCCCTAGCCCTAGCCAAAAGCCTAACCCTAAACCTAGCCCTAACCTTAACCTATCGCTAGCCATAACCCTAAAACTAACCCTAAATCAACACCCTAGCCATAACCCTAGCCATAGCCTTAGCCCTACCCTAAACTTAACCCTAACCCTAGGCCTAACCCAAACCCTAACCCTTGACCCAACCCTAACCCTAACCCTAACCAAAGCCCAAGCCCTAACCCTAGCCCAAAATGAAGCCCTAGACCTAACCATAACCCTAAACCTAACCCTAACCCTAGCCCTAAACCTAACCTTAACCCAAGCCCTAGACCTAGCCCTAGCCCTAACCATAACCTTAGCCCTAGCCCTTTCCCTAGCCCTAGTCCTAACCCTAATCCTAGCCCTAGACCTAGCCCTAAACCTAACACTAAAACTAATCCTAGCCCTAACCCTAACTCTAACCCTAGGCCTAGCTCTAGCTCTAACCCTAACTCTACCCTAGATCTGGCCCTAGCCCTAACCGTATCCTTAACCCTAGCCTTGCCATAGCCCTAGCCAAAACACTAACCCTAAACCTAACCCTAGCCCTAGCCCTACCCTAAGCCAAACCATAACCCTAACCCTAACCCTAGCCCTAGCCCTCACCCTAAACCTAACCATAACACTAGCACTAGCCCTAATACTAACCGTAACCGTAACCCTAACCCTAGCCCTAGCCCTAGACCTAACCCTAACACTAATCATAGCCCTAACCCTAACCCTAATTCTAACCCTAGCCCTAGCCCTAACCCTAACCATAACCCGAGCCCTAGCCCTATCCCTAGCCCTACACCTAGCCCTAGGCATAAGCCTAGCCCAAGCCCTAACCCTATCCCTAGTTAGCCCTAGCCCTAGCCATAACCCTAGCCCTAGCCCTAACCCTAACACTATCCAGAGCGCTAGCCACAGCCCTAGCTTTAGCCCTAGCCATAAGCCTAACCGTAAACCTAGCCCTAACCCTAGCCCTAGCCCTAACCCTAACCATAACCCGAGCCCTAGCCCTACACCTAGCCCTAGGCATAAGCCTAGCCCAAGCCCTAACCCTATCCCTAGTTAGCCCTAGCCCTAGCCATAACCCTAGCCCTAGCCCTAACCCTAACACTATCCAGAGCGCTAGCCACAGCCCTAGCTTTAGCCCTAGCCATAAGCCTAACCGTAAACCTAGCCCTAACCCTAACCCTAGCCCTAACCCTAAACCTAACCCTAATCCAACACCCTAGCCCTAGCCCTAGCCATAACCCTAGCCATAGCCTTAGCCCTACCCTAAACTTAACCCTAACCCTAGGCCTAACCCTAACCCTTACCCTTGACCTAACCCTAACCCTAACCCAAGCCCTAGCCCTAAGCCTAGCCCAAAATGAAGCCCTAGCCCTAACCATAAACATAAACCTAACCCTAACCCTAGCCCTAAACCTAACCTTAACCCAAGCCCTAGACCTAGCCCTAGCCCTTTCCCTAGCCCTAGTCCTAACCCTAACCATAGCCCTAGCCCTAGCCCTAAACCTAACACTAAAACTAATCCTAGCCCTAACCCTAACTGAAGCCCTAGCCCTAGCCCTAGCTCTAACCCTAACTCTAGCCCTAGATCTGGCCCTAGCCCTAACCCTATCCTTAACCCTAGCCTTGCCATAGCCCTAGCCAAAACACTAACCCTAAACCTAACCCAAGCCCTAGCCCTAGCCCTACCCTAAGCCTAACCATAACCCTAACCCTAACCCTACCCTAGCCCTAGCCCTGAACATAACCATAACCCTAGCACTAGCCCTAATACTAACTGTAACTCTAACCCTAGGCCTAGCCCTAACCCAACCCTAACACTAATCATAGCCCTAAACCTAACCCTAGCCCTAGCTCTAACCCTAAACCTAACCCTAGCCCAAGCCCTAACCCTAACCATAACCCAAGCCCTAACCCTATCCCTAGCCCTACCCCTAGCCCGAGGCATAACCCTAGCCCTAGCCCTAACCCTATCCCTAGTTCACCCTAGCCCTAGCCCTAACCCTAGCCCTAGCCCTAACCCTAACCCTATCCAGAGCGTTAGCCATAGCCCTAGCCCTAGCCATAAGCCTAACTCTAAACCTAGCCCTAACCCTAACTCTAACCCTAGCCTAACCCTAAACCTAACCCTAATCCGACACCCTAGCCCTAGCCCTAGCCCTAGCCATAACCCTAGCCATAGCACTAGCCCCACCCTAACCTTAACCCTAACCCTAGGCCTAACCGTAACCCTAACACTTGACCTAACCCTAACCCTAACCCTAACCAAAGCCCTAGCCCTACCCTAGACCAAAATGAAGCCCTAAACCTAACCATAACCCTAAACCTAACCCTAACCCTAGCCCTAAACCTAACCTTAACCTAAGACCTAGACCTAGCCCTAGCCCTAACCATAACTTTAGCCTTAGCCCTTTCCCTAGCCCCATACCTAACCCTAACCCTAGACCTAGCCCTAGCCTTAAACCTAATGCTAAACCTAATCCTAGCCCTAGCCCTAACTCCACCCTAGCCCTAGCCCTAGCCTTAACCATAAACATAACCCTAAAACTATCCCTAGCCCTGACCATAACCCTAACCCTAGCCCTAGCCCTAAACCTAACCATAACCCTAGCCCTAGAACTAGCCCATACAAAACACTAGACCTAGCCCTTTCCCTACCCCTAGTCCTAACCCTAGCCCTAACCCTAACCCTAACCCTAGCCCTAAACCGAAACCTAACCCTAGCCCTAGCCTTTACCCTAGACCTAACCCTAGACCTAACCCTAACCCTAACCCTAGACCTAGCCCTAACCCTAACACTGACCCTAAACCCAACCCTAGCCCTAACCCTAACCCTAGAACTAACCATAACCCTAACCCTAACCAAAGCCCTAGCCCTAACCCTAGGCCTAAACCTAAACCTAACCCTAGAACTAACCCTAACCCTAACTCCGACGCTAACCCCGCCATGGACCTAACCCTAACCATAGGCCTAACCCTAACCATAACCCTTGCCATAACCCTAACCCTAACCCAAGCCCTAGCCCTAACCCTAGCCCTAACCCTACCCACACCCTACCTAACTCTAGCCCTAGTCCTAACACTAACCCTAACCCTAACCCGAGCCCTAGCGCTATCCCTATCCCTCGCCCTAACCCTAAACCTAACCCTAAAACTATCCCAAGCCCTAACCATAACCCTAACCCTAGCCCTAGCCCTAAACCTAACCCTAACCCGAGACCTAGACCTAGCCCTAGCCCTCGCCAAAATCCTAGCCCTAGCCTTTTCCCTAGTCCTAGCCCTAACCCTAAACCTAACCCTAGAACTAACCCTAACCCTAACTCCGACGCTAACCCCGCCATGGCCCTAACCCTAACCATAGGCCTAACCCTAACCCTAAACCTAGCCCTAAACCGAACCCTAACCTTAAAACTAACCCTAGGCTGAGCCCTAACCCTAACCCTATTCCAAGCCCTAGCGCTATCCTTAGCCCTTACCAGGGCCTAGCCCTAGCCCTAACAATTACCCTAACCCTATATCTAACCCTAGCCCTAGCCATAACACCCTAACCCCAGCCCTAGCGATAGCCCTAGCCATAACCTTAACCCTAACCCTAAACTTAGCCCTAACCCTAACCCTAGAACAAAACCTAAACCTAAATCTAACCCTAACCCTAGCCTTAGACCTAAACCTAACGCTAGACCTAACCATAACCCTAAGCCTAACCTTAACACTAACACTAACCCTAGCCCTAGGCCAAACCGTAACCATGACCCTAGCCCTAGCCCTAGCCCTAACACTAACCCTAAACCAACCCTACCCTAACCCTAAAACTAAACTTAGCCCTATCCCTAACCCTAACCCTAAACAGAGCCCTAGCGCTAGCCCTAGCCCTAGCCCTAACCCTAAACCAAAACCTAAAACTATCCCAAGCCCTAACCATAACACTAACCATAGCCCTAGCCCTAAACCAAACCCTAACCCGAGCCCTAGACCTAGCCCTAGCCCTAGCCATAACCTTAGCTCTAGCCCTTTCCCTAGCCCTAGTCCTAACCCTAACCCTAGCGCTAGCCCTAGCCCTAAACCTAACACTAAAACTAAACCCAGCCCTAACCCTAACCCTAAATCTAACCGAAGCTGTAGCCCTAACCCTAACACTAACCTTAGCCTTTCCACTGCCCTAGCCCTAGCCCTAAACCTAACGCTAAAACTAATCCTAGCCCTAACCCTAAACCTTACCCTAAAACTATCCCAAGCCCTAACCATAACCCTAGCCCTAGCCCCAGCCCTAACACTTACCCTAACACTATACCTAACCCAAACCCTAGCCCTAACACTAACTCTAGCCCCAGCCCTAGTGCTAGCCTTAGCCATAACCTTAACCCTAAACCTAAACCTAAACCTAGCCCTAACCCTAACACTAACCATAGAACTAACCCTAACCATAAATAAAACCCTATACCTAGCCCTAGACCTGAACCTAACGCTAGGCCTAACCATAACGCTAGGCCTAACCCTAACCCTAGCCCTAGCCCTAGCCCTAGCCCTAAACCTAACGCTAAAACTAATCCTACCCCTAACCCTAACTCTAACCCTAGCCCTAGCCCTAACCCTAACCCTAGCCCTAGCCCTAGCCCTGGCCCTAGCGCTAACACTAAACCAAACCCTAACCCCTAAACCTAACCTTAACCCTAGCCCTAGCCCTAACACTAACCCTAAACGCAACCCTAGCCCTAACCCTAAACCTAAACCTAGCCCTAACCATAACCCTAACCCTAAACAGAGCCCTAGCGCTAGCCCTAGCCCTAGCCCTAACCCTAAACCAAACCCTAACCGAAGCCCTAGCCCTACCATAACCCTTACCCTAGCCCTAGCCCTAAACCTAACCCTAACCCGAGCCCTAGACCTAGCCCTAGCCATAACCATAGCCCTAGCCCTTTCCCTAGCCCTAGTCCTAACCCTAACCCTAGCCCTAGACATAGCCCTAAACCTAACGCTAAAACTAATCCTAGCCCTAACCCTAACTCTAACCCTAGCCCTAGGCCTAGCCCTAAACCTAACCCTAGCCCTAGACCTGGCACTAGCACTAACCCTAACCCTAACCTTGCCATAGCCCTAGCAAAAACCCTAACCCTAACCAAACCCTAAATCTAACCCAAGCCGTAGCCCTAAGACTAACCCTAACCCCAGCCCTACCGCTAGCACTAGCCATAACCTTAAACCTAACACTAAAACTAGCACTAACCCTAACCCTAAACCTAACCCTAACCCTAGACCTAGATTTAACCTAACGCTAGGCCTAACCCTAACCCTAACCCTAGCCCTAACCCTAAGCCTAAGCCTAAGCCTAAGCCTAACCCTAACCCTAGCCCTAGCCCTAATCCTAGCCCTAACCCAAACACACACCCTACCTAACCCTAGACCTAGGCCTAACCCTAACCCTAACCCCTAAGACTAATCCTAGCCCTAGCCCTAATCCTAACCGTAACCCAAACCAGAGCCCTAGCCCTACACCTAACCCTAACACTAATCATAGCCCTAACCCTAACCCTAACTCTAAACCTAGCCCTAGCTCTAACTCTAACCCTAACCCTAGCCCTAGCCCTAACCCTAAACAAAACCGGAGCCATAGACCTAGCACTAGTCCTAACCCTAACCCTATCCCGAGTGCTAGCCATAGCCCTAGCCCTAGCCATAAGCCTAACCCTAAACCTAGACTTAGCCCTAACCCTAACCCTAACCCTAGCCCTAAGCATATCCTAAACCTAACCCGACACCCTAACCCTAGCCCTAGCCCTAGCCATAACCCTAGCCCTAGCCCTAGCCCACCCTAACCTAACCATAACCCTCACCATAGGCCTAAACCTAACCCTAAACCTTGCCCTAACCATAACCCTAACCAAAGCCCTTGCCCTAACCCTAGCCCTAACCGAAGACCGAGCCCTAACCCTAACCCTAACCCTAGCCCTAAACCTAACCCTAACCCGAGCCCTAGAGCTAGCCCAAGACCTAACCATAACCTTAGCCCTAGCCCTTTTCCTAGCCCTAGCCCTAACCCTAAACCTAAACCTAGGCCTAACCCTAAACCAAACCCTAACCCTAAATCTAGCCCTAGCCCTACCCTAAAAATAACCCTAGCCATACCCCTAATCCTAACACTAACCCTAACCCTAGGCCTAGCCGTAGACCTAAACCTAATGCTAGGCATAACCCTAAAACTAACCCTAGCCCTAATCCCTTACCCTAACCCTAAACCTAAACTTAACCCTAACATTAATCCTAACCCTAACCCTAACCCTAGCCCTAGCCCTAGCCCTAACACTAAACCTTAGTCCAACCCTAGCCCTAATCCTAAACCTAAACCTAGCCCTAGCCCTAACCCTAAACCGAGCCCTAGCGCTAGCCCAAGCCCTAATCCTAAACCAAACCCTAACAGAAGCCCTAGCCCTAACCATAACCCTAACCCTAGCCCTAGCCCTAAACCAAACCCTAACACGAGCCCTAGCCCTAGCCCTACCATAACCCTAACCCTAACCCTAACCCTAACCCTAACCCTAGCCCTAGCCCTAGCCCTGGCCCAAGACCTAACCTAACCCTAGCCCTAACCCTAACCCAAACCCTAAACCTAACCCTAGCCCTAGCCCTAACACTAACCCTAACCCAAGCCCTAGCGTGACCCCTAGGCATAACCTTAACCCTAACCCTAAACCTAGCCCTAACCCTAACCCTAGAACTAAACCTAACCCTAAATAAAACCCTATACATAGCCCTAGACCTAAACCTAAGCTAGGCCTAACACTAACACTAGGACTAACCCTAACCCTAGCCTTAGACCTAGCCCTAAACCTAAGGCTAAAACTAATCCTAGCCCTAACTCTAACCCTAGCCCTAGCCCTAACCCTAACCCTAACCCTTTACCTAGCCCTAGCTCTAACACTAACCCTAAACCCAACCCTATCCCTACCCCTAGCTTAACCCTAGCCCTAGCCCTAACCCTAACACTAACCCTAAACCCAACCCTAGCCCTACCCTAAACCTAGCCCTAACCGTAACACTAAACAGAGACCTAGCGCTAGCCGTAGCCCTAGCCCTAACCCTAAACCACACCCTAACCGAAGCCCTAGACCTAACCATAACACTAACCCTAGCCCTAGCCCTAAACCTAACCCTAACCCGAGCCCTAGACCTAGCCCTAGCCCTAGCCATAACCTTAGCCCTAGCCCTTTCCATAGCCCTAGAGCTAACCCTAACCATAGCCCTAGCCCTAGCCCTAAACCTAACGCTAAAACTAATCCTAGCCCTACCCTAACTCTAACCATAGCCCTAGCCCCAGCCCTAACCCTAACCCTAGACCTATACCCTGCGCTAGCCCTAACCCTAACCCTAAACCTAACCTTAGCCTTGCCATAGCCCTAGCCAAAACCCTAACCATAACCAAACCCTAAATCTAACCCTAGCACTAGACCTAAACCGAACGCTAGGCCAAACCCTAACCCTAACCATAGCCCTAAACCTAAGCCTAACCCTAACCCTAACCCTAAACCTAACACTAACCCTAACCCTAGCCTTAGGCCTAACCCTAACCCTAACCCTAACCCTAACCCTAGCCCTAGCCCTAAATCTAACACTAAAACTAATCCTAGCCCTAACCCTAACTCTAGGCCTAGCCCTAGCCCTAGCTCTAACCCTGACCGTAGCCCTAGATCTGGCCCTAGCCCTAACCCTAACCCAACCCTAGCCTTGCCATAGCCCTAGCCAAAACACAAACCCTAAACCTAACCATAGACCTAGCCCTTGCCCTACCCTAAACCTAACCCTAGCCCTAGCCCTAACCCTGACCCTAACCCTAACCCTAGCCCAAGCCCTAGACCTAACCCTAACACTATTCATAGCCCTAACCCTAGCCCTAGCCCTAACCCTAACCCTAGCCCTAGCTCTAACCATAACCCTAAACCTAGCATTAGCCCTAACCCTAACTGTAACCCGAGGCCTAGCCCTAGCCCTAGCCCTAGCACTAGGCATAACCCTAGCCCTAGCCCTAACCCTATCCCTAGTTAGCCCTAGCCCTAGCCCTAACCCTAGCCCTAGCCCTAACCCTAACCCTATCCAGAGCGCTAGCCATAGCCCTAGGCCTAGCCATAAGCCTAACCCTAACCTAGCCCTAACCCTAACCCTAACCCTAACCCTAACCCTAACCCTAACCCTAACCCTAATCCGATACCCTTGCCCTAGTCCTAGCCATAACCCTAGCCCTAGCCTTAGCCCTAGTCCTACCCTAAACTTAACCCTAACCCTAGGTCTAACCCTAACCCTAATCCTTGCCCTAGCCCTAACCCTAACCCTAGAACAAACCCTAACCCTAACTCTAACCCTAACTTCACCCTAGCCCTAACCCTAACCCTAGGCCTAACCCACACCCTACCTAACCCTAGCCCTAGGCCTAACCCTAACCCTAACCCTATCCCGAGCCCTAGTGCTATCCCTATCACTAGCCCTAACCCTAAACCTTACCCTAAAACTATCCCAAGCCCTAACCATAACCCTAGCCCTAGCCCCAGCCCTAACACTTACCCTAACACTATACCTAACCCTAACCCTAGCCCTAACACTAACTCTAACCCCAGCCCTAGTGCTAGCCTTAGCCATAACCTTAACCCAAAACCTAAACCTAGCCCTAACCCTAACACTAACCCTAGAACTAACCCTAACCATAAATAAAACCCTATACCTAGCCCTAGACCTAAATCTAACGCTAGGCCTAACCCTAAACCTAGCCCTAGCCCTAGCTCTAGCCCTAAAGCTAACGCTAAAACTAATCCTACCCCTAACCCTTACTCTAACCCTAGCCCTAGCCCTAACCCTAACTCTAAACCTAGCCCTAGCACTAACACTAACCCTAAACCCAACCCTAGCCCTAACCCTAACCTTAACCCTAGCCCTAACCCTAACACTAACCCTAAACCCAACCCTAGCGCTAACCCTAAACCTACTCTAGCCCTAACCCTAACCCTAACCCTAAACAGAGCCCTAGCGCTAGCCCTAGCCCTAGCCCTAACCCTAACCAAAGCCCTAGCCCAATCATAACCCTTACCCTAGCCCTAGCCCTAAACCTAACCCTAACCCGAGCCCTAGACCTAGCCCTAGCCCTAGCCATAACCTTAGCCCTAGCCCTTTCCATAGCCCTAGTCCTAACCCTAACCCTAGCCCTAGCCCTAGCCCTAAACCTAATGCTAAACCTAATCCTAGCCCTAACCCTAACTCTAACCCTAGCCCTAGCCCTAAACCTAACCCTAGCCCTAGACCTGGCCCTAGCGATAACCCTAACCCTAACCCTAGCCTTGCCATATCCCTAGCCAAAACCCCAACCCTAACCAAACCCTAAATCTGACCCTAGCCCTAACACTAACCCTAACCTCCACCCTAGCGCTAGCACTAGCCATAAACTTAACCCTAACCCTAAATCTAGCCCTAACCCTAACCCTAGAACTAACCCAAACCCTAAACCAAACCCTAACCCTAGCCCTAGACCTAAACCTAACGCTAGGCCTAATCCTAACCCTAACCCTAGCCCTAACCCTAAGCCTAGCCCTAACCCTAAACCTAACCCTAACCCTAACCCTAGCCCTAACCCTAGCCCTAACCCTAACACACACCCTACCTAACCCTAGCCCTAGGACAAACCGTAACCCTAAACCCTAAGCCTAATCCTAGTCCTAGCCCTAACGCTAACCCTAATCCTAGCTCTAGCACTAATCCTAACCGTAACCCAAACCCTAGCCCTAGCCCTAGACCTAACACTAATCATAGCCCTAACCCTAACCCTAAACCTAACCCTAGCCCTATCTCTAACCGTAACCCTAACCCTAGCCCTAGCCCTAACCCTAAACCTAACCCGAGCCCTAGCCCTAGACCTAGCCCTAGCCCTAGGCATAACCCTAGCCCTAAACCTAGGCCTAACCCTAAACCTAACCCTAACCCTAAATCTAGCCCTAGCCCTACCCTAAAAATAACCCTAGCCATACCCCTAATCCTAACACTAAACCTAACCCTAGCCCTAGACCTAAACCTAACACTAGGCCTAACCCTAAACCTAACCCTAGCACTAATCCCTTACCCTAACCCTAACCCTAAACTTAACCCTAACATTAATCCTAACCCGAGCCCTAGCTCTAGACCTAGCATTAGCCCTAGGCATAACCCTAGCCCTAGCCCTAGCCCTAACCCTAGCCCTAGTTAGCCATAGCCCTAGCCCTAGCCCTAGTCCTAACCCTAACCCTATCCCGAGTGCTAGCCATAGTTCTAGCCCTAGCCGTAAGCCTAACCCTAAACCTAGACTTAGCCCTAACCCTAACCCTAACCCTAGCCCTAACCCTAAAACTAAATCTAACCCGACACCCTAGCCCTAGCCATAACCCTAGCCCTAGCCCTAGCCCACCCTAACCCTAACCGTAACCCTCAACCTAGGCCTAACCCTAACCCTTGCCCTAACCATAACCCTAACCAAAGCCCTTGCCCTAACCCTAGCCCTAACCGAAGACCGAGCCCTAACCCTAACCCTAACCCTAGCCCTAAACCTAACCCTAACCCGAGCCCTAGAGCTAGCCCTAGTCCTAACCATAACCTTAGCCCTAGCCCTCTCCCTAGCCCTAGTCCTAACCCTAACCCTAAACCTAGGCCTAACCCTAAACCTAACCCTAACCCTAAATCTAGCCCTAGCCCTACCCTAAAATAACCCTAGCCATACCCCTAATCCTAACACTAACCCTAACCCTAGGCCTAGCCCAAGACCTAAACCTAACGCTAGGCCTAACCCTAACCCTAACCCTAGCCCTAACCCCTTACCCTAACCCTAAACCTAAACTTAATCCTAACATTAATCCTAACCCAAACCCTAACCCTAAACCTAGCCCTAGCCCTAACCCTAACCCTCAACCGAGCCCTAGCGCTAGCCCAAGCCCTAACCTTAAACCAAACCCTAACAGAAGCCCTAGCCCTAACCATAACCCTAACCCTAGCCCTAGCCCTAAACCAAACCATAACACGAGCCCTAGCCCTACCATAACCCTAACCCTAACCATAACCATAACCCTACACCTAGCCCTAAACCTAGCCCTAACCCTTGCCCTAACACTAAACCTAACCCTAACCAAAGCCATAGCACTAACCCTAGAGCTAACCCCAATCCTATCCCAAGCCATAGCCCTAGCCCTACCCCTAACCCTAGCCCTAGCCCTAGCCCTTACCCTAACCCTAACCCTAGCCTTTCCCTAGCCATAGCCATAACCCTAACCAAAACCTAACCATAACCCTAGCCCTAGCCCTGGCCCAAGACCTAACCTAACCCTAGCCCTAACCCTAACCCAAACCCTAAACCTAACCCTAGCCCTAGCCCTAAGACTAACCCTAACCCAAGCTCTAGCGCGACCCCTAGCCATAACCTTAACCCTAACCCTAAACCTAGCCCTAACCCTAACCCTAAAACTAACCCTAACCCTAAATAAAACCCTATACATAGCCCTAGACCTAAACCTAACACTAGGCCTAACACTAAAACTAGGACTAACCCTAACCCTAGCCCTAGCCCTAGCCCTAAACCTAACCCTTTACCTAGCCCTAGCCCTGACACTAACCCTAAACCTAACCCCAGCCCTAACCCTAACCCTAAACCAAACCCTAGCCCTACCCTAAACCCAGCCCTAACCCTAACCCTAACCCTAAACAGAACCCTAGCGCTAGCCCTAGCCCTAGCCGTAGCCCTAAACCACACCCTAACCGAAGCCCTAGACCTAACCATAACACTAACCCTAGCCATAGCCCTAAACCTAACCCTAACCTGAGCCTTAGACCTAGCCCTAGCCATAGCCATAACCTTAGCCCTAGCCCTTTCCCTAGCCCTAGTCCTAACCCTAACCGTAGCCCTAGCCCTAGCCCTAAACCTAACGCTAAAACTAATCCTAGCCCTAACCCTAACTCTAACCCTAGCCCTAGCCCCAGCCCTAACCCTAATCCTAGACCTATACCCTGGCCTAGCCCTAACCCTAACCCTAAACCTAACACTAGCCTTCCCATAGCCCTAGCCAAAACCCTAACCCTAACCAAACCCTAAATCTAACCCTAGCCCAAGACCTAAACCGAACGCTAGGCCTAACCAAAACACTACCCTAGCCCTAAACCTAAGCCTAACCCTAACCCTAAAACTAACCCTAACCCTAACCCTAGCCCTAGGCCTAACCCTAACCCTAACCCTAGCCCTAGCACTAGCCCTAAATCTAACACAAAAACTAATCCTAGCCCTAACACTATCTCTAGCCCTTAGCCCTAGCCCTAGATCTAACCCTAACCATAGCCCTAGATCTGGCCCTAGCCCTAACCCTAACCCTAACCCTAGCCTTGCCATAGCCCTAGCCAAAACAATAACCCTCAAATAACCCTAGCCCTAGCCCTAGCCCTACCCTAAACCTAACCCTAACCCTAACCCTAGCCCTAGCCCTAACCCTGACCCTAACCATAAACCTAGCACTAGCCCTAATCCTAACCGTAACCCTAAACCTAGCCCTAGGCCTAGACCTAACCCTAACAGTATTCATAGCCCTAATCCTAACCCTAAACCTAACCCTAGCCCTAGATCTAACCCTAACCCTAACCCTAGCCTTAGCCCTAACCCTAACCCTAGCCCTAGCCCTAGCCCTAGCCCTAGCCCTAGCCCTAGGCATAACCCTAGCCCTAGCCCTAACCCTATCCCAGTTATCCCTAGCCCTAGCCCTAACAATAACCTTAGCCCTAGCCCTTTCCCTAGCCCTAGTCCTAACCCTAAACCCTAGCCCTAGCCCTAGCCTTAAACCTAATGCTAAACCTAATCCTAGCCCTAGCCCTAAATCTAACCCTAGCACTAGCTCTAGCCAAAACCCTAAACATAACAATAAAACTATCCCTAGCCCTAACCATAACCCGAGCCCTAGCCCTAGCCCTAAACCTAACCCTAACCTGAGCCCTAGAACTAGCCCATACAAAACACTAGACCTAGCCCTTTCCCTACCCCTAGTCCTGACCCTAGCCCTAACCCTAACCCTAGCCCTAAACCGAACCCTAACCCTAGCCCTTGCCCTTACCCTAGACCTAAACCTAACACTAGCCCTAGCCCTAACCCTAACACTGACCCTAAACACAACACTAGCCCTAACCCTAACCCTAAACTAAACCTAACCCTAACTCCAACCCTAACCTCGCCCTAGTCCTAACCCTAACCATAGTACTAACCCTAACCCTAAGCAAAGCCCTAGCCCTAGCCCTAACCCTAACCAACACCCTACCTAACCCTAGCCCTAGTCCTAAACCTAACCTTAACCCTAACACGAGCCCTAGCACTATCCCTATCCCTAGCCCTAACCCTAAACCTAACCCTAAAACTATCCCAAGCCCTAACCATAACCCTAACCCTAGCCCTAGACCAAAACCTAACCCTAACCCGAGGCTTAGACCTAGTGCTAGACCTAAACCGAACCCATAACCTTAAACCTAGGCCTAGGCTTAGCCCTAACCCTAACCCTATTCCATAACCTAACCTATATACCTAACACTAGCCCTACCCCTCACACTATCCCTAACCCCAGCCCTAGCGCAAGCCCAGCCATAACCTTAACCATAACCCTAAACTTAGCCCTAACCCTAACCCTAACCCTGACCCTAGAACTAACCCTAAAGCTAAATCTAACCCTAACCCTAGCCCTAGACCTAAACCTAACGCTAGGCCTAAACCTAACCCTAACCCTAATCCTAACCCTAGCCCTAACCCTAAGCCTAACCCTAACCCTAGCCCTAGCCCTAGCCCTAGGCCAAACCCTAACCCTGACACTAGCCCTAGCCCTAGCCATAACACTAACCCTAAACCCAACCCTAGCCCTAACCCTAAACCTAAACCTAAACTTAGCCCTTGCCCTAACCCTAACCCTAAACAGAGCCCTAGAGCAAGCCCAAGCCCTAACCCTAAACCAAACCCTGAAACTATCCCAAGCCCTAACCATAACCCTAACCCTAGCCCTAAACCTAACACTAACCCGAGCCCTAGACCTAGCCCTAGCCCTAGACATAACCTGAGACCTAGCCCTTTCCCTAGCCCTAGTCTTAACCCTAACACTAGCGCTAGCCCTAGCCCTAAACCTAATGCTAAAACTAATCCTAGCGGTAACCCTAACTCTAACCCTAGCCCTAGCCCTAACCCTAACCCTAACCCTAGCCCTAGACATGGCCCTAGCCCTAAACCTAACACCAACCCTAGCCTTGCCATACCCCAGCCAAAACCCTAACTCTAAACTTAACCCTAGCCCTAGCCCTAGCACTAGCCCTAGACCTAGCCCTAACCTAAATATAACACTAACCCTAAACTTAAACCTAGCCCTAGCTCTAACCCTAACCCACACACTACCTAACCCTAGCCCTAACCCTAACCCTAACCATAACCAAAACCCTAGCCCTAGCCCTAATACTACCCGTAACCCTAACCCTAGCCCTAGCCTTAGACCTAACCCTAACACTATTCATAGCCCTAAACCTAACCCTAAACCTAACCCTAGCCCTAGCTCTAACCCTACACTAACCTTAGCCCTAGCCCTAGCCCTAACCCTAACCCTAACCCGAGCGCAAGCCCTAGCCCTAGCCTTAGCACTAGGCATAACCCTAGCCCTAGTCCTAACCCTATCCCTAGTTAGCCCAGCCCAAGCCCTAACCCTAGCCCTAGACATAACCCTAACCCTATCCAGAGAATTAGCCATAGCCCTAGCCCTAGCCATAAGCCTAACCCTAACCCTAGACCTAGCCCTAACTCTAACCCTAAACCTAGCCCTAACACTAAACCTAACCCTAATCCGACACCCTAGCTCTAGCCCTAGCCAAAACCCTAGCCCTAGCCCTAGCCTTAAACCTAAACTAAAACTAATCCTAGCCCAAGCCCTAACCATAACACTAACCCTAGCCCTAGCCCTAAACCAACCCTAACCCGAGCCCTAGACCTAGGCCATACAAAACACGAGCCCTAACCCTTTCACTACCCCTAGTCCTAACCCTAGCCCTAACCCAAACCCTAGCCCTAAACCGAACCGTAACCCTAGCCCTAGCCCTTACCCTAGACCTAACCCTAACCCTATTCCAAGCCCTAGCCCTAACATGACCCTAGTCCTAGCCCTAGGCCTAACCCTAACCCTAACCCTACCCGTTCCCTAGCCCTAGCCATAACCATAATCCTAAACCTAAACCTAGCCATAACACTAACACTAACACTAGAACTAACCCTAACCCTAAAACTAACAGTAACCTTAGCCCTAGACCTAAACCTAATGCTAGGCATAACCCAAACACTAACCAGAGCCCTAACCCTAAGCCTAAGCCTAACCCTAAACCTAAACCTAACCCTAACCCTAACCCTAATCCTAACCCTAACCCTAGCCCTAGCCTTAGCCCTAACATTGACCCTAAACACAACGCTAGCCCTAACCCTAACCCTAAACCTAATACTAACCCTAACCCTAACTCTAACCCTAACCCCACCCTAGCCCTAACCCTAACCCTAGGCATAACCCTAACCCTAACCCCAAGACTAACACTAGCCCTAGACCTAACGTTAACCCTAACACTAGCCCTAGCCCTAACCCTAACCATAACCATAACCCTAGCCCTAGCCCTAGCCCTAATCCTAACCGCAACCCTAACCTTAGCCCTAGACCTAGACCAAACCCTAACACTAATCATAGCCCTAACCCTAACCCTAGCCCTACACCTAACCATATCCCGATCGCTAGCCCTAGCCCTAGGCCTAGCCATAAGCCTAACCCTAACCCTAGCCATAGCCATAGCCATAACCCTAAACTATAACCGTAACCCTAGCCCTAACCCTAAACCTGACCCTAATCCGACACCCTAGCCCTAGCCTTAGCCCTAGCCATAACCCTAGCCGTAGCCCTAGCCCTACCCTACCCTAACCGTAACCCTAAACCTAAGCCTAACCCTAACCCTTGCCCTAACACTAACCCTAACCAAAGCCCTAGCCCTAACCCTAGCCCTAACCGAAGCCCTAGCCCTAACCATAACCCTAGTCCTAGCCCTAGCCCCAACCCTAACCCTAACCCTAGCCTTTCCCTAGCCCTAGCCATAACCCTAATCCTAAACCAAAACCTAAACCTAACCCTAGCCCTACCCTAACCCTAGCCCTAACCCTAACCCAAACCCTAAACCTAACCCTAGCCCAAGCCCTAACACTAACCCTAACCCCAGCCCTAGCGCTAGCCCTAGCCGTAACCCTAACCCTAACCCTAAACCTAGAACTAACCCTAACGCTGACCAAAGCCATAGCCCTAAACCTAAATCTAACCATAACCCTAGCCTTAGACCTAAAGCTAATGCTAGGCCTAACCCTAACCCTAGCCTAACCCTAACCCAAACCCTAAACCTAACCCTAGCCCAAGAACCAACAGTAACCCTAACCCTAACCCTAGAGCTAGCCCTAGCCATAACCTTAACCCTAACCCTAAACCTAGCCCTAACACTAACCCTAACACTAGAACTAACCCTAACCCTAAAACTAACACAAACCCTAGCCCTAAAACTAAACCTAACACTAGGCATAACCCTAACACTAACCCTAGCCCTAACCCTAAGCCTAAACCTAAACCTAACCCTAACCCTAACCCTAGCCTTAACCCTAACCCTAACCCTATACCTAGCCCTAGCCCTAACACTGACCCTAAACCCAACGCTAGCCCTAACCCTAACCCTAACCCTAGAACTAACCCTAACCCTAACTCTAACCCTAACCCCGCCCTAGCCCTAAACCTAACCCTAGGCCTAACCCTAACCCTAAACCCAAGCCTAACCCTAGCCCTAGACCTAACACTAAACCTAATCCTAGACCTAGCCCTAACCCTAACCCTAACCATAATAATAGCCCTAGCCCTAATCCTAACTGCAACTCTAAACTTAGCCCTAGCCCATGACCTAAGCCTAACACTAATCATAGCCCTAACTCTAACCCTTAACCTAACCCTAGCCCTAGCCCTAACAATTACCCTAACCCTATACCTAACCCAAGCCCTAGCACTAACACTAACCCTAACCACAGCCCAAGCGCTAGCCCTATCCATAACCTTAACCCTAACCCTAAACCTAGCCCTAAACCTAACCCTAGCCCTAGAAGTAACCCTAAATCTAACCCTAACCCTAGTCAAAGACCAGAACTTAACGCGAGGCCTAACCTAACCCTAACCCTATCCCTAGCCCTAACCCTAAACCTAAACCTAGCCCTAGCCCTAATCCTAACCCTAAACAGAGCCCTAGTGCTAGCACTAGCCCAAGCCCTAACTCTAAACCAAACACTATCCGAAGCCCTAGCCCTAACCATAACCCTAACCCTAGCACTAGCCCTAAACCTAACACTAACCTGAGCCCTAGACCTAGCCCTAGCCCTAGCCCTTTCCCTAGCTCTAGTCCTAAACCAAACCCTACAACTAGCCGTAACCCTAAACCTAATGTTAAAACTAATCCTAGCCCGAACCCTAACTCTAACCCTAGCCCTAGCCCTGGTCCTAACCCTAACCCTAGCCCTAGACCTGGCCCTAGCCCTAACCCTAACCCTAACCCTAGCCTTGCCATAGCCCTAGCCAAAACCCTAACCCTAAACCTAAGCCTAGCCTTAACCTAGCCCTACCCTAAACCTAACCCTAACCCTAACCCTAGCCCTAACCCTAACCCACACACTAAATAACCCTAGCCCTAGGCCTAATCGTAACCCTAACCCCTAAGCCTAACCCTAGCCCTAGCCCTAACGCTAACCCTAATCCTAGTCCTAGCCCTAAACCAAACGCTAACCATAACCCGAGCCCTAGCCCTAATCCTAACCATAACCCTAACCCTAGCGCTAGCCCTAGACCTAACCCTAACACTAATCATAGCCCTAACCCTAACCCTAAACCAAACCCTAGCCCAGGCTCTAACCCTAAGCCTAACCCTAGCCCAAGCCCTAACCCTAACCCTAACCCTAACCCTAACTGGAGCCCTAGCCCTAGCCCTAGCCCTAACCCTAGCCCTAGCCCTAACCTTAAGCCTATCCTGAGCGATAGCCAGAGCCCT
The DNA here is from genome assembly GCA_949820135.1 of Sylvilagus floridanus. Classification (NCBI taxonomy): domain Eukaryota; kingdom Metazoa; phylum Chordata; class Mammalia; order Lagomorpha; family Leporidae; genus Sylvilagus; species Sylvilagus floridanus. The sequence goes on from OX463225.1 coordinate 138,149,481, forward strand.
AGCCCTAGCAATAAACCTAACCCTAACTCTAGCCTAGCACTAACCCAAAACCTAACCCTAACCCGACACCCTAGCCCTAGCCCTAGCCATAACCCTAGCCCTAGCCCTAGCACTAGCCCTAGCCCTAGCACTACCCTAACCCTAACCATAACCCTAATCCTACGTCTAACCCTAACCCTAACCCTTGCCCTAACACTAACCCTAACCAAAGCCCTAGCCCTAACCCTAGGCCTAACCGAAGCCCTAGCCCTAACCATAACCCTAACCTTAACCCTAGCCCTAAAACTGACCCTAACCCAAGCCCTAGACCTAGCCGTACCCTAACCATAACCTTAGCCCTAGCCCTATCCCTAGCCCTAGTCCTAACCCTAAACCTAGCCCTAGCCCTAGCCCTAGCCTTAAACCTAACGCTAAACCTAATCCTAGCCCTAACTCTAACCCCAGGCCTAGCCCTAGCCCTAACCCTAAACATAACACTAAAACTATCCCTAGTCCTAACCATAACACTAACCCTATCCCTAGACCTAAACCTAAATTTAACCCGAGCCCTAGACCTAGCCCATACAAAACACTAGCCCTAGACCTTTCCCTACACCTAGTCCTAACCCTAGCCCTAACCCTAACCCTAGCCCTAAACCGAACCCTAACCCTAGCCCTAGCATTTACCCTAGACCTAACCCTAACCCTATCCCAAGCCCTAGACTTAGCCCTAGCCATAACCATAGTCCTAGCCCTAGCCCTAACCATAATCCGAACCCTAGCCTTTCCCTAGCCCTAGCCATAACACTAACCCTAAAAATAAACCTTACCCTAGCCCTAGCCCTAGCCCTACCCTAATCGTAGCCCTAACCATAAACCAACCCTAAACCTAACCCTAGCTGAAGCCCTAACACTAACCCTAACCCCAGCCCTAGCGCTAGCCCCAGCCATAACCCTAAACCTAACCCTAAACCTAGAATTAATCCTAACCCTAACCAAAGCCATAGCCCTAACCCTAAATCTAACCCTAACCCTAGCCTTAGACCTAAACTTAACGCTAGTCCTAACCCTAACCCTAGACCTAACCCTAACACAAACCCTAAACCTAATCCTAGCCCTACACCTAACACTAACCCTAACCCCAGCCCTAGCGCTAGCCCTAGCCATTACCTTAACCCTAACCCTAAACCTAGCCCTAACCCTAACCCTAACCCTAGAACTAACCCTAACCCTAAAACTAACACTAACCCTAGCCATAGACCTAAACCTAATGCTAGGCCTAACCATAACCCTAACCCTAGGCCTAACCCTAAGCCTAACCCTAAACATAAACCTAAACCTAACCCTAATTCTAACCCTAACCCTAACCCTAACCCTAACCCTAGCCCTAGCCCTAACACTGACCTAAACCCAACCATAGCCCTAACCCTAACCGTAGAACTAACCCTAACCCTAACTCTAACCTTAACCCCGCCCTAGCCCTAACCTTAACCCTAAGCCTAACCCTAACCCTAACACTTGCCCTAACCTTAACCCTAACCAAAGCCCTAGACCTAACCCTAACCATAACCCTAACCCACACCCTACCTAACCCTAGCCGTAGGCCTAACCCTAACGCTAACACTAACCCTAACCCGACCCCTAGACCTAGCCCTAGCCAAAACCCTAGCACTAGCCCTTTCCCTAGCCCTAGTCCTAACGCTAGCCCTAACCCTAACCCTATCCTAAACCAAACCCTAACCCTAAACCTGACCTAGGCCTAGCCCTAACCCTAACCCTATCCAAAGCCCTAGCCCTAACACTTACCCTAACCCTATACCTAACCCTAGCCAGAGCCCTAAAACTAACCCTAACCCCAGCCCTAGCTCTAGCCCTAGCCATAACCTTAACCCTAACGCTAAACCTAGCCCTAAACATAACCCTAACCCTAGACCTACCCTAAATCTAAACCTAAACCTATCACTAAACCTAAACCTAACGCGAGGCCTAACCTAACCCTAACCCTAGCCCTAACCCTAACCCTAAACCTAGCCCTAGCCCTAACCCTAAACAGAGCCCTAGCGCTAGCCCTAGCCCTAGCCCTAACCATCAACCAAACCCTAACCGAAGCCCTAGCCCTAACAATAACCCTAACACTAGACCTAGCCCTAAACCTAACACTAACCCGAGCCCTAACCTAGCCCTAGCCCTAGCCATAACCTTAGCCCTAGCCCTTTACCTAGCCCTAGTCCTAACCCTAACCCTAGCCCTAGCCGTAGCCCTAAACCTAACGCTAACACTAATCCTAGACCTAACCCTAACTCTAACCCTAGCCCTAACCCTAGCCCTAACCCTAACCCTAGCCTTAGACCTGGCCCAGGCCCTAACCCTAACTCTAACCCTAGCCTTGCCATAGTCCTAGCCAAAACCCTAACCTTAATCCTAACCCTAGCCTTAGCCCTGGCCCTACCACTACCATAAAACTAAACCTAACCCTAGCCTTAGCCCTAACCCTAGCCCTAACCCTAACCCACACACTACCTAACCCTAGCCCTAGGCCTAACCGTAAACCTAACCCCTAAGCCTAACCCTAGCCCCAGCCCTAATGCTAACCCTAATCCTAGCCCTAGCCCTAACCCTAACCCTAACCATAACACTAGCACTAGCCCTAATCCTAACCGTAACCCTAACCCTAGCCCTAGCCCTAGACCTAAACCTAACACTAATCATAGCCCTAACCCTAACCCTAAACCTAACCCTAGCCCTAGCTCTAAACCTAACCCTAACCCTAGCCCTAGCCCTAACCCTAACCCTAACTCTAACCCGAGCCCTAGCTCTAGCCCTAGCCCTAGGCTTAACCCTAGCCCTAGTTAGCCCTAGCCCTAGCCATAACCCTAGCCCTAGCCTTAACCTTAACCCTATCCTGAGCGCTAGCCATAGCCCTTGCCTTAGCCATGAGCCTAACCCTAAATCTAGCCATAGTCCTAACCCTAACCCTAGCCCTAACCCTAAACCTAACCCTAACCCAACACCCTAGCCCTAGCCCTACCCTAACATTAACCGTAACCATAACCCTAGGCCTAACCCTAACCCTTGCCCTAACCCTTGCCCTAACACTAACCCTAACCAAAGCCCTAGCCCTAACCATAACCATAACCCTAACCCTAAACCTAACCCTAACCAGAGCCCTAGACCTAGCCCTACCCTAACCACAACCTAAGCCCTAGCCCTTTCCCTAGCCCTAGTCCTAACCCTAACACTAGCCCTAGACCTAGCCCTAGCCTTAAACCTAATGCTAAACCTAACATTAGCCCTAATTCTAACCCTAGCCCTAGCCCTAGCCCTAACCCTAAACATAACCCTAAAACTATCCCTAGCCCAAACCATAACCCTAACCGTAGCCCTAAACCTAACCCTAACCCGAACCCTAGACCTAGCCCATACAAAACACTATCCCTAGGCCTTTCCCTAAGCCTAGTCCTAACCCTAGCCCTAACCCTAACCCTAGCCCTAAATCGAACCCTAACCCTAGCCCTCGCCCTAAACCTAACCCTAACCCGAGCCCTAGACCTAGCCCTAGCCATAGCCATAACCTTAGCCCTAGCCCTTTCCCTAGCCCTAGTCCTAACCCTAACCCTAGCCCTAGTCCTAACCCTAAACTTAATGCTAAAACTAATCCTAGCCCTAATCCTAACTCGAACCCTAGCCCTAGCCCTAACCCTAACCCTAACCTTAGACCTGGCCCTAGCCCTAACCCTAACCCTAGCCTTGCAGTAGCCCTAGCCAAACCATAACCCTAATCCTAACCCTAGCCTTAGGCCTAACCCTAGCCCTACCCTAAAACTAACCCTAACCCTAACCCTAACCTTAGACCTGGCCCTAGCCCTAACCCTAACCCTAGCCTTGCAGTAGCCCTAGCCAAACCATAACCCTAATCCTAACCCTAGCCTTAGGCCTAACCCTAGCCCTACCCTAAAACTAACCCTAACCCTAACCCTAACCTTAGACCTGGCCCTAGCCCTAACCCTAACCCTAGCCTTGCAGTAGCCCTAGCCAAACCATAACCCTAATCCTAACCCTAGCCTTAGGCCTAACCCTAGCCCTACCCTAAAACTAACCCTAACCCTAACCCTAGCCCTAGCCCTAACAACTTTCCCTAACCCTAACCTACACCCTACCTAACCCTAGCCCTAGGCCTAGCACTAACGCTAACCCTAATCCTAGCCCTAGCCCTAACCCTAACCCTAACCCTAACCCTAGCCCTAGCCCTAATCCTAACCGTAACCCTAACCCTAGCCCTAGACCTAGACCTAACCCTAACACTAATCATAGACCTAACCCTAACCCTAACCCTAGCCCTAGCCCTAACCATAACCCTAACCCTAACCTTAGCCCTAGCCCTAGCCTAACACTGACCCTAAACCCAACCCTAGCCCTGACCCTAACCCTAACCCTAACCCTAACCCTAGAACTAACACTAACCCTAACTCTAACCCTAACCCCACCCTAGCCCTAACCCTAACCTAGGCCTAACCCTAACCCTTGCGCAAACCATAACCCTAACCAAAGCCCTAGCCCTAACCCTAGCCCTAACCCTAACCCACACCCTACCTAACACTAGCCCTAGCCCTAGGCCCAACCCTAACCCTAACCCTAACCAGAGCCCTAGCGCTAGGCCTAACCTTAATCCTAACCCTTGCCCTAAAACTAGGCCTAACCCTAACCCTAACCCTATCCCGAGCCCTAGACCTAGTCCTAGCCCTAGCCAAAAACCTAGCCCTAGCCCATTCCCTAGCGCTAGTCCTAACCCTAGCCCTAGCCATAACCCTAACCCTAGCCAAAACCGAACCCTAACCCTAAACCTAACCCTAGGCCTAGCCCTAACCATAACCCTATCCCAAGCCCTAGCCCTAGCCCTAACACTTACCCTAACCCTATACCTAAACCTAGCCCTAACACTAACCCCAACCCCAGCCCTAGCGCTAGCCCTAGCCATAACCCTAACCCTAAACCTAGCCCTAACAAACCTTAACCCTAGAACTGACACTAAATCTAACCCTAGCCCTAGCCCTAGCCCTAACCCTAACCCTAAACCTAGCCCTAGCCCTAGCCCTAGCCCTAACCCTAAACCTAACCCGAGCCCTAGCCCTAGCCCTAGCCCTAAGCATAACCCTAGCCCTAGCACTAACCCTAGGCCTAGTTAGCCCTAGCTCTAGCCCAAACCCTAGCCCTAGCCCTAGCCCTAACCCTAAACCTCTCCCAAGCGCTAGCCATAGCCCTAGCTCTAGCCATAGGCCTAACCCTAACCTTAAGCCTAGCCTTAACCCTAACCCTAGCCCTAACCCTAAGCTTAACCCTAAACCTAAACCTAACCCTAACACTAATCCTAAACCTAAACTTAACCCTAGCCCTAGCCCTAACACAGACCCTAAACCCAACCCTAGCCCTACCCCTAACTCTCATGCTAGAACTAACCCTAACCCTAACTATAACCCTAACCACGCTATAGCACTAACACTAAACCTAGGCCTAACCCTAACCCTAACCCTTGCCCTAACCCTAACCCTAACCCTACAAAAGCCCTAGCCCTAGCCCTAACACTGACCCTAAACCCAACCCTAGCCCTACCCCTAACTCTAACCCTAGACTAACCCTAACCCTAACCTGAGCGCAATAGATAGCCCTACCCTAAACATAACCTTAGCCCTAGCCCTTTCCCTAGCTCTAGTCCTAACCCTAACCCTAGCCCTAGCACTAGCCCTAGCCTTAAACCTAACGCTAAACCTAAACCTAGCCCTAGCCCTAACTCTAACCCTAGCCCTAGCCCTAGCCCTAACCCTAAACATAAACCTACAACTATCCCTAGCCCTAACTATAACACTAACCCTAGCCCTAGCCCTAAACCTAACCCTAACCTAAGCCCTAGACCTAGCCAATAAAAAACACTAGCCCTAGCCCTTTCCATATGCCTAGTCCTAACCCTAGACCTAACCCTAACCCTAGCCCTAAACCGAACCCTAACCCTAGCCCTAGCCCTTACCCTAGACCTAACCCTAACCCTATCCCAAGCTCTAGCCCTAGCCATAACGCTAGTCCTAGAACTAGCCCTAACCCTAACCCTAGCCTTTCACTACCCCTAGCCATAACCCTAACCCTAACCCTAAACCTAACCATAGCCCTAGCCCTAGACCTAGCCCTACCCTAACCCTAGCCCTAACCCTAACCCAAACCCTAAACCTAACCCTAGCCCAAGCCCTAACACTAACCCTAACCTCAGCCCTAGCGCTAGCCCTAGCCATAACCCGAAACCTAACCCTAACCCTTGAACTAACCCTAAACCTGACAAAAGCCATGGCCCTAACCCTAAATCTAACCCTAACCCTAGCCTTAGACCTAAAGCTAACGCTAGGCCTAACCCTAACACTAGCCCTAACCCTAACCCAAACCCTAAACCTAACAATAGCCATAGCCCTAATACTAACCGTAACCCAAGCCCTATCGCTAGCCCTAGTCATAATCTTAATCCTAACCCTATCCCTAGCCCTAACCCTAACCCTAGAACTAACCCTAACCCTAAAACTAACACTAACTATAGCCCTAGACCTAAACCTAATGCTATGCCTAACCCTAACCCTAACCCTAGCCCTAACCCTAAGCATAACCCTAACCCGAAACCTAACCCTAAAACTAATCCTAACCCTAGGCGTAACCCTAATCCTAATCCCAAGCCTAACCATAGCCCTATCCCTAACACTAACCCTAATCCTTTCCCTAGCCTTAACCCTAACCGTAACCATAAACCTAGCCCTAGCCCTAATCCTAACCGTAACCCTAACCTTAGCCCTAGCACTAGACCTAACCCTAACACTAATCATAGCCCTAACCCTAACCCTAAACCTAACCCTAGCCCTAGCTCTAACCCTAACCCTAAACCTAGCCTTAGCCCTAACCCTAACCCTAACCCTAACCTGAGCCCTAGACCTACCCCTAGCCCTAACCCTAGACCTAACCATAAACCTATACCGAGTTCTAGCCATAGCCCTAGCCCTAGCCATAAGCCTAATACTAACCATAGCCCTAGCCCTAAGCCTAACCCTAACCCTAGCCGTAGCCCTAATCCTAGCACTAGTTAGCCCTAGCCCTAGCCCTAACACTAGCCCTAGACCTAACCCTAAACCTATACCGAGCGCTAGCCATAGCCCTAGCCCTAGACATAAGCCTAACCCTAAACCTAGCCCTAGCCCTAACCCTAACCATAACCGTAGCCCTAAACCTAAACCTAACCCTAATCCGACACCCTAGCCATAGCCCTAGCCCTAGCCATAACCCTAGCCTTAACCCTAGCCCTAGCCCTAGCCCTACCCTAACCCTAACCGTAACCCTAACCCTAGGCCTAACCCTAACACTAACCCTTGCCCTAACCCTGAGCCTAACCAAAGCCCTAGCCCTAACACTAGAGCTGACTGAAGCTCTAGCCCTAATTATAATCCTAAACCTAGCCATAAACCTAACCCTAACCCGAGTCCTAGACCTATCCCTAGCACTAACCACAACCTTAGCCCTAGCCCTTTCCCTAGCCCTAGTCCTAACCCTAACCCTAGCCCTAGACCTAGCCCTAGCCTTAAACCTAATGCTAAACCTAATCCTAGCCCTAGCCCTAATTCTAACCCTAGCCCTAGCCCTAACCCTAAACCTAACCCTAAAACTATCCCTAGCCCTAACCATAACCCTAACACTAGCCCTAGCCCTAAACCTAAACCTAACCCAAGCCCTAGACCTAGTCCATACAAAACAATAGCCCTAGCCCTTTCCCTACCCCTAGTCCTAACCCTAGACCTAACCCTAACCCTAACCCTATCCCAAGCCCTAGCCCTAGCCATAACCCTAATCCTAGCCCTAGCCCTAACCATAACACTAGCCTTTCACTAGCCCTAGCCATAACACTAACCTTAAACCTAAACCTAACCCTAACCTTGCCCTAGAACTAGCCCTACCCTAACCCTAGCCCTAACCTAACCCAAACCCTAAACCTAACCCTAGCCAAAGCCCTAACACTAACCCTAACCCCAGTCCTAGAGCTAGCCATAGATAACCTTAACCATAACCCTAAACCAAGCCTTAACCCTAACCCTAACCCTAGAAATTACCCTAACCCTAAAACTAACACTAACCCTAGCCCTAGACCTAAACCTAACGCTACGCCTAACCCTAACACTAACCCTAGCCCAAACCCTAAGCCTAACCCTAAACCTAAACCTAACCCTAAACCTAATCCTAACCCTAACCCTAGCCCTAACCCTAACACTGACCCTAAACCCAACCCTAGCCCTAACCCTAGAACTAACCCTAACCCTAACTCTAACTAGCCCTGCCCAAGCCCTAACCCTAACCCTAACACTTGCTCTAACCCTAACCCTAACCAAAGTCCTAGCCCTAACCCTAGCCCTAACCCTAACCCACACTCTACCTAACCCTAGCCCTAGGCCTAACCCTAACCTTAACCTGAGCACTAGCGCTGTCCCTATCCCTAGCCCTAACCCTAAACCTAACCCAAAAACTATCCCAAGCCCTAACCATAACCCTAACCCTAGCCCTAGCCCTTAACCTAACCCTAACACGAGCTCTAGACGAAGCTTTAGCCCTAGCCCTAACTCTAACCCTAGCCCTTTCCCTAGACTTAGTCCTACCCTAGCCCTAACCTTAACCCTAGCCTAAACAGATCCCTAACCATAAACATAACCCTAGGCCTGGCACTAAACCTAACCCTATCCCAAGCCGTAACCCTAGACATAGCCCTAACCCTAGCCCTAACCCTAGCCCTAACCCTAACCCTAACCCACACCCTACCTAAACCTAGCCCTAGGCCTAACCCTAACACTAACCCCTAAGCCTAACCCTAACCCTAGCCCTAACACTAACAAATTCCTATCCCTAGCCGTAACCCTAACCCTAACCATAGCCCTAGCCCTAACCCTAGCCCTAGGCCTAGACCTAACCCTAACATTAATTATAGCGCTAACCATAAACTTTAACCTAACCATAGCCCTAGCTCTAACCCTAATCCTAACCGTAGACCTGCCCTAATCCTAACCCTAACCCAAGCCCTAGCCCTAGCCCAAACCATAGCCCTAGTTAGCCCTAGCCCTACCCTAACCCTAGCCCTAAACCTAACCCAAACCCTAAACCTAACCCTAGCCCAAGCCCTAACACTAACCCTAACCCCAGCCCTAGAGCTAGCCCTAGCATAACCTTAACACTAACCCTAAACCTAGCCTTAACCCTAACCCTAACATTAGAACTAACCATAAACCTAAAACTAACACTAACCCTAGCCCTAGACCTAAACCTAACGCTAGGCCTAACCCTAACACTAACCCTAACCCCAACACTAACTCTAGCCCTAACCCTAAGCCTAACCCTAACCCTAAACCTAACCTTAACCCTAATCCTAACCCAAACCCTAACCCTAGCCCTAGCCCTAATCCTAACACTGACCCTAAACCCAACCCTAGCCATAACACTAGAACTAACCCTAACCCTAACCCTAACTCTAACCCTAACCACGCCCAAGCCCTAACCCTAACCCTAACCCTAACCCTAACCCTAACCCTAGCCCTTTCCCTAGCCTTAGTCCTACCCTAGCCCTAACCTTAACCCTAGCCTAAACCGAACCCTAACCCTAAACGTAATCCTAGGCCTGACCCTAAACCTAACCCTATCCCAAGCCATAACCCTAGACATAGCCCTAACCCTAGCCCTAGCCCTAACACTTACCCTAACCCTATACCTAAAACTAGCCCTAGTCCTAACACTGACCCTAACCCCAGCCCTAGCGCTAGCCCTAGCCATAACCTTAACCCTAACCCTAAACCTACCCTTAACCCTAACCCTAACCCTAGAACTAACCCTAAATCTAACCCTAACCCTAGCCCAAGACCTAAACCTAACGCAGGGCCTAACCTAACCCTAACCCTAGCCCTGACCCTGAGCCTAACCCTAACCCTAACCCTAAACCTAACCCTAACCCTTGCCCTAGGCCTAATCTTAACCCTAGCCCTAGCCCTAACCATAACCCTATCCCAACCCTAGCCCTAACCCTAAACCTAAACCTAGCCCTAGCCCTACCCTAACCCTAAACCGAGCCCTAGCGCTAGCCATGGCCCTAGCCCTAGCCCTAACCCTAACCAAACCCTAACCAAAGCCCTAGACCTAACCATAACCCTAACCCTAGGCCTAGGCCTAAACCTAACCCTAACCCTAACCCGAGCCCTAGCACTAGCCCTAGCCCTAGCCATAACCTTAGCCCTATCCCTTTCCCTAGCCCTAGTCCTAACCCTAACCCTAGCCCTAGCCCTAGCCCTAGCGCTAACCCTAGCCCTAACCCTAACCCACACCCTACCTAAACCTAGCCCTAGGCCTAACCCTAACCCTAGCCCTAACCTAAACAAATTCTTATCCCTAGCCCTACCCTAACCCTAAACCAAACCTAGTGCTAGCCCTAGCCCTAGCCTTAACCCTAAACCACACCCTATTTAACCCTAGCCCTTGGCCTAACCCTAACCGTAACCACAGCCCTAGCGCTACCATAGCTCTAACCCTAAAACTATCCCAAGCCCTAACCCTAGCCCTAACCCTAACCCTAGCCCTAAACCTAACCCTAACCCGAGCCCTAGACCTAGCCCTAGCCAAAACACTAGCCCTAGCCCTTTCCCTAGCCCTAGTCCTAACCCTAGCCCTAACTCTAAACCTAGCCCTAAACCGAACCCAAACACTAAACCTAACCATAGGCCTAGCCCTAACCCTAACCCTATCCCAAGCCCTAGCCCTAACCCGAACCCTAACCAAAGCCCTAGCCCTAGGCCTAACACTAACCCTAACACTATACCTAACCATAGCCCAAGCCCTAACACTAACCCTAACCCCAAGAATAGTGCTAGTCCTAGCCATAACCTTAATCCTAACCCTAAACCTAGCCCTAACAATAACCCTAACCCTACAACTAACCCTAACCCTAAATCTAGCCCTAGACCTAAAACTAACGCTAGGCCTAACCCTAACCATAAACCAGGCCATAACCGTAAGCCTAACCCTAAGATGAAACATAATCATAACCCTAACCCTAGCCCTATGCCTAACCCAAACCCTAACCCTAACCCTAGCCCAAGCCCTAACACTAACCCTGACCCCAGCCCTAGCACTAGCACTAGCCATAACCCTAACCCTAACCCTAAACCTAGAACTAAACCTAACCCTGACCAAAGCCATAGCCTTACCCTAAATATAACCCTAACCCTAGCCTTAGACCTAAACTTAACGCTAGGCCTAACCCTAACCCTAGCCCTAAACCTAACCCAAACCCTAAACCTAACCCTAGTCCTAACACTAACCCTAATCCCAGCCATAGCGCTAGCAATAGCCATAACCTTAAACCTAACCTTAAACCTAGCCTTACCCCTAACCCTAACCCTAGAACTAACCCTAACCCTAAAACTAACACTAACCCTAGGCCTAGACCTAAACCTAACGCTAGGCCTAACCCTAACACTAACCCTAGCCCTAACCCTAAGCCTAAACCTAAATCTAAGCCTAACCCTAACCAAAATCCTAATCATAACCCTAGCCCTAGCCCTAACCCTAACACTGACCCTAAACCCAACCCTAGCCCTAACCCTAATCATAACCCTAGAACTAACCCTAACCCTAACTCTAATCCTAACCCCGCCCTAGCCCTAACCCTAACCCTAGGCCTAACCCTAACCCTAACACTTGCCCTAACCCTAACCCTACCCAAGCCCTAGCCCTAACCCTAACCCAAACCCTACCTAAACCTAGCCCTAGGCCTAACCCTAACCCCAACCCTAACCTGAGCACTAGCTCTATCCCTATCCCTAGCCCTAACCCTAAACCTAACACAAAAACTATCGCAAGCCCTAACCATAACCCTAACCCTAGCCCTAGCCCTAAACCTAACCCTAACCCGAGCCCTGGACCTAGCCCTAGCCCTAGGCATAACCATAGCCCTAGCCCTTTCCCTAGCCCTAGTCCTACCCTAGCCCTAACCTTAACCCTAGCATAAACCGAACCCTAACCCTAAACCTAACCCTAGGCCTACCCATAAGCCTAACCCTATCCCAAGCCGTAGCCCTAGACCTAGCCCTAAACCTAGTCCTAGCCCTAACACATACCCTAACCCTATACCTAACAATAGCCCTAGCCCTAACACTAACCATAACCCCAGCCCTAGCGCTAACCCTAGCCATAACCTTAACCCTAACCCTAAACCTAGCCCTAACCCTAACCCCTAAACCTGACCCTAACCCTAGCCCTAACGCTAACAAATTCCTAGCCCTAGCCATAACCCTAAACCTAACCATAGCCCTAGCCCTAGCCCTAGCCCTAGCCCTAACCCTAGCCCTAGGCCTAGACCTAACCCTAACACTAATCATAGCCCTAACCATAAACTTAAACCTAACCATAGCCCTAGCTCTAACCCTAACCCTAACCCTAAACCTAGCCCTGCCCTGACCCTAACCCTAACCCAAGCCCTAGCCCTAGGCATAACCCTAGCCCTAGTTAACCCTAGCCTTAACCCTAGCCCTAGTCATAACCCTAGCCCTAACCCTAACCATATCCCTAACCCTAGCCTTTCCCTATCCCTAGCCATAACCCTAACGCTAAACCTAGCCCTAGCCCTAACACTGACTCTAAACCCAACCTTAGCCCTAAAATAACCCTAACCCTAGAACTAACCCTAACCATAACTCTAAACCTAACCCAGACCTAGCCCTAACCCTAACCCTAGGCCTAACCCTAACGCTAACCCTTGCCCTAACCCTAACCCTAACCAAAGCCCTAGCTCTAACCCTAGCCATAACCCTAAACCACACCCTATTTAACCCTAGCTGCAGCTCTAACCCTAACCCTAACCCCAGCCCTAGCGCTAGCCCTAGCCCTAACAATAAACCTAAACCTAAAATTATCCCAAGCCCTAACCATAACCCTAAACCGAGCCCTAGCCCTAAACCTAACCCTAACCCGAGCCCTAGACCTAGCCCTAGCCAAAACACTAGCCCTAGCCCTTTCCCTAGCCCTAGTCCAAACCCTAGCCCTAATCTAAACCTAGCCCTAAACCGAACCCTAACACTAAACCTAACCATAGGCCTAGCCCTAACCCTAACCCTATCCCAAGCCCTGGCCCTAACCCTAGCCCTAGCCCTAGGCCTAACACTAACCCTAACACTATACCTAACCCTAGCCCAAGCCCTAACACTAACGCTAACCCCAGCCCTAGCGCAAGTCCAAGCCATAACCTTAACCCTAACCCTAAACCTAGCCCTAACAATAACCCTATCCCAACAACTAACCCTAACCCTAAATCTAACCCTAAATCTAGACCTAGACCTAAACCTAACGCTAGGCCTAAAACTAACCCTAACACTAGCCCTAACCGTAAGCCTAACCCTAACACTAAACCTAATCCTAACCCTAACCCTAGCCCTAGGCCTAACCCAAACCCTAACCCTAACCCTAGCCCTAGCCCTAACACTAACACTAAACCCAACCCTAGCCCTAACCCTAAACCTAAACCTAGCCCTAGCCCTAACCCTAACCCTAAACAGAGCCCTAGCGCTAGCCCTAGCCCTAGCCCTAACCCTAAACCAAACCCTAACCAAAGCCCTAGCCCTAACCCTAACCCTAGCCCTAGGCCTAAACCTAAACCTAACCCGAGGCCTACACATAGCCCTAGCCCTAGCCATTACCTTAGCCCTAGCCCTTTCCCTAGACCTAGTCCTAACCCTAACCCTAGCCCTAGCCCTAAACCTAACGATAAAACTAATCCTAGCCCTTACCCTAATCTAACCCTAGCCCTAGCCCTAGCCTTAACCCTAACCCTAGCCCTAGACCTGGCCCTAGCCCTAGCCCTGGCCCTAGCCCTATCCCTAACCCTAACCCTAACCCTAGCCTTGCCATAGCCCTAGCCAAACCCTAACCCTAAACCTAACCCTAGCCCTAGCCCTACCTTAAGCCTAACCCTAACCCTAACCATAGACCTAGCCCTAAACCTAGCCCTAACCCTGACCCACACCCTACCTAACACTAGCCCTAGGCCTAATCGTAACCCTAACCCCTAAGCCAAAACCTAGCCCTATCCCTAACGCTAACCCTATCACGAGTGCTACCCATAGCCCTAACCCTAGCCATAAGCCTAACCTTAACCCTAGCATTAGCCGTAAACCTAACCCTAGCCCTAACCCTAAACCTAACCCTAAACCGACAGCCTAGCCCTATCCCTAGCCCTAGCCACAACCCTAGCCCTAGCCCTAGCACTAACCCTATCCCGAGTGCTAGCCATAGCCCTAGCCCTAGCCATAAGACTAAACTTAACCCTAGCATTAGCTGTAAAACTAACCCTATCCCTAAACCTAAACCTAACCCTAAACCGACACCCTAGCTCTAGTCCTAGCCCTAGCCCTAGCCCTATCCATAACCCTAGCCCTAGACCTAGCCATAGCCCTACCCTAACCCTAACCCTAACCCTAACCCTAGGCCTAACCCTAACACTTGCCTAACCCTAACCCTAACCAAAGTCCTAGCCCTAACCCTAGCCCTAACCGAAACCCTAGCCCTAACCATAACCCTAACCCTAGCCCTAAACCTAACCTAACCTGAGCCCTAGATCTTGCCCTAGCCCTAACCATAACCTTAGCCCTAGCCCATTCCCTAGCCATAGTCCTAACCCTAACCCTAACCCTAGCCCTAGCCCTAGCCCTCGCCTTAAACCTAAAGCTAAACCTAACCCTAGCCCTAAATCTAAACCTAACCATAACCGGAGCCCTAATGCTAGCCCATACAAAACACTGACCCTAGCCCTTTCCCTACCCCTAGTCCTAACCCTAGCCCTAACCCTAAACCTAGACCTAAACCGAACCCTAACCCTAGCCCTAGCCCTTACCCTAGACCTAACCCTAACCCAAGCCCAAGCCCTAGCCCTAGCCATAACCTTAGTCCTAGCCCTAGACCTAACCATATCCTAACCCTAGCCTTTCCCTAGCCCTAGCCATAACCCTAACCCTAAACTTAAACCTAACCCTAGCCCTAGCCCTACCCTAACCCTAAACCTAACCCAAATCCTAAACCTAACCCTAGCCCAAGCCCTAATACTAATCCTAACCCCAGCCCTAGTGCTAGCCCTAGTCATAACCCTAACCCTAAACCTAGCCTTAACAATAACCCTAACCCTAGAACTAACCCTAATCCTAAATCTAACCCTAACCCTAGCCTTAGACCTAAACCTAACGCTAGGCCTAACCCTAACCCTAGCCCTAACCCTAACCTTAAACCTAACCCTAAACCTAACCCTAGCCCTAACCCTAATCCTAACACTAGCCATAGCCCTAGCCCTAACACTAACCCTAAACCCAATACTAACCCTAATCCTAAGCCTAAACCTAGCCCTATTCCTAACCCCAACCCGAACTGTGGCCCTAGTCCTAAACCTAACCCTAACCCTATCTCTAAACCTAAACCTAATCCTAACCCTAACCCTAGCCCTAACTCTAACCCTAACCCTAACCCTAATCAAAGCCCTAGCCCTAGCCCTAGCCCTAACCCTAATAATAAACCTACCACTAAGCATAACCCTAAACCTAGCCCTAACCCTAACCCTAACAATAACCCTAACCCAAACCCTAACCCTAGCCCTAGCCTTGGCCCTAGCCCTAGTCCTAGCCCTGACCCTAAACCTAGACCTAACCTAAACCCTAACCCTAACCCTAAATCTTGCCCTAGCCCTAACCCTAACAATAACACTAGCCATAGCCCTAATCCTAGCACTAACCCTAACCCTAGCCCTAGCCCAGGACCTAATACTAATGCTAGGCCTAACCCTAACCCTAACCCTAGCCCTAACCCTAAGCCTAAACATAAACCTAAACCTAACCTTAACCCTAACACTAGCCCTAAGCTTAACCCTAAGA
The DNA here is from genome assembly GCA_949820135.1 of Sylvilagus floridanus. Classification (NCBI taxonomy): domain Eukaryota; kingdom Metazoa; phylum Chordata; class Mammalia; order Lagomorpha; family Leporidae; genus Sylvilagus; species Sylvilagus floridanus. The sequence continues at coordinate 138,165,416 of OX463225.1, forward strand.
CTAAACCTAACCCTAGCCCTAGCCCTAACACTAACCTTAAACCCAACCCTAGCCCTAACCCTAAACCTAAACCTAACCCTAGCCCTAGCCCTAATCCTAACCCTAAACAGAGCCCTAGAGCAAGCCCAAGCCCTAACCCTAAACCAAACCCTAAAACTATCCCAAGCCCTAACCATAACCCTAACCCTAGCCCTAGCCCTAAACCTAACACTAACCTTGACACAAGCCCTAGACCTAGCCCTAGCCTAGCCCTAGTCCTAGCGCTAACCCTAGCACTAACCCTAAACCACCCCTATCTAACACTAGCCCTAGGACTAACCCTAACCCTAACCCCTAAGCCTAACCCTAACCCTAGCCCTAACACTAACCCTAATCCTAGCCCTAGCCCTAACCCTAACCATAACCATAGCCCTAGCCCTAGCCCTAACCCTAGCCCTAACCCTTACTCTAACCCTAGCCCTAGCCCTAGCCCTAACCCTAGCCCTAACCCTAGAACTAACCCTAATTCTACCTCTAACCCTAACCCCGCCCTAGCACTAACCCTAACCCTAGGCTTAACCATAACCCTAACAATAGCCCTAACCCGAGCCCTAGACCTAGCCCAGGTTCTAGCCAAAACCCTAGCCCTAGCCCTTTCCCTAGCCCTAGTCCTAACCCTAGCCCTAAACCTAAACCTAGCCCCAAACCGAACACTAACCCTAAACCTACCCTAGGCCTAGCCCTAACCCTAAATCTATCCCAAGCCCTAGCCCTAACCATAGCCCTAGCCCTAGCCCTAACACTAGCCCTAGCCCTAGCTCTAAACCTAACCATAACCCTAGCTTTTCCCTAGCCCTAGCCATAACTCTAACCCTAAACCTAAACCTAACCCTAGCCCTAGCCCTAGCCCTACCCTAATCCTAGCCCTAACCCTAACCCAAACCCTATCCATAATCCTAGCCCTAGGCCTAACACTGACCCTAACCTCAGCCTTAGCGCTAGCCCTACCCATAACCTTAACCCTAACCCTAAACATAGCCCTAATCCTAACCATAACCCTATAACAACCCTAACCCTAAATCTAACCCTAATCCTAGCCCTAGACCTAAACCTAACGCTAGGCCTAACCCTAAACCTAACACTAGCCCTAACCCTAAGGCTAACCCTAACCCTAACCCTAAACCTAAACCTAACCCTATCCTAAACTTAGCCCTAGGCCTAACCCAAACCCTAACCCTAGCCCTAGCCATAGCCCTAGCCCGAACCCTAAACCTAAACCTAGCCCTAGCCCTAATCTACCCTAACCCTGGCCCTAGACCTATCCCTAACCCTAACCCTAGACCTAACTCTAAACCTAACCCTAACCCTAGCCCTAACTCTAACCCTGACCCTAACCCTCACCCTCATCATAGCCCTAGCCCTAGCCCTAACCCTAGCCCTAGACCTAACCCTAGCCATAGCCCTAACCCTAACCGTAACCCTATCCCGAGCGCTAGCCATAGCTGTAGCCCTAGCCATAAGCCTAACCCTAATCCTAGCCCTAGCCCTAACCCTAACCCTAAACCTAGCCCTAGCCCTAACCCTAACCCGACACCCTAGATCTAGCCATAACTCTAACCCTAACAATAACCCTAACCCTAACCCTAGCCCTAGCCCTAGCCCTAGACCTAACCCTAACCCTAGGCCTAACCCTAACCGTAGACCTAACCTTAACCCTAGCCCTAACCTGAAACCTAACCCTAAACCTAACCCTAGCCCTAGCCCTAACCCTAACCCTATCCCTAACCCTAGCAGTAGCCCTAACCCTAACACTAACCCCAGCCCTAGCGCTAGTCGTAGCCCTAGCCCAAGCCCTAGCCCTAACCTTAAACCTAACCCTAACCGAAGCCCTACCCCTAACCATAACCCTAACCCTAGCCCTAGCACTAGACCTAGCCATAGCCCTAGCCATAACATAGGCCTAGCACTTTCCCTAAACCTAGTCCTAAACCTAACCCGAGCCCTAGCCCTAGACCTAATCATAAACCTAACCCTAACCCTAGCCCTAGACCTGACACTAATCCTAACCTAACCCTAACCCTAGCCGTAACTCTAAAACTAAACCTAACACTAACCCTAACCATAGCCCTAGCCCGAGGCCTAACCCTAACCCTAAACCTAGGCCTAACCCTAACCCTAACCCTAAACCTGGCCCTAGTGCTAACCATAACCCTAACCCTAACGCTAGTTCTAACCCTAACCATAACCCTATCCCGTGCGCTAGCCATAGCCCTAGCCCTAGCCGTAAGCCTAACCCTAAGCCTAGCCCTAGCCCTAATCCTATCCCTAACACTAAACCTAAACCTAACCCTAGCCATAACCCTAGCCCTAAACCTAAACTACCCCTAGACCTAACCATAACCCTAACCCTAGCCCTAAACGTAAACCTAACCCTAGCCCTAGCCCTAGCCCTAACCATAACCATAACCCTAGCCTTGCCATAGCCATAGCCATAACCTAACCCTAAAACTAACCCTGGCCCTAGCCCTAGCCGTAGCCTAGCCCTAGCTCTAGAACAAATCCTAACCCTAAACCTAACCCTAGCCCTAGCCCTAAGCATAAACGTAACCCTAACCCTAGCCCTAGACCTAACCCTAACCCTAATACTGGCCCAAACCCTAAACCTAGCCCTAACCCTAACCCTAACGCTAGCCCTAGCCCTAGCCCTAGAACTAACCATAACCCTAAACCTAGCCCTAGCCCTAAGCCTAACCCTAACCCTAACCCTAGCCCTAACCATAACACTAGCCCTAACCCTAACCCTAGCCCTAAAACTAAGCCTAAACCTAGCCGTAGCCCTAGCCCTAGCCCTAACCTTAAACCTAATCCTTAACCTAGCCCTAGCTGTAGCCCTTGCCCTAGCCCTAACCCTAAACCTAAAAATAGCCCTAACCCTAAACCAGACCCTAGCATTTACCCTAACCCTAACCCTAGCCCTAGCCCTGGCCCTAGTCCTAAACCTAACCAAATCCCTAACCCTAACCCTAGCCCTAGCCCTAGCCCTAGCCCTAGCCCTAGCCGTAACCCTAAACCTTGCACTAACCCTAGCTCTAAACCTAAACCTAACACTAACCCTAACCATAGCTCTAGCTCTAACCCTAACCCTAACCCTAACCCTAGCACTAGCCCTATCCTTAACCCTAACCCTAAACCTAGCCCTAGCCCTAACCCTAACCCTAACCCTAGCCCTATCCCTAGCCCTAACCCTACCCCTAATCCTAATGCTAACCCTAGCCCAGGCACTAGCCCTAGCCATAACCCTTGCCCTAGCCCTAAACCTAGCCCTAGCCCTAACCCTAACCCTAGACCTAGCCCTAGCCCTAACCCTAACCCTAGCCGTACCCATACCCCTACTTCTACCCGTACCCATACCCCTACCCTTAACCCTAACCATAGTCCTAGCTCTAGCACTAGCCCTAACCCTAACCCTAATCCTATCCCTAGACCTAGTCTTAACGCTAACACTAACCTTTGCCCCAGCACTAAACATAACCATAACCTGAGCCCTAGCCCTAGCCTTAAACCTAGCCATTACCCTAGCACAAACACTAACCCTAGCCCTAACCCTAGCAAAAAGCCTAACCCTAACATTAAACTTGACCTAACCCTAACCCTAACACTAGCCCTGACCCTAGCACTAACCCTAACACTAAACCTAACCCTAACTCTAACACTAGCCCTAGCTCTAACCCTAAACCTAACCTTAAACCTAACCCTAACCCTAACCCTATCCCTAACCCTAGCCCTAGCCCTAATCCTAAATGTAAGCCTAACCCTAGACCTAGCCCTAGACCTAACAATAACTCTAACATTAGCCCAAACCCTAAACCTAGCCCTAACCCTAACCCTAAACCTAGCCCTAGCCCTAGCACTAACCCTAACCCTAAACCTAGCCCTAGCCCTAGCCCTAACACTAACCCTAACCCTAACCCTAGCCCTAACCCTAACCCTAAACCTAACCCTAGCCCTAACCATAACCCTAATCCTTACCCTATCCCTAGCCGTAGCCCTAGCCCTAATCCTAACCCTAACCCTAGCCCTAGTCTTTGCCCTAGCCCTAACCCTAATCCTAAACCTAGCCCTAACCCTAACACTAGCACTAACCCTAACCCTAAACCTAGCCCTAGCCCTAACCTTAAACCTAATCGGTAACCTAGCCCTAGCACTAGCCCTAGCTCTAACACTAAACCTAAACCTAGCCCTAACCCTAACACTAGCCCTAACCCTAACCCTAAACCTAGCCCTAAACCTAACCTTAAACCTAGCTCTAGCCCTAGCCCTAGCACTAACATTAAACCTAATCCTTATCCTAGCCCTAGCCATAGCCCTAGCCCTAGCCATAACCCTAACCCTAACCATAGCCCTAACCCTAAACCTAACCCTAGCCCTTACCCTAACCATAACTCTAGCCCTAGCCCTGGCCCTAGCCCTAAAACTAACCAAAACCCTAACCCTAACCCTAGCCCTAGCCCTGGCCCTAGCCCTAACCCAAAACCTTACCCTAACCCTAGCTTAAACCTAAACCTAACCCTAACCCTAAACATAGCTCTAGATCTAACCCGAACCCTAACACTAACCCTAGCACTAGCCCTATCCCTAACTCTAACCCTAAACATAGCCCTAACCCTAACCCTAACCCTAAACCTAGCCCTAGCCCTAGCCCTAAACCTACCCCTAACCCTAATGCTAAGCCTAGCCCTACACTAGCCATAACCCTAGCCCTAGCCCTAAACCTAGCCCTAGCACTAGCCCTAACCCTAACCTTAGACCTAGCCCTAGCACTAGCCCTAACCCTAGCCCTACCCTTACCCCTACCCCTAACCCTAACCCTAACCATATCCTAGCCCTAGTACTAACCCTAACCCTATCCCTAGTCCTAACGCTAACCCTAACACTTGCCCCAGCACTAAACATAACCATAACCCGAGCCCTAGCCCTAGTCTTAGCCCTAGCCATAACCCTAGCCCTAACCCTCGACCAAGTCCTAACCCTAACCTTAACCATAAACCTAGCCCTAGCCCAGGCCCTAGCCTAGGCCCTACCCTAACCCTAACCCTAACCCTAGCCTTAACCCTAGCCCTAACACTAACCCTAACCCTAACACTAGCCCTAACCCTAACCCTAGCCCTAAACCTAACCGTAAACCTAGCCCTAGCCCAAGCTCTAACCATAACCCTAATCCTTACCCTAGCCCTAGCCGTAGCCCTAGCCCTAACCCTAACCCTAGCCCTAACCCAAAACCTAACCCTAGCCCTTAACCTAACCCTAACCCTAGCCCTAGCCCTAAACCTAATCCTAACCCTAGCCCTAACCCTAACACTAGCCCTAAAACTAACCCTAAACCTAGCCCTAGCCCTAACCTTAAACCTAATCCTTAACCTAGCCCTAGCCATACCCCTGGCCCTAGCTCTAACCCTCACCCTAAACCTAGCCCTAACCCTAACACTAGCCCCAGCTCCTGCCCTAGCCCTAGACCTAACCTTAAACCTAATCCTTAACCTAGCCGTAGCCGTAGCCCTAGCCCTAGCCCTAACCCTAACCCTAACCATAGCCCTAACCATAAACCTAACCCTAGCACTTACCCTAACCATAACTCTAGCGCTAGCCCTGGCCCTAGCCCTAAACCTAACCAAAACCCTAACCCTAACCCTAGCCCTAGCCCTGGCCCTAGACCTAACCCAAAACCTTACCCTAACCAGAGCTCTAAACCTAAACATAACCCTAACCCTAAACATAGCTCTAGCTCTAACCCTAACACTAACTCTAACCCTAGCACTAGCCCTATCCCTATCCCTAACCCTAACCCTAAACCTAGCCCTAGCCCTAACCATAACCCTAACCCTAATCCTAGCCCTAGCCCTAGCCCTAACCCTAACACTAACCCTAGCCCTAGCACTAATCCTAACCCTAGCCCTAGCTCTAGCCATAACCCTAGCCCTAGCCCTAAACCTAGCCCTAGCCCTAGCCCTAGCTCTAGCTCTAAGCCTAAACCTAACCCAACCCTAGACCTAACCCTAACCCTAATACTAGCCCTAACCCTAACACTAGGCCTAACCCTAACCCTAAACCTAACCCTAACCCTAACCCCAGCCCTAGTCCTAACCCTAATCCTAACCCTAAACCTAGCCCTACACCTAACCCTAGCCCTGTGCAGGCCATAATGCACCGACCGCGGCGGCCATTGGAGGGTGAACCCACAGCAAAGGAAGACCTTTCTCTCTGTCTCTCTCTCCACTCTGCCTGTAAAAAAAAAATAAATAAATAAAAATAAAAAATAAAAAAAAAGAGATAGGCCAAGGACCTCAATAAACATTTTTCAAAAGAGGAAATCCAAAGGGCAACAGACACGTGAGAAAATTTTCAAGATCACTAGCAATCAGGGAAATGCAAATCAAAACCACAATGAGATTTTACCTCACCTGGTTAGAATGGCTCACAATCAGAAATCTACCAACAACAGATTGTGGAGAGGATATTGGGGAAAAAGGGACACTAACCCAGTGTTGGTGGGAATGCAAACTGGTTAAGCCACTATGGAAGTCAGTCTGCAGATTCCTCAGAAACCTGAATATAACCCTACCATACAACCCTACCATATAACCCTACCACACCACTCCTTGGAATTACCCAAAGGAAATTAAATTGCCAAACAAAAAAGCTGTCTGCATATTAATATTTATTGCAGCTCAATTCACACTAGGTAAGACCTGGAATCAGCCCAATTGCCCATTAACAGAAGACTGGATAACGAAATTATGGGACATGTACTCTATAGAATACTATACAGCAGTCAAAAACAATGAAATCTGGTCATTTGCAACAAGATGGAGGAATCTGGAAAACATTATGCTGAGTGAATTAAGCTAGTCCCAAAGGGACAAATATAAGTTCTCCCTGATCGGTGACAACTAACCAACCACAAAAAAAGGAAACCCGTTGAAGTGAAATGGACACTATGAGAAACAGTGACTTGATCAGCTCTTGTGCTGACTGTTGTTGTACAATGTAATACTTTATCTATTTTAGTATTTTTTGTTCTAGTTAATATTATTGATTGAACTCTGTAATTAACACACAATTATTCTTAGGTGTTGAAATTTAACTGAAAAGTGATCCCTGTTAAATATAAGCATGGGAAAAAGAGAGCAAAGAGATGTACAATTTGGGAAATGCTCAATCGGACTTGGCCCAAATGGTGAAGTTAGAAATGTGCCAGGGGATTGCAATACAATCCCATCAAGGTGGCATGTACCAATGCCATCTCACTAGTCCAAGTGATCAATTTCAGTTCACAATTGATCACACTGATAGGTCTAAGAGTCAAAGAGATCACACAAACAAGACTAGTCTCTGCTAATACTCACCGATAGAATAAAAAATTGAGAGAACAATCCAACATGGGAAGCAGGATACACAGCAGACTCATAGAACGGCAGATGTCCTAAACAGCACTCTGGCCTCAGAATCAGCCCTTAAGGCATTTGGATCTGGCTTAAGAGCCCATGAGAGTATTTTAGGCATGGAAAGCCAGGACACTCTAGGAAAAAAAAAAAAAGAGGAGGACCTAAATGAAAGATCTCTGTGAGTGAGATCCCAGTAGAAAGAACAGGCCATCAAAGAAGGAAGTATCCTTCTCTTAATAGAAGAGAGAACTTCCACTTTGACTATGACCTTGTCTAAATAAGATTGAAGTTGGAGAACCCTAAAGGTTTCCATAGCCTCGGCAACTCATGACTAGAGCCTAGGGATTTTTCTGACACCATAAACAAGAGTGTCAAAATGTTAAGTCAACAGCAGGAGTCACTGTGTACTTAACTCCTCATGTGGGATCTCTGTCCTTTATGTGTTGTCCAATGTGAATTAATGCTATAACTACTATTGAAGCAGTATTTTTACACTTTATGATCTGCGTGGGTGCAAACTGATGATATCTTTACTTAATACATACTAAATCGGTCTTATGTATATAAAGATAATTGAATAAATCTTGATGTGAATGAAATGAGAGAGGGAGTCGGAGATGGGAGGGTTGTGAGTGGGAAGGAAGTTATGGGGGGGAGCCATTGTAATCCATAAACTGTACTTTGGAAATTATATTTACTAAATAAATTTTAAAAAAAGAAAACAAAATAAAAGAGTTTGGTGACATGGCAAAATAAAAAATTAACACATAAAAATCAACAGTGTTGGCATACAGATAATTCCATAGCTGAGAATGAATTTAAAGATCAATTCCACTCATAATAGCTACAAAAGTAAATACCTTGGAATGAGTTTAACAAAGAGATCAACAATCTCTACAATGAAAGTTAAAAATATTAAAGAAAGAAATAGAATCATACATTAAAAATGAAGAAAAAACTCCTATGTTCATGCATTGAGAGAATCAACATCATCAAAATGTTGATACTATCCTGCGGTGGAATTAGAAGGCCATGCCAAGATGGCCACTGGCAGGTGAGTGTCAGTTACTCAGGAATGGCTTCAAAACCCACCTGGCAACAGTGCCTGCCTGGCAACAGGCAGTGATGGTTAGGGCATAAACCGCTCCTTGACCAGATTGTCTGCCTCAGCTATGTAACTTAAATAAACTATACAACTGAAATAAACGAGTCTGTGAGCTGCTCACCTCTAGATGGCTTTCTTCCGACTCCTGGTGTCTGTGTGGTGAATCCGCACCTCTTGGCCCCACCACGCTTCTCTCAGAATGAATCCGCAGCAACATCTGGTGCCCAACATGACTGAGAGAGAGATAGTGTGTCAGACTCGATGAGGTCTCCCCTTGATTTTGGCAAGTAGGCTCCTCAGTGTTTTGTGTGCTGTTTGGTTCTGTGAGGGTGAGCACAGAACCCCCTCCTACGCCCCTTTCCTTGTCCTTGTCCTCCGTCGAAGTGACCCCAGGTTAGGCACACACCACCCAAAAGTGTAATGTGGCTTCTCAGCTCCTTTTACTTTCAGTTTGCCCGGTGAATTCACATAAGGGACTGATCATCCCAAAATTTGGAACCAAGTCATTTTCCCTGACTCAAAAGAGGTGATGCTCCAAAGACACCATGTGGGCAAATGGCCTTGACCTAATGAATCAAGGGAGTCCCCCACCAAGCACAAGACATACTTACGATCTGATACACCACTGTCTGTTCGTCTAATGTAGGGAACCCCATGTGTAATTCCATCAGCCACTGAGGTGCTAGGAATTTGTTTTGTTATGGCAGCAGTGCTGTGGTTGTCTTTTCTTTGACTAGAGTTGGCATGGTGTGCCACTCTTAAGTGCTCAAACATCAGAAAGATACCCCCTCTCAGAAGCCCACAGATTACCAAACATAATGAATCTGAGTGATAACAGCCTGTCAGTTCAGGCCACTGCCTCACAGGCAACAGTTGATGACTTAGGGAGAGTGAGTTCTGACAGTGAAAATGACATGACAGCAGACAACACAGCACAGCCTAGTCAGCCACTCCCCAAATATCTATGGGATGAACTTAGAGGCTCTCCAGGCGATAACCCATGTGAGGTCATCCCCACATTTGTGGCAGTCCCTGGGCACCCCAGGTTCTCAGGGCAGCGACTAGACCCCATCCCACCTGCATGTTTGGCGTTAATGTAGGAGAGGCTGCAGAATTCAGGCCCTGGATTCCAACGTTCATAAATGGCCTTACTATGCTAAAAAAGGCTTATCAAGAGTCAGGCCCTAACTCTCCCTACTTCAAACAGGTACTCATACAATGGGCAGCGAAACCTTCATTCATTTTGACTGGGTTACACTGCTCAAAGCATGTTTTTCAAGACCACATTTCTTACAGTGGAAAGCCTCCTATGAGGATGAGGCTGAAACCATGGTGAGGAATAATGCCACCTATGGAATTGCAGTACCCGTTGATATGCTTACAGGCTGCAGCCCCTACATATATCATGTACAGGCCCACATTGGAGTAGTTGCCTATTTTGATCGGGTCAGAGATTTGGCACTCAGAGCCTTAAAAATATAAATCCTCCTAATTACACCAAATATTTCATATGTCAGCCAGCAACATAAAATTTTTTTCCTGGAGATAACAATGAGCCAATGCAAGAACTGTGGCCCTCTCACCCCGTTAGACCCACTGTAACAAGCAGGAGTGAACCCACAATGCCTTGCTCCTAATAAGCTCTGGCAAGTGGACATCACCCACATTAACTCCTTTGGTAAACTTAAGTTTGTCCATGTGGTGGTAGATACTTAGTCAAAGGCTATATTTGCAACAGCCCAATCTGGAGAAAAAGCTAGTAATGTGATAAAGGCCGTTATGTCAGCCATGCTGGTCCTCAGTGTCCCCTGGACCATAAAGACAGATAACGGGCCAGCATATACATCACAGGAATTTAATTCCTTCCTGATGTCCTGGAACATACAGTCTGCCACAGGTATCCCATACAACCCACAGGGGCAGGCAATCATTGAAAGAACTCATAGGATGATTAAAGATCTCTTACAAAGATGGAAAAACAATCATATGCCCCCAGACCCACAGCTCACTTTGACTCAGGTCCTTTTCCCTATCAATTTTCTTTTGATTTCCAAGGGGTCAGCCCAGCTTATAAACACTGGGGATCCTTTCCATCTCAGACCCCGGCCCCTATGGTTAGGTGGAAAGACCTCCCGACAGGAAAATGGAAGGGACCACACCCTCTGTTAACCAAGGGCCGAGGATATGCTTGTGTCTTTCCAGAGAATGTGGGACAGCCCATTTGGGTACCAGCCAGAAACATCAAGCCTGCAACTGACAGTCAGCCAGAACCAGCTGAACAAGACTGAAATTCTGCCTTGTTAGCGGACACACCTGCTTCCGATTGTCAAGCTGCTGCCCTATCATCCTACCCTGAGGGACTTCCCGCAACCACATCCACTACTGTTTTAAACCCCACTAGCTCTGGTCAGCCACTCGAATGGCCCACAGCCTGTGTGCAGTCACGCCATTCCTGATTACCATTGTTCCTCATTTCCACCCCCATCTGAGCAAGCACTCTTGTGCTCCCGTTTTGAGGGGTGGTTAGTCAATGACAGGTAAGATCCCCTGGAGGACAAGCTAAGACAGGCACAGCCGCATATGGAGACTACATGGAAACGGGGTCAACAATGGTATGGCCAAAGATCATGCCTCCTGTTGCTCAAAAATAAATGAAAAAGGGGAAATGTGGTGGAGTGAGAAGGCCATGCCAAGATGGCCACTGGCAAGCGAGTGTCAGTTACTCGGGAATGGCTTCAGAAACCCACCTGGCAACAGGTTGTGATTGGTTAGGGCATAAACTACCCCTTGACCAGATTGGCTGCTTGGCTAAATAAACTGCTGTACCAACTGCAATAAATGAGTCTGTGGGCTGCTTGCCTCTAGCCTGCTTTCACCTGACACCCCGTGTCTGTGTGGTGACTCCGCACCTCTTGCCCCCACCATGCTCCTCCTCTCAGAATCCACAGCAACAAGAGATCTTACCAGAGAGGAAAAACCCATGTACCCCACTGGCACTGATTATGGTTGGGAGGACAGGACTTTATCCAGTGGGCTGGAACACAGGCAGACAATTGCTCTGGGAGTGTTGCTATGGATTCATTCTGAGAGGAGGAGCGGGTGGGGGCAAGAGGTGCAGAGTCACCACACAGACCCCGGGAGCCAGGTGAAAGTGGGCCAGAGGCAAGCAGCCTGCAGACTCATTTATTTCAGTTGGTACAGCACCTTAAATAGCCAAGGCAGCCAATCCAGTCAAGAGGCAGTGTATGCCCTAAATAATCACAGCCTGTTGCCAGTCAGGCTCTGTTGTCATGTAGTTTCTGAAGCTATCCAATCACAGCCTGTTGCCAGTCAGGCTCTGTTGTCATGTGGTTTACGAAGCCATCCAATCACAGCCTGTTGCCAGGCAGTTTCCATTGCCAGCAGCCATCTCGGCATGGCCTTCTCATTCTACCACTTGGGAGCACTTCCGTGCTCCTGTGCTCAGGATGGGCTACTGGGGCAGAGTGGCTCCACCTGCACTCCTTGACCCTGAAGCCCTGGGTGCTGAAACTGAGAGAATACTGTGATCCCATGAGAGGAGACAGGGTGTAGCTGGGTTCTGGGCAATCACAGAGTGTTGTGGCACACTCTCAGAGCTCCTCGGTGACCTAGAAGCAACCTGTTAACCAGATGAAAAGTACCACATCCAACTTGGGTGTTACCCTGGCCACTCGCACCACCCTGGAGCACTGACCAGAACTCCCTGGCCACACCCATCGCATACCTCTTGCTATTTCAGTGAAAGCATAGATACTCCACTAAGACACATAGGGATAGTTCAAAGAAAAAAGCCATCAAAGAAAAAAAATTACAAATGCCTGAAAGTAAATTCAGGAATTCAAGAAACAAGAATAAGGAACACACTGTAACCTCCATGAAGGCGTACAACATTTCAATATTAGAATTTGAATGTGAAAAGATTGAGGAAATGCCAGAAATGCAATTCAAAAAATTAACCATAGGATTCACAATAGCTAAGATGTGGAACCAACCCAGATGTCTGTCTGTTGAAGCCTAGATAAAGAAATATGGGCTATGTACACCATGGAATACTACACACATTTAACAGTGAAATCTTGGGGGCGGAGCCAAGATGGCGGAATAGTGAGGACGCGTACTAGCAGTCCGCAAAAAGATAGTTTAATAAAAACAGAGTTACTGTAGCCTCAGGAAAAATCTCAGGGAAAAAAATGCAGTGGAAATTCTTCCGGACCCAGTGAATGAGACGCAGAGGACCTAGGGGAAAGTAAGTTTGCGAATGGCAAATCATGCCATAGTGGCACGGGAGCTGCCGGGAGGGACGGGAACCGGACGGAACACAGTCGCCATTGGAATTGAGCGCTTAAACGGGAGCCGATACAGGGATCCCGAGACACTGGCGGGGGGAAGCAGACCCCACGGGGGAAACAGCACAATTGAGGCGAGCCCACACGGACACTAGCCTCTTTCGTCACCCACCCTGCTAACTCGAGCTAGATTAAACGCAGTGGGACGGCACGCGCCCGCCGGCTGCAACGGAAGCCGGGCGGAATACAGTCGCCATTGGAACTGAGCGCTTGAACGAGTGCCGATACAGGGATCCCGAGACACTGGCGGGGGGAAGCAGAACCCCACGGGGGAAACAGCACAATTGAGGCGAGCCTGCACAGACACTAGCCTCTCTCGTCACCCACCCTGCTAATTCGAGCTAGATTAAACGCAGTGGAACGGCGCGCACCCGCCGGCTGCGACGGGAGCCAGGCGGAACACAATCGCCGCAGGATCTGCGCGTGTGAACGGGAGCCGATACAGGGATCCCGAGACACTGGCGGGGGGAAGCAGACCCCCACGGGGGAAACAGCACAGTTGAGGCGAGCCCGCATGGACACTAGCCTCTCTCGTCGCCCAATCTATGAAATTGAGCTAGATCGAACGCAGTGGCACGGTGCGCGCCCGCAGGCTGCAACGGAAGCCGGGCAGAATACAGTCGCCATTGGAACTGAGCGCTTGAACGAGTGCCGATACAGGGATCCCGAGACACTGGCGGGGGGAAGCAGAACCCCACGGGGGAAACAGCACAATTGAGGCGAGCCTGCACAGACACTAGACTCTCTCGTCACCCACCCTGCTAATTCGAGCTAGATTAAACGCAGTGGCACGGCGCGCGCCCGCCGGCTGCGACAGCAGCCAGGCGGAACACAATCGCCGCAGGATCTGCGCGTGTGAACGGGAGCCGATACAGGGATCCCGAGACACTGGCGGGGGGAAGCAGACCCCCACGGGGGAAACAGCACAATTGAGGCGAGCCCGCATGGACACTAGCCTCTCTCGTCGCCCAATCTACGAAATTGAGCTAGATCGAACACAGTGGCACGGTGCGCGCCCGCAGGCTGCGACAGGAGCCAGGCGGAACACAATCACCGCAGGATCTGCGCGCTTGAACGGGAGCCGATACAGGGATCCCGAGACACTGGCGGGGGGAAGCAGACCCCCACGGGGGAAACAGCACAGTTGAGGCGAGCCCGCACGGACACTAGCCCCTCTCGCCGCCCACCTTGCGAAGTCGAATTTGATTAAACGCAGTGGGACAAGGCGTGCCAGCCCGCCCGCCCGCCCATCACTGAGGCAGACGGAAGCAAAAACCCGAGGCTGTAGAAACCTGAAGGGGATCCAAAAACTGGGAACACACCGCGCACACAAACTCCGTTACCTTGACAACCCAGAGAAAGAGTGTGGGGAAAAAAAATGCCAAACAAAAACAGATTCCGAGGGAGCAAGATCAAGGAAGACGCTATGATGACCCCAAACGGAAAAGACACCCCAAGTCAGGATTGTGAAGGTAATGAGATAGAAGAAATGCAAGAAGCAGATCTCAAAGAATTGATAAGAACATTAAGAAGTTCTCAAAAACAAATTCTTGAACTACAGAAATCTTTAATGGATAAGATAGAAAATCTCTCTCGCGAGAATGAAGTACTACGGAGAAATCAAAACAAAATGAAACAACTAGTAGAACAAGAAGCTACGATAGTGACAAAAAATCTTAATGAATTGAAGAATTCAATAGATCAAGTGACAAGCAATCTTGAGGGCCTTAAAACCTGAATGGGTGAAGCAGAAGAGAGAATATCGGACCTAGAAGACAGAGAACAGGAGAGGAAACAGTCAAACCAAAGACAAGAAGAGGAAATTAAGGCCGGCGCCGTGGCTCAACAGGCTAATCCTCCACCTTGCGGCGCCGGCACACCGGGTTCTAGTCCCGGTCGGGGCACCGATTCTGTCCCGGTTGCCCCTCTTCCAGGCCAGCCCTCTGCTGTGGCCCAGGAGTGCAGTGGAGGATGGCCCAGGTGCTTGGGCCCTGCACCCCAGGGGGAGACCAGGAAAAGCACCTGGCTCCTGGCTCCTGCCATCAGAAGAGCGCGGTGCGCCGGCCGCAGCGCGCCGTCCGCGGCGGCCATTGGAGGGTGAACCAACGGCAAAAGGAAGACCTTTCTCTCTGTCTCTCTCTCTCTCACTGTCCACTCTGCCTGTTAAAAAAAAAAAAAAAAAAAAAAAAAGAAGAGGAAATTAGAAAACTAAAAGATATCGTTGGGAATTTACAGGATACTATTAAAAAACCAACATTCGGGTTCTAGGTGTTCCTGAAGGTATGGAGAGGGAGAAAGGATTAGAAGGCCTTTTTAGGGAGATACTAGCAGAAAATTTTCCAGGCTTGGAGAAAGACAGAGAAATCCTAATCCAGGAAGCTCATAGAACCCCTAATAAACATGACCAAAAGAGATCCTCTGCACGACATATTGTAATTAAACTCACCACAGTGAAGCAAAAAGAAAAGATCCTAAAATGTGCAAGAGAGAAACATCAGATTACTCTCAGAGGATCTCCAATTAGACTCACAGCTGACTTCTCAACAGAAACCCTACAAGCTAGAAGGGAATGGCGAGACATAGCCCAGGTACTTAGAGAGAAAAACTGCCAGCCCAGAATATTATACCCTGCAAAGCTCTCATTTGGGAATGAAGGTGAAATAAAGACCTTTCATAACAAACAAAAATGGAAAGAATTTGTTGCCACTCGTCCAGCCCTGCAAAAGATACTTAAAGACGTGTTACACACAGAAACACAGAAACACGACCATCAACATGAAAGAAGGTAAACGAAGGGAACCTCACGGCAAAAGATCACAGGGAATTCAAAGCATACATTAGAAAATATCTGGCAAATGGCAGGGCAAACTTACCACTTATCAATAGTCACATTGAACGTTAAAGGTCTAAACTGTCCTGTTAAAAGACAGAGATTGGCTGATTGGGTTAAGGAACAAAAACCATCTATTTGCTGCCTACAAGAAACACATCTTTCCAATGAAGATCCATACAGACTGAAAATAAAAGGATGGAACAAGATATACCATGCCAACAGAAATGAAAAAAGAGCGGGTGTAACCATCTTAATATCGGACTACATAAACTTTAACACAAAAACTGTTAAGAGAGACAAAGGGGGGCACTATATAATGATTAAGGGATCAATACTACAGGAAGATATAACAATTCTCAATGTATATGCACCTAATTACAGGCCACAGGTTTATTTAAAAAATTTGTTAAGAAACTTAAAGGGAGACTTAGACCCCAACACAATAGTACTGGGGGACTTCAATACTCCACGCACAGATATTGACAGATCGACAGGACAGAAGATCAACAAGGAGACAGTAGATTTAAACAACACTATAGCCCAAATGGATCTAACAGATATCTACAGAACTTTTCATCCTACACGTAAAGCATTCACATTCTTCTCAGCAGTACATGGAACCTACTCTAGGATTGATCACATATTAGGCCATAAAGCAAGTCTCAGCAAATTCAAAAGAATTAGACTCATACGATGCAGCTTCTCAGACCATAAGGGATTGAAGTTGGAAATTAGCAACTCAGGAATCCCTAGAACATATGCAAACACATGGAGATTGAACAACATGCTCCTGAATGAACAATGGGTCACTGAAGAAATCAAAAGAGAAATCAAAAATTTTCTGGAAGTAAATGAGGATAACAGCACAACATACCAAAACTTATGGGATACAGCAAAAGCAGTGTTAAGAGGAAAGTTTATATCAATAGGTGCCTACATCAAGAAACTGGAAAGGCACCAAATAGATGAGCTTTCAATGCATCTCAAGGATCTAGAAAATTTGCAGCAAACTAGACCCAAATCTAGTAGAAAAAGAGAAATAATCAAAATCAGAGAAGAAATCAACAGGATTGAATCCAAAAAAACATTACAAAAAATCAGCCAAACGAGGAGCTGGTTTTTTGAAAAAATAAACAAGATTGACACCCCATTGGCCCAACTAACTAAAACAAGAAGAGAAAAGACCCAAATCAGTAAAATCAGAGATGAAAGAGGAAATATAACAACAGACACCACAGAAATCAAAAGAATCATCAGAAATTACTACAAGGACTTGTATGCCAGTAAACAGGGAAACCTATCAGAAATGGATAGATTCCTGGACACATGCAACCTACCTAAATTGAACCAAGAAGACATAGAAAACCTAAACAGACCCATAAGTGAGTCAGAAATTGAATCAGTAATAAAGGCCCTCCCAACAAAGAAAAGCCCAGGACCAGATGGATTCACTGCCGAATTCTACCATCATTTAAAGAAGAAATAACCCCAATTCTTCTCAAACTATTCAGAACAATCAAAAAAGAGGGAATTCTCCCAAATTCTTTCTATGAAGCCAGCATCACCTTAATTCCTAAGCCAGAAAAAGATGCAGCATTGAAAGAGAATTACAGACCAATATCCATGATGAACATAGACGCAAAAATCCTCAACAAAATTCTGGCCAATAGACTGCAACAACACATCAGAAAGATCATCCACCCAGACCAAGTGGGATTCATCCCTGGTATGCAGGGATGGTTCAATATTCACAAAACAATCAACGTGATACACCACATTAAGAGACTGCAGAAGAAAAACCATATGATTATCTCACTAGACGCAGAGAAAGCATTCGATAAAATTCAACACCCTTTCATGATGAAAACCCTAAGCAAACTGGGTATGGAAGGAACATTCCTCAATACAATCAAAGCAATTTATGAAAAACCCACGGCCAATATCCTATTGAATGGGGAAAAGTTGGAAGCATTTCCACTGAGATCTGGTACCAGACAGGGATGCCCACTCTCACCACTGCTATTCAATATAGTGCTGGAAGTCTTAGCCAGAGCTATTAGGCAAGAAAAAGAAATTAAAGGGATACAAGTTGGGAAGGAAGAACTCAAACTATCCCTCTTTGCAGACGACATGATTCTTTATTTAGGGGACCCAAAGAACTCTACTAAGAGACTATTGGAACTCATAGAAGAGTTTGGCAAAGTAGCAGGATATAAAATCAATGCACAAAAATCAACAGCCTTTGTATACACAGACAATGCCACGGCTGAGGAAGAACTGCTAAGAACAATCCCATTCACAATAGCTACAAAAACAATCAAATACCTTGGAATACATTTAACTAAGGACATTAAAGATCTCTACAATGAAAATTACAAAACCTTAAAGAAAGAAATAGAAGACGATACCAAAAAATGGAGAAATCTCCCATGCTCATGGATTGGAAGAATCAATATCATCAAAATGTCCATTCTTCCAAAAGCAATTTACAGATTCAACGCAATATCAATCAAGATACCGAGGACATTCTTCTCAGATCTGGAAAAAATGATGCTGAAATTCATATGGAGACACAGGAGACCTCGAATAGCTAAAGCAATCTTGTACAACAAAAACAAAGCTGGAGGCATCACAATACCAGATTTCAGGACATACTACAGGGCAGTTGTTATCAAAACAGCATAGTACTGGTACAGAAACAGATGGATAGACCAATGGAACAGAATAGAAACTCCAGAAATCAATCCAAACACCTACAGCCAACTTATATTTGATCAACGATCCAAAACCAGTCCCTGGAGTAAGGTCAGTCTGTTTAATAAATGGTGCTGGGAAAACTGGATTTCCACGTGCAGAACCATGAAGCAAGACCCCTACCTTTCACCTTACACAAAAATTCATTCAATGTGGATTAAAAATTTAAACCTACGACCCAACACCATCAAATTACTAGAGAGCATAGGAGAAACCCTGCAAGACATAGGTACTGGCAAAGACTTCTTGGAAAAGACCCCAGAAGCACAGGCACTGAAAACCAAAATTAACTACTGGGATTGCATCAAATTGTAAAGTTTCTGTACTGCAAAAGAAACAGTCAGGAAAGTGAATAGGAAACCGACAGAATGGGAAAATATATTTGCAAACTATGCAACAGATAAAGGGTTGATAACCAGAATCTACAAAGAAATTAAGAAACTCCACAACATCAAAACAAACAACCCACTTAAGAGATGGACCAAGGACCTCAATAGACATTTTTCAAAAGAGGAAATCCAAATGGCCAACAGACACATGAAAAAATGTTCAAGATCCCTAGCAATCAGGGAAATGCAAATCAAAACCACAATGAGGTTTCACCTCACCCCGGTGAGAATGGCTCACATTCAGAAATCCACCAACAATAGATGCTGGAGAGGATGTGGGGAAAAAGGGACACTAATCCACTGTTGGTGGGAATGCAAACTGGTGAAGCCACTATGGAAGTCAGTCTGGAGATTCCTCAGAAACCTGAATATAACCCTACCATTCAACCCAGCCATCCCACTCCTTGGAATTTACCCAAAGGAAATTAAATGGGCAAACAAAAAAGCCGTCTGCACAGTAATGTTTATTGCGGATCAATTCACAATAGCTAAGACTTGGAACCAACCCAAATGCCCATCAACAGTAGACTGGATTAGGAAATTATGGGACATGTACTCTACAGAATACTATACAGCAGTCAAAAACAATGAAATCCGGTCATTTGCAACAAAATGGAGGAATCTGGAAAACATCATTCTGAGTGACTTAAGCCAGTCCCAAAGAGACAAATATCATTTGTTTCCCTTGATTGGCGATGACTAACTGAGCACCAAAGGGGAAACCTGTAGAAGTGAAATGGACACTATGAGAAACAGTGACTTGATCAGCTCTTGTGCTGACTGTTGTTGTACAATGTAATACTTTATCCATGGTAGTATTTTTTTTTTATCCTAGTACTAGTGGTTGAACTCTGTAATTAACACACAATTATTCTTAGGTGTTTAAATCTTAACTGAAAAGTGATCTCTGTGAAATATAAGAGTGGGAATAAGAGAGGTAGGAGATGTAAAATTTGGGACATGCTCAATCGGAACGGCCCCAAATGATGGAGTTAGAATTGTGCCAGGGGATTCCAATACAATCCCATCAAGGTGGCATGTACCAAGGCCATCTCATTAGTCCAAGTGATCAATTTCAGCTCACAATTGATCACACTGATAGGTCTAAGAGTCAAAGGGATCGCACAAGCAAGACTAGTGTCTGCTAATACTAACTGATAGAATCAAAAAGGGAGAGAATGATCCAACATGGGAAGCAGGATACACAGCAGACTCATAGAATGGCAGATGTCCTAAATAGCACTCTGGCCTCAGAATCAGCCCTTAAGGCATTCGGATCTGGCTGAAGAGCCCATGAGAATAGTTTAGGCATGGAAAGCTAAGACACTCTGAAAAACAAACAAAAAAAAAAAAAAAAGAAGAAGAAGAAGACCTAAATGAAAGATCTCTGCAAGTGAGATCCCAGTGGAAAGAACGGGGCCATCAAAGAAGGAGGTACCTTTCTCTGAAGGGAGGAGAGAACTTCCACTTTGACTATGACCCTGTCGGAATAAGATCGAAGTCCATGAACCCTAAAGGCTTCCATAGCCTCGGCAACTCATGACCAGAGCCTAGGGAGATTACTGACGCCATAAACAAGAGTGTCAAATTGTTAAATCAACTTCAGGAGTCACTGTGTACTTATGTCTCATGTGGGATCTCTGTCCTTAATGTGTTATCCAATGTGAAATAATGCTATTACTAGTACTGAAACAGTATTTTTACACTTTGTGCTTCTGAGTGGGTGCAAACTGATGAAATCTTTACATAGTATATATTGAATCGATCTTCTTTATATAAAGATAATTGCAAATGATTAAAAAATCTTGGTGTTAAACTGGAAATTGCATAGACAATTAATCAATTTTTTAAAAAAAATCATGTAGGATCTCTGTCCTTAATGTGCTGTACATTGTGAATTAATACTATAACTAGTACTCCAACAGTATTATCATTTTGTGTCTCTATGCGAGGGCAAACCGTTGAAATCTTTACGTAATATGTACTAAATTGATCTTCTGTGTATAAAGAGAATTGAAAATGAATCTTGATGTGAACAGAAGGGGAGAGGGAGCGGGAAAGGGGAGGGTAGGGGGAGGGAGAGAAGTTGTGGGGGGGGAGCCATGTAATCCATAAGCTGTTCTTTGGAAATTTATATTCTTTAAATAAAAGCTTTATATAAAAAAAATAAATAAACATCTATCACTTGCAATTTAAAAAAAACAAACAGTGAAATCTTGCCATTTTTTTGAAAATGGATGAAACTGGAAAACACTATACAGTATTGCCAAGTCTAATTGCCCTCTGATGGAACAGAAGGCAGTCTTTCAGGTGTTCTAGTCTCTTAATACAGCATACACATTTTTTCAACTTTTATTTAATAAATATAAATTTCCAAAGTACAACTTTTGATTTATAGTGGCTTTTCCCCCCATAACCTCCCTCCCACCCACAACCATCCCATCTCCTACTCCCTCTCCCATTCCGTTCTTCATCAAGATTCACTTTCAATTACCTTTATATAAAGATCAACTTAGTATATACTAAGATTTCAACAGCGTGCACCCAGACACACAAAGTATAGAGTACTGTTTGAGTGGTAGTTTTACCATTAATTCATATAGTGCAACACATTAATGACTGAGGTACTACATGGGGAGCAGGTGTACAGTGACTCCCATTGTTGATTTAACAATTGACACTCTTGTTTATGACATCAGTAGTCACCTGAGTCTTTGCCATGAGCTGCCAAGGCTATGGAAGCCTCTTGAGTTTGCCAACTCTGATCTTATTTAGACAAGGCCATATTCAAAGTGGAAGTTCTCTCCTCCCTCCACTGAAAGGTACCTCCTTCTTTGATGGCCCCTTCTTTCCACTGGGATCTCACTCACAGAGATCTTTCATTTAGGTCATTTTTCGCCACAGTGTCTTGGCCTTCTAGGCCTGAGAAACTCTCCTGGGCCTTTTAGCCAGATCTGAATGCCTTAAGGGCTGATTGTGAGGCCAGAGTGCTGTTTAGGGCATCTGTCATTCTATGAGTCTGCAGTGTATCCCACTTCCCATGTAGGATCATTTGCTCCTTTTTAATTCTATCAGTACTTGCAGATACTGGTCTTATTTATGCAATTGCTTTGACACTTAATCCTATCTTTTTGATCAATTGTGCACTTAAACTGATCACTTTACTAGTGAGATGGCATTGATACATGCCACTTTGATGGGATTGAATTGGAATCCCCTCGCAGTGTCTAGCTCTACCATTAGGGGTAAGTCCAAGTGAACATGAGGGAACACACATTTTAAGCACTCTTGTCCTTACCTAGCATTTTCTTTGAGTAGAACCTCTCCAGGAAAATCTTATTCACTTAAAAGATCAACTTGACACTAAAGAGCAATTCAGAATCCTACTTCACTCGTTGTTACATAAATAAATCTTAATCATTTTATTTTTTGAGAGGCAGAGTGGAAAGTGAGAGAGAGAGAGACAAAGAGAAAGGTCTTCCTTTTCCACTGGTTCACCCCCCCCCCCAATGGCTGCTGCGGCCGGCGCACCACGCTGATCCGAAGCCAGGAGCCAGGTGCTTCTCCTGGCTTTCCATGCAGGTGCAGGGCCCAAGGACTTGGGCCATCCTCCACTGTACTCCCGGACCACAGCAGAGAGCTGGACAGGAAAAGGAGTGACCTGGACTAGAACCTGGTGTTCTGGCACTGCAGTCAGAGGATTAGTCTGTTGAGCCACAGCACTGGCAATCATTTTATTTTAACACAGACCAGAGTGCCTCTGTGGGCAAGTTTCACTGATTTTCAAGGAGGAACAATATCAGTTCCTGTCCAGAACATGGGTGTGAAATCCAACTCTCATTTCTATTAATGATACACAACTTGTGGTAGTATTTGCAGTGATACCGATCCTGAATAACCAACAAATGTGATTTGTTTGAAATTTTAATCTTACACAATTTGTGATGATTGCATATGTAACCAAGTCCTGGCTTATATTCTGGAGACAGTTTAAAAGACAAGTAGCTTTAGCCTAAGTTTCCCATAGATAATGTGTTTTTGGCATTGAGAAAGCCACGATGTGTACTCTAACACGTGGAATGTTGAAACACAGAAAGGCAATGCCCCTCATTGGACTAGCACCACATTCAGAATTGCAATAACAGAATTTTAACTTTCTAAAGACAATGTGAAGATATGTTAGAATTGCCAAATTTACTCTTTTTGAACAAAGTATACACCCCAATCACTACTTAAGGTATGATTCATGGGAGGATGACATTGAGAGGTCTAATTATCACATGTTACAAGACAACGTTCCCAAGAACAGACATTTATGAGTTTCCCAAGTAACTTTTTTGTTCCATAGTGCCACTGAAATTACAGAAGCTATTTGTCAATTGAAGGATTCTTCTGTTGTATTGTTCTCCTATCTGAAAAGTAATCTTATGTTTGTACCATTTCTCCTTGTGTGATGTGAATGCTTTTGCTTATTTTTTTGTATTGGTTCTCTGTGCTCTATTATGTACAGGAACATAAAAGGTTTCTCAATATAGGTTCCTTTGCTCACTCTTTCAGGCCTAGGAGTAAAAAATGTACTTTACAACCCTGCAATCCCAAACTATCTGGGTTCATGAGTAGAAAAAAATATACACAATGACAAAATAAAAAATACCAGGGCATCGGTCAGTTATCCTGCCATCATACAGACAGCTTGGTACAACACATTCACAGTATACAGGCATATTTCAAGAAGGCAATCTAGTGGGCTGTTAAATGCACAGACTCAAGAAGGGCTGGAATGTTCTGAGATCTTGTGTCATCATATCTCTGTGATCAAACCTCCCTGGGACTGACACACATTACTCAATGTCCACGGCCTTAGGTGTTGCAGGTTGGTCCCTCATTGGAGATGGTCATGGTTTCTGTGACTTCCTACTCACCCCCAAGGCTGTTCCTACTGTCTTTAATTACTGAAGTGACTTTTCTTGCCCACAATTGTATGACACACCAGGTACAAATTAAAATTGTCCTCCTCTATAAACAATGATTTCTTTTTTTTTTTTTTAAATTGTCAAAATGCCATTCAGGTCTTTATTTTTGGACATGTAGCATGTTGTAACAAATCATTTCACATGTGCAACTTTTTCTAACACCAAAAGAAATACAATGTATTTTTCATAAATTCCTCATCACTGTAAGTTCACTTTTAAATGAATGTTAAGTAGCAGGGTAGAACAATATGTTTCACATACTGACCAGTGCAATATAATGATTTCATCAATCTTGAGTAAATGAAAAACTTAGTATTTCTTGTCCAGTATCTCAGGCATCAACACTGAAATGGAATCGATATGGCCTGTCCTTCTGAAAGGGGCACATCCGCAACAATTTACTGTGGTCCCCACCATGCTTGCTGCTCTCATTTGCTTTACTTACCTGGCCTAGGCAGCATCTGAATTTGCAATGCTGATCACTAGAACTTTTCATTATATAGATGTCAAACACAGAAATGCAAAGAGCCCCTTAGATGAAAATCATACACCAATTTCCCAGCTTAAGGAGCTGTACACAGAGGATGTTTCCTCACCAATACCCTAACCATTTCCCCAGCACATTTGCATCACCCTGGAATTTCTGTGGTGCGAATATGGACAGTGCATCATTTCCTTAGCAAACACATCAACGGATCGCTCCTGAAGAGCACTATTTGTGACCACAGGTAATCTCTCATTCTGTCATACCACAAGTGCCATTATTGTAGTGTGGCAACAGGACATGTGAAGGGGTGACAGTAATTAATATGCTGGTGGGCTTGTGCCTGATGTGAACCACTGTGCTGGATATTTACATAGCTTATGTCATTTATAACTGCCAACAATTCTGTTACACATGGAAGGCTTTCATTCCAACTTCATAGATATTCTTCTCATAGCAGTCCATCCTAATATATATATATATATATATATATATACATATATGTATATTTGAACACACACATATTTTTATATATGTTTTCATGCATATTACTTATATGTATTTATATAATATATGACATCCTAATATATATGTACATTATCCATATACATCTGTATCTTTATATACATAATTTTACACATTTCAAATATGGTTTGGGTTTTTTTTATTTTTTAAAATAATTTATCCTCTGGTAATGGAAAATTTCCAAAGGCTACTGTTGCCTTTTGGGGTTTCCCATTCCCAAAGACTCTAAAGTTCAAAAGACTACAAAAAGAATGCAAAGATAGTCTCTTCAACAAATGATGTTGTAAAATGGGATCTCTGAATTTTTCCACTTCACAGGTGAATTTGTTGGGTCAAGATTTTGCCAATGGAAAAAAATCTGTTTAGCTCTAACCCACAATAACCTCATATCCCCTTACAGGAAATTAAGCCTCCCTGTTTTCCACAAGAGACTACAGAAATTGTTCATCAGAACAGTAGGTTTCCATTTCTAATGGAACTAGTGAGACTCAAATACTAATGTATGCCAAGAATTTCCTGGGAAATTAAAAACCCTTGGTCCTAAAGACCCTCACCCAGATGTTTGGCTTCACTATATTTGGTATGCTAACTAATTTGCATGTCAAGACAGACAGACATGTAATTTTAACACTGGTAATCTCAAGATCATATACAGAGAAGTATTTCAACAAAATATGCCAGAAATAGAGGTTGTGAACTAAGCTAAGACAGTGCAAATGGCACAGAAAACAAGTCACTTTAATATTCTCTACCCCCATGTTAGAAGCTCATGTTTATGTTTCTCTGAGTCCTTAAGGTCTGTATTCAACTAAAATGATGTTGCACTTTAACAAAGTTTTCCATTTTAGCCTCTGCAACTAAGTGTGAGGCAGAATAAGCATTTAACAAAGAATAGATTATCCTGTATCTAACAGATGTCAAGTGCACTCTCTCTGGGCCTGGTGTATCCAAAGCTAAGTGAAGACCCTATTACTCTGAAAATGTTTGATTTTTCTGATGGAATAGCAGGTTCTTCACATTAAAACTATTGCTAGCAAGACCCATATTCACCAAGGTCATCATTTCATTGCCACCAAGACAGATCTTCTCCATTGTGATCATTACTAACTGACTTAATGATTAAGGAGCATAACTTTACACCCTGCACAAAAATCAACTCACGATGGATTAGGTATCTAAATTTATGGCCTGATGTCAACATATTACTAGAGATGAACAGTGAAAACACTGGTGTAGGGAACAGCTTCTCATAAAATACCCCCAAAACAAAGGCATTACAAGCCAAAAAGTGTTGAGTGAGATTACATCAAGCTAAGAGAAGCTTCTGCACAGGAAAAGAACCAACAATGTGAGGAGGCAACCAGCAGAACGGGATAAAATATATGCAAACTATTCTACTGATAAAGGATTAGTATCCAGGATCAATAAAGAGCTCAAGAGACTCAAAACCAACAAAGCAATTCAGTTAAGAAATAACCAGGGGTAGAGGCTCACATTGTGGTGTAGCAAGTTAAGCTGTTGTCTGCAGTGCTTGCATCCCATATGAGCACCAGTTCAAGTCCCAGATGCTCCGTTTCTTAACCTCAAAGTGCATAATTTCTTATATTTAAAAATTCATATTTTTCACCAAAATAAACACATATTAATTCCACTTTTTTGTCACTTTTTGAAGTAACCTCCAATATAACGTAAGAATGTCTCTAATCCAAGATTGTATTTTTCATCTACAAGCAATTTTTAAAAAGTATAACTGGTATCATGGATGGATGGATGCATGCAGGAAAAACACCAAAGACAAAGAAGAGACGACATCATGACACAGCATATTAAGCTGTGGTTTGATGTCTGCACCCCATTTCAAATGGCAGTTCAAATACAGGGTACTTTCCTTTTTATCCAGCTCCCCACTGATATGCCTGGAAAGTAGCAAATTATGGCTCAAGTACTCGGATTCCTGCTGTCCACTTGGGAGATCTAGGCCTTGACCTAGCTAATGATGGCAATTGAGGAGTGAACAAGCATGCTGATAGCCTTTCAACCCAGTTCCCTCCTAATGCAGCTGGGATATAGCTGATGATAGTTCAAGTACCTGAATTCTTGCTATCATATGAGAGAACCAAACAGAGTTCCTAGCTCCTAGCTTTGGTAGAAATCAGGTACAGGCTATTGTACTTATTTGGGGGATTGAACCAGTGAGTGGAATCAATCAATTGCTTCCCCCACTTTGTTTCTGTCTCTCTCCTGCTATGTGTCTGTCTCAGTACCTTTCAAATAAGAAAATCTTTTAAAAACAATGAAATAAAAATGTGATTCTTTTACAAATCAACATAATTTACAAGTTAGCTAAATTAGAAAACAAAATTAGAAATAAGAATCTAAATTAGAAATCAAAGAGGGAATACAACCACTGAACCAACAGAAATACATATAGCTATAAGAAAATCCTTTGAACATTGAACTTCAGCAATTTAAATAATGAATGTACAGGACAAATTCCTATAAAGCCACACAATCTCAGAATGGATTCAAAAATAAATTAAAAAATCTGCATAGATGTTGAACAAGAATGACAGTTTACAATGAAGCTAGGGTCATTCCATGGTGGGGTTCCTTGTGTATTTATCCAATTATGTCATCCTTAATCTTTGTGACTTCAAATTACACATTTGCCAGGACATACATTCAAGTAATGAAATGTGAAACAATCAGGGCTATGAAAATTGATCAGGGTATTTCAGAACATAAATAGGTAATATTTATACTTATAAGGACTGTGCCCTCAAAATTACATCACCTTCCAAATTCTAAATACATCAGAATGCTGTGGGAATAGCAACAGATGCATTTCAGAGATACACAAAAATTCAGTCTGTAGCTCTGTCGTGAACCAGCAATTGGTAGCAGACTAACACATTTGTCAAACTTCAATTTCTAAAGATTTATGCATCTGCATGATTATAAGACATCCCAACACATTTAATTTCTCAATACCATACAGAAAAAAAGATGTGTTAATGACTTAACACAAGTGTTCAGTAATCAGTTTCAGTAGTTTCTCTGACATAGGTAAGATCTAGATTTCTGTTCTAGGGAGACATAATATTAGACGACAATAGTCATCATTTATATGAATTCCCTAATAGGTATTTTTGAAGCATGCGCATGCTAGGCAAGTAGCATGAATGCAGAATTTTAAACATTTTCTGTGTAAGGTTTCAGATTGCCTACTGTGTCTGACTCATAAGTAAAGGTTGCTTTACTTTTACTGCATCTTTACCTGAACAAGTGATCTGAAGTTATGCTCCTTTAAACATCCAGCAGAAACAATAGTAGCTTACTGGACCAGTCAAGTAAAGTAGAAAGAAAATATGTGCCCATTTTCAAGGTAAGTAGAAAGAAAATATGTACCCATTTTATACTTAAATCTGTCAACTACAGAGTTGCTTTAATTGAATTTACAATATTATTAACATTCTTATTTGAACAAGATTTACCTTACTCAGATTTGAAAAGCATTTGGGTTACTCTGTTTCTGGGAATTTTAGTAATTTACACACATACATGCATAAGGCCTCTATTATATGTAAGCCAGTTTGACTAGAACTCATCCAACTAACTTCAAAAAGGAATTATTTTGTATCATCTGGATGTGGAGAAACATCACATACACATAACATATCAACACAGACAGATGCTAACAGAGACCATGCAGCTTTTGTTCTAAAGTGTCAGCCACATAGGGCTGTTCAAAGTCACTTTATCTCCAAGTTGATTTCACTTTTTTTTTAAGCATTTTTCTGAGCAACTTAACTTGGAAGAACTCAAGAATGATAAATCTGTTGTGAGAACTTAGACATAACTATGACTTCTGAACATGAGAATATTCTCCACTGAAATTAAGTAAATCTTTGAGAATAAGTTTTGCTATTAACTCTTATAATACAACTCTTTGACAACAAATGCCCTGCATGGTAAGTTAGTCCACAGTGACTCCTGTTAACAATTAATATTCTTATATATGATGTCAATGATAACTTGAGGCTCTTGACATGAGCTGTATATGCTAAGGAAGTATTTGAATTCACAAACTCCTTCTGTATTTAGACAAGGCCATAAGCAAAGTAGAAGTTCTCTCCTCCGTTCAGAGAAAACAGCACATCCTTCTTTGATGACTTCTTTCCACTGGGGTCTCACCCAGAGGTCCTTCACGTAAGACACTTTTTGCCACAGTGTCTTGGCTTTCTATTCCTAAAATGCTCTCATGAGCATTTCAGCCAGACCAGAATGCCTTAAGCACTGATTCTGAGGTCACAGTGCTACTTAAAGTGATTGTCATTTTACAAGTCTGCTGTATGTATTTCTTCCTGTGTTGGAGCACTGGCTCCTTTTTAATTCTATTATTATTACCAAATACTTAATCCTATTTATATAATTACTTTAACACATAATCCTACCTATATGGTCACTTTATCACTTATTCCTATTCATATGATCACTTCAATTCTTAAAATGTGATTTTACCACCCAGCTTAAGGGGACTTGGGGTCCATGGCAAGATTTTGAACTGTACCCTTAGAAATAAGTCCATAGGAATGCATGTAGAACTATATAGCTTTACAGTTACAAACTTCATGAAGGTCAATTGGCACTAGCTAAGACATGGAATCAACCCAAATGCCCATCAAAAGAAAGTGGATAAAGAAACTATGGGATATGTACACCAATGGATACTACACAGTGGTAAAAAAAAAATATCTGGTACTCTGCAACAAAATGGATGAAACTGGAAACGATCATACTAAGTGAAATAAGCCAGTCCCAAAGGGAAAATAACATATGTTCTCCCTGACCTGTGATAATAGATTGCCTAAAAGGTAAACTGTATAAGTGATATATTTCGTTTAATACAGTATATAATGTTATGTTGACTGTGGGCTTCATTTTATGGTAGATGCTAAGAAGATATTTAGCAATGTCTCCACAGCCCATCAGTGGCAATCAAGTATTCAGCCTCTCTCCAAAAAACCTTTTTTCCATTGGAACTTCTTGTATTTGGGGGAGGGGGATTTATGTCCCTTGAGAGCTCAGTAAAAACAAGAAACAAAGTTAATCTGACTGTGATGAAACAAGGGGATGAAGTGGCAAAGGAAAAGTCAAGCAGGAAACACAAGGATGCGGGAGCTAAGAGCTCAGAGGGGCACGCATGCATGCACGCACACACACAGACAGAGATCTTCCATCTCCCCCTTCACTTTCCAAGGAGCCACAAAAGCAAGGTCTGGAACACCCCGAAGACAGAAGCATGAAAACTTATCCAGTTTGCCACATGAGTGGCAGGGTCTAGGAACTGGGTCCATCTTCTACTGTATTCTCATAAGAGAACAGGAACAAATGGACAATACAGAGACCTCACAAAGGTAAAAGAAAAAAAAAATACTCCAGCCCAGAGAGCCATGGGAGAATCAAACTCAAGAAAGAGAGCCACTAAAAGGATTTTCCAATCTAGGAGGTTCTTTTTAAATGAAGTCCAGGACTCTCAATAAAGCTCAGAGAATACACTCAGAATCCTAGGAATCAAATTTCCCTGAGTAGTGTTAATGGAACTGTGTCTGGAACAATATGCCAGGGGTCTCATTCTCTAACGTACCTCAAATCCAACAGAGAAGTAAAGAAAAGAATGGTGTTGGGACCAGTGCTGTGATGTAGTGGGTTAAGCTGACATCTGCAGTGCTGGCATCCCATATGGAAGTTTGTTGGTATCCTGGTTGCTCCACTTCCAATCCCGCTCCTTGATAATTCACCTAGGAAAACAGTGAAATGTGGCCCAAGTCCTTATGTATCTGCACCTACATGGAAGACCTGGATGAAAATCCTAGCAAATGGATTTGGTCTGGCCCAGCCCTGGCTTTTGTGGCCATTCGGGGAGTGAACCTGGGGATTAAGAATATCTCTGGCATGTTTCTAACTCCATCATACTGAACCGACCTACTCTATATAAAGATAATCGAAAAGGGGGGAAAAAAAAAAAAACTCAGTGTTACATTGGAAACTGCATCAAAAAAAATTTATCAGTCTCAAATATATATATATATATATATCTCATGTAGGATCTCTGTCTTTAATGTGCTGTACAATGTGACTCAATGCTAAAATGAGAACTCAAAGACTATATTTCACTTTGTGTTACTATATGAGGGCAAAGGGACGAATTCATAACTTAACACATACTAAATTGATCACATGTATACAAAGAGAATTGAGAACGAATCTGGATGTGAACAAAGGGGTGGAGGGGGCGGGCAAGGGGGGAGGGTTGTGGGGGGAGAGGGAAAATATGGGGGGAAACCCAATGTAATCCATAAATCATACCTTGGAAATTTATATCCTAAATAAAAGTTTAAAAAAAAAAAGAATATCTCTGTCTCCCCCTTTTTCCCTCTCTGTAATTCTGACTTTCATCTGAAATATATAAGCCTTTAAAAATGAAAAGAACTGTGACCTGCATACTTGACATCTCTGGCAAGAAGTGCTGGAATCCAATAATGAATCTGACACTGCCAAGAATGGCATCCTATCTGTTAATTATAATATTATTTATGACCCATGTGAAAGATAGTAGGGGAAATTTTATTCAAAGAGAAATGATGGAGATAGGTGTAAGTAACACAGAAGTGGGGTCATGCAGTGTAGGTTACAGATGGAGTTCAATTTGAATACTTCACGGGCTAGTTGAACTGAATAACCTAAGATCAGACTGAGGCCAGTATACTCAAAATGACTCAGATGGAGCACTGGAGGCAAAAATGGTTCTGAATAAAGCAACCTAACTGTGTCTTGAGGAATGCAGACCAGGTTGATCAAACTTCACCCAAGGGGTGGGGATTGATGAACCAGGTCAGATAAAAAGAGTCATCAGAACTGGAAGACAAATTAAAGAAAATTTGTTAAAAGTAGACAATGAAAACAAAAACAAAACAAAAAACACCTGAGAAATCCAGAAATATAGGGCAAGTATGAAAAGAGGGTGAGTAGGTCACCCAGGACACTAAATACAGGGAAGTGAAGAAGTCTAAGACTGAGAGGGATAATCAAGTGGTGTTTTAGGTGTACTGAAGGTGGAAGAAAAATGGGTTCAAGGCACACAGGAAGCACAGTGTAAAAAGTGATAAACTGCAGGTTAGTGCCACCACTGGCAGAAGAGCTCACTCGTTACTGCCTCAGACTATCCTCCTCCTCCTGGCGGAGGTGGAAAGGCCCTGACTTCAAAGGTTGCTCAGCCAAATCTGGTAACTTGCCAGGAGTCTGAGGGCACTGAGCAACACAGAGGCACTTCTTGGAGCTTTCACACCAGCACAATCTCTAGGTACTATTTTTGGAACTTTGGCTGAGGACACAACCTGATGGCTGCGTCCATTCTGTTCTCCAGACCAAGGGCAAGAGTGTGACCAAAAGTGGTGGCCTTGTGGGCAATGGGCAGATTTATGGGCTAGGGCTCTCTGTCTCAACTGGGTCCCAGGCCTCTGGGTGACCAGAGTCACTGCTGCTGCTGAACAAGTGGGACTCTACCAAGCTGCTGTCTTGGCCTCCACATGCAGCCCTCATGCAACCATCCAAAGCTGAGACAACCTAGGAAGTCGGTCCAGCTACATGGACAAAGCCCTTCCTTTACCTGCAGTGAGTCCTGCCCGTAAGTCAAGACTGTGAGATCAGTGGAAATAAGCCAGTGGGGCAACTGTGCCCCTGCCTCCTTTTAACTCCATGTGATTCAATCTCAACTGAAAGTGAGATCTTGTCTGTCTCTGTCTCTCTCTGTCTCTCTCTCTCTCGCTGAAAATCTGAAGGAAAGGACCTTGAACAACAGAGCAATTATTTCAAATGCAGTCAACATTAACTTGTGTTTTCAGTGTATGCTTAGATGCTATTATATAACCTAGGGTAAGTACTGTAACAGAAATATCTAAACAGCTGTATGTATAAACTCAGAGGATTTCAAACCACTGTGACATACTAGAATTAAAGTAAAAGCATATTTTAAATGCTTTGATAATTTTTTCATCATATCCATTTCTCATGAACTTTGTGAAGGTACTTCAATGCATAGAATTCACATTTTGGCACCAAGATAAATTTACCTTTTACTTCCAATTTCCAAGAACTATTCCAATTACCCTCTTATATATGTGTTTCTTATATAGGAATGACACGAATTGAATTATCTTATTTTGGGCTGAATCTGTTGGGGATTTTAAGAAAGGTATAAATGGGATTCATTAATGGGTATAGGAGAAAGGTCAAAAGATTCGAAAAGGGGGATCGGCATTGTGGTGTACCAGAGGCCACCTGCAATGCTGGCATCTGTTAAGGGTGCTGGCTTATGTCCTGGGTTCTCCTTAGAATCCAGCTACCTGCCAATGGCCTGGGAATGCAGCAGAATACGGCCTAAGCCCTTGGGCCCCTGCTAGCAATTTGGGAAACCTGGAAGAAGCTCTTGTCTCTGACCTGGCCCAACCATGGTCATTGCAGTTAATTTGAGGAGTAAACCAGGAATGAAAGCCTCTCTCTCTCCTCCTCTTGCCTCTCTCCTCTCTTTCCTCTCTCCTTTTCTCTGTGTAGCTCTGACTTTCAAATGTGTAAGGAAATCATTTTAAGAGACTCAAAGAAGAGTGGACATTGTGGCACAGCAGGTTAAGCTACCCCTAGTGATACCAGCATCCCATAGTGAATATCAGTTCATATTACAGCTACATCTCTTCTGAACCAGCAAATGATGGCTTAACTGGTTGTGCTTCTTCTACCTACATGGGAGACATAACAAGAAGTTTCAGGCCTAACTTTGGCAAGCCCCAGCCCTGGCTGTGAGTTTACTGACTAGTGAACCAATGGGTGGAAGGTCTGTCACACTCTTTTTGTCTCTCATTCCCTCTTTCACTTTCCCCATACACACTCATGCTCTGCCTCTAAGAAAAAATCATAACTTTTGAATCAAATGTATAAATACGTAAATACTGTTTAAAAATACATTTTCTTTGCAGAAATTACAATATATTTGCATTACAACTGCCATAAAATACAGGGCTGTGTAAATTACTGACAATCAATATATTGTTGGATAACCACGAATAATATGATAGTTGAGACATACTTATTTTTAAAGATTATTTTCAATTTTTTTTCAAAACAAATATCATTTAAGGTCTTGCTTTTATCTGGCAATTCAGAACAAATTCCTATTCTTCAAAATAAACAAGATAGACTATTTTTAAAATTACTATCTCTTTTTATGCATATTAGTTTATATTAATATGAAATAATTGGTATTGTAAAAAAACCAATAATTTGAAAATATCCATACCAGAGAGAATAAATCTACTCACATTTTAAGAAGAGAAAATAAGGGCTGACACTCAGCCATCTTGCAGACATCACTACACAAAGATGCACAAGGAGAATGGGTAGATTGATGCATAGGTAGAGAAAGAATGTAACAAAAATAGGAATCACATCGCATGTGCTTTTTTAAAACATAACTGTTACTTCAACTTACAGAAGAGAGAAATTTTTGAGAGAACTATTGAATATTTCCGGATCACAGGAGATAATCTGACCTATTTTAGATGGCAAGATCACATTTTGAATAATCTTATGAATTATCTGGCCACATTTAAAGACTGAAGCTTTCTAAAAATATTTGTTTCTGACCAATCTTTAAAAACCTGGCAATGTAAAACATCAGACAGCCTTTTAGTGGGTGCCTACATTCCCAAAAGAGATCCTACACTGGACTTGAGTGTTGGCTGCACCATTTGGAGTATACAAAGTCTTTCCCAGACCACCACAGCCGCCACCATGTCTGATTCTCTCACTTTTATTCAACATTTAGGATAGCCAATGTAGTCCAACTGATGCTCTCAGAAAATCTTGTACACCCCTTTATATATACATGATTATTATGAGAGAAAGTCACAATGATTTCATTATAAAACATCCCACTAGGGCTGGAGCTTTGGTGTAGTGGGCTAAGCCTCTGCCTGCTGCACCAGCATCCCACATGGATGCCAGGTCAAGTCCCGACTCTTCCTATTCTGATCCAACTCTCTGATGTGGCCTGGGAAAGAATCAGAAAATGGTCCAAGTCCTTGGGCCTCTGAACCCGCATGGAAGACCTGGCAGAAGCTCCTGGCTCCTGGCTTCGGATTGGCCCAGCTCTGAGTGTTGCAAGGCATTCGGGGAGTGAACCAGTGGATGGAAGACCTTTCTCTCTGTCTCTCCCTCTGTCTGTAGCTCTACCTCTAAAATAAATAAAATATTTAAAAGAGACCTCCTACTGATTATGCTGAAAGATTACACTGCACTTCATAAACTTAATATTAGGAAGCCAAATTATGTTCTTTTCTTGTTATTGTACAATTTACAAAACTATATCCTCAAATATATGAAATACCACCCAGTCTAATTCCAAATCTCCTCTCCACGTTACTCCTCCCAGAAAAAAGCCTAATCTCTGATGAATGAAGGAGACATGGGAAATGAGCAGAAATATGAATGAGACTATGCTATCTCTAGAACATAGTATGAGGAATTATTTCATATGTTTTTATGATGCCTTTATTACTTTCTGGCTTTTCTGATCTTTTGAAATGCACATAAACTTATCAAACCCCTATGATAACCAGTTGCAGTTTATGATTGTCAGTCTTTTATCTTGAGTCAATAGGTAAAAGTTGAATGCCCTGCCCTAAGTTGTAGAGATAGTAATTAAGGATACCATGGATACCTCAAAAACCTAATCAAGGCTATAGGAATTTTTCTGTGATTTGCATGTTAACACCAAATAACATTCCATAGCAGATGCAGAAAATATAAAGAGATGCGAATGAAAACACACCACCAGAGGGTGGCGATGTGGAGCAACAGGACAAGCTACCACCTGGGAAATGTGCATGTAATAGCAGATTATAATTCTGGATGCCCCACTTCAGATTCAAGTTGCTGCTAATGTGCTTGGAAAAGCAGCAGCAAATGTCCCAAGAGCCTGAACCCCTCCCCCAAGATGTGGGAGACCCAGATGGAGTTTCTGGGTTATGGATACCAAGTAGCTCAGATCTGGTTGGAGTAATCATTACACACATACACACACTCACACACAATCTTTCTCTTTGTGTGTATGTGTGTGCATCTGTCCTCTGTGTCTCTTTGACACTCTTGCAGATACATAAATAAGTCTTTTAAATAGTATATGAGTTGGGGCCACTGCCTACAATGCCAGTATCCCATATGAGCACCAGTTAGAATACTAGCTGCTCCACTTCTGACCCAGCTCTCTGAAATAGCCTAGGAAAGCGGCAGATGTCCCAGGTCCTCGGGCACCTGTACCCAGTGGGAGACACAGAAGAAGGTCCTGGCTCCTGGCTTCAGGTCAGCCCAGCACCAGCCTTGTAGCCATTTGGGGAGTGAATCAGCTGA
The DNA here is from genome assembly GCA_949820135.1 of Sylvilagus floridanus. NCBI lineage: Eukaryota > Metazoa > Chordata > Mammalia > Lagomorpha > Leporidae > Sylvilagus > Sylvilagus floridanus. The sequence continues at coordinate 138,201,730 of OX463225.1, forward strand.
TGGAAGACTTTCTCTCTCTCTCTCTCCCCTCTCTCTGACTGACTCTCTGCCTTTCAAGTAAATAATTTTTTAAAAAAATATTATGAGTAGAAAATTTTTAAAAATCAGAGGAATATGCATAAAGTAGAATAAAACCATTAAAGATATAAAAACATGCAAAGGCCATTAAGATAACCGCAATAGTAAGCACTAGCTATCAGTAATTATTAAAGAATACTGAATAAGTCTCTCCAAAGAAAAGACCCAAGGGGCTGGCACTGTGGTTTAGCAGGTAAAGCCGCTGCTTGCTCCACTTATGATCCAGCTCACTGCTTTGGCCTGGCAAAACAGTAGAATGTGGCCCAAGTCCTTGGGCCTCAGCACCTACATGGGAGACTTGGAAGAAGCTCCTGGCTTCAGGTGGCCACAGCTCCACCCATTGAAGCCATCTGGTGAGTTAACCAGCAGATGGATGACCTCTCTGTCTCTCGCTCTTTCTCTTTCTCCACCTCTCTGTAACTCTGCCTTTCAAATAAATTAATCTTTAAAAAAAATAAAGATTTAATGTGGCTGAGTTAAATAAATTATCAAACTCCATGATACTTATGAGAAACACAATTTAAAAGGTTAATAGAGAGGCTGGCACCGTGGCGCAGTAGGTTAATCCTCCACCTGGGGTGCCGACATCCCATATGGGCTCTAGTTTTAGTCCCAGCTCCTCCTCTTCCACCTAGCTCTCTGTTATGGGCTGGGAAAGCAGAAGATGGCCCCAAGTCCCTGTGCCCCTGCACCCACTTGGGAGACTGAGAAGAAACGCCTGGCTCCTGGCTTTGGATTGCTGTAGCTCCAGCCATTGCAGCCATTTGGGGAGTGAACCAACAGAAGAAAGACCATTCTCTCTGTCTCTCCCTCTCACTGTCTGTAACTCTACCTCTCAAATAAAATAAATAAAATCTTTTTTTAAAAGTTTATAGAAATTGAAAGTTAAGAGATTGAAAAAAAGATACCCCAGCCATATAACATGCTAAAACAGCACAGGTGGCTATACTATTAAAAAAATTTTGAAAAAAAAAAAAAGGTGTTCCACTTTCAGTAAAAAACAGTAAAAAGACACAAGATTACTGGATGATAAAGATTCAAATCATCAACAGGATATAAAGATTATAAATATGTATACCTGAATATATGAAGCAAACATCAACAAATGAGTTGAAATAGACAGTGATACATTAATCATAGGGGATTTTAATATGCCATATTCAAGAATGAACATATCTCTGAGACAAAGAGTTGATAAGGAAACGTGGGACTTGGATGACACTTGAGATGAAATGGAACACATGGAACAGTCTGCAGGACATAGCCTAAGGCCATCAAGCCAAGAGTAACCAATTATTTCTTTTCTAGAATCTTCATCCAGGAGCAAAATGACACCCTTCAGCTCATCCACAGAGACTGTGTCAGAGACTATTCTCAGTTCCAGACAATGGTGGTGTGAGGCATAAAAATTTATGTTTGAGCATACAGTTTCACATGTGAGATGGTAAGACTTTAAATCAGTTATTTTTAATCATTTCATTTATACATTCATTGCCATTCTCTACTATTTGTAGAGCTGGCAACTGAGTCTCTCTGTTCTTTCAGCTGATACTCAGCATTAAATGATATAACTAATATTCACATGGCCACTGCTGGTTGCTTCTGGAGGCCCTGTGCTGTACAGGACAGGTACTCCACATGAAGTGACTCCCTACATCCTCACAGCTACAGTGTGCAGTGCATGTTGCTTAAATCTCAGTTTTGTTGTGGAATCTGTGCCCCTGAACCTGGGGCAGTATCCATAACCCTTGCAGGATTTGGTTTCCTCTCATGGGCATTGGGAATACCAAGTGTGCCTTCTCTGATGTGATAAAGACAAATGGGTTTTTATTTATAAACTCCTAGAGCAATTCCTGGCATATAATAAGAAATACATACATGGTAAAGAAATAAATGAGGAAGGCAATGTGTCTGTATTTCCAAGGATTTATATAGGGATCAAGTATATTTCATTTTCCATGTACACAATCATCCCAATTATTAATTCATAAACCATAGTAAAAACCAATCATTTCCCCTCACCAGCACATCTTCTCTTCGGAAGGAAAATATACAAATGTCAATAATGCTAGAAATTTTATTAAGCCTGAACAGAGGGATAATTAATTAAGGAGTTCCATGGGAAGTCCAAGGACTGATTCACCAGAATCATCAGGAAAGACAATGAGTGTCAGATCTTCAGAGTGTGAAAGGATTGCCACTTGTGGTTATTCCAGTGAGAAAGCTTCAACAGCAGACTCAAGCCACTGCTGCAGGCCTTTGTCAACTTCTTTTCACAAATAATACCCATGCAGACAGCTAATTCCCATTTGACCTGACAGCTGTGGTAGAACCTTGAACCCAAATGTTTGTAAAGGAAGGAAAGAACAGATGGCCAGGCAGGGACTCTGCTGGGGCTGGTGGTGCACAAACACACGGACATAAAGGATAGCCAGTGATCTTGCCAGGACCTACACATGCAAATGTAACATCTAAGTACATGATTTCAACGATGAAAAACACAAAAATTACAAAAAGCAAAAACCAAAGATGAAGTACAACCCATGTCCTTCCCCCTCTGAACAGAAAAACATGTCTCACAGCAGAAGGTAACAGGCAAATTACTTTGCCAATTGTCACTTCTTCCCTCTTGCCACTAGTGGGAGGCAAAGATCATGTTGAAGAAAGAAGATGGTCACATATGCCCCCACTGCCTCCCACCCCCTCGCCCCCATCAAGTCAAGCCAGTGGCCACCTCCATGAGGGCACTGTCTTTTCATAATGTGAGCCAAGACTGAAACCGCACCTGGGCCTCAGTATGCTACGGTCTCACAGGAAAATGGAATCAAATATAAAATGCATTTTGTGTGAAATCCTTTTAGACCCATCCCATAACATTCATGATGCGATTCTGCACTAAACCTTGCTTAGTTTGATTTGATAGCCTGAGTGGGTACAGCGAATCCTGACTTGGTTCTTCACCCATATCCCCTTAACTAGAACATGATTTAAATCTCAACCAACACAAAAGTAGATCACTGATCTACTTTTACACCAAATACTGAGCTGATATTCTTGATCCATTGCATTTTCATTAACAGTGGTCATAGAGAAGCCTTCTGAATCACTTCTCGTTAAATATAACGTGTTGGACAAGCAGCCTCAGAATAAAACAAAACCATTTATGAGCCATCAACCAGTCCTCATTTGTCCTCTAACGAATAGCAAGGCAGGGAAACACACAGCAACAAAACATCCCCTAGAAGACTGTGAAGTCAAAGTTACTTGTGGCTCATCACAGAAGTGGGGAAAACTCATCTAAAAGACAACGAATCCATCAGAAAAGTCTTGGAACACTGAGCATGATTCCTAAAGAGCTCCCTCTTGACTGCAAGATAAGAGGTGCCTTGCTCAGACATGAGAACAGAAACTAGAGGAGAGAGAGCAGTTTAACTGGGCTGTACTCTGGAATTGTTCAGAACTTGACCTGGAGCCCAAATGGGATGCCAGCACTGCAGGCAGCAGCTTTACCAGCTTTGCCATAGTGCTGGCCCCACCAGGCTGTTTTTATGATAACTGAGCTGTAGTCTTGCAATTGGTATTGTGATGCCTCCAGCTTTGATTCATTTAAGATTGCTTTAGCTATTCAGGCTCTCCTGTGTTGCCTTTTTTTTTTTTTTTTTTGGACAAGTAGAGTTATAGACAGTGAAAGAGAGAGAGACAGAGACAAAGGTCTTCCTTCCATTGGTTCACTCCACAAATTGCTGCAACGGCCGGCGCTGTGCCGATCCGAACCCAGGAGCCAGGTGCTTCTTCCTGGTCTCCCACGATGGTTCAGGGGCCCAAGCACCTGGCCATCCTCCACTGCCCTCCCGGGCCACAGCAGAGAGCTGGACTGGAAGAGGAGCAGCTGGGGCTAGAACCCAGCACTCATATGGGACATCAGCACTGCAGGCAGAGGATTAACCAAATGAGCCACGGCGCCAGCCCCTTCTGTTTTTCCATAACCCTTTGTATACACAGAAAATACTGTGGCTGAAAAACAACTTTTGTAATTAGTCCCATTCACAATAGCTAAAAAGAATTTAAATATCTTAAAATAAATTTAACCAAGGAGAAGAAAGATCCCTGCAATGAAAATTATAAGCTATCAGAAATTAAACAGAAGATGACACACAGAAAATGGAACTATCTCCCATGTTCATGGATTGGAAAAAGTAATATCATCAAATGTCCATACAATTGAAAGCATTTTACAACTCCAATATAATCCCAATCAAAATACCGAAATACCAATGACATTCTTTTCTGATCTAGAAAAACTGGTGCTACAATTCCTATGGAAGCAGTAGGTATTTTATCTAAGCCAATCTGACTAGTGTGCCTCTCATATTTGAATCAATTTCTTAATATCACCCAAATGTGGGAAAATATCACATTTACAAAACATACATTCATGTATTTATGTACAGATGAGAGTGAACAGAGATCTTATAGATTTCATTTAAAATGTTAGCCAGTCATAAGTCCTACAAAGCTAATCAATTAATGTTCATTATACATTTAAATGCATATTCAATACTGGTGCAGAATATGTTTTTAACTTTTATTTAATGAATATAAATTTCCAAAGTACAGCTTATGGATTACAATGGCTCCCCCTCCAAACTTCCCTCCCACCTGCAACCCTCCCCTTTCTGGCTCCCTCTCCCCTTCCATTCACATCAACATTCATTTTCAATTCCCTTTATATACAGAAGATCAGTTTAGTATATATTAAGTAAAGATTTCAACAGTTTGCCCCCACATAGCAACACAAAGTGAAAAATACTGTTGGAGTACTAGTTATAGCATTAAATCACAATGCATAGCACATTAAGGACAGAGATCCTACATGATATTTTAAAAATTGATTAATTTCAGGCCGGCGCCGTGGCTCAACAGGCTAATCCTCCGCCTTGCGGCGCCGGCACACCGGGTTCTAGTCCCGGTCGGGGCGCCGGATTCTGTCCCGGTTGCCCCTCTTCCAGGCCAGCCCTCTGCTGTGGCCCAGGAGTGCAGTGGAGGATGGCCCAAGTGCTTGGGCCCTGCACCCCATGGGAGACCAGGATAAGCACCTAGCTCCTGGCTCCTGCCATTGGATGAGCGCGGTGCGCCGGCCGCAGCGCGCCGACCGCGGCAGCCATTGGAGGGTGAACCAACGGCAAAGGAAGATCTTTCTCTCTGTCTCTCTCTCTCTCACTGTCCACTCAGGCTGTCGAAAATTAAAAAAAAAAAGTTTTTTTCATTTTCAATTATCTTTATATACAGAAGATCGATTCAGTATCTACTAAGTAAAGATTTCATCAGTTTGCACCCACACAGAAACACAAAGTGTAAAAATACTGTTTCAGTACTAGTTATAGCATTACTTCACATTGGACAACACATTAAGGACAGATCCCACATGAGACGTAAGTACACAGTGACTCCTGAAGTTGATTTAACAATTTGACACTCTTGTTTATGGCGTCAGTAATCTCCCTAGGCTCTAGTCATGAGTTGCTGAGGTTATGGAAGCCTTTAGGGTTCGCTGACTTTGCTCTTATTCTGCTCTTATTCTTTATTCTAAAAATTACTTCTACTATAATATGCAATATTATGGAGATGAGGACTACATTTTAGGGAGGAGACTAAGGGGACATTTACCACATACTTGAATGTCTCCAAAGCCCATTCCTGGAAATCAAATATTTAGTCTATTGTCAAAAATCTCTTTTGGGGACTGGTGCTATAGCATAGATTAAGCCTCCACCTGTAGCACCAGCACCCCTATAGGTACCAGTTTGAGTCCCAGCTGCTCTTTTCTAATCTAGCTCCTTACTAATGGCCTGGGAAATCAGTGGAAGATGGCCTAAGTGTTTGGAACCCTTCACACAGTGGGATACCTGAAGAAGCTCCTGGCTCCTGTGCCATTTGGAGAGTAATCCAGAGGGTAAAGACCTTTCTCTGGGGCCAGTGCGGTGGTGCAGTAGGTTAATCCTCTGCCTGCAGTGCCTGCATCCAATATGGGTGCCAGTGATAGTTCCCGCTGCTCCTCTTTTGATCCAGCTCTCTGCTATGGCCTGGGAAAACAGTAGAAGATGGCCGAAGCACTTGGGCCCCTTAACTGAAGTGGGAGACCTGGAAGAAGATCCTGGTTCCTGGCTTCAGATCAGCTCAGCTCCTGCCATTGTGGCCATCTGGAGAGTGAACCAGCAGATGGAAGACCTTTCTCTCTGTCTCTCCCTTTCATTGTAATTCTACTTCTCAAATAAATAAATCTTTAAAAAAAAAAACCTCTGTTTCTCCCTCTCTCTGTAACTGTGCTTCTCAAATAAATATTTAAAGAAAGAAAAAAATTTCCCACTTTTACCTCCAGTAATATTTTTGGGGATTCTGAGATATTTAAGAGCCCTCTGGAGGTAGGGGATAGGAATTTAATGACCGCAGAGAGCTAGAGAAAGATGTGCCAAGTAAAAAGCATAGCAGGGTGCATAGAGGGATGCAGGGAGTAATGGTCCAGAGGGGTCATATTACAGTGTTCAAGGCAACTGAAGAGAGGATTGAAGGCAGTGAGAGGGGAAAGGAGAAGAAAATCAGTGAGAAGGCAGGGGTCGCGGTGTAGATGTTTGGGGAAATATCATTCAAAGTTTTCTGTATGTTTGTGCCTATACATGCATGTATTTCAAAGACAGAGTGACACTGGAGGAAGATGTCTTCCATGTTACACTTACTCCTCAAAGAGGCACAGCAGCCAGGGCTGAGCCAGCCTGAAGCCAGAAGCCACTAAATCCATTCATGATTCCCACATTGGTAGCAAAGCCAAGTAAATTGCAATCTTCCTTCCTTTGTACAAAAGCATAAGTAGGGAGCTTAACTGACAGTAGGCAGAATGTGAATGGTCATTCCACCATCAGTATAGGGTACTGATAACACTAGTGGTGGCTAAGCACACTGAACCACAATGCCAGCCCAAGGAGAAAGCCTAAGTTTTCAAGGAGGCCATCGGAATTCCAAATTTTCAACAGCAAATTAATGCTGACGAGTAGGAAGAGAGCAGGAAAGGTAAAGAATATAATCAACATGGCTTCAAGTAAGCAGTTTCCTACTAGTGAATTAAGAGTAAATCCAGGGAGCCAAGATGGCGGAATAGTGAGGACACGCACTGATAGTCCAGGAAAAGATAGGTTGATAAAAGAGGAATTACAGTGAATACAGGGAAAGGCCCAGGGGAAAAATGCAGAGGAAACTCTTCTGGATCTAGTGGAGGTGACACAGAAAACCTGCAGGGAGAGCAAGGACGCTCACGGCTCCCAGTCTACACATCCACAATGGAAGGGGAGGTGAGCTCTGTAACCCGAGACGCTGGCTGGGGAAACAGCAGAAAGAGAGGGAACTAGTCCTGAAGCCCCATGGGGGGGCGATCACCAGACTAACTTCAGGAAAGAAGAAAATGAAAAAGGGTGGAGGGGATCAGTACAGACGAGTTTCTCTCTCTGCCCACCTTGCAAAGGTGAGCAAGAGACAAAGTGCAGGCGCCATTCTAGATATACATAAAAGGTGCGCGTACTCAGGTGTGCGTGATGTCAGAGCTGTGCGTGGCATCAGGGCTGTGCGTGGCATCAGAGCTGAGTGCAGACTCAAACAGAAAAACCTGATTCTGGGGTGGTGAAATACCAGGAGGTTAGGATTTAGTGAAAAGATAGAGCTAATGAACTGAGGGGCGAGGGTGAGAGAACTCATGGAGGTCACGTGAGTACTCTCCAGAGACGCTACAATTCAGTTACCTTGGCAACCTGGAGGGAGTGCAGGAGAAATTGAACCCACATTGTGGGCAGGACAGATTCTTTGGGTGGTCTGTGGAAAAAAAGCAGACAAATGCTATACACACAGAAGCCAGAGATTGGAAGCTAACTACCATCAATTCTGTTCAGCTGTGCGGTATTACTTCCCTCCTGAGGAAAATATATAAATAAATGGAGATCTACCACACCTAACCCTGAAGAACTAAGCAGAGCTCTCTGGCCACACCCACCTCAAACCTCCACGACTCCTCCAACACCAGACAGCCTACTTAACACGGTCATAGTATAACAAGAAAAAAAAAAAACACACAGTAAGCGAAGAAGAATTCAAGGAATTCCTCCAAAATGCCAAGCAATAAACACAGAAACTGAAGGAACAAGATCAACAAACACATTATGACGCCCCCAAATGAACAAAACACACCAAGCCAAGATTATGAAGATGATGAGATAGAAGAAATGCAAGACACGGATTTCAAAAAATTTATGATAACATCATTTAGAAGTTCTCAAAAGCAAATTCTTGAACTACAGAAATCCTTACTGGACAGGATAGAAAATCTCTCGTGAAAATGAAATCTTAAGGAGGAACCAAAATTAAATGCAGAAACTAGTAGAACAGGAACGTGTGATAGTGAAGAGAAATCAAAATGAAATGAAGAACTCAATAGATCAAGACAAACACATTAGAGAATCTTAAAAACAGAGTCAGTGAAACAGAAGAGAGAATATCGGACTTAGAAGACAAAGCACAGGAAAGTATATACTCAAACCAAAGAAAAGAAGAGGAAATTAGAAATCTAAAAAATATTGTTGAGAATCTACAGGATACTATTAAAACACCCAACATTCAAATTATAGGAATTCCTAAAGGCATGGAGAGAGAGAAAGGATTAGAAGGCCTTTTTAGGGAGATACTAGCAGAGAACGTTCTGGGTTTGGAGAAGGAAAGAGACATCCTAGTACAGGAAGCTCATAGAACCCCTAGTAAACATGACCAAAAGACATCTTCACCACGACACGTTGTAATTAAACTCACCACAGTGAAACATAAAGAAAAGATTCTAAAATGTGGAAGAGAGATACGTCAGATTACTCTGAGGATCTCCAATTAAACTCACAGCAGACTTCTCACCAGAAACCCTACAGGCTAGAAGGGAATGATGAGACATAGCCCAGGTGCTAAGAGAGAAAAACTGCCAGCCCAGAATATTATATCCTGCAAAGCTCTCATTTGTGAATGAAGGTGAAATAAAGACCTTTCATAGAAAACAGAAATTGAAAGAATTTGTAGCCACTCGTCCAGCCATGCAAAAGATGCTTAAAGATGTGTTACACTCAGAAACACAGAAACACGGCCATCAATATGAAAGTAGGTAAAGGAAGAAAACCTACCAGTAAAAGATCATAGGAAGCTCAAACCATAGACTAGAAAATATCTTTGGGAAAATGGCAGGGCAAAGTCACTACCTATCAATAGTCAAAAAATGGACTGAACACTAAAGTTAAAAGGCACAGACTGGCTGGATGGATTAAGGAACAAGACCCATCTATTTGCTGTCTACAAGAAACATATCTTTCCAACATAGATGAATACAGACTGAAAGTGAAAGGCTGGAAAAAGATATTCCATGCCAATGAAAACCAAAAAAACAGGTGTCACTATATTAATATCAGACAAAATAAACTTTAACACAAAAACTGTTAAGAAAGATAAAGAGGGGCAGTATATAATGATTAAGGATTTAATTCAACAGGAAGTTGTAACTATTATGAATGTATATGTGCTTAATTATAGGGCACCAGTTTATTTGAAAGATATGCTAAGGGGCTTAAAGGGAGACTAAGATTCCAAAACAATAGTCCTGGGGGACTTCAATACCCCACTCTCAGAAATAGACAGAACATCCAGAGAGAAGATCAACAAAGAAACAGCAGAGCTAACTGACACTATTGCCCAAATGGACCTGACAGATATCTTCAGAACTTTCAATCCTACATCTAAAGATTTTACATACTTCTCAGCAGTGCATGGAACCTTCTCTAGGATTGACCACTTCTAGGCCATAAAGCAAGTCTCAGCAAATTCAAAAGAATTAGAATCATACGATGCAGCTTCTCAGACCACAGTGGAATGAAGGTGGAAATTAGCAACTCAGGAATCCCTAGAGCATATGCAAACACATGGAGACTGAACAACATGCTCCTGAATGAACACTGGGTCATAGAAGATATCAAAAGGGAAATCAAAAACTTTCTGGAAGTAAATGAGGATAACACAACATATCAAAACTTATGGGATACAGCAAAAGCAGTGTTGAGAGGAAACTTTATATCAATAGGTGCCTACATCGAGAGATTGGAAAGGCACCAAATAAATATGCTTTCAGCACATCTCAAGAATCTAGAAAAACTGCAGCAAACCAGACCCAAATCTAGTAGGAGAAGAGAAATAATTAAAATCAGAGAAGAAATCAACAGGATTGAATCAAAAAAAAATTGCAAAAAATCAGCCACGCGAAGAGCTGGCTTTTTGAAAAAATGAATAAAATCGACACACCATTGGCTCAACTAACTAAAAAGAGGAGAAAAAACACAAATCAATAAAATCAGAGATGAAAAAGGCAAAAAGGAAATGTAACAACAGACACCACAGAAATAAAAAGAATCATCAGAAATTACTACAAAGAGTTGTATGACAGCAAACAGGGAAATCTATCAGAAATGGATAGATTCCTGGACACATGCAATCTACCTAAATTGAACCAGGAAGACATTGAAAACCTAAATAGAGCCATAACTGAGACAGAAATTGAAACTAATAAAGGCCCTCCCAACAAAGAAAAGCCAGATGGATTCACTGCTGAATTCTACCAGACATTTAAAGAAGAACTAATTCCATTTCTTCTCAAACTCTTCAGAACAATTGAAAAAGATGGAATCCTCCCAAATTCTTTCTATGAATCCAGCATCACCTTAATCCCAAAGCCAGAGAAAGTTGCAACATTAAAAGAAAATTACAGAACAATAACCCTGATGAATATAGATGCAAAAAATCCTCAGTAAAATTCTGGCCAATAGAATCCAACAACACATCAGAAAGATCGTCCACCCAGACCAAGTGGGATTTATCCCTGGGATGCAGGGATGGTTCAACGTTCGCAAAATCAATGTGATACACCACATTAACAGACTACAGAAGAAAAACCATATGATTATCTCAATAGATGCGGAGAAGGCATTTGACAAAATACAACACCTTTTCATGATGAAAATGCTAAGCAAATTGGGTATAGAAGGAACATTCCTCAATATAATCAAAGCAATTTACGACAAACCCACAGCCAGTATCCTATTGAATGGGGAAATGTTGGAAGCATTTCCAGTGTGATCTGGTTCCAACAGGGATGCCCACTCTCACCACTGCTATTCAACATAGTTCTAGAAGTTTTAGCCAGAGCCATCAGGCAATAAAAAGAAATTAAAGGAATACAAATAGGGAAGGAACTAGTCAAATTATCCCTCTTTGCAGATGATATGATTATTTAGGGGATCCAAAGAACTCTACTAAGAGACTATTGGAATTCATAGAAGCGTTTGGAAAAGTAGCAGGATACAAAATCAATGCACAAAAATCAACAGCCTTTGTATACACAGGCAATGCAACGGCTGAGGAAGAACTTCTAAGATCAACCCCATTCACAATAGCTACAAAAACAATCAAATACCTTAGAATAAAGTTAACCAAAGATGTCAAAGACCTCTATGATGAGAATTATGAAACCTTAAAGAAAGAAATAGGATACCAAAAAATGGAAAACTCTTCCATGCTCATGGATTGGAAGAATCAACATCATCAAAATGTCCATTTTCCCAAAAGAACTTTATAGATTCAATGCGATACCCATCAAGATACCAAAGACATTCTTCACAGATCTTGAAAAAATGATGCTGAAATTCATATGGATACACAGGAGACCTCGAATAGCTAAAGCAATCCTGTATTACAAAAACAAAGCTGGAGGCATCACAATACCAGATTTCAGGACATACTACAGGGCAGTGGTAATCAAAACAGCATGGTACTGGTACAGAAACAGATGGATAGACCAATGGAACACAATAGAAACCCCAGAAATCAACCCAAACATCTACAGCCAACTTATAAATGATCAAGCATGTAAAACCAACTCCTGGAGCAAAGACAGTCTATTCAATAAATGGTGCTGGGAAAACTGGATTTCCATGTGTAGAAGCATGAAGCAAGATCCCTACGTTTCACCTTACACAAAAATCCACTCAACATGGTTAAAGACCTAAATCTACGACCCGATACCATCAAATCATTAGAGAACATTTGAGAAACCATGCAAGATATTGGGACTGGCAAAGACTTCCTGGAAAAGACCCTGGAGGCACAGGTAGTCAAAGCCAAAATTAACTTTTGGGATTGCATCAAATTGAGAAGTTTCTATACTGCAAAAGAAATAGTCAGGAGAGTGATGAGGCACCCGACAGAATGGGAAAAATTATTTGCAAATTATGCTACAGATAAAGGGCTGATAACCAGAATCTACAAAGAGAGCAAGAAACTCCACAACAACAAAACAAACAACCCACTTAAGAGATGGGCCAAGGACCTCAATAGACATTTTTCCAAAGAGGAAATCCAAATGGCCAACACATACATGAAAAAATGTTCAAGATCACTAGCAATCAGGGAAATGCAAATCAAAACCACAATGAGGTCTCATCTCACCCCAGTGAGTATAGCTCACATTCAGAAATCTACCAACAGATGCTGGCAAGGATGTGGGGGAAAAGGGACACTAACCCACTGTTGGTAGGAATGCAAACTGGTCAAGCCACTTATAGAAGGCAGTCTGGAGAGTCCTCAGAAACCTGAATATAACCCTACCATTCAACCCAGCCATCCCACTCCTTGGAATTTATCCAAAGGAAATTAAATTAGAAAACAAAAAAAAAAATGGTCTGCACCTTAATGTTTATTGCAGCTCAATTCACAATAACTAAGACCTAGAATCAACCTAAATGCCCATCAACAGTACACTGGAAAAGGAAATTATGGGACATATACTCTATAGAATACTAAGCAACAGTCAAAAACAATGAAATTCTGTCATTTGTAACAAGATGGAGGAATCTGGAAAACATCATGCTGAGTGAATTAAGCCATTCCTAAAGGGACAAATATCATATATTCTCCCTGATCGGTGCTAACTAACTGAGCATCGAATAGGAAACCTGTTGAAGTGAAATGGACACTATGAGTACCAGTGACTTGATCAGCTCCTGTGCCGACTGCTGTTGTACAATGTAATACTTTATCCATTTTAGTATTTTTTCTGTTTTGTTCTAGTACTATTGGTTGAACGCTATAATTATCACACAACTATTCTTAGGTGTTGAAATTTTAATTGAAAAGTGATCCCTGTTAAATATAACAAAAGGGATAAGAGAGGGAGGAGAACAGCAATATGGGACATGCTCAATTGGACTTGCCCCAAATGGTGGAGTTAGAATCATGCCAGGGGATTCCAATACAATCCCATCAGGGTGGCATGTACCAATGCCATCTCACTAGTCCAAGTGATCATCTTCAGTTCACAATTGATCACACTGATAGGTCTAAGAGTCAAAGGGATCACACAAACAAGACTAGTGCCTGCTAATACTAACTGATAGAATCAAAAAGGGAGAGAATGATCCAACATGGGAAGTGGGAGACACAGCAGACTCATAGAATGGCAGATGTCCTAAACAGCACCCTGGCCTCAGAATCAGCCCTTAAAGCATTCGGATATGGCTGAAGATCCCATGAGAGTATTGTAGGCATGGAAAGCCAAGACACTCTGGAAAAAAAAAAGAAGACCTAAATGAAAGATCTCTGTGAGTGAGATCCCAGTGGAAGGAACACTGGACATCAAAGAAAGAGGTACCTTTCTCTGAAGGGAGGAGAGAGCTTCCACTTTGACTATGACCTTGTCTAAATAAGATCGAAGTCAGCGAACCCTAATGGTTTCCATAGCCTCGGCAACTCATGACTAGAGCCTAGGGAGATTACTGACGCCATAAACAAGAGTGTCAAATTGTTAAATCAACAACAGGAGCCACTGTGTACTTACGTCTCATGTGGGATCTGTCCTTAATGTGTTGTCCAATGTGAAGTAATGCTATAACTAGTACTGAAATAGTATTTTTACACTTTGTGTTTCTGTGTGGGTGCAAACTGATGAAATCTTTACTTAGTAGATACTGAATTGATCTTCTGTATATAAAGATAATTGAAAATGAAAAAACCTTGGTGTTAAATTGGAAATTGCATAGAAAATCAATTTTTAAAAAAATATCATGTAGCATCTCTGTCCTTAATGTGCTATGCATTGTGATTTAATGCTATAACTAGTACTCCAACAGTATTTTTCACTTTGTGTTGCTATGTGGGGGCAAACTGTTGAAATCTTTACTTAATATATACTAAACTGCTCTTCTGTACATAAAGAGAATTGATAATGAATGTTGATGTTAATGGAAGGGGAGAGGGAGCCAGAAAGGGGAGGGTTGCAGGTGGGAGGGAAGTTTGGGGGGGGAGCCATTGTAATCCATAAGCTGTACTTTGGAAATTTATATTCATTAAATAAAATCATTTAAAAAAAGAGTAAATCCAGGAGCAGCACTGTAGTGTTGCGGGTGAAGCCACCACCTGCAGTGCCAGCATCTCATATGGGTGCCAGATCAAGTCCCAGCTCCTCTACTTCTGATCCAGCTCTCTGCTGTAGCCTGGGAAAGCACTGAAGCATGGCCCAAGTCCTTGGGCCCCTATACCTATGTGGAGACCCAGAGCAGGCTCTAGGGTCCTGGCTTCAGATCACTCTGGCTCTGGCCATTGAGGCCATCTGGGGAGTGAACCAGCAGATGGAAGACCTATCTCTCTCCGTCCACCTCTGTAACTCTTTCAAATAAATAAATAAATAAATCTATTTAAAAAAAAAAGAAGCCCTTTCAATCCTGATCACGTATATAGATTAACTCTTTACCAAAATAAAAAGAGCAAAATGAGAAGACAGACTCCATAAATGTCAAAAAAAAAAAATCCACCACAGGGAGCCATGGAATGATCCCCATTCAGCAGAGATCTGAGACAAAGACTTTCCAGTTCTAGGAAGTACCTTTCAAACCAAGCCCAGGACCTTCACCTACAGAGAGCATGCTTGAGTCCTAGGAATCAAATCTGTCCTGGTGAGTGTTAACAGAAGTGTGTCAGCAGCAATGCATTAGGAGTCTGATACATCAGCGTGTCACAAATCTACAATTGAGGAGTGAAGTAAAGGAACACTATGTTCACATTCAGGGTCCTAGGAAAGAATTTTGAGTCCAGTGATGAACCCAATCCTTTCCCAGTCATGGCACCAAGCCTTAAGTATTATTTACAATACTTGTTGAAGACAGCAGGGCAATTTGATTCAAGGGCAAACTAGGAACATAGATACAGCTAACACTGCAGAGGGGTCATACAGAGGAGGTTGTAAATGGAGTTCAATTTTGAGTACACAATGGGCAAGTTCTACTGAATAGCCATGGCACAGAGTATGATCCAGCATATACCAAATTATTCCTAGGAATCATTAGGGATAGAAATGGTTTGGTTAAAGCAACATAATATGTTTCTTGAATGCAGTTCAGGTTGATCAGAAATCCCTTGGGTGATGCAGGAGGTTAAGGGTCCTGATCATGGAACAAGAGTGATCAGGAGACTGGTGCTATGGTGTAGTGAGTATAGCGTCCAGCTGCAGTGCTGGCATCCCATATGGGTGCAAGTTTGAGTCCCAGCTGCCCCCTTCTGACCCAGCTCTCTGCTATGGCCTAGGAAAGCAGCAGAAGATGGCTCAAGTCCCTGGGCCCTTGCACCCACATGGAAGACCTGGAAAAAGCTTCTGGCTCCTGATTTCGGTTCGTCTCAGCTCTGGACGTTGCAATCATTTGGGGAGTGAATCAGCAAATGGAAAACGTCTCTCTCTGCCTTTGCTTCTATATCTAACTTTCAAATAAATAAATAAATCTTTTAAAAAATGATAAGGAGAGAATTTTAGTTTAATAAGTTTCATTGTGCAAAAAATTAGTATGCATGTATATTTAAACATATTTAACTATGAGGTGAATATAGCAAATGTTAAAGGTTGTTAAATTTGGGGCTAGCATTGCGGTTCAGTTGGTTGAGCCACTGCTTGTGATGCTGGCATCTCACAGCATAGTGCCAGCTTGAATACTGGCTGCTATGCTTCTGATCCAGCTTCCTGCTGATGCACTTGGGAAGGCAGCAGAAGATGGCCCAAGTGTTTGGGCTTCTGCCACTCAAGTGGGAGATCAAGATCCATACTTTACACCTTACACCTTACACAATAATCCATGCAAAATGGATCTAAGATGTAAATCTATGAACCAAAACCATCAAATTATTAGAGAACATTTGGGAAGTCCTCCAAGACATTGGCATAGGCCAAGACTTACTGGAAAAGACTGCAGAGGCACAAGCAATCAAAGGCAAAATTAACAAATGGGATTGCATCAAATTGAGAAGCTTCTGTACTGCAAAAGAAACATTCAGCAAAGTGAAGAGCCAACTGAAAATGAAAGAAATTATTTACAAACTACGCCACTGATAAAAGATTAATAACCAGAATATATAAAGATATTACTAAACTCAACAATAACAAAACAAACAGCCCAGTGAACAAATGGGCAAAGGACTTAGACATTTTTCAAAAGAGAAAATCCAAGTGGCCAACAGACAAATGAAAAAATGCTCAGGATCACTGGACACCAGGGAAATACAAATCAAAACCACAATGAAGTTTCATCTCACCCCCATTAGAATGGCTTTCCTACAGAAATCAAACAACAAATGCTGGTGAGGATGTGGGGAAAAAGGTATCCTGGTCCACCATTGGTGGGAATGTAGACTGGTAAAGGCACTATGGAAGACAGTATGGAGATGCCTCAGAAATATGAATATAGACCTACCGCATGACCCAGCCATCCTACCCTTGAGAATTTACCCAAGGGAAATGAAATCAGCATATGAAAGAATAATCTGTATCCCCATGTTCATTGCAGTTCAATTTACAATATATAAGATATTAATCAACCCTCAAGTTCATCAACTGAAGACTGAACAAAGAAATACTACACAGTAGAAAAAATGAAATACTACACAGTGGAAAAAACAAAATCCTGTCATTTGCAGCAAAATGGATGCAACTGGAAAACATTATACTTAGTGAAATAAGCCAGTCCCAAAAGGAAAAATACAGTATGTTTTCTCTGATCTGTGGTAACTAATAGAGTATTACAGAAGTGAAATTGACACTTTGAGATGTGTTGACACTGAATAGCTCTTGTATCAACAGTTGCAGAATATTTTTTTTCCATAATATTTGTTGAACTCTTTACTTAGCATGGGGACTATCTTATGTATATAAAATTAATTGAAAATAGATCTAAGTATAAAATAAGAATGGGAATAGGAGAGGGTGGAATAAGAAGGGTGAGAGTGCATGTGGGAGGGCAGGTAAGTTGCTAAGAATCACTATGTTCCTAATTTTGTATTTATGAAATGCATGAAGTTTGTATACCTTAAAAAAAGATTTCTGGGCAAAAAAGTTTGAAAATAAAATTAAAAATAAAAAGCAGAAGAAACAAATCTACCAAAGTTAAAGAGAAACAATTATAAAGAAATAGATGCAGATTATCATCGATATTTCTATATAGATGATGAAGATTTAAGGATGAATGAATGCAAAAATATAAGACTATATACTAAACCTAGAGTAATACTATGTAAAAATAATATGTAAAGCATCACATTTAATAATTCTCTTCACCAAAAGAAAATCAGAGATGAAGAGAATGCTAAATTTTTGTAATTTTTACTTTTATGTATTTGAGCTTCCAAGATAGAAAGGGTGAGAGCTATATACAGAAATACAGATGGAGAGCCATTATTGCTGGCTGATTTAACTCCAGGCAGGCCAAAACCAGGATCATGTAATTGCATAAGGCTCTCCCACTTGGATGGGAGATAGTCAATTAGGTGACCCATCAGCGGATATCTCTGAGGGTAAGTATTAGCAGGAACATGGAATCAAACAGATACAGGATTCCAAACCAGACACTGGCATGGTATTCTGGCAACACAAATGGTGACTTAACTGCTGTACAAAATGCTACTTCAGGAAAATTTTTACTTTCATAAAATACCCTTCCATTTGTGTAGGATGCACTGCCCATTACATGATCTTTTTGGGGATTTTTCTTAATTTCTTCAAGTTATCTGTTCAACAGGAAGTATTTTAGAAATAGCATGATTTGCTAAACAGAGCTCTTCTTCTCTAGACATTTGGGACATATTGGTGCTCAATGGTCAGGATTTGAGGTCATAATTATGTAAAATTGGCATTGAATATGAAGCCAGAATTTGGGATGCCTGGCTTTGAGGGATGGCTATTTCTCACACAGTTTCCTGAAAATGCCCACGCTGGGAACCATCACATAATGGCAGAAGAACTCAAGTCTCTCATCCTCACATGGTAGACCCATTTCAGTTCCACACGTTTGATTTCAGAATGGTCCAGTCTCAACAATTTCCACCATTTAGGGAGTGAACCAATAGATAGTAAATATTTGTCTTTCCAACACTGTCCCTCTGATAGCTTTGCCTTTCAATTTATATAAATTTATAAAGAGATACATATATACGGATACATTTATAAGAAGAATGAACATAGTTAGAAGCATCCAAAGGCAGGAGTGGAGAATAGAGAATAGAGACTAGAGTATACTGGATTAGGACTTGCAAGAAACTTTCTAGGATTCGCAGCTTTCGAAAGGATTTTCATTACCACTCCATAGTCAAAGCCTGAAATTACAATGTCAGAAATAGCTGTAAATTCACAGCTACTTGTCGAATCTGACCAGTTTTGGATGGCCAGATCACAGTTTGATTAAGCTTGTGAATTGATTGGTAGCTTTTAAAGGAAGGAATTTGGTATGAAGCTATTTCTACTCTAGAAATGTTTATTAAGCATTCACATTTTATTTCCCTTAACAGCAGTTCCATCATTATAAAGATGTAAATATACTAGTATATTGCAAAAATTGAGTTATGTTTGGGCATACAAAATTGCATGTGAAGTGGTACCCACATCTTTAGACTTGTTATTTTTCATTAATTATTTACAAGCGCATCTTATTCTCTGTTATTCCTAGTAACCCTATTATTCCTGGTGCATGAAAATGTTTTCACTTTTCAGATACTCAGCTTTGCATGCTGATACTACTGGTCACACATACAGCTTGGGCCATTTGCTGAGTTCCTGTTCTCTATGTACCTGGCACAGTGTGAGACACTCCACACACAGACTGACTGCAAAGAGAAAATGTCCTTTATAAGGCCCAATGGAGTGCTTCAACACAGAGGTTGTCTGCAAAGAACAGCAACAATTTTGTTTTCTTCCATTTCCTTTTGAATTAAGGCATTTTTCAGAATAGAAACATTGGGAACTAAGGGAAAGAACAGTTTATTTCAAAAGCCACAAAAAAAAACGAACACAGATGTCTCAAAAATAATACAGACAAGTCACTGAACAGGAATTAACACAAAACAAACAGGAACAACAAACCTGAAACAGGGCGTGGAACAGATATGATTACCAGAGATATGTGTCTTACAGAAGAAATCGTGTGTCATGCAAAGAACCAAGAAACCATCTCTCTTTTACTAGAAGTGGAAAAATTACTAGAAACTCTGTAGCATGAAAAAATATTGAGTCTACTGTATACAATCAAATAAAACAATAGAAAAAGATCTAGAGGAAATTAGGGAAATGATGCATGAAAAAGATGAAAATATCAACAAATAGAAACTAGAGAAAGGAATCAAACAAATCTGAGCTGGAAAAGACTACCTAAAAGTTCACTAGAAAATATTAAAAGATTTGAGTGGGCAGAAGAAATGATAATCAAGTGTGAATATAGGATTAAAAACATGGAGAAGAAAAATATATATACATACAAGCAAACAAATACTATTTACAAGAGCAATGAGACACTATCAGGAACATCAAATGTGATCTAATGTAAATTATATAAAATACTGGGAAATTAAGAGGAAAAAAGGGTCAGCGCCATGGCTCACTAGGCTAATCCTCCACCTGCAGCACTGGCACAGTGGGTTCTAGTCCTGGTCGGGGTGCCGGATTCTTACCCAAGTTGCTCCTCTTCCAGTCCAGCTCTCTGATGTGGCCTGGAAAGGCAGTAGAGGATGGCCCAAGTGCCTGGGCCCTGCACCCGCATGGGAGACCAGGAGAAGCACCTGGCTCCTGACTTCAGATCAGCGCGGTGTGCTGGCCGGCCGAGGTGGCCACTGGGGGGTAAATCAACAGAAAAAAGGAAGACCTTTCTCTCTTTCTCACTGTCCACTCTGCCTGTCAAAAAAAAAAAAGAGGAAGACAGAACATTTGAAGAAACAATGTCTGAAAAATTGCCAATGGGAGGAAAGACATGAGTCTACAACAGCCAAGAAGTTAAAACACTCTAAGATAGCGTAAATTCCAAGCTTCCTACAGAGATATTTTATATTCAAATTGTAAAAAGACAATGTTTGAGCCATATTTCTGGCCTGATGCTTAAGATGCCAGTTAGAACACCCTCAGGCCACATCAGAGTACCTGTGTGCAAGTCTTAGCTCTGCCTGCCAATTCCAGAATCCTGCTAATTGTGCCAATTGCTGGTCTGCAGAGACAGATCAAGTAGTTTGGTTGTTTACACTGGCATGGGAGAACTGGAGTAAGTTATCCACTCAGGTTTGAGATCTCCAACTGCTGCAGACCTTTGGAGGGAATGCACTGCCAATAGAATTGCTCTCACTAACTCTGATCCATTCATTCATATTCATATTATCATTCTCTCTCTTTCTCCCTCCCTCCTCCCCTTTCTCCCTCCTTTAATAACAGCATTAATCTCAAACAACAAAGTAGGAATTTAAGATCATCCAAAGAGAAAAGACTCATCACATTCAAGGGAGCCTCAATAAGGTTAAGTCATTAAGATACCATGGAGGAAATGATTGTGAGTGAAAACTCACTGCCAAGGAGTGTACATTTGGCAACACTATTTTTCTTTTCAACTTTTATTTAATAAATATAAATTTCCAAAGTACAACTTTTGGATTATAGCGACTTTTCCCCCCATAACCTCCCTCCCACCCACAACCACCCCATCTTCCAATCCCTCTCCCATCCCATTTTTCATCAAGATTCATTTTCAATTATCTTTATACACAGAAAATCAACTTAGTATTTACTAAGTAAACATTTCAACAGACTGCACCCACATAGACACACAAAGGATAGAGTATGTTTGAGTAGTAGTTTTACCGATAATTCACATAGTACAACACATTAAGGACAGAGATCCTGCATGGGGAGTAAGTGCACAGTGACTCCCGTTGTTGATTTAACAATTGACACTCTTATTTATGACGTCAGTAATCACCCAAGGCGCTTGTCATGAGCTGCCAAGGCTATGGTAGTCTCCTGAGTTCACAAACTCCGATCTTATTTAGACAAGGCCATAGTCAAAATGGAAGTTCTCTCTTCGCTTCAGAGAAAGGTACTGCCTTCTTTGATGGCATGTTCTTTCCACTGGGATCTCACTCAGAGATGTTTCATTTAGGTAATTTTTTTTACCACAGTGTCTTGGCTTTCCATGCCTACAATACTCTCATGGGCTTTTTAGCCAGATCCGAATGCCTTACGGGCTGACTGTGAGGCCAGAGTGCTGTTTAGGGCTTTTGCCATTCTGAGTCTGCTGTGTATCCCACTTCCCATGTGGGATCATTCTCTCCTTTTTAATTCTATCAGTATTAGCAGACACTGGTCTTATTCATGTGATCCCTTTGACACTTAATCCTATCATTTTGATCAATCATGAACTGCAATTGATCACTTGGACTAGTGAGATGGCATTGGTACATGCCACCTTGATGGGATTGAATTGGAATTCCCTGGCATGTTTCTAATGCTACCATTAGGGGTAAGTCTGAGTGAGCATGTGCTGAACTGTACATATCCTCCCTTTCTTATTCCCACTCTTATATTTAACGGGGATCACTTTTCAGTTAAATGTAAACACCTAAGAATAACTGTGTGTTAATTAAAGAGTTCAACCAATGGTATTCGGTAGAACAAAAAAAAAAAACCACTAAAAGAAATAAAATAGTAAATTGTTGCTCGACAGTGAGGACAAGGGATGATCATGTCACTGTTTCTCATAGTGTCCACTTCACTTCAACAGGTTTCCTTTTAGGTGCTCAGTTGTCACCCACCGATCAGGGAGAACATATGAATTTGTCCCTTTGGGACTGGCTTAGTTCACTCAGCATGTTGTTTTCCAGATTCCTCAATTTTGTTGCAAATGACCCTATTTCATTTTTTTTACTGCTGTATAGGGTTCTAGAGAGTACATGTCCCATAATTTCCTTATCCAGTCTACTGTTGATGGGTAGTTAGGTTGATTTCAGGTCTTAGCTAGTGTGAATTGAGCTGCAATAAACATTGAGGTACAGGCAGCTCTTTTATTTGCCAATTCAATTTCCTTTGGGTAAATTCCAAGGAGTGAGATGGCTGGGTTGTATGGTAGGGCTATATTCAGGTTTCTGAGCAATCTCGAAAGTGACTTCCATAGTGGCTTAACCAGTTTGCATTCCCACCAACACTGGGTTAGTGTCCCTTTTTTCCCACATCCTCACCAGAATCTGTTGGTAGATTTCTGAATGTGAGCCATTCTAACTGGGGTGAGGTGAAACCTCACTGTGGTTTTGATTTGCATTTCTCTGACTGCTAGTGATCCTGAACATTTTTTCATTTCACATGCTGAGTGACAGTGAATGAAACAGGACAGGTAGACACAGAGAACCCCCAACTACTGGTAATCTGCCAAGGTCTGTGGAGCCAGGAACTCAATCTGCTACTCCCACATGGACAGACAGATTCCAACTACTTGGTCCTTGTTCTGCTGCCTCCCAGGGTGCGCATCAGAAAGAAATTGGAATTAGGAGTGGGGCCCAGACTCAAACACAGGCACTCCTATTTGAATTATGGGCATCCTAGTAGCTGATTTAACTGCTTCACCAAATGCCCACCAATGAGTTCATATTTATATCCTATAACATTGAGAATATAAAAAAAAACACATTTAATTATAAACTTTTACACCACACATGTTTAAACATATCAGTGACAAAAAATTAGATCAAGGCTTGTACACAAATGATTTAACAGAGATCATGTACTTCATCTTTGCATGTCCCAGGGTTCTTAGGTTAAATTTATGGTTTATATCATCCTACATATCCAGTAGAGGTAATAGTGACATATCTGACCAGTAAGGTCACATAGAATGAAAATGCACACACATTCTGGAGTCTGCAAACTCAACACCTGGGACTTGATGATTAGATCTCAATGATGGTGCATCCAAGAGATGATCTGAAAAGTCAGGTCAGAAATGCAGTCTGTAAGGCTAAGTGCACCACATCAGCTGCATGTATGGGATAGCCACTAAGTATTCATTCCATCTGCTGCAAGATGTGACAAAAACTGGCATATATTTGCAAGTAACTTCCAATGTTTGTAAGGTTAAGTCATTGAAAATCATGGAGGAAAGAATTCTGAATGAAAACTCACTCCAAGGAATGTACATTTGGCAGTTTATGAAAGGAGAGAAATGTGGTAGGCCTACAGGTCCTCTGGTGAATAAAAAAGGGTCTCTCTCTTTCATGATTTCATGCTAATTGTGAAATTTGTATTTTATTTTTATTTGCATTTATTATTTATTTATTCATTTGTTGTAAGGTAGCTTTAAACAAGGAGACAAAGAGATATAATAGTCTAGCTCCGGGTTCACTCCCCAAATGAGAGCAATGCTCCGGGTCCTGGAAGAAGCGAGGAGCCTGGAATTCCACCTCAATTTCCATGTGAGTGGTGGGCACCAAAAACTGGGGCCATCCTCCTTTTCCTTCGCAGGTACATTATCAAGGAATTTGACTGGGATGTGGCAATACTGGATTCAAATCCATGCTCATGTTTGATTATGATGAAGCACAAAACAGTACAATCAGCATCACAAATGTGGCCGTCTACTGGTGATTTTTTTAAATGCTGGCCAGAGCTCTTACAATTCCCTTACATCTGAAGTATTTGGCCATGAAAAAATCAGAGCAGAATGGTAGCATTTTAGTGTTGTTGGGTATGAAGCATTCCACTTAATTTTACTGGTCCAGAGTTTTGAAAGTTTTGTGCCTAAATGCATTGCACTTCTCTAGACCCATGTCAGGTAGTGAAAAATCTCTTGTATACTTTTTGTTCACCCTGTGGGACTGGAGCAGGATTCAGTTTGCATTTTCCAGTCCCTAGACTAACGCTGTTAGTGTTAAGCCACAGCACCAGTTCCAGTTTCCTAGCAGACCTAAAGAAGGGCCCACCCACACCACACAGTTCTAAAGCTATAGCAATTGCTGCCATACCCCAGCATCACTCAGCCTTATT
Source organism: Sylvilagus floridanus (assembly GCA_949820135.1). Lineage (NCBI taxonomy): Eukaryota > Metazoa > Chordata > Mammalia > Lagomorpha > Leporidae > Sylvilagus > Sylvilagus floridanus. The sequence goes on from OX463225.1 coordinate 138,226,238, forward strand.
GGTACAATAAGAGGACAGCCACCTCAATCTCCCTCAGAGCCTGAACAACACCCTGGCTATCACAATCCCCAGGGTGACTAACACAGAACCCTCTCTGGAATTAGTATGCACATTCGAGGAAATCCACAATAATCTCAAAGCCAGTCTTCTACCCCAATGCAGCAGACTAGACTTCTGTGCTATAATGTTTAGAAATAAATGTCACTGAATGAAAAAAAAAAAACACACTAAACTGTCCTTTTTGGCACACTGATAACTAAAGCCAAAGCAACAAGCCAAGTGATACTGTGTGGGGCCAGCACTGTGGCACAAAGGGTTAAAGCCATGGCCTGAAACACCAGCATCCCATATGGGCGCCAGTTCGAGACCCAGCTGCTCCACTTCCAATCCGGCTCTCTGCTATGGCCTGAGAAAACAGTAGAAGATGGTCCAAGTCCTTGGGCCCCTCCCTGCATCCATGTGGGAGACCCAGAAGAAGCTCCTGGCTCCTGGCTTCAGATTGGCACAGCTCTGGCTGTTGCAGCCATCTGGGGAGTGAACCAGAGGATGGAAGACCTACTAACCTACCTATCCCTCTCCCTCACTCCCTCCCTTACTCCCTCCCTCTCTCTCTCTCTCTCTGTGTGTGTGTGTGTGTGTGTGTGTGTGTGTGTGTGACTCTTTCAACTAAATAATCTTTAAAAAAAAAGATACTGTGCATTCCATGTAAACTACACACTGTCTTCCGATAAAAGCTACTCCACAAGGAAGACAACACTATTACACCAAGTGCACAGGCACTAGTGTACAGAGAACAGGAAACATGAAGAAGCAAGGCAGTATGACAGCTTCAAAGAACTCAACAGTTCTCCAGAAATAGGTCTTGTACTGAAGGAGATCAGTGAAACACCAAAAGAAGAATTCAAATCATGATTTTAAGGATCTTGCTTGTGATGTAAGATAATATAAATATACACAGATTGAATAAATTGGGAATTCAATGAGTGACCTGAATGAAAATGTTATTAAAGAATAGAAATCATTAATAAGACATAGGCAGACCCTTTTGCAGGTGAAATCTTCAATCAGTGAAATTAAAGAAAAATATAATTAAGAGTTTAACAGTATAATAGACCAGTTGGAGGAAAGAATTTCTGACCTGGAGGACAAGACATTTGAAAAAACACCATCTTAGAAAAATGAAAAGAAGGCAGCAAATCTAAATAAAATATAAGATACGTTTTAATGACCAGTTATTCAAAAATATTGTTATTTTATTATTCTAATAATCACATTCTTCAAGCAAAAAGGACAAATGATTTGAGAACCTACTAAATGAAATAATTCCTGAAAATTTCACAGATCTTGGAAGAGATGCTGATATGCAGATGTAAGAAGCACAAAGGGGTCTGGTGCAATGGTGTAGTAGCCTGAGCATCTTCCTGTAGCATGGGTGTCCCATGCGGGCACCAGTTCATGTTCCAACTCCTCTTCTTCTGATCTAGCTCTCTGCTTATGGCCTGGCAAAGCAGTGGAGAATGGCCCAAGTACTTGGACCCCTTTGCCCATATGGAAGATCTGGAGGAAGCTCTTGGATCCTGGCTTTGCATGGGCCCAACTCCAGCCACTGCAGCCTTTTGGGGAGTGAACCAGCAGATAGTTCTCAAATAAACAAATTTTCTTTTACAAAAAAAGAAGCTCAAAGGACCTGAAATAGGATCAGCCATTAAGGATATTCTCCAAGGCATACAGTAGTCAAATTGTCAGAAGTTAAGTCAAGGCGAGAAACTTAAATAGAAGAGCAACAGAGAAAGGACACATTAAACTAACAGCAGTCTTCTCAGCAGAAAGCGTATAGGCCAGAACAGAGTGGGATGCTTTACTCAAGATCTTAACCCACAACAAAACATAAACCTTCAAAACAAGAACACTATACACAATGAAGCTACCCATTAGATGGGGAGGGAAAATAAGATTTTTCTGAGATAAGCTAGACAAAAAAATTCTGGAAAAGAGTCCTGCATTAGAAGTAAACATGAAAACAAGACACAATCAAATTCAATACATGGCAGATATAATCAGTATCCAACTCATTAAAATTATAGTTCTTACTTCTTATCAGTACAAACCTCACATGCAATTAGATCAAATTTTCCAAATTTAGCTTGGCTGAATGGATGACCCTACCCTACCCATGATATGCTGCCTACTGAAACTTATGTCATAAATACACATAGACTGAAAGTGAAGAGCTGGATGAAGATACACCAGGCAAATGGAAATCAAAATGAGCAGCACTACTATCCTCATATCAGATAAAACAGACTTTAAATGAAAAAATGTAAGACAAAGGAGAATATAATTTGATAAAAGTTTTGATTCACCAGGAAGATATATCATAAATATATGCACCCAACATAAGACAACCCAGATATATACAGCAAGTACTATTAGAAATAGAGACAGACATCTATACCGTAACAATTGGTGAATTCAGTGCCCCATTCTCATCAGTGCACAGATCCAAAAGGCAAAAAATTACAGAGACATCACATTTGAACACACTCTTAAGCAATTGAACCTAACAGACGTTACAGGATCTTTCCCAACAGCTACAGAATACACATTCTTCTCATCAACAGATGAAAAATTTATTGGATAGGAAATATATTAGGCTATGAATCAAGTGTCAGTGAACTTACAAAAGAGCAATCAAAACATCAACCCAAGTAACTGGAACAAAAGACTTATGCAATACAGCAAAGGTGGTGTTAATAGTGAAGTTTATAACAATTAGTGCCTACATCAAGAAACTGGAAAAGCAACAAATAGATGAGCTATCAATGCATCTCAAGGACTTAGAAAAATAACAAACCAAATGCAGAATTAAAAAGAGAAGAGAAATAATTAAAATTAGAGAATAAATTTTAAAAAATGAAAAAATACAAGAGAAAAGGAGTGCTGGATTTTAGGAAAAAAAAAAAAACAGAGAGAGAACTGATAAACTATTGGCCCAACTAACCAAAAAAGGAAGAAGACACAAATCAATAAAAAGAGAGATGAAAAACAAAATATAACAGAAACTACAAAAATAAAAAGAATTATCAGGAATTACTACAAAGAGCTGTATGCCAACACATTGATAAATCCAGAAGAAATGGATAGATTCCTAGGTATATACAATCTACCAAAATTGAGTCATGACTACATAGAAAACCTAGATAAGAGAATGAATCAGTAATGAATAACCTCTCAACTAAGAAAAGCACAGGACTGGGGCCAGTGCTGTGGCGCAGGTTAATCCTCCGCCTGCAGCACCAGCATCCCATATAGGCACCGGTTCTAGTTCAGCTGCTCCTCTTCCAGTCCAGCTCTCTACTGTGGCCAGGGAATGCAGAAGATGGCCCAGGTGCTTAGGCCCCTGCACCCACATGGGAGACCAGGAAGAAGCACCTGGCTCCTGGCTTCGGATCAGCACAGCTCTGGCCATTGTGGCCATTTGGGGAGTGAACCAATGGAAGGAAGACCTTTCTCTCTGTCTCTCCCTCTCACTGTCTGTAATTCTACCTCTCAAATAAATAAAAAAAGAAAAGCACACAACTGGATGGCTTTACTGCTGATTTCTGCCAAATATTTAAAGAACTAATTCCAATTCTTCTTTCCAATTCTTCTCAAGCCATTCAAAACAATTGAAAGGGAGAGAATCCTCAGGAACTGCTTCTATGATATCAGCATCACCTTAGTTCCTAAACCATAAGAAGATACAACAGAGAAAGGGAACCATAAACAAATATCCCTAATGAACATAGATGCAAAAATTATCAATAAAATACTAGTTAATCAAATCCAACAACACATCAGAAAGATCATTTACCTGAACCATGTAGAATTTCTTCTTGGTGTGCAGGGATAGTACAACATTTGCAAATCAATAAAATTAATAAATTGAAAAAAACATGATTATTATTATTTTTAATAACGCTTTTATTTAAAGAATATAAATTTCTAAAATACAGCTTATAGATTACAATGGCTTCCCCCCCATAACTTCCCTCCCACCCGCAACCCTCCCCTTTAAAAGATGCCAAGAAAGTATCTGATAAAATACAACATCCTTTCAAGATGAAAACTTAAAGGAAATTGGATATAGAAGGCACATTCCTCAATACAATCAAGGTGATTTATGACAAATCTACAGCCAGCACCTTATTGAATGGGGAAAAGTTGGAAGAACTCCCAGTATGATCCAGAACCAGACAAAGATGCCCACTCTCACCATTGTTAAGCAATACAATCCTAGAAGTTTTAGCCAGAGTCATTAGGACAGGGGAAAAAAAATCAAAGAAATACAACTTGGAAAGGAGGATGTGAAACTAATTTTATTCACAGATGGCACGATTCTATATATAAAGGAACAAAAATACTTCACTAATACTGGAAATCAATATTGGTTAAGTAGCAGGATATAAAATTAACACACAAAACTCAATAGCCTTTGCATACACAGATGTTGCCAAGTTGAGAAAGAACTTAAGTTTAACTCAATCCACAATAGCTACAAAAAATTAAACATGGAATAAAATTAACCAAGGATGTCCAATATCTCTGATAAAAGCTACCAAATAAGGAAATAAAGAAGACATAAAAAATGGAAAAATTGGCCGGCGCCATGGCTCAACAGGCTAATCCTCCGCCTTGCGGCGCCGGCACACCGGGTTCTAGTCCTGGTTGGGGCGCCAGATTCTGTCCCAGTTGCCCCTCTTCCAGGCCAGTTCTCTGCTGTGGCCCGGGAAGTGCAGTGGAGGATGGCCCAGGTGCTTGGGCCCTGCACCCCATGGGAGACCAGGAAAAGCACCTGGCACCTGGCTCCTGCCATCAGATGAGCGCGGTGCATTGGCCACAGCGCGCCGGCCGCGGCGGCCATTGGAGGGTGAACCAACAGCAAAGGAAGACCTTTCTCTGTCTCTCTCCCTCACTGTCCACTCTGCCTGTCAAAAAAAAAAGGAAAAAATTTTCCATGTTCATGGATTGGAAGACTTAATATCATCAAAATTTCCATTCTACCAAAAGCAATTTACAGATCCAATGTGATTCCAGGCAAAAAACTAGCCACATTCTTCTCAAATCTAGAAAAATTATTCTAAAATTCATGTGGAAACACAAGAGACCCAAATAGTTAAAGCAATATTATACAACAAATGCAAATCCTGAGGCATCACAATATCAAGACAAACTACATGGCAGTTATAATCAAAACAACCAGGAACTGACAAAATAAATGTGTAGACCAATAAAACAGAATAGAAACCCAAGAAATCAATCCACATATCTATAAACATCTAATCTTTGACAAAATAGCTAAAATCAATCCCTGGAGCAATTCTCTTCAGTGATTCAGAATGTGAATATCGAAATGCCATATGATCCAGCCTTACTACGCCTTTACTCAAACAAAATGAAATCAGAATATGTAAGAGTGATCTGGACCCTTGTGTTTATTTCAGCTCACATTGGAAGAACAGCAAAAAGGAGGGTAGGGTGGAAAGTAGCACTATGTTCTTGTATCTGAGTATAGGAAATACATGAGTTCGTATACCTTAAATAAAATTAAGTATTAATACTAAAAGAGAAAAATAAAAAGAGCAAAAGGATAATAAAATGTGATAGAAGTTTCAAGTCATCAAGAAGATATACTCTCCTAAATGTATATATGCCCAACACATGACCACTCAGATATATGCAGCAAATACTGTGAACTAAAAGGGGGAGATAGTCACCAATACAGTCATACTGGGTGAATTCAACACCCCACTTTCATCAATGTACAGATCAAACAGGCAGAAAATCAGTAAAGACACATCAGCATTGAAACATACTATCAAGTAATTGATCTGAACAGACATTACAGGCTATCTCACCAACAGCTGTAGTATATACATTCTTCTCATCAACACATGAACATTTTCCAGGATAGACAATATATCAGGCTACAAATCACATTTCTGTAAACGTAAATAAAACTGAATCATACCATGTATGTCTCATATAACAAAGAAATAAAACTAAAAATCAACAAGAAAAAGAATAGAACATTCATAAATGTGGGGAAATTAAACAACATGCTACCGGTCAATGGGTTACCAAAGAAAGTAAAAAGGAAATCATAAACTTTGTTGAAACAAAATAAAAACATATCATATCAATACATGTGAGACACAGCCAAAGCAGATCAAATGACACATCCTCAAAGACTTAGAAAAACAGGAAACCAAAGTGCAAGTCAGCGGAAGGTGATAAATAATAAAGATCGAAGCAGAAGCAAATGAAATTGAAACTAAAAAAAATAGCTGGTTTTAAGACAATGGATGTTACAGATGCACCTTTATCCAGAATAGAAAAGAAAAGAGGGAAAAACTAAAAGAGGAAAAGGGAAACACTGCAATTGACATCACCGAAAAACAAAGGATCTTAAGAAAGTCCATGTGCTAATAAACTGGAAATCCTTGAATAAGTGGATAAAGTACTTTATACTTGTAGCCCATCAAGATTAAATCAGCAACATGCAGATGATCTAAACAAACCCATAAAAAGCAACAGGTTGGGGGCCAGCATTGTGATAAGGAAGATTAAGTCTCTGCCTGCAATGGTGGCATTCCATATGGGCACTGGTTCAGATCCCAACTGCTCCACTTCTGATCCACCTCCCTGCTGATGGCCTGGGAAAGCAGTGGAAGACAATCCAAGTGCTTGGGCCCTTCTACCCATGTGGGAGACCTGGAAGAAATTTCTGGCTACTGGCTTCAGATCAGGCAAGCTTTGGCCTGATATGTCTCCCTCTATTTCTCCCTCTCCTTCTCCCTCTCCCCCTTTCCCTTCCCCCTCCCTCCTCCTCTACCTCTCCCTCTCTCTGTAACTCTGCCTCTCAAGCAAACAAATGAATTTTTAAATTAAAAAGTCACATAAGAATGAGCTACATAAAAAAAGAAATAAAATTGAAATGGTAATGAAATGTCTCCTGCAAGTAAAGTCAGGCACATGATGGATTTACTACCATATTCCATAAAACATTTCAAGAGGAACTTACTCCAGTACTATTCAAACTATTCCAAAATATTGAGCATGATGGAACTCTGCCAAACTCCTTTTATGAGGCCAGGAACACTGATACCAAAATCAAACACACCACAAAATAAAGACTACAGACCTGTAAACTTGAGGAATAAAGATGCCAAGATTCACAACAAAATACTCGCAAACTGAATCTAAAACCACATCAAAAACGCCATATATCACAATCAACTTGGATTTATCCCAGACTCACAAGTATGGTTCATGAAATGCAAATAAACATCATAAATCACATGAACAAAATGAAGAATAAAAACCATATGGTCATGTCAATACAAGCAAAGAAAATATTTTGTAATGTTCAACATACTACCATATTCAAATCTACAAATTCTGTATATAAAGAACATAACTAAGAAATATGACGGCTATATATGACAGACCAACAGACAATATCATATTGAATGAGAAGAGCTTAAAGCACTTCTCATCAGACATGGAACAGCACAAGAATGCCCTCTTACATCACTCTTATTCAATATAGTACCAGAAGTTTTAGTAAGACCATTTAGAGAGAAGAAAGTAGGTTTTTTTTTCATCCATACAGTAATGATGGAAGTATTGGAAGAGAAATCAAGAAAGTCATATCATTCACAATGTCCACGAAATAAAATACTTAAGAATAAATTTAACCAAGGAAGAGAAAGATCTCTTCAATGAAAATTATAAAATATTGATAAAAGCATATTAACAAGCCAACAAAAAAAATAAAAAGTTACTCCTTGCTCATGAATTAGAAAAGTCAATATCATTAAAATATTTATACTACCTAAAGCAGTCTATAGAGACAACACAATCCCTATCAAAATATCAAAGGTATTATTAGATAATTAGAAAAATGATCCTAAAATTCATGTGGGATCACAAAAGATCCAGATAATCCAAAGGGCTCTTCAGGGTTGGGAGAACATTCAAGCAGCAAGTATCACAATACCTGAATTTAAAACATATTACAAAGCTATGGTAATTTAAATAACATAGTGCTGGCAAAGAGAGGACAGAAAAAATGTTGGAACATTCTATGAGTTTCCTGCTGCATTGCAAAGAAATCACTCAACAAAGAGGCAACATACAGAATGGGAGAAAATAATTGCTGACTGTGCAACTGTTGAAGGATTTTAAACAGGATCCATAAAGAGCACAAGAAATTCCACAACAAACAATCCAGTTAAGAAAAGGGCAAAGGAGGCCGGCGCTGTGGCTCAATAGGCTAATCCTCCGCCTTGCGGCGCCAAACACCTGGTTCTAGTCCCGGTCAGGACACCGGATTCTGTCCCGGTTTCCCCTCTTCCAGGCCAGCTCTCTGCTGTGGCCAGGGAGTGCAGTGGAGGATGGCCCAAGTGCTTGGGCCCTACACCCGCATGGGAGACCAGGAAAAAGCACCTGGCTCCTGACTTCGGATCAGCGTGGTGCACTGGCCACGGCGCATTGGCCGTGGGAGCCATTGGAGGGTGAAGCAAAGGCAAAGGAAGACCTTTCTCTCTCTCTCTCTTTCTCTCACTGTCCACTCTGTCAAAAAATAAAATAAAAAAATAAGAAAAGGGCAAAGGAATGAACAGGCATTTTTTGACTTTTATTTAATAAATATAAATTTCCAAAGTACAACTTTTGGATTATAGCAACTTTTCCCCCCATAACCTCCATCCCACCCACAACCATCCCACTCCCAATCCCTCTCCCATCCCATTCTTCATCAAGATTCATTTTCAATTATCTTTATACACAGAAGATCAATTTACTATTTACTAAGTAAAGATTTCAACAGTTTGCACCCACACAGAAACATAAAGTATAGAGTATTATGTTTGAGTAGTAGTTTTACTGTTAATTCACATAGTACAACACATTAAGGACAGAGATCCTACATGGGGAGCAAGTGCACAGTGACTCCTGTTGTTAACAATTGACACTTCTATTTATAACATCAGTAATCACCCGAGGCTCTTGTCATGAGCTGCCAAGGCTATGGAAGTCTCCTGGGTTCACCAACTCCAATCTTATTTAGACAACGCCATAGTCAAAGTGGAAGTTCTCTCCTCCCTTCAGAGAAAGGTACCTCCTCCTGTGTGGCCCATTCTTTCCACTGGGATCTCAGAGATTTTTCATTGAGGTCCTGTTTTTTTGCCATAGTTTCTTGGCTTTCCATGCCTGAAATACTCTCATGGGTCTGTTTTCCGGATATGAATGTCTTAAGGGCTAGTTTTTTTTTTTAATTTTTTTTTAATTTATTTATTTATTTTTTGACAGGCAGAGTGGACAGTGAGAGAGAGAGAGAGACAGAGAGAAAGATCTTCCTTTGCCGTTGGTTCACCCTCCAATGGCTGTCGCGGACGGCGCGCTGCAGCCGGCGCACCGCACTCATCCGATGGCAGGAGCCAGGTGCTAGGTGCTTTTTCCTGGTCTCCCATGAGGCCAGAGTGCTGTTTAGGACATCTGCCATTCTATGAGTCTGCTGTGTATCCTGCTTCTCATGTTGGATCACTTCCTTTTTAATTCTATCAGTTAGCATTAGCAGACACTAGTCTTGTTTATGTGATCCCTTTGACACTTAATCCTATCATTATGATCAATCATGAACTGCAATTGATTGGACTAGTGCGATGGCATTGGTACATGGCACCTTAATGGGATTGAATTGGAATTCCCTGGCATGTTTCTAATGCCAGGGGTAAGTCTGAGTGAGTATGTGACAAATTGTACATCTCCTCCCTCTCTTATTCCCACTCTTATATTTAACAGAGATCACATTTCAGTTAAATTTAAACACCTAAGAATAACTGTGTGTTAAAGAGTTCAACCAATGGTATTAAGTAGAACAAAAAAATACTAAAAGTAATAAAATAGTAAATTGTTGCTCGACAGTGAGGACAAGGGATGATCATGTCACTGTTTCTCATAGTGTCCACTTCACTTCAACAGGTTTCCTTTTAGGTGCTCAGTTGTCACCCACCGATCAGGGAGAACATATGAATTTGTCCCTTTGGGACTGGCTTAGTTCACTCAGCATGTTGTTTTCCAGATTCCTCAATTTTGTTGCAAATGACCCTATTTCATTTTTTTTACTGCTGTATAGGGTTCTAGAGAGTACATGTCCCATAATTTCCTTATCCAGTCTACTGTTGATGGGTAGTTAGGTTGATTTCAGGTCTTAGCTAGTGTGAATTGAGCTGCAATAAACATTGAGGTACAGGCAGCTCAATGCCAATTCAATTTCCTTTGGGTAAATTCCAAGGAGTGAGATGGCTGGGTTGTGTGGTAGGGCAATATTCAGGTTTCTGAGCAATCTCTAAAGTGACTTCCATAGAGGCTTAACCAGTTTGCATTCCCACCAACACTGGGTTAGTATCCCTTTTTCTCCACATCCTCGCCAGAATCTGTTGGTAGATTTCTGAATGTGAGCCATTCTAACTGGGGTGAGGTGAAACCTCATTGTGGTGTTTATTTGCATTTCCCTGATTGCTGGTAATCCTGAACAGTTTTTCATGTGTGTGTTGGCCATTTGGATTTCCTCTTTTGAAAAATATCTATTGTGGTCCTTGGCTCATCTCTTAATTGGGTTGTTTGTTTTGTGGTTGTGGAGCTTCTTGATCTCTTTGTAGATTCAGGTTATTAATCCTTTATCGGTTGCATAATTTGCAAATATTTTTCCCATTCTGTTGGTTGCCTCTTCACTTTCCTGTTTCTTTTGCAATACAGAAACTTCTTAATGTGATATAATCCCAATATGAGCAAGCATTTTTAAAGGATAAAAATCAAATGGCTAACTGACACGTGAACAAATGCTCAGGATCAGCCATCTGAAAAATGCACCTCACCCCAGTTGGAATGTCTGTCTAAAAATCAAAAAATAAAAGATAAAATAAATGTTGATGAGGAAAGGAAAACATTGTTGATGTGAATGTAAACTCATACAACCATTATTGAAAACAGTATGAGGATTCCTCAGAAATATGAAAATATACCAACCATGTGATGCAGCCATCCCACTCCTGGAAATTTACTCAACTGAAATGAAATCGGCTTATGAAATTTATTGTTGGGGTCGTTGTTGTGGCACAATGGGTTAAAGCCTTGGCCTGAAGTTCCAGCATCCTATTGGGCACCAGTTCTGGTCCCGGCTGCTCCTCTTCTGATCCGGCTCTCTGCTGTAGTAGAAGATGGACCAAGTTCTTGGGCCCTGCACCCACTTGGGAGACCTGGAAGGAAGCTCCTGGCTTTGGATAGATGCAACTCCTGCTGCTGGTGGCCATCTGGGGAGTGAACCAGCACATGGAAGACATCTCTTTCTCTTTAGCTCTCTGTAACTCTTTTAAATACATAAAATAAATCTTAAAAAAGTTATTTGTACCCCCATGTTAATTGTAGTACAATTCACAACACCTAAGATATGGAATCAAATCAGATGTCCAAAAACTAATGACTGGATAAAGCAAACATGATATATATGTATATATACACTAATACACACATATACCCAATTATATTATATATATATAAAAGAATACTACTCAACTATAAAAGGATGAAATCCTATCATTTTTAAAAAATGAGTTGAACTAGAGAGCCTCATGCAGAGTGAAATAATCCAGTTCCTAAAAGGCAAATACCCTATATTTTCTTTTGTATGTAGTCATTAATATAGAATACAAAAAATTTTATTGGATAAAATGGTCATCATTTGATTTCACTGTTGTTTTTAGCCCTTGTTAATACTCCTGTAGAACTGTAGTCTTCCTACTTTTTACTTGTTGCATATTGTGGTTAGTGGTACATTAAGTCTGATTATAGGCTGGAATTTTTTTGAAAAAATTAAAGAGAGGAAGATTGACAGAGGAAGAGACAGAGGGAGGGAAGTATGATTATCCTCTTAGAATTGTACCTATGAAATACATGAAATCTGAACTCTTTAAAAATTTTTAAAAATAACTTGTGTCAAAGAACACTGTATAAATACGTTGAAAGAAAATGCATGAAGGGACGGGTTGGATTAAGTGGATCATTAATTTGTGTTGCTTGCAAAGTTAGAAAAACACAGATTAAACATGAAGAAATGGAGAATAATCACCACATATCATAAGTTCAAACAACACATGTGGGTTTATCTTTAGCAAACAAGATAGAAAATAATGATTGGAGCTTAAATCAAAAACAACTAAAAGACACCAAGAAGGCTACTGAAGGATGATAAAGAATCAATTCATCAAGAGAATATAAAAAATTCTAAATACACATCCCTGAATATATGAGGCAAATACCAACAGAATATAGAGTTGAAATAAAGCAGCAACATTAGTAGCAGGGGATTCTAACATGCCACATTGAACATAGGACAGATATTCAAAACTCAAAAGCAGTGCAAAGAATACACATCCTCAGGCACACACAAACCAGTCCTCAGTGTACATCCTATGTTAGGCCACCAAGCCTACTGGAACAAATGCTATCTTTTCCCAGACCCATATCTAGGTTCTATGTGAGATTCTTCAGCTCTCCAACAGAGACTGTCAGGGAGCCTCTCAGTACCGGACAAGGTCTGTGCTCGGCCGTCACTCATTCCACTCTAGCTGCCTGTTGCACTTCCTCCTTCTCATCCTACAGGTAACTGCGTCACCTCCTGTTCTTTCATTCCAGTTCAGTATATGTTCTTCCACAACAGCCCCTATAAAGTCCTTTGGCTCCCAAATGGGCAATATTTGGCAAAGGATGACTTGGAAATTCAGTGGGGAATTTGAAAGCTCACTCTACTGGCACAAGTGAGACCTCACTGTTCCCATCATCCACCCTGTCCCTCCTAATTCTAGCACCTTTAGCCTTCCTTTCACTTCCATTAAAAAGTCCCATGCATCACCTCTCAATGCTTCTACTCCTTCTATCCTCCTCCACTCCACAGCCAGACCATTCCATTCCCACTAAAGCTCCTCACACCCCTGTAGCTTTAGGCCCCAGCCCTTATAAGGAGATCCCGAAGGACTCATATATTCCAAAATTAACCGCATGAGGCTGAAAAGGTTTATTAGGAAAACATGTGATTCTTCTTTCACAACATGAGCTTCAGAGTCACTCCAGAGCTCCTGGGAGTCCACTTGAACACCCAGCCAAAATTTTGTCCACAGCCTGGTACATATGCCATTCCAGAAGAAAGGAATTCTTAAGAGACTCCTCCTCAAATAAAGGTGGGACGCTTCACTCCTTGCTTTGGCCAGGGAACCTCAACTTGTTTTATCTGTAAGAAACACCCTCCTGTCCCAGATATCAAGTGGAGTAAATGTAACAGCCTCTCGATTCGTGTAAACTGAGGAGTTAGACACTTCTCCGCTTATCCTGAGATATGTCTAGAATTTAAGGGGAGGCTGGACAAGATGTCTATTGGTGACAGCCTCCATGTTTTCTCATGCATTTGGACCTGCAGGTATGTGTGTATGTGGAACTTGTAAAGATTGTGGACAATGCAATGATTAAGTAAATTCATTCTGGTGTAAAATATCTAGAAACCCATGCACAATATGGGGAATCAAAAAGTTCACTGCAATGCATACCATGAAACAGCCAGCAATGAACCGCAATTTAGTTTTCACATGAAAATTAACAATTTGATTTCATAATTATATTAGGCTTTTGAAGTGACTTTGAAAGAGATTTTCCTAATCTATAAAATTATTACATAGATTTATAAAATCCCTTAAAGCAACTCTATTTGTAATTAGCTTACAAATAACTGCTGTCAAAGACAAAATATTCTTAAAAGGGGGACAGCACTGGTGTAGCCAGTTAAGCCACCACCTGTAGCACAGCACTGGTATGGCAAATGGGCACCAGTTCAAGTTCTGCCTGATCCACTTCCAATCCAGTTCCCTGCTAATGTGCCTGGGAAAGCAACAGAAGGTGCTCAAAGAGCTTGGACCCCTGCACACACGTGGGTGACCTGGATAAACCTCCTGGGTCCTGGTTTTGGCTTGGCCCTGCCCAGATACTGTGGCTATTTGGGGAGTGAATCAGTGGTTAGAAGACCCCCCCACCCCCTCTGTCTCTCCTAACTCTGCCTTTCAAATAAATCAATCTAATAAAACACCTAAAAAGAGCACACCTTATTCAAAAAATGAAACTTCTAATGCATGTCCTATAGAAGAAAAATGACTTAGAAAAATGAAGCCAAATGTTGGAAAAATTGCTGGTCATGCAATTTAGGGCAGTCTTTCACAAACAAGACTGCTTTGGAATACTTAGTTATAGAAATAGCTATTACATCACAATTATTATTATTAATTAAAACAAGCATACATTTTAGTCTTTTGGAATACATTCTCCAAAATTGCTAACAGGTTTATTTGTCAAACAAGTAATATCATATGTATGCGTAAGAGATATGTAAAATTCTGCAAAGATCAATTTCAGTTCTGACATTTATATAAAGGATAATTACATTTAAAAAGATGGCTTAAAATATATCTGTATTTTATAATGTGCATCCTTAACTGAGAGATAAATTAAGGAAGAGATGTCCATTACTTTGTCAATCATTTCAAAGTAATAAAATTGTGAACATTAACAATTTTAGGTTACTACACTTATATACTTTTTCCTCATACTAATTTCAGAGACAAGATAAATATATTTGTGTCTTTTAATTAGTAGATAAATCAAATATTTCTGAAGGAAACAACCTTCAGGTAAGATTTGGAAATTGTGTTGTTGACAAAGAGTAATTCTGACCTTCCATAAAATTACTCAGTGTTACAGAATGAGAAATTGAAACATGCTGAAAATAATCTGGGTGGATCTGGATGTTAGCATTTAAAACTGCTATAAAACTGACTTTGGTGCACTATCCAAGCATGTTAATTGTCTATTCAAACAGAATATAGACAATTTAACTGTTGTACAAAGCGTATGATGAGTGTCCCAGTGATACACAGTGTGGTAATGTTGCAACTTAGGGTTATTTTCTAAAATTATCACAAAAAACAATCTAAATGAAGTAAAGTGTGGATATGGAAAGATGTAGGTTTCAGGGGACACTGTTAGCTGGTGTTGAAGTTTCAAAAATTGGTGAATTTATAAGACTCAGAAATAAGGCCAGTGCCGAAGCTCAATAGGCTAAACCTCCGCCTGCGACACCAGCACACTGGGTTCTAGTCCCGGTCAGGGCACCGGATTCTGTCCCGGTTGCCCCTCTTCCAGGCCAGTTCGCTGCTGTGGCCTGGGAGTGCAGTGGAGGATGGCCCAAGTACTTGGGCCCTGCACCCGCAAGGGAGACCAGGAGGAAGCACCTGGCTCCTGGCTTCGGATCGGCGTGGTGCGCTGGCCACTGTGCACCGGCCGCAGCAGCCATTGGAGGGTGAACTAACAGTAAAGGAAGACCTTTCTCTCTGTCTCTCTCACTGTCCACTCTGCCTGTCAAAAAAAAAAATTCAGAAATAAAAGTACAGTAATCACATTGAATCAAATAATACACTGAAACAAAATACCCTCTTAAATTTGTAGGGATCCAAACATCTCTACACTCATCAGCTAAGAGAGTTGCCAAATTAGAGAACAAATTAGAGAATCTAACAAATTAGAGAAAATCGCAGAGCTTGGAGAAAGTCAAAATATATCTATGGCAGATCCAGCCTTATAGCCTTATATAGCCTTACTAAGGAGGATTTCCTCATTATTAAGTAGCTACACCTTCACAGCATGCATTATTTTGGGACTCTGAGTCATTACTCCAATGCCTTCACTTTCTTTAAGCAGTTTTAAAAGACTTGAGGTGAAGTGGATATAAAACCCTGTGGCTGTGTCTCCAGTGTCTTTGTAAGGAAAGCCCTGAAAATTTATCTCAAAGCCAATATCACAAAGCTTCATCAGAGCAGAAGCTGAGGGAAAAAAAATTGCTTTAAATCACAGAATTCCAAATGACATAAATGATTAAACATTTTGTTACCTAGGTCAGTTACTAAACACAGAAAAATCTGGAGCCAAAGTATCAGGAAGCAGAGCTGGGACTTGAAGACAGGTACTCTGATATGGGGTGGGGGTGTCCTAGCTGGCATCCTAATAAGACACCCAGATACCTGTCCCAAACTTTGAACGTTTACAACTTGAATATAAAATGTCTCAGTGTGGATGTCTTTGAGTTTATCCTGCCATAGAGTTTTTGTGCTTCTTGGATGTATAGACTCTTGTCTTTCTTCCATCTGAAATCTTTCATTGTTTCTTCCAGTATTCTTTGGGCCTCTTAACGTTTCCTTTGATTATGAGACACGATATGTTTGATACAAGACAGGGAAAAATGTGCATGATACTGTACTACTCCCTATATATTTAAGGAGGTAGTAGGAGCGACAGCAAGACACTAAATATTCTTGTGTCCACATGTACTTTCAAGAGGAAAAATATTTTGAAATTCCTGTATGTACAGTCGAAACAATAAAGAAAATCTACAAAAACTTACATGAAAATTGAGCCAAACCCACTTTAGGATTTGACTTTTACATTTTCTTCTAACCTGGTATTCAGGATGTATTTACAATGTATCGAGATGTGAATAAAATAAATCACTTCCAGACTGACAAAGAAGTAAATATACCCATGTACTGTAAAAAGTGATTTACATCTAGGTGTGCACATTTCCATGGGAGTTGATGCATAATACATTAAGCACACTGGTTTTCATCAATTCATTTATCAATGTATTGCCATTCTCTATTATTTATAGAAATGGCATATGACAATCTCAGGGATCCTTCATCAGATAGTCAGCCTCAGATACCAGTAATAATAATCACATTGCCAGAGTTGCTGGTCTTCTTGGCCCTTGCTCTGTACATGCCAGGCACACTGTGATTTATCACTGCTCACAGTAACACAAGGGGGAGGTATTGTCCCTGTCTCTCTTTTGTGGTGGAATTTCCACTGTGGAGTAGCCCTTGAACCTGGGATACAATCTTTAACCTTTGCTGGCTTCTGCTTCCACTTATGGACAAAGAGGATAACTGTACCTTCCTCACTGGTGTGAAGATAAATGTGTCAATACTTATAAAACATTTGCAGCAGCGCCTGCAACATAATGAGTCACACAGTGTTGAGGTCATAAACATGGGAGTGTTTCTTCCCAGGAATTTCCAAGGATTTGCCTTCTGAGATAAAAGTATTTCAGTGAGGGGCTGACATAATGGAACAGCCATCTAAGCCCACACCAACATCACATGAGCACTAGTCTGAGTCCCAGCTGCTCTACTTCTTTTTTATAAAGATTTATTTATCTTATTTGAAAGGCAGATAGCGAGAGTGAGAGAGCGAAGCCTTCCATCCCCCGGTTCTCTCCCCAGATAGCCACAATGGCCAGAGCTGGGCTGACCTGAAGCCAGGATCCAGGAGCCTCTTCTGGATCTTCCACGTGGGTGCAGGGGCCCAAGGACTTGAGCCATTTTGCACTGCATTCCCAGGCCATAGCAGAGAGCTGGATTGGAAGAGGGGCAACTGGGACACAACTGGCACCCATATGGGAAGTTGGCACTACAAGCAGCAGCTTTACCCGGTACACCACAGTGCAGGCCCCTGCTCTGTTTCTCAAACAGCTCAGTATAAATATGCCTGGGAAACAGCAACAGATGGAATAATATATGGACCGCTGACATCCATATGGGAGATCTGAATAAAGCTCCTGAATCCTGGCTTTAATCTCAGCCAGCCTGAGGTATTGTAGCCATTTGGGGAATGAACTAGTAGAATAGAAAATCTCTCATTGTCCGTCCTTCACTGTCTGTGATTCTGACCTTTTTTTTTTAAGAAAAGATTTATTTATTTTATTTATTTATTTATTTATTTATTTATTGAAAGTCAGAGTTATACCCACCGGGTGGGAGGGGGGGGAGCGAGGGAGAGCAAGAGAGAAAGGTCTTCTATCCACTAGTTCACTGCCCAATTGGCCTCAATGGCCGGAGCTGCACTGATCTGAAGCCAGGAGCCAGGATTTGCTTCAAAGTCTCCCATGCAGGTGCAGGGTTCCAAGGACTTGGGCCATCTTTTACTGCTTTCCCAGGCCATAGCAGAGAGCTGCATCAGAAGTAGAGCAGCCAGGACTTGAACCAGTGTCCATATGGGATGCTGGCACTGCAGGCTGTGGCTTCACCTGCTACACCACAGTGCTGGCCCAATTCTGCCTTTCAAATAATTGTTTAAATAACATAATCATTATCGTGATCTGTGGGGGCACATTCTGAAAGTTTCCTAGACCAAATGGGAAATTTGTTTCGATAGAGAAAATTTCCTTATGAGTTTGCTAGGGAAGCCAACATAAAATTCCACAGACAACTGACTAACAACAGTTATTTCCTCACAATTCTGGAGGTTGGACCACAAAGTGAAAACTAAAGGCAGGTGTGATTTCTTCTGGGCCTTTCTGCTTGCCTCACAGATGATTGCCTCCTCACTGTATGCTCACTTGGATTTCATTAATGCACAAACCTTCCTGCCATTTCTGTCTGTGTCCTTATATTCTCCTTTAAAGAGCACTCCAATTGCATTATGACCCTCCATAATGAGCTCATTTTAAATACACAATTTTGCAAAAGTCTAATATGTATAGTTACATTTGAAGTACTGGATATTGGAGCGTCAACATGCATAGGAGTGAGAAATTCCCTGGGATGATTTGGAAATAGAGTGACAGAATTGTGGAATGGAAGGCCTGTATGGATCTGACTAACCGATCTGCTCAAAATAACTGCTATTTCCACAAATGGGAATGCTTTGCCCAATAGTCACAGAGCCTCTGGGTTACATAACTATGCCTTTTGTTTGCAGAAAGCAAATCTTGAAGCACCTAATGAGGCATTTCAATGAGTTAAGAGGTGCCTTTGGGTGAAAACCATCATGTTACAGAATCCACTCATCCTTTAATCCTAAAGTGCTTAGACATGTCTGCACTGAGCCTGTATGTGGAAAGGGGGAAAGTGGGATCAAGGCATTGTATAAGGAGACTCCAAGTTGAGAGAATTCCAGGGCAGGAAGGGGCAAGGAGGAAAGGGATGAATACAGGAGAAGGCAAGCGGGGAGAAGGCAACAGTAATGACCAGGAGGGAAGACAGGACGCCTACTCTAAGGACAAGTGTGCTCACAGGAGATGAGGCACACTTGCTTCTCAATCAAATCCACTGTGGGTCTCCTGCATCACCGTGCACAAGCAGTTAGGCCACAGGTTGGCTTTCCTATAGCAGAATAGACTTAGCAACTGGCAGACAAGAAAGCAGGAGTTGCCTCAGAATCAACCCTTGGGACATTCAGATCTGGCTAAAAGGTCCATGAGAGTCTTACAGGCATGGAAAGCCATGACACGGTGGCAAAAAATAATCTAACAAGACCCCAGCAGAAGGAACAGGCTATCAAGGAGGGAGGCGCCTTTCTCTGAAGGGAGGAAGGAACCTCCACTGTGATACGGCCTTGACTAAACAAGTTCAGAGTCAGTGAACTCAAGGGGCTTCCACAGCCTAGACAGCTCATAGCAAGAGTCTCGGGTGATTGCTGATGTCATAAAAAAAGAGTGCCAACTGTTAAATCAACAACAGGAGTCACTGGGTACATGCTCCCCACGTAGGATCTCTGTCCTTATGTGTTTTACTATGAAACTTAAAAACACTACTAGTCGAACAATACCCTATACCTTGTGCGGCTGTGTGAGTGCAGCCTGTTGAAATCCTTGCTTAGTATATACTAAGTTGATCTTCAGTATATGAAGGTAATTGAAAATGAAACTCGATGAAAGGCGGGATGGGAGAGGGAGTGGGAGAGGGGAGGGAGGGAGGTTGGGGGGGGAGCCATAACAATACAAAAGTTGCACTTTGTAAATTCACATTTATTAAATAAAAACTATATAACAAAAAAAAGAAAAAAAGAACTTAATACTTTACCCTTTTAGTATTTTTTATGTTCTACTTAAAACTATTGGTTGAACTCTAATACACAATTATTCTTAGGTGTTTAATGCTATAACTAGTACTCAAATAGTATTTACACTTTATGTTTCTGTGTGGGTGCAAACTGTTGAAATCTTTACTTAATATATGCTAAATTGATCTTCTGTATATAAAGATGATTGAAAATTAATCTTGATGTGAATGGAAGGGAAGAGGGAGTGGGAGAGGGGAGTGTTGTGGGTGGGAGGGAAGTTATGGGGGGGAGCTATTGTAATCCATAAGCTGTACTTTGAAAATTTATGTTCATTAAATAAAATTAAAAAAAAAAAAGCAGGAGTGAGAGGGGTGGCCAGGGACAAATAGCTCAGCTCCAATGAAGAAGTCCACAAAGAAGAGAAGGGCTGCATTCAGCCACCTGAACCAAGCCCCCCACCTACTTCCTGGACCTGTTTTGGTACACAGACCAGTGGGAGAGTATGGACAGAAGCAGCTGCCTCATGAGCCGGCATTGGCTTTGCTGAGCTTGGCGTCCTGAAATGATGTGCCAGGCTTATCTCTGGTGGGTACCATCCAGAGGAGGGCTGAGCAGCTACAACGAAGCCGAGGGTGGTGCTGGGGATGCGATGAAAGCAGCAACCCCTCCTCTCACCTTTCAGCTTCCTAAAGGCTACGGGGCAGGAGGCAGCGGCAGCTGTGGTAGAAGCAAGGAAGTGAAGTACTGTTCTCCACCCAGCACTGGGTTGGACATGATGGTTTCCTCTGTGCCTGGAGCAGCACGGGGGGGGGGGGGGGGGGGCTGGAGCACTAGCACTTCTAGACCATTACTGCCTTCCACTACTATTGCACAGTATGTACGTGCAAGCATGCCACATAGAAAGACAAGTCCAATTGCTTCCAGCTAATCAGCAGAAATTGCTTCCTCAATTTCTTCTTCACTTGGACAAGATCCAAAAATGCATTGAACCTAATCAAAAATACTACTGAACAATTAAATTTCAAAATGTCCATTTCATGCCTATAGATTACCTTTTAAGTCCTCTATTAGTTAACAAAGATCAGGGAAAACATGTTATTTGTCTTTTGGGGACTGGATTACTTCATTAAGTTATAATGGTTTCTGGTTGCATCCATTTTGTTGAAAAGGATGGACTTTTCTCCCCCACCCCCACTGTAGGGAAGGTAGGTTGGGAAATATCACTATTTCCTGAATCTGTATAGATGAAATACATAAAATTGTAAACCTTGGGCCGGCGCCATGGCTCAATAGGCTAATCCTCCACCTGCGGTGCCGGCACACCGGGTTCTAGTCCCAGTGGGGGCGCCAGATTCTGTCCCAGTTGCCCCTCTTCCAGGCCAGCTCTCTGCTATAGCCCAGGAGTGCAGTGGAGGATGGCCCAAGTGCTTGGGCCCTGCACCCCATGGGAGACCAGGAGAAGCACCTGGCTCCTGCCATCGGATCAGCGTGGTGAGCGAACCGCAGCGCACCAGCTGTGCTGGCCATTGGAGGGTGAACCAACAGCAAAGGAAGACCTTTCTCTCTGCCTCTCACTGTCCACTCTGCCTGTCAAAAAAATATTTTTGCCTTAAATCATAAAAGAAACAACATCTAGAGAAACACATCCACTGAATGGAAGTGATGGCGGCTGTTTTTGAGTAGTTCAGTGGTACTTTTTATTTTACAACTTGCCTCAATGAAAATATTTATTTTTCTCAGAGGTAAAAACAGCTCGATACTGGTAGTTCAGTTTAATTAACTAAATCTTTGATATTGGTAAAAAAAATACCACTTAATGTAACTTACACTGAAAATTTCATGTATTTAGTTAATTCTGAAATCACTTATTTGATTTGAATTTCTCCTCAAATATTTTAAAATGTTCTATATAAATCTGCAACACTATTTTCTTGTATCTTTTCCAGTTAACATATTCTAAACCTGAAACCATAGTATCAATATTACAAATGTCAGTAGAGGATTTATTAAACACTTTTTAAAATTTTGTTTATTCCAGGCCGGCGCCGTGGCTCAACAGGCTAATCCTCCGCCTTGCGGCGCCGGCACACCGGGTTCTAGTCCCGGTCGGGGCGCCGGATTCTGTCCCGGTTGCCCCTCTTCCAGGCCAGCCATCTGCTGTGGCCCAGGAGTGCAGTGGAGGATGGCCCAAGTGCTTGGGCCCTGCACGCCATGGGAGACCAGGAAAAGCACCTAGCACCTGGCTCCTGCAATCGGATGAGCGCGGTGCGCCGGCCGCAGCGCGCTGACCGCGGCAGCCATTGGAGGGTGAACCAACGGCAAAGGAAGACCTTTCTCTCTGTCTCTCTCTCTCACTGTCCACTCTGCCTGTCAAAAAAAATTTTTTTTTGTTTATTCCTTAAATGTGAGCCTTAATGTTTTTCTTTAAGTTAGCTTTATACGCAAATGTTTCCATTTTCATCAAGTGAGAGGAGACAGAAAATTGCACCTGCTCTTTAGTTCCTTATATCCTTGTGATACAGATTTAGGTTATGTTAATCAAGTGAACAAGGTGGCATTTTATATACACACACACACATAATCCAGAGAGAACGTGTACAAATCACAGTCTAACATTATGAACTGTAAACTGTGCTGTATTTAACTTGCCTTCTAACAGTTGCCACAAAGGC
This sequence comes from Sylvilagus floridanus, assembly GCA_949820135.1. Taxonomy (NCBI): domain Eukaryota; kingdom Metazoa; phylum Chordata; class Mammalia; order Lagomorpha; family Leporidae; genus Sylvilagus; species Sylvilagus floridanus. The sequence continues at coordinate 138,248,887 of OX463225.1, forward strand.
TGAAGTAGAAGTTCATGTCCGCATGAAGTTTCCTGTATTTCTAATATCTACGATGGACCCATTTTTCTGGAATATTAAAGTCTGCCAATTGATATGAATCAAAAAATTAAAAACTAAAATGTGGCAAAGGACCTGAAAATGCATTTCTCCACCCAATTCACCTGCCTTCTGCTCAGAAAGATTGCAAACCCTTCTTCCTTGTCTACCTGATCTTTCAAATCAAAGCAATCCAGAGCCTCCTTGCCAAAGCTGTCAGGATAAGCTACACAGTGTACAGAAAAGTACTCTAAGTGAATCATGAGCATGTATGTCTGCGCAGTCAGTACAACCCAAACTTAAACCAATATTACTCCCTTATGGATCTCTATTAATACGGCTTTGACGTAAAGAACTCTGAGAGAAGCATCTTTTCCTTAGGTCACTAGGCCCCCAATGTGCACACTTATATGGTAAAACTGCCTCAGTGGGAATATGCTTTCTCCTAGGATAAGTAAGGATGGGAAGCTACAAATCCTGTGAAGTATGTTGGTACTTTT